>CAWUFW010000191.1:3025000-3726250 GCA_963921515.1 Calotriton arnoldi
GAACCCCGTCCCGGGCCTTTGGTGGGGCGGCAGGCCGGGGCCTAGGACTGGAGTACCTGACCTGGGGCCCTGCGGGGCCCCTGGACCAAGCCGGGGCTCCCGGAGCAAAGGGGCAGCCTCCCCGGGCCCGCAAGACCCCGTCCCGGTCACCCTGCCACGCGGCAGGACCGAGGACGGAGCCCATGGTGGGGAGGCCGCCCTCCCCAGGGCCCCTGGGAGCCCCTGAACCCAGCCGAGCAGGGGGAGGCTCCCCGGGCCCGCGGCTGGCCCAGGGACGGACCCCAGGCTGGGGCAGCAACCTGGCCCGTCCAGCTGACGGCTGAGGACCGCTAGGCCGAGAGGGGTTCCGGAGTACCCTGTCCCTAGTAATCCGGAAGAAAGCCACCCCTCTTTCTGGTAACCCGTGCGCACCGCGAGACTGAGGGGACCCTAGGCGCGGACGCTCCCGACCTCCTGGAGCCCTGGCTGGGATCGGGGAGGCAAATGAGCCCTCATCAGGACTTCCAGGCCGGCCCGGCCATCTGGTCGCCCCATTGGAAAGCATTGCGTGCGACCAGATGGCCGAGGGGATAGGTGCGACCAGATGGCCGGGACCGAAAGGACGCCCATCTGCCCGCCCCCGAGCCTTCGCGGTAGGGCTCCCGCCTGCCCTTGCAGGGCTCGGGGCCTCGCTTCCCGGGGGCTCGGGGACCCCAGCCGGGCCTTAGGCACGGGGAGGACCGCCGGAGCTCTCGGGCCCGGACGCCCAGGGGAGGATTGCCCGGGACCCATGGAGCCCTTACCGGGCACTTTGCCACGCCGTGGGCCGGAGGAGGGAGCCCCTGGACGGAGGGGAGGTGTCGTCCGGGCCCAGCCCATCTGGTCCCCGGCTGAGAACCGCCAGCCCGGGAGGGGTGTCCCGGCATACCCTGCCCCTAGTAATCCAGAGGAACGCTACCCCTCTTTCTGGGAACCCGTGCGCACCGAGAGACTCGGGGGACCCTAGGCCCGGACGTTCCCGACCTCCTGGAGCCCTGGCTGGGATCGGGGAGGCGAATGAGCCCCCATCGGGACTTCCTGGGCTGCCCGGCCATCTGGTCGCCCCATTGGAAAGCATTGCGTGCGACCAGATGGCCGAGGGGATTGGTGCGACCAGATGGCCGGGACCGAGCCAAGCCATACTGTAGGGCTCCCGCCTGCCCTTGCAGGTCTCCGGGGCTCTGCACCAGGGACCCTTGTCCCGGGCAGATGGACACTTGGCAGGCCGCAGGACGGGGGCTCCCAAACCCCAGGCCCTGACTGAAACCCAGGCCCCGGGGCCGGTCCCTGCTTCCCAACCCAGCCAGGCCGGGGAGATCGGGGAGCCTGCCCGGGCACGAGGGACCCCTGTCCCGGGCACACGGACCCTCAGGACGTGCGCTCGTTTTCCACAAATTTTTTCCAAAATTCTGCGTAGTGGCGCTACGCCAATTCCGCCCAGCCCTAGTCACACGGTGTGTGGTCTGGCATTTACACAAGCTGGGACCAGAGGCTGAGCAGAGAAGTGCAATGCTGCTGATGGGGAGCTCTGTGCATATATCCTTGTAACCTGCCCTGCAACTGAACCTAATGCTTGCCAAACCTGGAACTCTCTGCCTCCCTCATTCCGTCCAACCACCTGCCTAGCAACCTTCAAACAGGACTTAAAGCTCCTCCTATTTGACAGACATCTTGGTTAATTCACCCTCGACCAGACCGAAGTACTTTTTCTACTGCACCCAGATCTGACTTTGTGTAACTGTGAATGTCCTCTGCCCAATTGTCATAATTGTCTCTTGTGGTAACTCTTGTACACATCCACTGATGTAAACATCTGTGTTTAACTACTAGTACTGTAACCCGCTATAATCCTGTATCCTGTGTGTTGTAAAGCGCTCTGATGCCTCCAGGCCATGTCCGCACTATATAAAACTGCAAGAATAAATACAAATAAATATTGTGTTGTGGGAACAAGGGCTTAGCTCTCAATATTGCAGCAGATACAGTGGTACTGGGGTCCAGTGGTGTGAGGGGCTCACTACACCCTGGTTATGACTGTTTTTTAGGTCGACCCTGGGTAGCACATGCGCTGCTCTGCGAGGCATGCTGTATTGGAGTATGCAATTGAAGCCCCGCCCACTCTCCGCCCATATTTGTCATTGGCTTGTGTCATTGTCCTTCGTAAATGCTGGCTTCTGATTTGTAAATGGTCTTGTTAGTCCCTCCTTAGTACCGCCTTGTCTTCATTTGTAACCTCCCATGAGGACACCCCTTTTTACATGTGATGTTCCTCGGTAGGCTTTAATTACAGCATCCAAGCACTATTTTGTTTAATGGTTTTCGCATGCATGCTGTTGCAGGCAGGACACGCTCTCTCGCAACTGCTTTATTATTTTTTTTACATAGCATGGCATGCCATGCTGATAGTGGCAGCCATGCCTTTGCTTCACTTGCCGAGCCAAACGCGGCTGCATGCTTTTTTAAAAACTATTTAGTTAAAAAAATTAATTAAATTGCGCCATGCCGCACTTACACTTTAATGTCGACCGCGCCCCTTTCCTTAAATGAGCGGAGTCTAAGGAAAGGGGCGTGGCCGCCAATAAACTGAAAACACTGCATAGGGCGCTTTTACCAAAATAAGCATTTGTTTGTCAAGTTTGTCAAGACCAGAGGCTGTGGCTTCCTCTAACCCAGCTGTCAAAAGACAGCTGGGTTAGAGCTGTTTAAAGTGCGCATGTGTAGTTGGCCGTCGCAAGATGGCTGGCCAAAAAGGCATGCGCACTTTAAACAGTGCACAGCCAGCCCACCCTCCTCTCTGCTGAGTGACATGCTGCTGTTACTCAGCAGCGGCCTGCCCCCGTCGTGATGCTCTGTTCCAGACGGGGAAGAAAAATAAAATGGTAATAAATTACAATTGTATTTTTCAGGGGCTTGGGGGGGATTTTAAGTGGAGCACGCTCCTCCGCTCCAACGGAAGAGCTGCCCCTGGGTTGCCATTGGCCCTCAGTTTTGGTGATGGGCACTTATGTTTACTCATCGGAAAGTTACAGAGAGCAAGAAAAGTAAAAACACACAAACTGGAAAGTGAAAGATGGAAAAAATCACGTTGACAGAAAGCAGGAACCAGCAAGAGTGAGACAAAAAGCGGACAGAGTGGCCAGTAGTGAATTAAAGAGTCAAGAAGTGGATTAAAGACTTCCCAGCCTTGGTATTTGGTGCACAGACATTTAATAGCACCAGCCGCGGGCTTCTAAGCACAGCTTTGGGCACTCATTCTTTCACACACTCAGCACTTCATCCCCTGGCGCACCTTGCAGTGCAGTCCCAGCATCTCCTGCTAGTTTGGGGAATCTCAGGATATCTTGTGGATTCTCCTCTCTTTCTTCTCCAGATTCTGAGTTCTCACTGGTGATTTTAGGAAACATTTACAGAAGAGCCAGTGCAGTGTGGGCACAAGCCTTACATCTGTCCCTCATATGACTAATAAACTAAGTGAAACTCGTGTGAAAGAAGACACCAAACATGTGAGACACCAACTCAAGCTTCTGTGCAACATTAAACACTTTGAGGCAGATTTATCGAGGCTCTGCACTGGTGCCAAGTCACAAAAAGTGACATAAACTGCTGCAAAGTCTTGGTAAACTATTTAATTGTGCAGTCTGAAAGTGCACAGGTGTGGGTGAAAAGAGCTGCAGGGCCACACCTTGGTAGAAATGGCGCTGCCCTGGTGCTCGCTCTCACACGATGCAGGTTGTTGTCCTGCGTGAAATATTAGTACATCTGCCACTAATTCTGAAGGAAAGACCTTAAGACAATTTTTAGTTCACAGATTGACTATGGCGGAGCCCTACTCAGTGGCTTTCCCAGCTGTCCTCCCCTCTGCATCCAGACTGATGACAAACACCAAGTCATTCTTGAGTCCCATCAATGGCTTCCCTGGGAGGCATGAGACTTGCTCCCTCCTTACCACTGTTCAAGTCTGAGCCTTTCAACCAGGGTGTAGACATCTCTCTTCTCTCATGACAAGGTGCCATCTCGTGCAGTCAAGCCAGGCGCCCATCCATCTAGGCCCCACCCCTGCTGTGTTCTGTGCGCTGGCTCAACAGCTTATGCAGTTCCCTAATGCACTTTGTTGTGCTGAAAGCTGTTTATCAAACATTTGTCTGCTGTCTCATTAGCTGAAGGTTCTCCCGTGCATGCCTTGTTTCCCTCCCTGAGGTCTTTTCAAAGCACTATATCAAAAAAGAATAAATAATAGTTTCTGTGTTGTATTACCCTGTTGCAGTTCTTTATGTTGTCCATAAAGTTAATAAAGTTAATTTATGAGAAAACAATAAGTACAGTTTGATGAATTTGCACAAATCTGTACATGGTTTGCCTCTTCCATCTTCAGCAGATGTGTCAAGGCGAGGTAGGTAAGGTAGGAAGAGAAGAGTTATCATTTCAAGCCCCCTAGTCATTTTGTCCTCAGATACAGACGGCTCCAGCCCCTCCCTGAAACCACCTCCGTGCTCTGTTAAGTCACTGCACCGGCATCCAAGGCTGAGTGCCACGAGCTCTGGTCACAGGGCATGACTTCCGGTCTGCTCTCCGTCCGGCCCCTGTGCTCCCAGTGCATCTGTGCTTACACTGCTCTCAGCCCTCTTACATCCAGAAACTCCATCCATGGCCCTTGTCCAACCACGCCCCCCTAAAATCCACTGCACGTAGCCTCTTCGGCTCGCGGCCACTTGCTTGGCTTGTCGCCATGCCCTACACCCATTTCCATTGGCCCCAGACTTGCTGCCTGTTATTTGTTACGTGTTGCGTCAGTTCCTATGGAGAGCGCACTGGGGCTGGTCACTGGTGTAATGAAACTTGAGGGGGCCCCCCTGCAAGGTACTTAGAGGGGCCCTCTCCGGACTCAATCTGGAGCTTGACGGCCAGAGTACTGTGCTGAGGGGGCCCCCTGGAGCTTGGGCTCCCCCACACCGCGGGGGCCTGTCTTACGCCACTGGGCTGGTAGTGTAGTGTCACCATTTAGATGCAATCACAGAGACATGTTTATTCTCCAACCCAAACAGTTAAGTCCATACCCAAACAGGTGGCCATCTCCCTGGAGTGAAGCATCAGATAGGGTAAGAGTCACAAAAATATGAAATTCTAGGTAACGTGAGTTTACACAATGATTTGTGTAGATTTCCCAATTTTGGGGGAGTCAGACAATTCTCTGGTTCTAAGCTTTGCATTTTACTACAACCCCTGAAAGTGTGAGAACGTTTAGGATTTTTTCAACCCCAGTTTGTATATTTACTCCAGAATTTTTAAGACTAAGGTTAAGTGTCTTAAAGTTAGGATTTTTCTCAGTTTAGGAGTAGTAAAGTTAGGAGTCTTTACTGGTTAGCTTCATTGTCACTCTCATTTGCTTGCTTTTTATCCATCAGCTTGTGTGAGCTTTACTTCCTCTTCTCTAGTGTTTGCCCCTCGCCTGCAACATGGCTACTTAACTTGTGCCCCTCCACTGCTCACTTTTGAAGCACCACTGTCTTTCTTTTTGGTAAAGCACCTAATGAGAGTGCATGTGTTTTCCAGCTGTCTCCCTTGTGTACTGCTCTGCCCCATGCTCCACTCTGCAGTGCTCCTTGTTGCTGTCTTTCGCCCATGTGTTTCTCCCCTGCTCTCCTCCGTGTGGTGCTTGCCCTCGTGTACTTCACCCCCACTTTGCTATCTTGCCTGTTTCCTCCCCTGACTGATTCATGTTCATTTCTCTAGCCTGTGTGCTTCTCTTCCCCCGCATTCCACATTTGTTCCTCTTTCTCTCCTGTGTTGCTTCACCAACTCGCACCCTCTGTATTGCTTCCACACATCTACCTGATGTGTTGCTTCTGCCCCCATGTTGCTCCTACCCCCAATATTGCTCCTACCCCCAATATTGCTCCTACCCCCCAATATTGCTTACTTCCTCACCGATACACTCTGGGTTGCTTCCCTCAACTTGCACTACTCATCCACCCATAGAGCCACTCACACAGCCACCACAGTCACCGATACAGCCACTCACACACACACTCATGCACTTTTGCACTACTTTTTTTATTTACGGATCTAGCTCAGATCAGTAAATAAAAAGAAAAAAAACACCTACATTATTTTATAGGCGTGCACATGCATGTTGCAGGCACCTACACAGTGAGGAAGGCAGATGCGTCATTGCACTTTTTATTTATTTATTTATTTTACTCTTTGGCCAAACTTCACAGCACAGTTAAAAACTATTGGCTGACCCAATAGGTCTCAAAGGCGTGACCTATTCGCTTTGCCAATGCTTGTTGACTATGGGTTTTACTGTCATAAAACAATAACCTTTACTCAAAAGCCACTTTGCATAACAGAATATAGATAGCGGTGACTTTTGGAGACATATGTCTTGAAATGGATTTATTTGGGGCATGGAATCAGGGCTTATCCTACAGCTGGTCCCTATGGCAGACCACAGGTGCAGGCCTCAATGCAGGGCCGTGCGCAATGACCAGTAGGCACCCTTTTAGTCATGCACAGTGGGTGCTTAAAGGTGAGCCTGACGTGCTCCAAGGCCCAACACCCATCTCGCCATGTAACCAACCCCTTCTGCACATGGCTGAAGGCTGGGCACAGCAAGGGTTAGCCATGAGGCAAGGTGTGTGGCAAGGTCCTGTACGCTACCTCCTGTGTTGGCATCCTGAATGCTGTGGCACTGGGGGTTGGCACAGTTTCTGGCCATGGATAGGTCGTGCGTCTAACTCAATCCACGCGGGGCTGAAGGTTGTGCACAGCAGGGGTTGGCGGCAGGCCCTACTCCCAACCTCATGTGTGCCATAATCCCAAACTTTGCAGAGCTGCAGTTAGTTATCCACACACAGGACCTGTGCCCAACCCCCCCTGTGCCAAGCCTCACTGTGCATGTTGAGGACGTGCACAGCGGAGATTCCCTGCGGAGCCTGGTGTGTGTGGGGGTACTGCAGACACCTTCCACTGTGTGTGCTTGAACTGGTTGGCTGCATGGTCTGGTTCATAGCCACACCCTGCATCCACCCTCGTGCAGCCACCCTGTGTGCTGCCACCTCACCATGCAATGCAGGGCCAGGCCTGCATGCCTCAATAAAGGGGTCTATACTCTTTCCAGGTCATTGAGGGTCCGGTGATTGTACTCTGGGTTCTCAGGTCTGCCGAATGTGCTTAGATCCTCCATGCACTGCCGGGTTTGCAGACCCAGTTGTTGAAAATACATTTTTATATACTTTTATTGGCTGCAATGACATCTCCTGCGCCCACATTCTCATTGGGTCAAGGTTGCTTTCCATGTTCCCTTTTAGCCATACTAACCTTATCATGACGGGAGACCGCACTCCACATTGTTTACAGGAAGCTACAACAGACATGTTACTGTTGCCAGCAGCCAATCACTGTGGTAGGATCTGTAGACCCATTCCAGGCCATTGGCCCCTCTGGATGACGAAAAATATGCTTTTTCTTTGAAAGTGATTCTTATATTTTACAATTTTCTGGTCAGTGCACCCAGGACCTCTAATGGCCCACAACTTAATTGTCAAAATGCACGATTGATTAACCCTTCAGTGTTCACTCTACATTTTTTGCGACGTAAATATCTTACAAAATACAAAAAGGATTTATGCTAAACGAGAATAAAGCCCACTCCTGACTAGTATTCTAGTTTCATGCCCAGTTCGGCCGAATGCAGTTCAGCAGTTTTTGCTTTTGCCGATTGAAAACATTCCTATGAGAGCTCCAATGGAAACATAACTTAATTGACTCCCATGACACACCCCATTAAAAAGTTTGAAACTTAAGAGTTGTGTTAAACTTTAATTATTTATAAAGCAGAAACTTAAAACAAAGTGTGGAGTTAGGATAATGTTTAGAGTAGAAGTATACGATTTTAAAGCATTTTTTGGTTTAGTTCAATTGTCCAAATAGTTAATATTCAAGTTGAGAAAGTTATAATGGGAAAAGTTAGACTTTAGTTCGTAAGTTAAAAAGTAAACAAATGTAATTATTTTTTAAAGTTAATTTGAAATTGAAAAAGCTGCGGCCCCTGTACCCGTGCCCTTGATACCCTTAGGATTGTTATTTATTAGATGCAATAAATAACTCCGGTTACTTTTTCCACATAAAATGGGCAATAAAAATCCAGATTTAAAAGCACCCAAATCAATCGCATGGGCCGGTATTGACTGGGCCATTTTTACTGGGTACATTGAACTGTCGAAATTTATCAGGGGAAGAATCTGACAATTGTTATTTTAAAGACAAAGGTATAATTTCGACACCTGTGCAAACAAGGATTTCAACAGGTGTTGGTAATCAGAGCCTAAAATATTCAGGGACTCATTTACGAAAAGGTTGCGCAGTGCAGCGCACCAAGTCACCATGCTGCGCTGTGTGACAGGGAAAGGGCAGGAATGTGCCATATTTAAGGCAATACTGTGGAAGTGTACCCCCAGGTGGGCACACCGGTGCAGGGTCACCCTCTCGTCCACGGGTCCGAAGACTAACAAAGGAGAGATCGGCACTGGAGTGAAGTAAAACAAATCAAGTTTATTTGGACACTCATGAGTGGGACCGCGTCCGAACAACACCCCAGAGTGCTGTGGGAGGAGGTACATTGAATGCAACCACTTTTCCCCAATACGGCGCATTCCTGTCCTTTTCCCCCTGGCGCTGGTGCCCTTTTGGCAGCCTAGCACCAACACAGGCACCCCTGCGCTATGGTGCAAGGGTGCCTGTGTTAGCATGCAAGATTGGTTTTGTGCAGGAAGGGGCACCTTCCTGCACAAAACCAATCTTGAGAGGCAAATTCCACTTTCTATGTATGCAGCAAAATGTAATGACTACACCTGATTTCAGGTGTAATCCGCAGGAAAAGCTCTTATGTCTGCCAGTAATCCTTCAGTGAACTCCTGATGGGTGTAAATGAAGCCACTTCCCACTGTAAACATTAATTTACAGCCAAAGATGCTTTTGTGAATCCTACCCCATATATTCCCTGAGGGGCTAAGCTGTCACACCCCACTCCAGCATCAGGGGCACTTACCTGGACCAGGCAGCACACCTTATAATTACAAACCCGTGGGCTCCCATGAGCATCTCTAGTGCCAGGCAGGCTAAGGTGACCTAAAATGAAAAGAAAAGTAACCAAATAATAAATAATAAAAAACATAATGAAGTAAGATGGCAGCACTCCTCCAAATAATAAACGCCTGAAGCGGCAAGCGGTTCATGCCTGCGGGTGGTCGAGAATGTAATGTCCTCCCCATCCCGGGAGCATGCAAATGAATGCGCCGCACACGGAGGTCTGGATTGTACATCCTTATTCCTCCAGATACAATCACACACTGTTCTCTCTGATTACGTTATAACTGTTAATAACTACACCTTAACACCTCCCAACCAGTTGCATACTTCCTCTGTTGAGTCCACCCAGAACCACAGGGGTCCCGGCACACATAGTCTCACGACACTACAGAGAACATGTCATGGTCAGATCATCTCCTGAGGAACATCAAGTCCAGCAGGCCAAGGGGGTCCAATACTTGAGTGCAAACAAAAAGAGCGGGCCTGATGAGGTCCTATTCTTAGGAGCGAGTCTGCACTAGGACGTCAGTGTGTTCCAATCATAAACTTCTACCTAGGTGACGTTGTAAATGGGTGCTAGAAACTTCCAGGCCATGGGAGAGAGGGTTCCAGAATTTAGGAGTAGCGCCTGAGAGAAAATGGTTTACGGTGTGTTGCTCCAATAATGCTCATACTTATGTGATGCATAGCGACGTGAAATGTTTCTTCTACACACATGCTTCAATTTAGTCTACATATCATCTAACACTTACTCCCCAGTAAAGTTTACATTTGTTCTGCGCATGCGTGTAGAGGCGTTTAGTGATTATCTTCTGGTAATGCTTGGCGGAATACTGCATCTACACATCAAATGTGTAATGTTTCTTATGTAATAAAACTTCCATTCATTCTGCATAAGTGTATGCCTACAAGGAGTGCTCATGTGTTGGAAAGGAAGAGGGGAGTGTTTAGTTTCATCCCTAAGGACCATGAACCATGATTGTGGGAGTTTTCAGATCTCGAGCCTTGTCCAGAGAAAAATCCATCTTTGCGTCCAATGTTTTCAGATGCACAAATATGCTTCACTAAGGAGAATGGCTGGATAAGAGTGAGGAGGCCTGCAGGATCCTGGCCTAGATGTATTCAGGGACAATATTCGCAGTGTGGCTGTAAGTGAGGCAGGGTGTCTTAAAAAGCATTGGCAAAGCCAATAGGTCTCGCTTATGAGATAGCTTTTGGCTTTATCAGTGTATTTTACCCATGTTGTACACCAGTGTGGCTGCTGTTTAGCATGACTAATGGTTATTGGGATGAGGTGGAGTGGGGTAGATTTGAGTGTGGTAGGTTGGATTGGGGTAGATTGGTGTGGGGTAGACTGGGGTAGAGAGCAGTGCTTAATTTGAGCAGGTGGTTTCTGGTGCCAGCACCAGCACTTATGACAGTCTGCCACATGGTGGCACTGTTTGTCTGATTTAGAGTAAGCACAACAGCAGTTGTTTACTAATTCAATATACGTTAAAAATTACTAATATCTGCTGCCCATGCTATTCTTATATTTTACAAATTAAGCACTGGTGAGTAGTGGGTAGAGTGGAGTGGTAGTAGATTGGGGTAGAGCGTGGTACAGTGGAGTAGCTTTGAGTGGAGAAGATGTGGATCGAGTAGGGTAGATTGGAGTGGAGTAGATTGGGGTGGAGTGGGGATGAGTGGAGTGGGGTAGATTAGGATAATTTTGAGTGGGGTAGATTGGAGTGGAGTTGGGTAGATTAGAGTGCAGTGGGGTAGATTGGACTATAGTGGGTTAGATTGGAGCGGATTGGGGTAGATTGGAGTGGATTGGGGTAGAGTGTGGTAGATTGGGGTGGAGTGGAGTGGGGTAAATTGGGGTAGTTTGGAGTGGGATAGATAGGAGTATATTGGAGTGAAGTGGGGTAGACTGGAATGGAGTGGGGTAGATTGGACCACAGTTGAGTGGAGTGCTATAGATTGGGATGGAGTGGGGTAGATTGGTTTGGAATGTGATAGATTGGGGTGACATGGAGTGGATTTGGACCGATTGGAGTGGAGTAGATTGGGGTAGTTTGGAGAGGGGTAGATTGGAGTGCAGTGGGGTAGATTATAGTGTATTGGGGTAGATAGGATCGGGGTAGAAAGGGGTGGGGTAGATTTGAGTGGGTTGGGGTAGATTGGGGTGTAGTGTGCTAGATTGGAGTGGAGTGGTGTAGACTGGAGTGGAATGGGGTAGATTGAACTAGAGTGGAGTAGATTGGGATGGATTGGAGTGGAGTGGGGTAGATTGAAGATGGGTAGACTGGGGTAGATTGGAGATGATTGGGGTACAGTGGGGTAGGTAGGTAGAAAACAAGATTATTTGGACAATTGTCTATAAAAAATTCTAAAAACACATAAAACAGTTACAATGTAAAATTGATTTAAAACCTATGAGACCAACCCATCACCCCCTCTACTGTAATCCATCATTAAATCGGTTTGACAGAATATAATAATCGAGTAATTCCTACTGTCACATCTAAATCGCGCATTTCTGACAGCAGCTCTACAGCCTTCATCCTTTGTACAATTCTATATTTAAAAAACAAGGGTATTAATGCGACTTGAAAGGTAAAAAGCGCAGTCCAGTATATGCAGTAAAGAGCATTTCACATTCATGGGGCTGGAGCAAAGACCGTTGTTATTCTGGACACTGGCCCAACAAGAGCGCGTTGAATTGATTGGATTTTATCTCACTCTTGCCCTTAAAATGTCATTCCGCAGGCCAGGATCAGGTACCTGCATCAGGTAAGGAAAAAGAATATCCTGGCCTAGAGTGGATATGGAAAAACTGATCAAAGATTTCTGACTCAGGTAAGCCAGACCGAGAGTCCCGGCCACATTTGCCGCAAATTGTTTCAATACTCTTTTTACCTGGAAAAGGAGACCAGGACGTCATTGTACCGCAATCAGGATGGAGGTTCTTGATACAACGTAATCTATTTTTTACTTCCATTGCCCAACTTCTTTCATTGCCTTGAATCTCGTCCCAACAAAGTTTGGAGCCCTTTTTCACTTCATCGTCCTCCGAGAGTCTATTAAAGAATCTTAAAGCCCGGGTAAATGTCAACAAATTCCTGCAGGTAAGATGGAACTCCCCGCCTTATCCCATGTACCATGGCGCCGGGTGACAGCAACAAAAGTCTTCTGAGAACTGCTCCTTCTAATCAGTCCCACTCATAGGAGGAATTGAGGGAAAATACCTCTCCACCATACAAGCCCAGGGGAGGTATCTTTCCTTCATAGGCCCTCAATAAAGGAGTATGAGACAACCCTCCATATTTCCAATTAAATCTAGACAAACAGCTGGCCTGCAGCAATGACTTCTGCTTAATACAATCCCAGTGTGTGTCCTATTTTAAGTTCCTCCTAAATGACTAACCTAAATATTTATCATGATCAACTGACTCCACCTCCCGGGAGTTTAAATACCAGCTGAATTATTTTACTCTTTTACCAAAGACCAATACCTTGTTCTTCTCTAGATTAATTTAAAGCTGGTTCACTTTACTATATGATTCTACGGCATATAATTTCCTCTGCAGACCAATTGGAGTACTATATAAGAATACCAGGCCATTTACATAAAGCAGACAAGCAATATGCTATCTCCCGACTTTAGGGGAGAAGGACTTTGTTTGGGATATAAAAGTAGGGAGGTCGGCTAAAAGTAAATTAAAAAAGCAGGGGTGCTAAAACACACCCCTGCCGCAGGCCATTCTTAATGGGGATTCTCTGGGATAGCCGGCCAGATTTATCTAGGTACACCTGAGCCCAATTTGCAGAGTGTAAGGATTGTAAAACACTAAGGAGGTTCGGGGGGAGCTTCCAGGTGGCAAGTTTTCTCCATAGGGTGTCTCTGTCCACCTAATCGAATGCTGTCCTGAAGTCGACAAAACAAAAGCACAGCCTTTGATTCACTTCTAGAGCCTTCTGAATGATGACCCATAGCGTGAAGCAATGATCTATGGTGGAATGGCACTCCAGAAAGCCCCCCTGCTCAATTGGGATTATCTTGGATTCAAAGGCCCACCCTTCCAACTTAGATAAAATAATTTTGGAGAATACCTTAACGGAAATATCCAAAAGGCTAATCAGCCTATAATGTGTAGGATCTGACTTATTCCCGTTTTTAAGATGGGTTTTACTATAGACCCTTTCCACGATGGAGGATTTAGGCCAGTTGAAGCAATCCAACTGAACAAGAGGTAGTATACTCTTGCCCACCAATCGCTGTTCGGTTTAATGGTTATTGCATGAATGTTAACGGGGCCAGCGGCCCTTGAAAGTTTTATTTTGTCAGTAACTGATCTTACCTCGTTTATTGAGAACCAAGTGAGGGGGTGCTTTTTATCGAGAATTCCTTGAAGGGCTGCCATATAAATCTGCCAGATAGGTTGCCCACATATCTTCAGGAATTATACATACCAGAGTCCCCCTATTTTGGCCACTGAACTCGTTGACTTTTTCCCAGAACTTTAGTTGATCCCTAGAGAAAATGATTTCCTGCATCTCATCCAACTTACTATGATTAAAGGAGGCCTTTTTCTCCTTAACCAGCTGCTTATATAGGACTTAAGCATAACCAGCTCCTGGGATACTACAGTATCTGGGTATCGCCTAGCTCTCTTGGAGGCACGTCTCACCAAACCCTTCAACTCTTGACAGGCTAAATCAAACCAGCCCTTCCCCTTTGTTTGAAGGTCAGGTTGTGGTCCCCACTCCCTTACATTTATAACAATACAGCCCAGCACGTTGAGAACAATTTCATTGAACCATTCATTGTTCTCCGAACAGTTGGAGAGAGCCTCGATATTCTCTTTTAATTGAAATGCAGATAGGCGTTGAAGATGAATAGGGTCTAGACGTGTTGAGAGCCTCCGTGGATAGGATACTTCCAAGTGCAATACCCTCTCTATGGCCACCGGCTCGCAGAGACTAAGAACTGGCGAGGCAGCCCAATGGTCATAACCCTCGTATTTTGCAACTTCAAAATCTATAAAGAGACCAAAGTGCCAAACGGGCGTAAACATATAATCAATCGGGCCTGGCGGCAGGCTCTGCCGGAACTTTACAGCTGTAGGCGTACCATTATTAAAACGGCCATTGAAACAGATCAATCCATTATTCACCAACCATTGACTCAAGACAATGGCCTTCTTTTTAATAGCACCAGGGGAAAATTGAGCTGGAGGAAAGTTGTAAAAATCCAGGGTATCCTCCATCTATAAGTCCGTTGGGGGTGGGGGGGTAAAGACAGGCATTGACGTCCCCGGCCATTATTATAATTGGTTCCGGAAATTTTGCTACCAAATTCTGAAAGGATTGCTTGAAGGATTCCAACCCTCCTTTCATTCTCCGGTACTGTTCTTTATGAATATATACATTTATAAGAAGAAAGCATCTACAAATATTATTACTAAGACTGATTTCAACCACTGAAAGCTATAAACCACTGGACACATTTATGACATGCAATGACGAACTCCTGCAGATGCTCTTCCCTTCCCTCAACTCTGGCCTTTACTAGTCAGTACCATGAAGCCTTCTATGGTCTTTTCCTCTCTTAACGAAGGTTCCTAAAGGAACACCAAATGGTAGGGTTTCAATCTTTCTTCCAGTTCACCTCTATTCCTGAGTCCCTCAAACCTGTGTATATTCCAACTCAGGTTTCTCAGGTTTAGAGAGGAACCCTGGCTCTCAATGCGAAATTGGGCCAGGCATCCCGACCACCGACATCTGAAAGTTTCAGCAGAGGAGTGAATCTGTTACCCTGCCCCCATACAGCAGCCCAGTCTGCTCAGTTGGTCTGCCATTTACTAAAACCACCCTCAAATTCTTAGGCATCTGATTATCTTGCTATGATCTTCCAGGCCTTGAGAGCGGCCTGTCATAGGAATAAGGTGTAAGTCACTCCAATTGAACAGTTAAAAAGGAGGATGATGTAAGCTCAGACTGGGGGGCAAGCGGGCGGGGGTGCTTTTAGGGGAGGGCTGGATGCTTTTAAGCCTGCCTTGGCCAAATCCTCTGCTGCCTTGAGAACTAACTCTAATGCAGGGGGAAGTAAATGAAACTCCTGACACCTCCCCGTCCTTGTTCCCCGAGCTGGAAGCCCACATAGATAAATCCTGTGTGGATATCCCCGAAAGTGAAGGGATTTGATGAAATATATGAGCAATTTTCGAACAATTCAGGGGCTGTAATTTCTTTGCTTTTTTCTCCGGCGGGTAATATCCAGCACTCATTCTGAGGACCCCAGATCGAACTTAGGTAGAGATTCGGAACTGATGGAGGGTTCTTTACAGAACTTATAGGAGCACGAGGGCTTAGACACTTTACCGCTAGCTAATCTTGAAGGCTTTTTACTTGACATGGAGCAAACACTTGAGGGTAAGAAAATGGTAACAGGTCGAGTTTTAACTCAAGTTTTTGTTATAGCCTCATTACAAGTGGGTACTGCTGTTAAAGTGCCGCGAGGCGGCATGGGAGGCCTCAGTTACTGGTCTAGACATGTGTCATCCTGACAGGACCTTGCCTTCATATTCAGAGTTTTCCTTTTGCCAACACATGGATTGAGAGATCCTGCAAATCTACTCCAGGGTGTAACCCTCTGGAAAAGGTAAAAACTTGAGGAGAATTTGAGGAGGCCAGAAAAGTGTTGTCTTTTCCTCACAAGCTTTGGGCATTTAGAGATGTACACTCTACCTTCCAGGACTGATTGGGCCTCACATTTTCCTGTTATAGAACTTTGATGCCCCCGAGACTCCGGAGCAGGGACCTTGGAACCTATGGCTTCTTATACATTTAATACCTCACTATTAGAATTACGAAGTTCGCACCAAATGTTTTTCAGAAGCTTTGATTGGTCCACCTGATTTGCTCTCACAGACACAAGAGATTCTAAAATACCAAGCAAAGTCTTTTGCAGAAGCAACAATGCGTCCAATGGGGATGAAGAAGGGGTCGGCTGGATGTTTATGGACCATCCCAGGGAGCCAAAGGTAGAGTTTAGCTCCCTGGTCAAGGAGTCCTTCTGAGGTGTAAGATATTTCGATTCAGGGAACCTCCTCTTCGATCTAGCCGCAGGAACTCAAGTCAAAGAGGATAAAGAGATGTCAAGGCGAGGTGAAGAAGACAGTCTCGGATCTCTGCTTTGGCTCTTGCTCCTGGGCTGAAAAGGGATTTCTGAAGGACTGACTAATTGGATGCAATCTGTTGCTGAACACGCAGCCTCTCTCGATGAATAGGAAGCACTGAGTAACTCACTGAGTATCTCACACCCCCATCTGATGACGGAAGGGAGCCTGTATTGAAGTGTTTGAGGACAAGTTCCTTAATGAGGTGACAAGAGGTGAGCGTGGTGCTTTCCCATTTGATTGGGAGCTTAAGTCAGGTTCAAGGGCTGCCTTCTTCCCTCCTGTCTTGCTCCTTTTTCAGGCCCTCCCTTGGACTCTTACTTTTGAAACACCTGGGAGGACTCTCTTATGGCGAAGCGCGGGAGGAGAGACATAAGAGGAAGTATCCATTGCTTACAAGATCAAGGTCAAAAGAGAGCTCCAAACAGAGAGAAGAAAAGTGACACTTACCTCCTTCTGATGCACGCCCCCAGATTGCCGCTGCCGCCACCACCACCACCTCCTCCGCACACACCAACCAAAAGCCACTCAATGCTACTTCAAGGTCTATACAGCCGGAAAGAACAGAAGAAGAAAAAATCAACTTCTTTCAAGGAACTCCTGATTTGGGATGCTGATGGAGGCCAGGGGGAAAAAAAGGGAGGGCGACAACACTGTTGAACTTTGGCACACAGGTCCTCTCTGAGCTCACAGGCCTTCACTGGGCTCACGGGTCTTCACTGGGTTCCATGCGTTTGGCTGAGAACAAAAGACCCACCCTGCCGCACATCCAAGCCCCCAGCTCCCCGAGGGAGTAGGATGCAGTGGGGGAGGGGAGCCTATAATAGCCAACAGCCTCTTCGGGTCTCAGGCCCTGAAGCCCTCGTTGCCTCTCATTGTCCTCCTTCGCAGTCTGCCTCTGCCACTAGCCTCCTTAAGCTGCTTTCAAGGAGGACGGGGCGAGCCCAACAAGCGACCACGGCCCTGAAGGCTATGCCAGTCCTGAAGCTGCAGATTCAGCAAACAGTCCTGGCGTCACTGAGTCCTCAGCATGCGGAAGCCAGAACGTCCAACCAGGCAGCCCGAACCACCCGGCAGCACCAGTCCCCGGCATCGGCCCGAACCAGGCGATGCAATGCTGCAGGGCTGGCCGACAGGAGGAGGGAAAGCGGAAACCAGAGAGTAGGTGGGCGGGCAGGCAGAGCTGGGCTGAGCGACAAGAAGGAACGAGAAGTACAGTGGGGTAGATTAGGATAGATTGGGGTGGAGTGGGGTAGATTGGGGTGGAGTGTGGGATGGAGTGGAGTGGTGTAGATTGGAGTGGGGGTAGATTGGGGTAGTTTAGAGAGGGGTAGATTTGATTGAAGTGGGGTATATTGGTGTGGGGTAGATTGGGGTGGAGTGGGTTATTTGGAGTGGAGTGGGGTAGATAAGGGTAGGTTAGAGTAGATTGGAATGGAGTGGGGTAAATTGGGTTAAATTGTAGTGGGATTTATTTTGGTAGATTGGTGTGGGGTAGTTTGGGTTTGATTGAAGTCGAGTGGGCTGGATTGGAGTGGAGTGGGATAGTGTGGAGCGCAGTGGAGATTGGAGTGGAGTGGGGCAGATTGGGTAGATTGGAGGGGAGTGGGGTAGATTAGAGTAGGGTGGGGTAGATTGGAGTGGATTTGGGTAGATTGGAGTAGATTAGGGTAGGTTCAAGTGGACTAGGTTAGATTGTAGTGGGGTAAATTGGGGTGGATTGGGGTACATTGGAGTGGAGTTGGGTAGATTGGGGTGCAGTGGGGTGGATTGTGGTAGATTGGGGAGCGGTGGATTAGGGTAGATTGGAGTGGAGTGGGTTATATTGGAGTGGAATGGGGTAAATGGGAGTGGAGTGGGGTAGATTGGAGTGGATTGGAGTGGACTGGAATAAATCGGAGTGGGGTAGATTAAAGCAGGGTGAGGTAGATTGAGTGGAGTTAGGTAGATTGGAGTGGAGTGGGGTAGATTGGAGTGAACTGGAGTAGATTGGAGAGGAGTGGGGTAGACTGGGGTAAATTGGAGTAGAGTGGGGTAGATTGTGTATAGACTGGAGTGGAGTGGGGTAGATTTTAGGGGAGTGGAGTAGATTGGTGTAGATTGGAGTGGGGTAGATTAGGGTGGGGTGAGATAAGTGTTGTGGAGTGGAAGGGTGTAGAGTGGAAGAGAGTAGAGCAGAGTGTAGTGGCAGGTCATAGAGTGGAGGGTATGCCCTAGAGTGGAGTGACGTGGAATGTCGTCCGGTGGAATGGCTTGTTGTAGAGTGGAGTGAGTGTCGTAGAATGGAGTGGCATAGAATGGTGGGCAGAAAGTGCAGTAGAGTGTTGTAGAGGGGAATGCCGTAAAGTTGAGTTGCATAGTGAAGTAGCGCATTGCCATTACACACAGCCTTTTTTCAATTGAAATGACCAATACATTTGCACAGACATACAGTTTTACTGCACACATAAGACAAAGTGTGGAAGTCTCATCACCTAGTGTATTGATGTGTTTTGATAGTATTCAAATATTTCAGAATTACCCAAAAATGTGCTTCATTTGTACTTTCCTAATTCTGATATATTCTGAAATATCAGCACAGTTCATTTACAGACATTTAAACTTTGTTGGGTGCAAGAAACAAAGCATTTTCTTTTACAGCAAGATTGTTACATAAATCCTCTCACTTTGATGTCAGAGAAAGAAAAGTAAATGCCAAGCTCCCTCAGAAGATAAAGCCTGACATTTGACCTCGGTCTTTGAATGCACAGCAAATGTGGCAAGATAAGAAGAAGATTTACAGGCCTGTTTACAGAAAGGAGCACTCATTGAAAACAAGGGCAGTTGGTATGAAAACGCTTTGCTCCTTGGGAGGGATGAACTCACGCTGGACAACATAAAACAAAAAAAAGACAGCAAATAGAAATCCAGAAAATGTGAGTTACCAATCAAAAAGCTAGTGGTAAACAACAAGCGGAATTCATTCCCAGGGAAGCTTTCTGAATGTCCCCAAGATGTCTTTAAGAAACCAGACAGCTGCGCTGCCTGGTAGGATTCGACCTAATGATTCCCTTAAAATGATGCCTACATTCACGTTTGGAATGTCATATATAAAACTTCTGCTCCCATAATACTTACTTTAATCCTGCACGTGTGACACTCTCCAATGCTCCTCTGTAATAAGGCTTTCATTTGTGCTGTAATTATCGAGATAAAAAAGAAAGCCCTGTCGGTACCAACCACAGTTTTTTTGATGGGGGGGGGCAATATTTCTTTAAGGGACCCAAAGAGCATAATTCAATAACTTTTCAAAGAAACGAAAACAAATAAATTAGATACATAACCCAGATGAATGTTACTGCTCACAGCATGTATTCAGTTCAAAGTACATGGAATGTTCTATGTACATGTCAATGATTGGTTGCTCCAATATGTGCAAAGGTGTGACCAAAGTGCTTGTGCAGAGTGACTTGTGAAACAAGGAAGATGATTGAGGGTAAAAATACTGAGAAAATCTAACAAATGTTCTGTGCATACAGATGTTTAATGCTTCTCCCTATACTGCATACATACATTGTATGTGTGCACCTACAGATGGTTATATACCATGCTTCCATGTGATGTGTGCACGAGGATCTTCACATATACAATGCTTCTATTACAATAATACCCTCAAATGCTCTGTGCATAGAGATGTTTAATGCTTCTTCCTGTAATGCATACATTCATTCTCTGTGCGTGATTGTAGATGGTTATGTACCAAACTTCCATGTGATGTGTGCACGAGGGTCTCCGGGCCCGATTCACAAAAGTAATCTGAGACAAAATCCTAACTTTACGACTTTCGGTATTCACAGAAGGCATTTAGGAGTACTAAAGTTAGGATTTTGTCTCAGTTAAACTTAAGTTTTGGTCTTAAATTAAATTTAAGACAAACTTAAGTTTAACTGAGACAAAATCCTAGTCGTAAAGTTAGGATTTTGTCTCAGTTAAACTTAAATTTGTCTTAAGTTTAACTTAAGACCAAAATTTAAGATTAACTGAGACAAAATCCTAACTTTAGTATTCCTAAATGCCTTCTGTGAATACCGAAAGTCGTAAAGTTAGGATTTTGTCTCAGATTACTTTTGTGAATCGGGCCCTATATGTATAAAATGCTTCTATGCCAATAACACCCTTGTGCTCTGTGCACAGAGTGTTTAATGCTACTTCCTATACTACATACATACATTGTTAATGTTAATTGAGATTTATATAGCGCTGTTAGAAATGGGATCTCTAGTTGGCAAGGGCTTGCACCTTTGTCCAAGTAGGGACCCTTCTTCCTAGTCAGGGTAAGGGTTGTTACACTCGTGAAGTAACCCCTGCTCACCCTCGTGGTAGCTTGGCACGAGCAGTCAGGCTTAATTCAGAGGCAGTGTGTAAAGCATTTGCACATAACCAACAGTAATACAGTGTAAGCACTACAAACGGACACCACACCAGTTTAGAAAAATAACCAATATTTTATATACTCAAGACAAGACCAATTACGACAAAAATCCACAATACGATACTTTACGAATGAATACTTGATACGTTAACTTCTTCTTTGCAGGAATAGCACAAAAGCAAAGTTCGTACGAGTCGGTAGCTCCGTCCGAGCCTACCGTGATGCTGAAAACCACAGAGTCTAACAGTTCCAGCCGACCGCGTCGATACGGGCCAGCAGAGTCGTGAACAGACTCGGTCACAGTACCTTTTCTCGTTGTGGCTGGTACGGAGTGTACGAGCCGGTCGGCGTTCGTCGCGGTTGCGGTGTAAGACGGAGCGATGCAAGGTGCGGTGTCCCTCGATGCGGTGCAGGCAGCGGCTCGATGAGCGTCGTGCAGACGGAGTCGGTGAGTCCAAGGCGTGCGATGCAGGGCAAGACGATGCTCGATGCGGTGCTGACAGGTTGCGATGCAGGCGACCTAGCCGGAGTGCGGGAGCTGGCGTCGGACAGCGGTGCGAGTCGGAGCGGTGCGTCGCAGACGTGCGAGCGGTGCCCCAAATGCGGTGCGGTCTCGACTCTTGAGCCAGTTGCAGCGACAGTGTCGGTCTGGTCCGGCTGGCCCAGTGAAGCGATGCGATGCGAACTGCGGTGCCCACAGGTCACGGTGCAAGCAGCGGCTCGATGTTGGCGGCGTCGGACGTCGCCTACGGTGAGACCAGGGTTGCGATGCGAAGCGGGGCGATGCGGTCTGCGGTGCAAACAGGTCACCGGCCAGGGATGGATTCGGTTGACGGAGTCGGTTGCAGTTCCCTTCCTCTGTGGCAACTGAAACAGCGTTTCCAGAAGCGGTACCCAGAGGCTTGTGAAGTCTTTGCAGTCCCTGAGACTTCTTAACAGGAGGCCAGCTCGGTTTCTGGCCCTTGGAGATACTCAGCACAAGTTTGGAGAAAGTTCAGTCCAGTCCTTTCACTGCCCAAGGCAGAAGCAGCAGCTGCAGGCCAACCCAACAAAGCAACAACACAGCAAAGGGGCAGTACTCCTCCTGGCAGCTCTTCCAGCTCTTCGTCTTGGCAGGTTCCTTGATTCCAGCGAGATCTAAATTCATGGGGTCAGGGCCCCAATATTTATATCCCAAATTCCTTTGTTCTCTGAAGGCAGAGAGGCCTTCGCCTAGTCCAAACCAGTTCTGGAGCACTTTGTTGACAAGTCTCCGTCCCTTCTTTCAGTGAGTAGGCCAGGGACATCAGACGCACCACAGGAGGTGGAGCCAGCATTGTGGAGGGAAGGCACTGTCCTATTCAGGGCCCAGGTGCGACCCCTCCCACCCATCTACAGGTCGATCTGGCTATTCAGCCCTGCGCTGACTCACCCTGTCTCCTGGCATCCCCCAGCCCCTGTCACTCACATTCCAGACACGGAATACACAATCTCGCAGAGGCAGGCTTGGATGGTTAGGCAAGAAAATACCCACTTTCTAAAAGTGGTATTTTCAAACCCAGAATGGTAAAACCAACCTTACTAAAAGCTGCATTTTATCATTCTGAGCCCAGGCATACTAAACTCGAATTTCTACCATGTTCCCGGGGTCAGTTAGGATTATAAGCTGTAATAATCAAAACCGCCCGTTCTGGCCTAGGGGAACAGGTAGCCTTGCATTAGTGAAAAACGAACTAGGCTGTAATTCACTATCAGGACATGCCGCCCACACCCGGGCATGTCCTACCTTTCGCGTACAACGCACCCTGCCCACATGGGTACCTTGGGCCTACCTTAGGGGTGACTAACATGTAGCAAAGGGAAGGTTTAGGGACTTGCAAGTGTGTGCACTTGCCAAGTCGACATGGCAGCCTCAGGCTGCGCACAGGCTCTGCGATGGCAGGCCCGAGTTACACTTTACGGGCTGTTTGCGTGGGTGGCACAATCCAGTGCTGCAGCCCACCAACAGCATTTGGTCTATAGGCCCTGGCACTCGCAGTGCACTTTACAAGGGACTGACACATAAACCAAATAGGCCAATCATGGAAACACCAATCCATAACACATTTTATACAGGAGCACTTGCACTTTCCCACTGGACCGCAGTGAGGAAAGTGCGCAGAATCATCACACCAGCAAAAACAGAGTCAAAACCGGGAGGTCAGAAAGCAAAAAGTCAGGGGAAACACGCCAAAAGATGCCAAGTCTAACACATGTCCCCTCCAGCTGAAAGTAGGGAGAACTACCCAACCCCATGGGAGTTCTCTTCACTAAGGCGGAAGAACCTGGACAGACCATCTGCGTTGGCGTGTTCTGTACCAGGACGGTGTTCCACCGTAAAGTCCATTCCCTGTAGGGAGATGGACCACCTCAGCAGTTTTGGATTCTCGCCCCTCATTTGCATCAACCATCTGAGGGGCCTGTGGTCTGTCTGAACCCGGAAGTGAGTCCCAAACAGGTATGGTCTCAACTTCTTCAGCGCCCAGACCACAGCAAAAGCTTCCCTTTCTATGGCACTCCACCTCTGTTCCCTGGGAAGTAGTCTCCTGCTAAGGAAGACTACAGGCTGATCCAGGCCCTCTTCGTTCAGTTGTGAGAGCACCGCTCCCACACCATGCTCTGAAGCGTCAGTCTGCACGACGAATTCCTTGGAGAAGTCAGGTGCCTTGAGCACGGGCGCCGTGCACATGGCTGCCTTCAGGGCATCAAAAGCTTTCTGGCAGGACTCAGTCCAGATCACTTTCCTGGGCTGCCTCTTAGAGGTCAGCTCTGTTAAGGGGGCAACGATGGTGCCATAGCCCTTAACAAATCTCCTATAATAGCCGGTGAGACCTAAGAAGGCTCTCACCTCTGTCTGGGTCTTGGGGGCTCCCAAGCCAGAATGGTGTCAATCTTGGGTTGTAGGGGCGCCACCTGGCCGCTTCCTACCTGGTGTCCCAAGTACACCACAGAACCCTGCCCGATCTGGCACTTACTGGCCTTGATCGTGAGGCCTGCACCTTGCAGAGCCCTCAACACTTTCTCAAGGTGCTGTAAATGTTCTTCCCAGCTGGAACTGAACACAGCAATGTCATCCAGGTAGGCGGCACTGAAATCCTCCAGCCCAGCCAACACCTGATTGACCAACCTCTGAAAGGTGGCAGGGGCATTCTTCAACCCAAAGGGCATCACCCGGAATTGGTAATGACCTTCTGGGGTTGAGAATGCGGATCTCTCCTTGGCCCCATCGGTTAAGGCAATCTGCCAGTACCCAGACGTCAAATCAAACGTGCTGAGGAACCGGGCAGCTCCCAACCGATCAATGAGCTCATCAGCTCTGGGGATGGGGTGCGCGTCAGTCCTGGTGACGGCATTGAGCCCACGGTAGTCCACACAAAACCGGAGTTCTGGAGTGGCACCGGGCGCCGCAGCCTTTGGGACCAAGACCACTGGGCTGGCCCAAGGACTGTGGGAGGGCTCAATCACCCCTAACGCCAACATCTTAGAGACCTCCTCCTTGATGCTGGCTCTGACCCGGTCAGTCAACCTGTAAATTTTGTGCTTCACCGGATGGCTGTCACCAGTGTCCACGTCATGGGTACACCAGTGAGTAACACCGGGGGTCAGAGAGAACAGTGGGGC
The DNA here is from genome assembly GCA_963921515.1 of Calotriton arnoldi. Taxonomy (NCBI): domain Eukaryota; kingdom Metazoa; phylum Chordata; class Amphibia; order Caudata; family Salamandridae; genus Calotriton; species Calotriton arnoldi. Next base: position 3,049,325 of record CAWUFW010000191.1, read on the forward strand.
GAACTGTCCCAACAACTGGCGACAGTCCCCCTGCTGCTCCTGAGTCAGAGTAGGGGAGAGGATCACACCCTCTACTGACCCATCATGCTCCTTGGTGGACAGGAGGTCAGGGAGAGGCTCGCTCTCCTCTTCCACCCCATCATCTGTCGCCAAGAGCATACTCACTTCGGACCTCTCGAAGTGGGGCTTGAGGCGGTTCACGTGAAGGACCCTCAAAGGGTTCCTTGGAGCCTGCAAATCCACCAGGTAGGTGACGTCACTTTTGCGCTCCTTTACCTCATATGGCCCAGTCCACTTGTCCTGCAAGGCACAAGGTGCTACTGGGGCCATGACCCACACTTTTTGTCCAGGTTGAAATTCGACCAGAGTGGCGTTCTGGTCATACCATCTCTTCATTTCTTCCTGGCTTGCTTCTAGGTTCGCCTGAGCGAGTTTCCTGAAGCGGGCAGTTTGGTTTCTAAAGGCCAGCATGTAGCTAAATACATCCTGGGGAGTTTTCCTGGGAGCCGCCTCCCAGCCTTCCTTAACCAAACTCAGAGGTCCTCTGACAGGGTGGCCATACAGGAGCTCAAAGGGGCTGTACCCAAGAGACTTCTGAGGCACCTCCCTGTACGCAAAGAGTAGGCATGGCAAGAGGACGTCCCACTTACGCCTCATGGGTTCTGTTAGACCCTTGATCATGCCTTTCAAGGTCTGGTTGAATCTCTCCACCAGACCGTTTCCTTGTGGGTGGTAAGGAGTGGTGAACTTGTAGGTTACCCCACACTCCTTCCACAGGGATGTCATATACTTCGATATGAAATTGGTCCCCCTATCAGAAACCACCTCTCTGGGGAATCCCACACGGGAAAAGATCCCCATTAACGCCCGGCCCACCACTGGCGCCGTCGTTGTCCTGAGAGGGATTGCCTCCGGGTACCGGGTGGCATGGTCCACCAAGACCAGGATGTACCTGTTGCCCATGGCTGTCTTGGGATCCAGTGGCCCCACAATATCCATCCCTACCCTTTCAAAGGGTGTTCCAACAACCGGAAAAGGTTGGAGAGGAGCTTTGACCTTCCTCCCACTCTTACCACTTGCCTGGCAAGTTTGGCAAGACCTGCAGTGTGCATCTGACTGCCTTCGCATTTGGGGCCAAAAGAAGTGGGTGACAAGCCTGTCAAAGGTCTTGTCCTGCCCCAAATGTCCTGCCAAAGGCACGTCATGAGCCAGACCCAGTAGGAAGGTCCTGAAGCGCTGGGGTACCACCAGCACACGGGCTGACCCAGGCTCAGCAACCTTAGGCTCACTGTATAGGAGACCACTCTCCCAGTAGATCAGATGTGACCCGGACTGATTACCAGCTGCCTGGTCTGCAGCCTGCCGCCGCAGACCCTCCAGAGTAGGGCACTCGTTCTGCTCCCTGCAGAACTCCTCCCTGGTGGGACCCCCTTCTTGCTGCCAATGGGTCAGCTCAGAGATGTCTCCCAGTTCGGCTACTTGCTCCCCTGTAGGCACCGGGGCGTCCCCTCGAGGTCCGCCTCCTCCCGGTCCGTGGGAACTTCGGGGGCCGGTTTCCCGCGCCCCTGCCCTTTCTCTTGGCAGGGACTTGGGCCACTGTTTCAGGCTCCAAGTCCTCTTGATCACCCTTTCTGGCCGCCATTGACCGAGTAGACACGCATGCCCACTCTGGCAACCCAAGCATCTCCAAGTGGGACCTGAGCTCAACCTCCTTCCATGAGGACTGCTCCAGGTCGTTTCCTAGCAGACAATCTACAGGCATGGTAGGGCTCACAACCACCCTTAAGGGACCTGAGACCCCCCCATTCAAAGGGAACCTGCGCCACCATACATTGGCGCTCTGAGTTGTCGACAGCAACTACTTGGTGGAATGCTCCTGGGACTACTTGCTTCTCAGACACCAGGTGACACCGGACTGAGGTCACACTGGCTCCAGTATCTCTGAGAGCCTCTACCCTGTTCCCATTAATGGTCACCCAGGTGCTATATTTCTTTGTGTTAGGGGGCACCTGGTTTCCTGGGACCATCTCACTGTCCCCGAGTGAGACAAGGGTCATTTCTGCGGGATCCCCACCCTCCTGTGGGCACCCCTCCTCCCCAAGCGCTACACTAGCCAACACTTTGGACTGTCCACCGGTGGGTGGCTGTGTCCCCTTCGGGCACTTGGGGTCCCCCTTAAAGTGACCTACCTGGTCACATGCATAACACTTGCGGGGGCCGGTCTCAACAGGCTTCCCTGTAGAGACCCCTTTCTTCTTATCATCGGGGGGCTGGGAACCTTTACCCTGGGTACTAGTTTGGGGCCCTTTAGAGAACTCCTGTGCTTTACCCTTGTCCCCCCACCTTTCTGCTGGGGACCCTGCACACCTTTGGCTGAGTCTCCCCCAAACGCTTTCTTGTGGACCCTGGTACTCACCCAGCGGTCCGCTTCCATAGCAAGCTTCCTGGGGTCAGTTAGCTTACTATCAACTAGGTGCTGGCGCAGATCTGCAAAACATAGACTAGACAAGTGCTCCCATGCAATCAAGTTGTAGAGCCCCTGAAAATCTGTTACACTACTGCCCTTCACCCAACCATCCAGAGACCTGCAGAACACATCCACACATTCCAACCAAGTGTTGACATCAGACTTCTTACTGGACCTGAACTGATCCCTGTACTTTTCAGGAGTAAGACCATACTTCGTGAGAAGGGCATCCTTCATGTCAGCATAGGTGAGGTGATACCCCTTACCCAAAGCTATCAGAGCATCCCTTGCTTCTTCCGGGAAAAGTGGCCACAATCCTGCTCCCCAATTCTCCTCAGGGACCCCATTCATGTGTATGGCTGCCTCATAACCCTGGAACCACCTTTGTATGTCATCCCCCTTCTTGAACTCCTTGCCTACGTTCTTGGGAATGTGCACAATCCTGTCTGCTTTTCTGGACGAATTGCTGCCACCATCTGAGCCTGACTTACTCCTAAGTTCTAGCTCCTTCAGTTCTCTCTCATGCTCTAAGAGCATCTTCCTCTCCTCTATGGCCAATCTCTTCTCCTCCCGCTCACTCTCCAATCTGAGCTTCTGCAGCTCAAACTGCCTTGCCTCCCGCCTGTCCTCCAGCTCCTCTGGGGACAGACTGCTGCTGCCTGACCTGGCGGGTTCCCCCCTACCCAAAAGCACATCCACCCTGGAAATAGGCTCCTCCGCCTCCTCACTGAGATCACCAGGCTGCCCATTGGCATGTCTGGCTGCTACCCAGGCCCTCAGCGCCTTCTGTAGCTCCTCCTTCCTTGTGAGGCCTTTAATTTGGACTTTCAAGTTTTTACAAATCGCTCGTAACTCCTTTACGGCGTAGGATTCCAACCTGTCCTCCTCAAAGATAACTTCCAGAGATGCAACGGATGATGCAATTGATTCAGGCATGACAAAAGTCGTGAGTTGAAAACTGGCAAGATCAAAAATAGGCCAAAAGAAAAAGAACCAGTATGTGGTACGTAATGGTCTGCGATATGGTAGTAGTGCACACCAATTACTGTAAGTCAAGTGCAAACGCAAGTCCTATCCTCACCGCTGACAACCAATGTTAGAAATGGGATCTCTAGTTGGCAAGGGCTTGCACCTTTGTCCAAGTAGGGACCCTTCTTCCTAGTCAGGGTAAGGGTTGTTACACTCGTGAAGTAACCCCTGCTCACCCTCGTGGTAGCTTGGCACGAGCAGTCAGGCTTAATTCAGAGGCAGTGTGTAAAGCATTTGCACATAACCAACAGTAATACAGTGTAAGCACTACAAACGGACACCACACCAGTTTAGAAAAAGAACCAATATTTTATATACTCAAGACAAGACCAATTACGACAAAAATCCACAATACGATACTTTACGAATGAATACTTGATACGTTAACTTCTTCTTTGCAGGAATAGCACAAAAGCAAAGTTCGTACGAGTCGGTAGCTCCGTCCGAGCCTACCGTGATGCTGAAAACCACAGAGTCTAACAGTTCCAGCCGACCGCGTCGATACGGGCCAGCAGAGTCGTGAACAGACTCGGTCACAGTACCTTTTCTCGTTGTGGCTGGTACGGAGTGTACGAGCCGGTCGGCGTTCGTCGCGGTTGCGGTGCAAGACGGAGCGATGCAAGGTGCGGTGTCCCTCGATGCGGTGCAGGCAGCGGCTCGATGAGCGTCGTGCAGACGGAGTCGGTGAGTCCAAGGCGTGCGATGCAGGGCGAGACGATGCTCGATGCGGTGCTGACAGGTTGCGATGCAGGCGACCTAGCCGGAGTGCGGGAGCTGGCGTCGGACAGCGGTGCGAGTCGGAGCGGTGCGTCGCAGACGTGCGAGCGGTGCCCCAAATGCGGTGCGGTCTCGACTCTTGAGCCAGTTGCAGCGACAGTGTCGGTCTGGTCCGGCTGGCCCAGTGAAGCGATGCGGTGCGAACTGCGGTGCCCACAGGTCACGGTGCAAGCAGCGGCTCGATGTTGGCGGCGTCGGACGTCGCCTACGGTGAGACCAGGGTTGCGATGCGAAGCGGGGCGATGCGGTCTGCGGTGCAAACAGGTCACCGGCCAGGGATGGATTCGGTTGACGGAGTCGGTTGCAGTTCCCTTCCTCTGTGGCAACTGAAACAGCGTTTCCAGAAGCGGTACCCAGAGGCTTGTGAATTCTTTGCAGTCCCTGAGACTTCTTAACAGGAGGCCAGCTCGGTTTCTGGCCCTTGGAGATACTCAGCACAAGTTTGGAGAAAGTTCAGTCCAGTCCTTTCACTGCCCAAGGCAGAAGCAGCAGCTGCAGGCCAACCCAACAAAGCAACAACACAGCAAAGGGGCAGTACTCCTCCTGGCAGCTCTTCCAGCTCTTCGTCTTGGCAGGTTCCTTGATTCCAGCGAGATCTAAATTCATGGGGTCAGGGCCCCAATATTTATATCCCAAATTCCTTTGTTCTCTGAAGGCAGAGAGGCCTTCGCCTAGTCCAAACCAGTTCTGGAGCACTTTGTTGACAAGTCTCCGTCCCTTCTTTCAGTGAGTAGGCCAGGGACATCAGACGCACCACAGGAGGTGGAGCCAGCATTGTGGAGGGAAGGCACTGTCCTATTCAGGGCCCAGTGCGACCCCTCCCACCCATCTACAGGTCGATCTGGCTATTCAGCCCTGCGCTGACTCACCCTGTCTCCTGGCATCCCCCAGCCCCTGTCACTCACATTCCAGACACGGAATACACAATCTCGCAGAGGCAGGCTTGGATGGTTAGGCAAGAAAATACCCACTTTCTAAAAGTGGTATTTTCAAACCCAGAATGGTAAAACCAACCTTACTAAAAGCTGCATTTTATCATTCTGAGCCCAGGCATACTAAACTCGAATTTCTACCATGTTCCCGGGGTCAGTTAGGATTATAAGCTGTAATAATCAAAACCGCCCGTTCTGGCCTAGGGGGAACAGGTAGCCTTGCAATAGTGAAAAACGAACTAGGCTGTAATTCACTATCAGGACATGCCGCCCACACCCGGGCATGTCCTACCTTTCGCGTACAACGCACCCTGCCCACATGGGTACCTTGGGCCTACCTTAGGGGTGACTAACATGTAGCAAAGGGAAGGTTTAGGGACTTGCAAGTGTGTGCACTTGCCAAGTCGACATGGCAGCCTCAGGCTGCGCACAGGCTCTGCGATGGCAGGCCCGAGTTACACTTTACGGGCTTTTTGCGTGGGTGGCACAATCCAGTGCTGCAGCCCACCAACAGCATTTGGTCTATAGGCCCTGGCACTCGCAGTGCACTTTACAAGGGACTGACACATAAACCAAATAGGCCAATCATGGAAACACCAATCCATAACACATTTTATACAGGAGCACTTGCACTTTCCCACTGGACCGCAGTGAGGAAAGTGCGCAGAATCATCACACCAGCAAAAACAGAGTCAAAACCGGGAGGTCAGAAAGCAAAAAGTCAGGGGAAACACGCCAAAAGATGCCAAGTCTAACAAGCGCCTAATACCTGCAGGTCTCTAAGCGCTGAGAGAGAGTGGGTATGGCTTCCCCAGATGAGTGATTGTTAGCCCAGAGTCAATTTCTTCCTTATGGCCAAGTCTCTGTAAAGAGGAAGGTTTTCAGTTTTGTCCTAGAGGGAAGGAGGGCTTTTTCTACCCGGAGGTATCCTGGTAACTTGTTCCATATCTGTGGGATCAGGACCGAGAAGGCTCTACCCCCTTTGGTCGTATTGTTGAACCGTGGCCAGGCCAACCGGCCTTCCTCGGATGACCGGAGGGTATGACCAGGGACGTATCTCCCCAAGCGCTCCTTGATGTATCCTGGGGCCTGTCCATGAAGGGCCTTGTGGGCGATGCAGAGGCCCTTGAATCTGGCTCACTGTTTGACGGGGAGCCAATGAAGCTGTTTCAACAGAGCTGTGGCCCGTGCCCATCTGGGGAGCTTAAAGATCAGCCTGGCTGCATCATTCATTGCTACTTGTAGTTTGCCTAGCAGCTTTTCCGGTAATCCAATATATAGTGCATTGCCATAATCTAGGCGGGACATAATCCGGGTGGTCACCACTGTCCGCATGGTGGGAAATGAGAAGGGGAGACAATTTCCTCAACTGTCTCAACAGGCCTATGCAGGTCCCAACCACAGAGGACACTTGGTTAGACAGTGTAAGTTTGTCGTCTACTCTAATACCAAGGCTTTTTACAACTGGGGCCGGAGTCGGTGTGACTCCCAGCTCCTGAGGCCAAAAGAGGTCGGTCCACGGGTTGCTTCTTGTGGTGATGGCTAAGACCTCTGTTTTGTCTGGGTTAATCTTAAGTGAGTTCGCTGTCATCCTATTGACCACGTATCGAAGGATATCTTGTACGCGTGCGTGTGCTTGTGGGGTGTTGTCAATTTGCAAGATTAGTTGCGTGTTGTCGGCATAGTTGAACACCTGGCAGTCCATACGGGCCAGGGCCCCCACCAACGGTCTAAAATAGATGTTAAACAAAAGCGGCGATAGTGCCGACCCTTGTGGGACCCCACAGGATAGTGTCCCTCTATTGGACACGCAGTCACCCATCTGGATCCTATGAGTCCGGTCTGTCAGGAAGGAGGTGATCCATTGGTGTGCAATCCCGCAGATGCCTATGTCCCTAAATCGTGCTAGGAGTTGGCAGTGGTTGACCGTGTCAAACGCCGCCGAGAGATCCAGTAGCAGGGCACACGGCTTCTTGCTGTCGGCCGTGAGCCTAATATCGTCCAGCACCGACAGCATCACCAACTCTGTACTGTGGTGGGCCCTGAACCCTGCTTGCCGACCCTCGAGTAACTGATGTTCCTCAATAAATAGGGACAGGGTTTTGAGGACATGCTGTTCCATTATTTTAGCCAGGAAAGGAAGCTGGGATATGGGCCTATAATTCTTCATGTTAGTGGTGTCGGCTCCCACCTTTTTTAGTAGGGGGATTACTCTGGCTTCCTTGAGGTTACTGGGTACCCTCCCCGTTTCTAGCGATAAATTGAGCAGTGCGAGAATCTCTCCCTCAATCGCTGGAAGGGCCAGCTTGAATATCCTAGGCGGACATGGGTCTGCAGGAGAGCCAGACTTAATTCGGGTTGCAATGTAGGACAGGGACTATTCTTGGAAAGGAGGCAATAGACTCTTTCATGTCACATTGTGACTCATCCAGAACCAGGGAGCTCTGGCTCAAGGGGGTATTACGGATGTCAGTTACTTTATCTAGGAAAAAGGACAGGAACCTATTGCAGTGTGCCTGGCTGGTAGCTGCTTCCTGCGTCTGCTTTTGACTGAGCTTCTTCAGAATTCTAAAGGTTTCTTTTTGTTTGTTATCTGCCTCCCTGATCCTGGACTCATAATACTCGGCCTTTCTAGTAAGGATGGCTTTTTTGTATGTGGCTAACTTGGCCCTATATTCTTTGAGCGACTCAGGGTCATATGACTTGCGCCACTGTTCTTCATGCTGGCAAAGGGTCCGTTTCTGTCCCCTTAGTTCCTCCGTGAACCAGGGAGCTCCCTTGCCCTTGTTCCTCACTCTTTCTCTACGAGCCGGTGCCACCTTATTGATGGCTGCTCTCAGCTGGTTAGTGATTGAGTCACTTATCTCCTCCAGATCCTCCGGCATGGATCTCCTCGGTGAGTTGCCTCGCAGAGCATCCCCTAAGCTGTCTGCCTCGATTTTGCCCCAACTACGTACCATTATCCATTCTGGCGGGGGTTGTGTGGGGCGCCTAGCCAGGGGGATCTTGAGGCTGATCAGGAAGTGGTCCAACCAGCCACAAGGTCTGATTTCCAACAGTTTAGCCTGTGGCTGAGTGGACCAGATGAGGTCTAGGATGTGTCCTTTCTCATGGGAGGGAGAGTCAATCAACTGTTGCAGCCCCGATGTGGACATGGTTTCCTCTAACTGCCAGGCTGGCCTGTGCCTCTCTTGGTAGCTGGTCCCAATGGTAGTTAAAATCCCCCACCAGCAGGAGTTGCTGGTACCGGGAGCGTAGGTCAGTGACTATTTCCGTGAGGTGGTCATTAAACCGGGGGGTTGATCGAGGGGGACGGTACACCACCATAATTGCCAGGCATGCTATATGTGTGTGCCTACAGATGGAGCTTTTCAGACGCACGAGAGTATGATCCAAACATCGGGAACGTAGTAATCTTGGAGCCCTGCATCGTCCCTGCATGCACTTGGTTCCTCGCTGCGTCCCTCTACTTGCTGACTTCTAAGCACACATCAGGCTGTTGCAAAACCGTCATCTGTTTTTCAATTACACAGTTATCGACGGCCAGTTTCAAGCTCTAAACGTCTAGATCCAGTGTATCACTCTGGAGTGAACCTTGATAACCTCAGATGTGAAATCTCCATTATTCACCTCCTGACTACCCTATCAAAACAAGAGGACCCTATACTTTACAGGCCCTTTTCGAGCGCTGAATTTTCATTAACCAGCGAACTACTCTTCTAGCTTGAGGTTCCATATTATACCTAACACTTAACATCCTGAGCTATAACGAGGTTTCTATTTTCTTGTACATGGCTTCCTGATGAAGGCATACAGCCGAAACGCGCGTAGGATACAGATTTTCAAGGCCATGCCAGAAATGTTTGTCCTCTGAACACATTCATATAATTACCTTGTTTGTATGTCTGTGACATTAATTGTAGTGTGTCAAATAATTTCTTATATATCAATGAATAACACTGTGTATATTATGTATCAGATTTTGTCAAAGTAAGAAAACCTTCTTTGTTATTTGACCCTCTTGAACCCAGTGTAAATATATATACAGAGGACTATATATTTTATGATTGTTTTTTGTGTATTCAGTTACAATTATCTATAAAAAAATAATAAAAAATATTTTTGATACTACTGAACCAAGTTTGCATGTATACATGTTTTTTATATTGTTCAGGTCCACAACTACCTTCCTTGTTCCTAAATATCGTGATATTTACATACTGGTCATTTTCCCTGATTTAGGAACTTACGTCAGGGGTACCCTTTTCTTTACAAAAACTGTGCCTACAGATGGTTACACACCATGCTTCCATGTGATGAGTGCACGAGGATCTCCACATATACAATGCTCCTTTTCCAATAACACCCACATGTGCTCTGTGCATAGCGATGTTTAATGCTTCTCCCCGTAATGCATGCATTCATTCTCCATGTGTGCTTGTAGATGGTTATATACCATGCGTCCATGTGATGTGTGCACGATGATCTTCACATATACAATGTTTTTAATCCAATAACACGCTCATGTTCTGTGCATACAGATGTTTAATGCTGCTCCCTATACTGCATACATACATTGTATTTGTGTGCCTACAGATGGTTATATACCATGCTTCCATGTGATGTGTGCACGAGGATCTCTACATATACAATGCTTCTGTTCGAATAACACCCACATGTGCTCTGTGCATAGAGATGTTTAATGCTTTTCTTTGTAATGCATAAATTAATTCTCCATGTGCGCGTGTAGATGGTTATATACCATGCTACCATGTGATGTGTGCACAAGGGTCTCCACGTATACAATGCTTCTGTTCCAGTAGTACCCTCATGGGCTCTGTGCATAGAGATGTTTAATGCTTCTCCCTGTAATGCATGCATTCATTCTCCATGTGTGCGTGTATATGGTTATATACCATGCTTCCATGTGATGTGTGCACAAGGATCTCCAGGTATACAATGCTTCTATTCCAATAACACCCACATGTGCTCTGTGCATAGAGATGTTTAATGCTTTTCTTTGTAATGCATAAATTAATTCTCCATGTGCGCGTGTAGATGGTTATATGCCATGCTTCCATGTGATGAGTGCACAAGGATCTCCAAGTATACAAGCAGCCGCGGCCGCTGCAGGTTATTTATTTAATTTTCCCTCGTCATCGTCTGTCGAAATCCCCCCCCCCACCGGGCCCCACCGATCTTACCTGCAGCGGCCGCAGCTGTATACAATGCTTCTATTCCAATAACACCCTCATGGGCTCTGTGTATAGAGATGTTTAATGCTTTTCTTTGTAATGCATGCATTCATTCTCCATGTGTGCTTGTAGGTGGTTATATACCATGCTTCCATGTCATGTGTGCACGAGGAGCTTCGCGTATACAATGCTTCTATTCCAATTTATTTATTTGAGTTTTATATAGCGCTGGCTAGACCCAGAGGTATCAGAGCGCTTTACATGAGGTTCCACAATGTTACAAAGTTACATCAGTTACAAGTTACATCTTGTTGCTAGAAACATTTAAAGAGCATAGAAGGCGAGAGAAGGGGAGAGTAGAAGGGTAAGGGGGTGAGGAAGAAGGGTAGGAGGGAGATAGGGCGGAGAGACGAAGGAAAGGGGAGGAAGGAGCCATAGCAGGGAGACGAAGAGGAAACTGTGCCCAATGCCCGGCTGGGTAGGTGACGGTCGAGGGGGAAACCCAGGACAATCTCCTCTATAGCTGTCTAGCAGCTCCACCGGGCATCAGCCATGTTGCTCAGGTCTCAGTGTTCAGAAAAGTAGATTAGAATCGAAACATGGGCTACAGTTGCAAAGTCAGGAAGCGGAGGAACATGTCCCCACTAGGGGGCATAGGTAAAAAGGATGAGGGAGGGGGAGTAATCATGAGAAGGAGCTGGGGCTGTCTTTCGGCTGCCGAGGGAACGAAGGCAGAAGAGGCCGCCATATTAAAGTCAGGCACATCATGTCCAGGCCTCTGTGGAATACTGTGTAGGCCCTGCTCGTGCCCACCTTGGATCAGATGTGGTGATTGTTGGAGCTTGCAGCGGTTGGAGACCGAGTCAGGGCCCTCATAGGGGTGCTGGGCAGAGAAGAGAGAACAGTCGGGTGCTACTGAAGTGCATGGGGGATCGTGGACAATGGACGACGCCTGACCTGGGTAGATCCCACATACCTCGACTCAGCGGCATGACGGTCTGCGGCGTAGTCACGCTTCAACAGTCACTGAGTTATCCTCAAAGGACCACTGTTCCGGTGCTGGCCACCAGGGCTCTGGTCGGGTCCTCCGGGATGTGGAAAGACGGCAGCAGGGAGCAGTGCTAGAGGTAGACCCACCCTTCAGGAGCAGGTTGCCGGGGCTCCAGTCGGGTCCTCCGGGACGCGGATCTAAAGTAGCGGGCTGGGTCTCGTCGCCTAACTCCTCTGGCCAGCGGAAGAGACCTTACAAATGGCGCCTCCATACGGGGTCTCCACTGGCGCCAGGAGACCTCGATCCTCGAACACCAGGAGGTCATGCAATGCACGTGTGACCTTGGGCTCCGGTGGGCTGAATGCCAGGGAGGACCGTCAAGGGCGGAGCGCGGGCTCCAGCAGGAGGCTCCACTGCCTCCAGAACAATCGTTCTCCTACTCCGTGTTACAACGCTGGCGGCGCGCAGGTCCAGGCCAGCGGTCGAAGGGCAGCGTAATACCTTTGCGTCCTCTCGGTGCTCATGCCGCGGAGAATCAGTGCCTACAGCTGGCGTGTGGGAACTCTACGTGCACTGTTACTCATAAGAGAGTTCCGTGTTAGAGGGCGGGATTAAAGTACCCTCATGTGTTCTGTGCATAGAGATGTTTAACGCTTCTCCCTATACTGCATATATACATTGTATGTGTGCACCTACAGATGGTTCTATACCATGCTTCCATGTCATGTGTGCACGAGGAGCTCCACGTATACAATGCTTCTATTCCAATAATAACCTCATGTGCTCTGTGCATAGAGATGTTTAATGCTTCTCCCTGTAATGCATACATTCATTCCCCTTGCGTGCTTATAGATGGTTATACACCATGCTTCCATGTGATGTGTGCACAGGGAATGTCCACGTATACAATGCTTCTGTTCCATTAGTACCCTCATGCGCTCTGTGCATTCTGCAGTTTAATTCTGCTCCCCAATAGTTCACATATTCATTCTAGTGGTGTGCTATATATCTGCTTCTATGTGCTGTATCCATGATTATCACATCTATACAATGTCTGCGCTTCCAACATACTGACGCTTAATGGTTCAATTCAATAACACATTGATTCATTCTCGGGGCTTTAAGTGGGCCGGGTCTCACCAGTGTTGAGCACCGGCAGTTTTTTAAAGGGGGCCTCGAAACGGGTCTCTATAGGGGTCTGTTTTGTGCCCTGGCACAGGTGGTCCGTTTTTTTCTGGACTGCAGTGACAGCAGGCACATCGATGATGACGTCATACCAGGTGAGCTTTGTAGGGGAAGGGAAATCCTTTAAAGAGTCATTTTCCCTCTGGATTTCCCTTCTCTTTTTGAAACTCATGAGCAGCAACATTGTCGTGGTGTCACCAGGGCTTTAAGTGGAAGCTTTTTCAATATTATATACAAGCCATAGTTGCTGCTTATTTATCTTATGCAACTAACTACCATTGACAAAGCCAATAGTACTGACTTGTTGTAGGTATGATGTTACGTGTTGTATCATATATCTGGATGCAATCACAGAAACAGCAAAATACAAGACGGGCGGCACACTATGCTAAGCACAGATTTTTAGCTTACGTGTTTTTTAAGCCATGCCCTTAATTACATTGGCCACGCCCCTTTGAGAGACCCCCCAGTTTTTTCATCCCACTTAAAGCCCTGTTCTTCTTTACATGTGCATGTGATACTCCTCCGGTAATACTTCCAGGTACTTCGTGCATCTCTGCATATACAATAATAATACCCCCGTACGCAGTCTGCATATGGATGTTTAATGCATGCATTCATTCTACATGTGTGCTTGTAGATGGCTACATGTAATGCTTCTATGAGATGTGTGCACGGCCATCTCCACATATGAGATGTATTCTCTTCCAATAAAACCATGAGTTCTGTGCATCCGGATGGTTAGTCCTTCTCTCAAGTAATATATGCATTCAATGAGCGCATGTGCACATTAAAGTTATATATAATGCTTCTCATATAGTAGAGAATATATTTGTTTCACTCAGGCAGTGGTGTAACATAAGCCCCTGCGGACCCCGCTGTGAGGGGGCCCCCCCGCCGAGCTCCGGAGAGGCACTCTCCAGCACTATGTATGGGCGGGGGCACCTGGCCTGAGAGCTCCTGACTGGGTCCACAGGGATGGGGCCCCCTCCATGTACTTGCAGGGGGGGCCCTCAAGTTTCGTTACGCCAGTGCACTCGGGTGTATTGATCCGCTAGTAATACCGCTTCCACTAGTTGGGACCATGAGCAGACATGAATCTAAGGGCATGTTCATGAGTTTGGTGTCGCAGGGCAGCGCAGCAAGTAACCTTGTTGGGCCTCCCTGCATCACAGGGAAAGGGCAGGAATGCACCGTATTTAAGGCATAGGGCTCATTCCTGTCCTTTCTCCCTGCGCTGGCCCCTTTTGGCAGCCTAGCGCCAACGCAGGCACCCTTGTACCAAGGTGCAAGGGTGCCTGATCTGCAGGCAGGATTGTTTTTGTGCAGGAAGGGGCACCTTCCTGCACAAAAACAATCCTTAGAGGGATTGTCCTCTATCCATGTGTGCTGCAGATGCAGCACACGGAGCAAGAGGAAGAAAGTACGAGAACTAGAGATGTTTCTCCTCGCTTCGCCTCACCTGAGAAGGCATATCTTTCTGGCGCATTCCCAGGTTTACCGAGTTTGATAAATCTGGAACGGCATCAAAAACCCTGGGAGTTGCATGGGAACACCCACGCAGCGCCAATGGAATGTCTCCCTTGCGCAAAGCAATACAGCGCAGCGATATGCGCTGCGTTGCATTACTCCAGATTTATGAAGCCATTCAAAACCACGCAAAGTGGCGTTGCGTAGCTTCCTAAAGCTGGCTTAGAGGTTTGCGTCACGCATGTACCACGTTGCGTGGTGCAAGCAGGACGCAAATCTGTCATAAATACGACCCATAATGTTTTTTCTACCACTCCAGAGCGTGCGCAGCGCTAGTGGGAGAAGGTGTGGAGCAGAGGCGCTATACTCTGTACACCCATTCTCCTTTTCAGCCAATTGTCTTTTGCATGCACGTGATATCGGTGACAGACATCCTGATAATGCCAACCCCAGCGCCGCACGAGCAGCCTCACACCGCCTCAGCATGCCAAGCTCTGCCCACGAGGGACCCAGTGCGCCCCTGTGGTCTGCCAGCGCCGCGGCGGCCGCGCCCGCACAGACACCCATCCTCTCCTTGGGCTCTCGGTGCAGCTGCTGTCTCAGCTGGAGACGGAGGCTGCCCCTGGGAGGAACAGAAGATGTTTCTGTCTGGCTGCCCTTTGATTCTGTTGATAGTGCCATCCAGCAGATGGGGCGAGTTTCGCCGCCACTTGGCCTGTTCATCACTCTGGTAATTGCCAGCTCCTCTCTGAGCGGCGCAAAGGATCCCTTCCCTTATCATTCTGCTGGGGGTGACTCCCTCCCCTCGCCTCTGGGGGGCCGCAGGACAGTGATGCAGACAGTCCTGTTATGCTGGGTTCACTGGAGCCTCAGATAAAGGGGAATCCAGTTGACTATCTTGAAAGAGGTTTTTTCCCCCAAAGGAAACAGCCATGAAAATAAAAATACTGTGTGTGTGGAGAGCGTGAAGGGGGAGGGGGAGGGGGCGGGGGTGGAGATGCAAGTGGCAGACTACATTCTACAGTGCCTTGTGCCTTCTGGTCACTGGCAACTGCACTGGAAAATATCGGTAACACGTGCTGCCATAGCAACAGGAAAGGCTTAGTATAAGAGTACACAACATGCAAGGCACATATGCATGGATGGGAGACAGATCATGACAATTGCAAACTCCCAGCAAACACAGGTGTATCCAGATACAGGTACCCAGTAGGCACACGGACAACATACATCCAACAGCCATGCACACAGACAACACGTTACAGGAACCAACGCACACACGCAAAACACATACATGCGCCCAAATCATTTCCCAAGCTGAGATTGTGTTGTATGACTGTGCACTCGGTGTTGTTGCTTCTGCTGTGACCAGGGTTGTTGCAGTTTGCTCGGCGCTGCTTGGTTGTGTGCTGAATTGAGCATATATTGTTGTTGCCTTCATTGTTGCCTGGTTTGTTGCTGTGGTTGGGCCTGCAGGTGCTGATGTTGGTGAACAGTCATAATATCGAGAACAAAAATATCGACTGGACAGAATGTCGAGTTTTTTTTATATAGAATAGACAGAATATCGAATTGCAAAAATATAGTGGTGCAGAATATCGAAAATCAGGTAAGAAATATCGATTTCCATAATATCGAAGTTAGTAATATCGACAGTCATAATATAGTTGTTAAAAATATCGATTTTTTTTATAGTGTTCTAAGTGTTAGTATATGTGTTAAAAGTATGTATTATTTTTGTAATGTATGTTTGAATTTTTTTAAAGTAATGAATTTTATATTATTTAATTTTTGCGTAATTTAATTCCGTAGCGGGTTGTGGGTTTATAGGGAATAGGGTGGGAAGTAATTTAATTATAGTAAATTAAATATTACTTTTTAGGAATTATTAATTATTTTTAATTTAATTTTGCGTTTTAGTTCTGTAGCGGGTTGTGGGTTTATAGGATAATAGGGTGGGAAGTAATTTAATTGTTATTAAGTAATTATTTATTTTTATTTATTGGTATTGATGATTAATTTATTGTTAATTAATTATTAATTGGTAATTAATTTTTATTAATTGGGAATTATTTTTTATTAATTGCTAATTAATTTTTATTAATTGATAATTATATTAATTGTATTAATTTATTATTCGGAGTGGGTTGTGGGTTTATAGGGGAATAGGGTGGGAAGTAATTTAATTGTAATTAAGTAATTATTGAAATTATTTTTGTGTTTTGAAAATTAATTTATTGTTAATTAATTATTAATTGGCATTTTTTTATTACTTATTAATTTCTGATATTGAAAAGTAATTGATTGTTAATTAATTATTAATAGGTAATTAATTGTTAATAAATAATATTTATTGGTATTTATAATTAATTAATTATTAAATATTTTGTGATTGGTAATTAATTTTAATTAATTTTTTATTGGTATTGTTAATTAATTTATTTGTATTTAAATATTAAATCATTAATTTCCCTACTGTTGCACTCACTGGAGTGGGAATAGTAATTTTTACCCCTACGCTATCCAACGCTTTCCCTACTGTTGTACTCTCTGGAGTGGGAATAGTCATTTTTACCCCTATGCTATCCAACGCTTTCCCTACTGTTGCACTCACTGGAGTGGGAATAGTAATTTTTACCCCTATGCTATCCAACGCTTTCCCTACTGTTGCACTCACTGGAGTGAGAATAGTAATTTTTACCCCTACGCTATCCAATGCTTTCCCTACTGTTGCACTCTCTGGAGTGGGAATAGTAATTTTTACCCCTACGCTATCCAACGCTTTCCCTACTGTTGCACTCACTGGAGTGGGAATAGTAATTTTTACCCCTACGCTATCCAACGCTTTCCCTACTGTTTCACTCACTGGTGTGGGAATAGTAATTTTTACCCCTACGCTATCCAACGCTTTCCCTACTGTTGCACTCTCTCTGGAGTGGGAATAGTAATTTTTACCCCTACGCTATCCAACGCTTTCCCTGCTGTTGCACTCACTGGAGTGGGAATAGTAATTTTTACCCTTCCGCTATCCAACGCTTTCCCTGCTGTTGCACTCACTGGAGTGGGAATAGTAATTTTTACCCCTACGCCATCCAACGCTTTCCCTACTGTTGCATTCACTGGAGTGGGAATAGTAATTTTTACCCCTACGCTATCCAACGCTTTCCCTACTGTTGCACTCACTGGAGTGGGAATAGTAATTTTTACCCTCCCGCTATCCAATGCTTTCCCTACTGTTGCACTCATTGGAGTGGGAATAGTAATTTTTACCCTCCCGCTATCCAACGCTTTCCCTGCTGTTGCACTCACTGGAGTGGGAATAGTAATTTTTACCCTTCCGCTATCCAACGCTTTCCCTGCTGTTGCACTCACTGGAGTGGGAATAGTAATTTTTACCCTCCCGCTATCCAACGCTTTCCCTACTGTTGCACTCACTGGAGTGGGAATAGTAATTTTTACCCCTACGCTATCCAACGCTTTCCCTACTGTTGCACTCACTGGAGTGGGAATAGTAATTTTTACCCCTACGCTATCCAAAGCTTTCCCTACTGTTGCACTCACTGGAGTGGGAATAGTAATTTTTACCCCTACGCTATCCAACGCTTTCCCTACTGTTGCACTCTCTGGAGTGGGAATAGTAATTTTTACCCCTACGCTATCCAATGCTTTCCCTGCTGTTGCACTCACTGGAGTGGGAATAGTAATTTTTACCCCGTCGCCATCCAACGCTTTCCCTACTGTTGCACTCACTGGAGTGGGAATAGTAATTTTTAACCCTACGCTATCCAACGCTTTCCCTACTGTTGCACTCACTGGAGTGGGAATAGTAATTTTTACCCTCCCGCGATCCAACGCTTTCCCTACTGTTGCACTCACTGCAGTGGGAATAGTAATTTTTACCCTTCCGCTATCCAACGCTTTCCCTGCTGTTGCACTCACTGGAGTGGGAATAGTAATTTTTACCCTCCCGCTATCCAACGCTTTCCCTACTGTTGCACTCACTGGAGTGGGAATAGTAAATTTTACCCTCCCGCTATCCTACGCTAAAAATATTGAATATTTTTTATTAATATTAAGTTAATATATATATGTATTAAAAATAAAAATGCATGTTTATTTTTTTTTAACTTACATTCATTATTTATTAATTTTAAGGTTATTTAAGTATTTTTAAGTATGTTTTAGTTAATTATATTTATTATTGTATTAATTTTACATTACTTTTAAGACATTTTAAAAATTTGATATTTTAACAAACTATATTATTTACAACGATATTTTGGATTCGATATTTTTGTACTTACTTGTTTGTAGACAGGAATTCGATATTCTGGCATTCTATATTTTTTCCTCGATATTTTGGCAGGTCGATATTTTGCTCCTCGATATTCTGTCAGTGATCCGCTGATGTTGACTGTTCCATGTGGCTTGGTGCTGGTCATATGTAGGTTGTGTTCTGGATTGTGCATCCATTGTTGTTGCCTCATTTGTTGCCTGGAGTGTTGCTGTGGTTGGCCCTGCAGGTGCTGATGTGGACTGTTCCATATTGCTAGGTGCTGCTTATATGTAGGTTGTTTGCTGGATTGTGCATCTAATGTTGTTGCATGGATTGATACTGTGGTTTGTCCTGCAGGTGCTGATGTAGACTGTTCCATGTGGCTTGGTGCTGGTCATATGTAGGTTGTGTTCTGGATTGTGCATCCATTGTTGTCTCAATTGTTGCCTGGATTGTTGCTGTGGTTGGCCCTGTAAGTGCTGATGTATACTGTTCTATCTGACTTGGTGCTGGTCATGTGGAGGTTGTTTGCTGGATTGTGCATTCATTGTTGTTGCCTCCTTTGTTGCTGAGTTGTTGCTGTGGTTTGTCCTGCAGGTGTTCATGTAGACTGTTCCATGTGGCTTGGTGCCAGTCATGTGTAGGATGTGTTCTGGATTATGCATCCATTGTTGTCTCGATTGTTGCCTGGATTGTTGCTGTGGTTGGCCCTGTAAGTGCTGATGTAGACTGTTCTATGTGACTTGGTGCTGGTCATGTGGAGGTTGTTTGCTGGATTGTACATCTATTGTTGTTGCTTGATTGTTGCTGTGGTTGGTCCTGCAGGGGCTGATGTAGACTGTTCCATGTGGCTTGGTGCTGGTCATATGTAGGTTGTGTTCTGGATTGTGCACCCATTGTCGTTGCCTCCTTTGTTGCTGTGGTTGGCCCTGCAGGTGCCGGTGTAGACTGTTCCATGTGGCTTGGTGCTGTCTTGTGTAGGTTGTGTTCTGGATTGTGCACCCATTGTCGTTGCCTCCTTTGTTGCATGGGTTGTTGCTGTGGCTGGTCCTGCAGGTGCTGATGTAGACTGCTCTGTGTGGCTTAATGCAGCTCATGTGTAGGATGCGTTCCCTGTAGCATCGTCTTCACTGTAACCAGATTATTGCTGTGTGCTTGGTGGTGCTGAAAGCCAGGCACTGATTGTGCTGTGTGTCTGTTGTGTTTTGTGATTGTACTCCAAGCGTTGTTGCCACTAGCGTTGCCCCACCCTTCCTGTTTATGTAGTGTTGCAGATGGAGATTGTGCTTTATGTAGTTCAGGACAATATTGTGGTCTTTGGTTATTCGCCTGCTGTCTTTGCTCCACAGTGGCCCAGACTGCTGTTGGGTGAATGGTGCTGCAGTAGCAGGGGCGTAACACAAGCCCCTGCTGCACAGTGGGAGGAGGGCAACTTTTCAGGGGCCGCCAAACCCTTCAGAGGGGCCCCATTCCACCCAAGGCCTATGAGTATCTGTGAGTTATGGGACAATCAGGGGCCCCTCTTCGCATTCTGCACGGGAGCCCCATCATTTTGTTAGGTGCAGATTGTACTTTATGAATGATGTAGTAGGGCTGTGCGCCTGACGCTGGAGGTATTCCTCTGTTGATACAATTGTGGCCCTGGCTTATGCGATGAGCTAGCTATAGCAAGCATAGATTCTGGTGTGTGGGTGGTGGTGCTTCAGGTTAAGCACAGATCGCGGTCCATGATTGTGAACTTGCTGTTCTCGCTTCCACTATGGCAGGTGTCGTTGCTGTGTGTTTCACATTGCCAGTGCAGACCGCACTGCGCGTTTGATGGTGCTGCTGTTCGGGTGCAGTTTGTGGACTGTGTTTGTGCATCTGGTGTTGTCTCCTTCATTGGTACTAGGATGGTTGCTGTCTGCTCAGTGTTGTTGGAGCAGATTGTGACGGGCGCTTGGTGGTACTATTGTTCTGGTTTTGATTCTTTTATAATAATGTTTACCTGCTGCAGTGCTTAATTTGAGCTGGTGGTTTACGGTGCTCGGCACTAGCACGTAATTGTCAACACCAGCACTTATGACGGTCTGCCACAGGGTGGTGCTCTTTGTCTGAACACAACAACAGTTGTTTATTAATTCAATATACATTATAAATGAGTAATACCCTCTGCCTAAGCCATTCTTATAGCTTGGGGGGCCTAGAATAGTCTGAATTGTCAACACTGATGTAAAGTCTAGTTAATCAGTTATGAATGTTTTCAGCTGGATCCACATGTCCAGTACGGATTACATATGTCCCACTGTAAAAACATGGAAACTGTACTGGTCACACTAAAATACTGTCTCAAACCAAGAAACACCTTAGACACCAATCACAAGTTTCAAGATGCAACAAGAATTAGCTGGAGGTTTTTCCACAGAGCAGTGGTCCAATACTTCATATCCCCCTTTGTATGACACAGTATAGGCTGCTGGATGACTCTTCAAAGGGCGGAAGAAATGCTCTCTCCCTCATGGCCGGCAAAGCCTGAAAGACCTTCGGTATCACCATCAAGGCGGCAGTGACAGAGGTACCAGCTTACACAACTAAACAATACGAGACAATGTCAAGACAAGGAGTCACAGCATCTCCAAGCTGAAAATCAAGACTCATATGGAAGGAAAGTGTAATTGTTAGTGTGCAGTGGCTTAGAGTCACTCCCATTGCGTACCATTGGTCAGCTTGATTGTCACTCTCATTTGCTTGCTTCTTACTCGTCAGCTTGTGTGGGCTTTTCTTCCTCGTCTTGTGTGTGTCCCTCTCCTGGACCGTGGATGTTTTACTTGTGTCCTTCCTCATTTTTCAAGTGCTACTTTCTTCTTTTTGCATGTGTTTTCCAGTTGTCTCCTGAGTGTGCTCCTGTTCCAATTCTGCACTCGTTGTTGCGCTCTCTCTCACCCATGTACATATCCCCTGCCTGCTCCTGTTGCTGTTTTGCCTGTTTACTTTTGCTCTCCCCCGTTAGTTTGCTTGCTTCCCTGCATCCTGCATGTTCCTTCTCCCACCTGCAACCTCATGTACCTTCTGCTCCGCCCTCTGTATTGCTTCCGCTCATTGCACTTCATGTTGCTATCTCCTACCCTTGTTTATCCCATATGTACTTGAATCCCAGAGAAGCTGAGGATACTTGGACATGCTTCTTCAGGGAATAAGTGACCTGCAGGACTTTTGGATTAAGTTCGCCGTGGAACAAATACTGAAGGTCCACTTTTAAAAGGCCGTGGCGGCACCAAGAGTCTGTGGGACCTACAATCATGGCCTGGGATGTCCCTGTGAAGGAGGTTAAGCCCTCGGCTTTCTTCCACTTAAATGCACGACTTCCACCTCTCACTTGCGACACCATCTGTGGTCCTGCCCTCCCAGAGCTGCTGCACGACTCCCCCCTCTTGCTTGCACCACCAGCTGTGGTCCTGCCCTCCCAGAGATGCTGCACGACTCCCCCCTCTTGCTTGCACCACCAGCTGTGGTCCTGCCCTCCCAGAGATGCTTCACGACTCCCCCCTCTTGCTTGCACCACCAGCTGTGGTCCTGCCCTCCCAGGGACGCTGCAGGGTGAATGCCGCAGAGGAGCAAAGGTTGTGCCTTCTTCCAAAGTTTTACAACATCACAATTTTTAGTTCTCATCTATGAGACAGCTTCTAGCTGTCTATGGGCAGCAAGTTTACTGTGGACCACAATACTTTAAGTGAGAGGAAAAAGGTGCAGGAAGGGGAGCTCTCCAAAAAGGCTGTGGCCTAAGTAACTAAGGCCGTGGCTTAAAACATATATTAACTACAATCCTGTGCTTTACATAGCATGCTGCCTGAGCAGCATTTAGGGGCCTCTTTGTGAGTTGTCTGCTATTGCACCCAGACATCACACAGCAGCAAACATATACCTAAAACAAGGCAGACCGATTGGCTTTGTGAGTGCTTGTTAGCAGTCTGATGTAAAGAGTAACAATGATTTTGTTATAAATAAACAGAACTGGTAATTACAAATGGGTAAAATGTGACCATCACTATATGCACACTGGAGAGAGGACACGGATTGATGTGACCTAAACACTGTTATGGCCCTCTTACTCACACTGCCTTCAGTCTCAGCTCCAGAGCTCACAATCGTGCCCCATTATGAAAACCTTCCCACAACCAGAACTCACCGAACGCCTAGAGACGACTCAGCTCACATGTACCATACAAGCACTGGAAAACCTAATAGCTCAGACTTTTAGAGCCGAGACCTCTTGGCTTTGCCAATAATTCGTTAATTCCAATCACAATATAAGATTCAAATAAACCAACAAGAGTTTACAAATATAAACAAATCCAAAATATGCAAACTATATGCCGTAACATAGTGCTAAAACTATTGGCAAAGTCAATATGTCCCAAAGGCGAGATCTACTTGCTTTGCCAATGATTGTTTTCAATACCTCTATTAGCCATTGGGAGGCACTGGACATGAACACAAACCGAAGAAATGGAAAAGTTCGTCCACATGGCTTACTCAGAAATAACGTAGAACTTAGTTTTTTTCTTACACTCTTCACCCTTCGTTGTTTTTGTGCGTCACGTCCAGAAGGAACCAGTCTTCGGATAATGACTGCCTTCTCCAGAAGTTTTCAGTAAGGGAATACTGGTGGTTTGCTGTTTGCTACCTAGCTCTGAACTCTGTGGGTTGCTGGTATTGTTTGCTAGCTAGCTCCAAAGATTATCTGCAGGTTGCTGGTACTGTTTGCTACCTAGCTGTAAAGGTTATCTGCAGGTTGCTGGTACTCTTTGCTACCTAGCTCTGAAGGTTATCTGCAGGTTGCTGGTACTGTTTGCTTCCTAGCTCCAAAGGTTATTTGCAGGTCTCTGGTACTTTTTGCTACCAAGCTCCGACGATTATCTGCAGGCTGCTGATACTGTTTGCTACCTAGCTCTGAAGGTTATCTACAGGTTACTGGTACTGTTTGCTACCTAGCTCCGAAGGTTATCTGCACATTGCCGATACTGTTTGCTACCGAGCTCAGAAGGTTATCTGCAGGTTGCTGATATTGTTTGCTATCGAGCTCCGAAGGTTATCTGCAGGTTGCTGATACTGTTTGCTGCCAGTTTGCTAGTCCTGTTTGCTACCTAGCTCCAAAGGCTATCTGCAGTTTCTGGTACTGTTTGCTGCCTAGCTCCGAAGGTTATCTGCAGGTTACCAGCACTGTTTACTACCTAGCCCTGAAGGTTATCTGCAGGTTGCTGGCACTGTTTGCTTCCTAGCTGCAAAGGTTATTTGCAGGTTGCTGGTACTGTTTGCTACCTAGCTGTAAAGGTTATCTGCAGGTTGCTGGTACTCTTTGTTACCTAGCTCCGAAGGTTATCTGCAGGTTGCTGCTACTGTTTGTTACCTAGCTCCGAAGGTTATCTGCAGGTTGCTGGTACTGTTTGCTACCGAGCTCCGAAGGTTATCTGCAGGTTGCTGATACTGTTTGCTGCCAGGTTGCTGGTCCTGTTTGCTACCTAGCTCCAAAGGCTATCTGCAGTTTCTGGTACTGTTTGCTGCCTAGCTCTGAAGGTTATCTGCAGATTACCAGCACTGTTTACTACCTAGCACTGAAGGTTATCTGCAGGTTGCTAGTACTGTTTGCTACCTAGCTCCAAAGGTTATCTGCAGGTTGCTGGTACTGTTTTCTACCTAGCTCCGAAGGTTATCTGCCAGTACTGTTTACTACCAGGCACTGAAGGTTATCTGCAGGTTGCCAGTACTGTTTACTACCTAGCACTGAAGGTTATCTGCAGGTTGCTAGTAGTGTTTGCTACCTAGCTCCAAAGATTATCTGCAGGTTGCTGGTA
The DNA here is from genome assembly GCA_963921515.1 of Calotriton arnoldi. Taxonomy (NCBI): domain Eukaryota; kingdom Metazoa; phylum Chordata; class Amphibia; order Caudata; family Salamandridae; genus Calotriton; species Calotriton arnoldi. The sequence goes on from CAWUFW010000191.1 coordinate 3,073,478, forward strand.
CTGTTTGCTACCTAGCTCCGTAGGTTATCTGCAGGTTGCTGGTACTGTTTGCTACCGAGCTCTGAAGGTTATCTGCAGGTTGCTGATACTGTTTGCTACCAGATTGCTGGCACTGTTTGCTACCTAGCTCCGAAGGTTATCTGCAGGTTGCTGGTACTGTTTGCTACCGAGCTCCGAAGGTTATCTCCAGGTTGCTGATACTGTTTGCTACCAGGTTGCTCGCACTGTTTGCTACTTAGCTCTGAAGGTTATCTGCAGGTTGCTGGTACTGTTTGCTACCTAGCTCCGAAGGTTATCTGCAGGATGCTGATACTGTTTGCTGCCTAGCTCCCAAGGTTATCTGCAGGTTGCCAGTACTGTTTACTACCTAGCCCTAAAGGTTATCTGCAGGTTGCTGGTATTGTTTGTTACCTAGCTCCAAAAGTTATCTGCAGGTTGCTCGTACTGTTTCCTACCTAGCTCCGCAGGTTATCTGCAGGTTGCCAGTACTGTTTACTACCTAGCACTGGAGGTTACCTGCAGGTTGCTGGTATTGTTTGTTACCTAGCTCCGAAGGTTATCTGCAGGTTGCCAGTACTGTTTACTACCTAGCACTGAAGGTTATCTGCAGGTTGCTGGTACTGTTTGTTACCTAGCTCCGAAGGCTATCTGCAGTTTCTGGTACTGTTTGCTACCTAGCCCTGAAGGTTATCTGCAGGTTGCTGATACTGTCTGCTCCCTAGCCCCAAAGGTTATTTGCAGGTTGCTGATACTGTTTGCTCCATAGCCCCAAAGGTTATTTGCAGGTTGCTGATACTGTTTGCTACCTAGCTCGGAAGGTTATCTGCAGGTTGCTAATACTGTTTGCTGCAAAGCTCCAAAGGGTATCTACAAGTTGCTGATAATGTTTGCTACTTAGCTCTGAAGTTTATTTGCATGTTTCTGATACTGTTTTCTCCCTAGCTCCGAAGGTTATTTGCATGTTGCTGATACTCTTTGCTCCCTAGCCCACAAGGTTATTTTCAGGTTGCTGTTACTGTTTGATACCTAGCTCTGAAGGTTATCGGCAGTTTGCTGATGAAAATAAGATATGAAGTGCACCCTAACCTTGCAGGAAATACAAGGGACAGTAGAGCAGCACCTGACATGAGAGAATGAAACCAAGGTGTCCTACAAGACACTTTCTGAAATAGAAACTGACGAGGGGCAAAATTAAGGGGAAAAAAACATGTTTTAAAATGTTTTGTTTTGTTCTGCATAAACCAGTTGAAGCATCCACTTCTAACCACCAACAGCCTCAGATCCCTTGATCCACTCTCATAGCCACCTACGAGTGGCGACAAAGTGGTCCTAAACGCTGTAGGAGCAGATGTTGAGCAAATCACTGAAGCAAAAATAAAGAATGGAGGAAGGTACGTGAAGATGCTAACAGCATCCACAACCATACTAGTTACTGGTGGATGTTACCTAGAAATTCACAATTGAATTGAATTGAATTGGTATTTGTATAGCGCATGGCTACCCGGGAGCATCCCAGCGCTGAAACCGTAACTAGAGGACAGATACCCTAGGGGAAAAGCCAGGTCTTTAGTTGTTTTCGGAACTTCAGGTGATTTGGTTCCCTACGGAGGTTCAACGAAAGGGCATTCCAGAGTCTGGGGGCATTGAATGAAAAAAGCCGTCCGCCACTTCTGGCTTTCTTAATCCTAGGGACCACAGCAAGGTGAAGATCATCTGAGCGAAGTTTCCTGTTTGCCCTGTAGGGGCGAATCATGGCTTTGTTAATGGGGGGTCCACGCCCGTCCAGCGACTTATGGGCTATGCAGAGAGCCTTAAAGTCGATTCTCTCTTGAACCGGGAGCCAGTGGAGAGAGCGTAGTGCGGGCCTTGCTGAGCATCGACAGGGGGTCTCGGTAAGTAGCCTCGCTGCACAGTTTTGTACGACCTGTAGTTTCACGGTCACTGAGTTCGGAGCCCCCAAATAAAGGGCATTTCCGTAATTTATCCTCGACAAGATTAGAGCCTGGATAAATAGTTTTTTTGCTTGGAATGGTAGAAGAGGGAGGATTTTGCGGATCATTCTCAGCAGGCCATAACATGTGGCAACAGTCTTCCTGGCCTGCACTATAAAGGTAAGGTCCTGATCTAGCCAAATTCCCAGACTTTTAATCTCTGTCTTGGGAACCGGAACAGGACCCATAGAGGGAGGCCATATGGTGCTTGGAGGCAGACTTCGAGAATTACCGAGGATCATGAGCTCGGTCTTTTCCCCATTGAGTTTCAAGTGGGAAAGGCTCATCCACTTGACGACTTCCTCAAGGCAGGAGTGGAGGCCATTGGTCTGCTGGTTGGGATGGCTTAGCGCGATGACCAGCTGTGTGTCGTCGGTGTATGTCACCATATGAATCCCAAAGGGGGCTATAACATCCGCCAGCGGGGCCATGTAAACATTAAAAAGAGTAGGACTCAACGAAGAGCCCTTGGGGACTCCGCACTGTAGGGGAATGGGTTGTGATTTAGCGCCGCCTTCAAAGACCTGGAAAAATCTTCCTTCTAGGAAGGATTGTAGCCATGAAAAGGCTATTCCAGTTACTCCTATACTCCTGAGGCGGTGAACCAGGACACGGTGGTTCACCGTGTCGAAGGCCGCACTCAGGTCGAGGAGGATTATGGCTGCTGCCCTTCCTGCATCGAAAATCTTTCTGGTTTCTTCCACCACTGATAGAATGGTGGTTTCCGTCCCTTGGCTGGGGCGGAAACCCGTTTGGGAGGGGTGGAGAACATGGTTGGTTTCGAGAAACTCGGAGAGAGTATGGTTGACGTGTTTCTCCGCTATCTTGCTGATTCCAGGAAGGAGCGAAATAGGGCGATAGTTGCCCAGATCGGCTGGATCCAGGTTAGGTTTTTTTAACAGCGCTTTTACCATTGCCCTTTTCCACTCAGGAGGGACCATGCCCATTGCGAATGAAGCGTTGATCATGCAGGTGGCAGTGGGGGCGATTGTTGGTCCGACCAATTTCAGGATATTGGGAGGTGCGGGGTCTAGTGGCGACCCACTTTTTACTGATGATAGGGTGGCTAGGAATGATTCCTGAGACATCGTGGGGAAAGTCTCCAGTTCATGATCCACTGGATGTCCGCCACTATTCGTATGCTTGATTAAGATATTGCTATCTTTTTGGGGGAGATGGTTGAGGATATTTTGCACTTTAGTGGAAAAATGTTTGGCCAATTCAGTACAGTGGAGACCTGAGGTGTCCGGTGGGGTCGGGGGGCCAGGGACTTTTAGTAGCTTTTTGGCAATTCGAAAGATTTCTATGGAGGAGTTACCGGCTGACACGATTTTTCCCTCATAGTAAGAGGCTTGAGCCAGTTTTATTTCTGCCTTGTATCGTCCGATAGCTGCCCTATATTTCAATTTTTTCTCCTGAGAGAAATCTTTCCTCCATATTCTTTCAAATTTTTTGCACTGCTGTTTTAATGTGCGTAATTTGGGCGAAAACCAGGCGGCCTTGTTAGATCCAGCTTTCATCTGGATTGAAATTTTAGGGAGCACCAGATTGAGTGAACCCTCAATCCAGTTGCAAAACCTTTCATGAGCTGCCAATGGGTCAGAAACGGAGTTTGGTGTGGTCTTTTCTAGTTCTAGGGTCCACCTCTCCAGCGAGAGTTGGGACCAAGGTCGAGTTTGAGTTTGTATGGAGGGGGTAAGTGGCGCTATGCTTGGTGGCGCCCAGAAAAAGGGAATCATAGAGTGGTCCGACCACGGGAGGGGGATGGGCTCTTTCACTTTTAGGTCTCCCAAATTAGAGAAAATGGGGTCAAGGATATGTCCGTTTACATGAGTTGCATGCAAGACCTTCTGAGTCAATTGATAGGCCGAAAGGTCTTGGGCTAACTCTGTTGCGGGTAGAGCTGAGGGGTCGTCGAAATGCAGATTAAAATCTCCCAGGAGAGTAAAATTTGCCACGGAACTGGCCAGGTTGACAACTGTTTCCAGCAGGGTATTACAAAATTGACCTGTCGCCCCTGGTGGGCGGTAGATAAGGATGCCTGACAATGAGAGGGTGGGTGTAAATTCAATGGAGAAATGGGAGTTCTCGCAGTCTAGCAGCGGACTACCTAACCAGCGGCAAGTCAGGTAATCTTTGTAGATAATAGCGATACCCCCTCCCTTGCCTATTGCTCTGTCCAACCTTTGAATCAGATATCCCGGGGGAAGTGCTTGAACAATATCCGGCTCGGAGCTAGAATTGAGCCAGGTTTCCGTGAGGAATAAAACTTCTGGGTCGGAGTCTTTTAAAAACATAGAGATTTCAATCGAATGCTTAGGCAAAGATCTGCAATTAAGTAAAAACTGTTTATATACCTTTGCGGTGGGTGGAAGGGGACCGCGTGTGCCGAGGGCTCAAACTGACAGTATAGGCACTTATCCTGGAGTGTCTGGATTGAGATAGAGTGTGTGCATTTTGGCCTTAAGGCTTGATTAAACCGTTTGAGATGCGCGCTAGTATATTGATACTGACCTGGGGGAGGAGAAACAGGGGTTCTGGCCCCTGGGCCCGGTCGGGCGCAGACGGGCTTGCCTTAGGCGCGCCCGCTGCGCGCATCCGCTGCGCAGTCGTAGCATCTGACGCTTTTATTGCGTCAGATGTGCAGCTGCTAGAATGCTGACCCGGCGCCAAAGTGCGAGTGTAGGTTAATCACGAGCCCCACTACCCCCAGAGCATTGAACACAGCTCTCCCCAGACTCCTGATAGTGTTAAATTAATAGCAGCACGTTTTTAAAACAATGTCAGCAAGTTCCTCGTTTATAAGCAGATTGCAGCAAGTTACAAGTTATAAAAACGATAGCAGCAAGTTACAAGTTATAAAAACGATAGCAGCAAGTCTCACACTTTTAAAAACAATGGCAGCGAATTATAAAAGTAAGAAGCAAGATACAAGGCTAGGGAATTATTGCCTCTAGTTACCACAATGAACCTTTATCAGTTTATAACTATTACCAGAGTTATTTTGATAACTAATTATAACAGAGGTCGGTGGGAACCCCTCACCCCTTTATGTGGAAGTCAAGGTGCTGCTCCACAATAACCCAGGACGTTGCCGTGATACGGACGCCATCCTATGTGCAGGGGATTTATTTTCGCACCTTAGGTCACAGAGACGGAAACACCAGGCTGACTGCTATTTATAGGACTGGCACCGGTCCTGGTGGAAACAGAAAGTCTGGTCGACGTCTGCATTATCCAAGTCACAGAGGAAACACCTGACCTGCAGGCCACGTGCTGTGTCCGGAAATGGAAGAAACTCCTCGGTGGAAACCGTGACGCGCCGAGAGTGTGGTCCTGATGCGGCTGGAGAGTAAAAGCAGCAAACTTGAAGGTCAGCGGGCATGCTTCAGGTCATATCATCCCAGGACACACCTGTAACACGTCACTTCGGATTTAGGGATGCATTCTAAACATGGCTATTTCTACCCTAAGTATGGGTGCTACCCAGTGCTTTAAATGGGAAATTAGAAGTGCCGGTACTCACTAATTAGACTGGGTAGGTATTTAGGGGCGTGTCTAGGGGCGTGTCTGGGGGGCGTGTCTGTGAGCCAGGAATTTAATAATAGCCACATAAGTAAGCTGTAACGCAAATGCTCTGATTGTCATGTAAAGCGCTTAAATGCCCATGGGCCAAATTCGCGCAAAATCAAACTGCCTCCTTACATAAGAGACATGGCAAGCATCAGCTTCTATGTCATACGTACAGAGCCTAATTTTTGGCAGTTTGATATTGCGCGAATTTGGGCCATGGGCATTTAAGCGATTTATATACAATCAGAACATCTGCATTAAAGCTTACTTTTTTAAGACCCCTGGTTAAGGGAGTTGTCCAGAACCACAGGATGATGAGCGGACGTCGGGATTCGACCCTGGTTCTTCAGTTCCACTCTCGGCACCTCTGACCATATCCTCATTCTTGCTGCGATGCCAATGAGAACAGAGCCGCAACTAGAGTCAAATTTCTGGAGGGGGGGGGAGCTAATTCTTTAAGCAATAGGCAGCAGAGATGCAGGGGCTCTAAGAAGGGGTGAGAAACAACAAAGCCTCGTTAAAAAGCAATTGGTCTTTTAAAGACCTGTGAAGTACTCGGGTGCGGCTGTGTGCGCGCCCGGTAAGCTGTCTCATCCCGGGCTGCCACACGATGGGGGATGGGGGGTGTCTGAAGCCCTTTGATCCCAATGGGCTTGCTCGCCTGATGAGAACCTAACACTGCAGGAGCACCCCAGCACAGAAATACACAGGCTGTTGCCAGCCAGAGCAGCACCTCAACACGCACCATCTGTTGCACGTACCCGTACTTCAGGGCCTGAGCCCTGCTGCTTCATGGAGTACCGGTACTCTCCTTGCCCGAAAATAAGTTCCGGTACTCAGGGGAAAAAAACTGAGAAGTGCCGGTACTCAGTACCGGTGAGTACCGGCCCATTTAAAGCACTGGTGCTACCACATCACGGTATCCCTGCGAGTATGGCAAACACAGACTCCCCCATTCTCATGACCTGAAAAAGTGCCTAATTTGTAAAAAAACAAGTGCAGCAACCTAACTTGTTTCTTCACACTTTCTGAGTGTTTTTCTCACGCTTGCAAGTTTTTTCGACTGCAACTTTCTTTGTCACAGCTTTCTTCTTTTTCTCTTCCTCCTGTTTCCCTTTTCTTCCTTTCTCTGTCTTGCTCTGGGTCAAAGTCTGATGATGAAAAATAAAGGCCTGGTCCCCCTAATGAGTGTCAGTGTCTACCACATGCAAGCAGTGACACAAATTCAGCACTGCCCATGAAACGCATGGCAGGAATGATGCAGGATGCTGATGAGAGAGCGGGAGCTCCCAGCACCATCAGGACCTGCGAGGGGTTCACCTTGAGCTACACATGGCAGGAATGATGCAGGATGCTGATGAGAGAGCGGGAGCTCCCAGCATCATCAGCACCTGCAAGGGGTTTACCTTGAGCTTTGCAGAAGCAAACTAACATCACACCAGCAGACTTTGAAAACAGAATTTGCTACCTAGCCCTTCTCCTACCCAACAAATCAGGTTTGAAACGGGAAATGAACATTGGCTGAACATGTTTTCATCACAGTCTTTGTCTTACTTACATATCCATCCCTGCATTCCACTGGGCATTGGTCGGCAGCGTCCATACCCCCGAAATCTATGCTCTAGCCATCTTCACACCACAAGGCCCAAGTAGCAGAACACCAATTTCCTGCGGGGTAGGTCAATATCCCCCGGGATTGCCGGGAGTATGAAGTGCCTGTAAGGTGTGGAAGAAGGACTGAGTTGAGGCCCCACATCATGCGCAGTCCGTCCTGGGGATATTCCCCATCTTGTGGAGGCTATCACTAGCAATATTTATTCTATAAAGGATTTTTAACTGTATCAGTTAGAACGCACCCTGATGGCCACCTCACGGGGATGCAGCCGCCCCCCAATCAAGGTCTCGCAAGTCACACTGGGCGCAGCCCTGCAGTTTCCCAAATTCCTGCAACATGCTGCCTTCTCAAAGTGGGGAAACCTTGAACCCTCTCCTCTCCCAGTCCACATGCACCGTAGCACTGTCCCATGCCACCTAAACCTACTTCACCAGTGCCAATAGACCCGCCCTGCCTGCTCTGTTATGGAAGAAGTGCCTCCAAGAGGGCTCAGCCATGGAGCAGCTATCGAGATCTACAGCAGGGTCATCCATCGAGGCATATACCCATTGATTACCTGGTGCTGAGAGGTCCAGTAGTATTCCCGGAGATGTGCTACTTTTTAACACAAACCCAACGCAAAGTGTTGTGGTGGGATTTATTATACAATGAAAATTATGATTTGCGTTGGAATCTTACCAAAAGTAACGCAAACCTGACAATGCACTGCCTCTTGTTACTTTGCATCAATAGCAGCGTTCCATGCATGCTGCATGGGCGTTCCCATGCAATCACCCATGGGTTTTGACGCAAATCCGTATCTATAAAAACTTATAGCCAGGGATTGGCACCAAAATTCTGTGCCTCCTCAAGGCACGCGTTATGGGAAGAAATGTTGTTATTTCTCCTCGTTTTGCCATCTTTCATGTGTGCTGCAGCGTTCAGCACGCATAAAAAGTGGGAAATGCCTTAAAGCATGGTTTGTGTACTGGAAGGGATTCCTTCCTGCACAAAACCACACTTCCCATAATGCAGACACCCTTCCACTATGGCGCAAGGGTGTCTGCATTGGCACGGGCAGCCAAAAGCGTGCCAGCAGAGGGAGAAAGCAGAACAGCGCCACATCTTAGTAGATGTGGCGCTGTTCTGCTCTCTCTCATTCGCGCAACACAGCGCAACAACTTTACTTGCAGCCCTGTGTTGAGTGGCTTCTATGTAAACCTGGACCTCAGAATATCCAGCAGCTGCAAGACACACACTTCAGAACGCTGCAAAGCTTTCAGGGATTTGCTGATCCTCGTGCTACTGGGGAGCTGGCTTTCACCTCCTTAGTGGTGGAACCTGCTGCTACTCCATAAGCAGTGGAATGACTGAGGAATCTAGAGGCTGTAGTTTTGCTGAAAAATAACATGCTACCTCCTAAGTCTGTAGGGTTAGCAAGTATGCTTACGTCTCCCCTTGCATACACAGAGCGAGCATGCGCTCAGACCAGGATGCACCACATCAGCAGAAGCGTCCTTGAGCGCCCCCACACTTGTCTGCCAATGTGCCTGGCACGCCACAGGGGACAGACAGGAGGTAATTCAGACTCAATATTCATTAAGTGCTTTGCTCACTCAGGTGAGACTGCCAATGAAAATGTGTTTGTTTGCAGAGGTGGATGGGCCTGTGATGGAATCAGGAAGAGTCTGTCACATGCGTCGGTGCTGATCTCCTACCACTGGAAATGCATCGCATATTGGGGCTTATGCTAACATAAGTTGTGTTTGCAATGTCCTCCACCTTGTACCAATGTCACCAAGATCACATAGCAGTAGTAATAGACTTTGGGCCTGATTACGATGGCGGACGGACTTAAGTCCGTCTGCAATTGTCCCGGGGATTCGGACCAGCCGCCTATATGGCGGCGGTCCCGCACATGACATTACAATGCGACCGCCATTGTGGCGGTCGCATGGTGCATGTTTACCATTGCGGCGGGTGCTGCTGCCTGCAGCACCCGCTGCAATGGTAAAAATGCATGTTGTGCATTTCCCTGCACTACGTGGCAGGCACCACGCAGTGCCTGCCACCTGGTGCAGGGAACTGTAGGGGGGCCCCCCAAGGTGCCCCCCAAGTGCAAATTCCACATGCCCCTGACAAGGGGACCTGCAACGGGCCCCCAAAGTACATCCCGCCAGCCTTTCAATGGCGGTTGCACCGCCATAGACAGGCTGGCGGGGATGCAGCATCAAAATCTGGCGGGCGGTGCCTGCTAGGCACCGCCACCATTTTGTGGATGCGGGGTGGGTCCGACAGGCAATCGTAATGATTGCCTCTGTCGGACCCGTGGTGGACGGGCTTTCCGCCCGCCATCCTGATCTGGCGGGCGGAAAAAGGCCTTATGATGGCGGGTTCACCGCCATCGTAATCAGACCCTTTATTCGGTTTTATACAAAAACCATAAAAGCACAGCCAAAGAAAAAAAAGACAATATATACAATTTTTGACATTTAAACAAATTAGCTCACAATTGAAAATGGTGGAGGAACACTACTACATTGGAAAATTCCCATACTAAAAATATCCTATAAGTAATCCATCATAAAGACTTTGTTGTAATAATACATATTGCAGTACAGATTAAACCTAGTTTCGATGTGCAATAGTTCTCTATAACTGTGTAAAAATCACATAACAAAATTGACAGTTAATCAGTAATTTAAAAGAAAACTCTCAGGATTGAGTGGAAATTATCCCCCAATTGCAACTAAATTTCGAGAACCTGAACTGCTTATCCAGTTGTATATCAGTATCATTCAGATGAGCTGCACTTTTTCCTTATCATGAGATGGCATGTTCTTGCATCTAAGTCACCATGCATATAACAAGTGTCTAGATAAAGCAAAGATCAGCCATGCAGTTGTATCACTTTTGAGGATTCTGACTGTAGGCCTCATTTGTCTTACCGACAAAATGCGGCAAATCGGAACTAGCCAGGATTTCCTAGTCACTGCATATCTAGGGCAGGAGAATAAAAAGTGCTCTTCACCTTTAGGGCTGTCTTGGCAGGATGGACAAATGGGTGAGATATTTTCACTGTTACATCTGCATCGGAAACCATTAAGCGGCAAAGTGCCATATCTAAATTGCAGGTATAAGGATTTCGCATGAGGGGGGTCGATCTGATTCATTAACTCCTCACAATGCAATTTGTCTTTGAAATCCAAAAAACCTGCCAGTTAGATCCCCCTCTGGACCATGGTTCAACCATAGGCCACGAATATAAAGCTAGTCATTCTTCTTGATCACGTGTTTTTGTTGTCGTTCTTTCGTTCCAAATAAAGAATTGTAAGACTCACACTAATAAACTGAAAACTGTTCGCTGAGACCTCTTTCCTGTGTACCAAGGACACTTTAACTGTCCCAGGCTATGGGCGTACAATGCATCCATTGAACTGCAGAACTAACTGTGAGAACGTACGTACATTCAATGTCGTGGTATCATGAGAGAATCCTCAAATGTATTCTGTAGTGAAATGTTTGTTGTTGCTTGTTCCCTATTGGTGCATGTCCTGAGAAACGCTCACCCATGTAGAATGTATGACTGCCTTTGGCTAAAGTCCTACAAAAGTACACATAGATTTCTATGGAGAGGGGAATCCCTTCCCCAAAGAGACCCCTTTCCCCACTCTTAGAAGGCAAATCTATGCCGTATTTCACTTAGAACGGTACCAAGTTCTTTGTCCTTATGATTTAGATGCTTTGCCGCTAAATTCCCTAATGGCACATATTCTGTAACCTGCCCATAACTCTTTATATAAAGCTTTGAACTATATCCTTTGTCTGTCATTCCTACCAGAATGTTTATCACTTGCTACTAAAATTAATTGAGTTAACCTAAGTGACGGCTCCAGTCGGGCAGCACCAAAGTCTATTTCGGGACTACACCGCTCCTGATCCTAGTTTTAGGTGTGTCCCATGGATGGGATTTAAGGAAGAGTGTTCCGCACCAACACATGTCATATAGGAGAGATGGTTTTACACCATGGGATGTCTGAATGAAGTTATCAGATGACTCCACCCCACCTAAGATGAAAGGCTTTAGAGTTTTTTTAAAATATAAATCAGCCAGTGCTTAATTTGTGAAAAAATAAGTGCCAGTGTCCTTCCCAGGATGCCAGAGCAACTTGCACCACCTATTGCAACTCACAGAGCTGCCAATGACAGCACCAACACAACTACTAACCATCACACTCCTACAAGTGTGATAATTCAGGCAATTCTAGGCCACCCAAAGCTATAAGAATGGCTTGGGTGGAAGGTATTAGTAATTATTAATTTATATTGAATTATTAGACAACTGTTGTGTTAATCTCAAAATTAGACGAACAACTCCACAATATGGTAGACTGTCATAAGTGATGATGTTGAAATTTCAGTGCAGGTGCGTGCTGAGCCCCGGAAACCACCGGCTCAAATTAAGGATTGAAATCAGTGTTTTCAGGTGTGTTTGTTTAATTTCATCAACTGAAGTGAACATAGACTACAATTTCCAGGACCCATTGGCATAACATCCCTGGGAGGAGCCGCAGACCTGACTCCTCCCCAGCCTAGTCGGCTTTGCTTTCATAAGTAAACCCTTCTGTGAACAATCCTCGTTGATTTGCGCTTATGTGGAGACAGTAGCGGCTGGCAGGGAATGGGGGTGGAGGGTGGGAGTTGGCGTGGGGGGGGGGGACAAAATACAGAAAAAAACACATACCTCCTCAAAGCCGCCCTTACCGTCCCTCCACGTCGTGTCTCCTTCTCCGGTGAGTCCCGGAAGCAGGAAGCACCCTGGCTCCCCAGAGCCACTCACAACGCTGCAATGCAGCATTGTGAGTGGTCTGAGTGCCGTGGTTTGGCGTTCAGATGGGGACAGGGAGCCTCTGCATGTTCCTCACCAGGCTGTGTAGTACAGCCTGGTGAGGAACATGCAAAGTGCGCATGACTGTTTGGCCGGCCCAAGACGGCCGGCCAAACCCTCATCCATACTTGGAGTGTGCAAACCCCTCCTCCTCCTGTGCCACCAGCCCCGCCCGCCCTAAGCCAGCCCCGAACCTACGAAAAATAAACTGATAATAATGACGCTGTTATCATTTTATTTTTCCTGCTCTGAGAACAGTGGGGCGACGCTCCTCCGCCTAATCGGAGGAGCCGCCCCTGTGTGGAGATGTTAGGAATGAGACAATATTGTCACCCTTGCTTCACATTTAAATATTTAGGTGTTTTATAATCATGGATGCCAACACATACAATTTAAAACTCCTGATGATTTTTTAAGCCAAAATGGCTTCATTTTAGATATGCACTGCCTACAATTGTGTAATTGTGGAAAATATCCTCCCCTTTTTTTAAATGTTCCTTCTTTCCTTTGTGCAAATTTTGGCATTTATATAACACACCAATATGTCACCTTACAGCCACTTTGCAGTTGTTGCAATCAAAGAGCTGCCAGGACCGTCAACCCAGACTGGCCCTGATCGAGTGACATGGGTGGGAAAGGCTGTCGAACACGCACCGAAGCTGGCAGCTCGTTTCCATTACAACAGGCTCAATACTGAAAACTGCATCCAGGCCAGGTCTCCGCAAAAAGCACTCCAGGAAAACTAAGCAGAGTTATCATTAGAAAATAATTTTTGTAATTTTTTCATAAAGGGATGGGTTTATAATGAGCAGACACTGTATGTCGTAGCAGTACTTAATTTGAGCAGGGGGTTGCCGGTGTACGACACCGGCACTTATTTGTAGGTACCGGAACTCTTGCAAAATTATTCCACTGATGGCATTCCTGATTCCAGGTGCTGATGGCGCCTGGTGCGACAATCTTTTTTGGCCTTTTTCTCCTTGGATCCCCCCACTACCACCCTCTAATGGTGCCCTTCTTCTCCATAGCCCCTCTCTCACATACATGACAGTTTTATCATAGCACTACTCGTAGTTCACTCACACCTAGTTCTGTGCTCTCAGTTTTATGGGATTTTTTTTTAACATTTCCGTCTGTATTTATCCATATTTTTTTTCCGGCAATCCTATTGGTATTTTACAATTTTTTTTGTGTTTTGAGACTAAATGGAGTCATAAAATGGTATATTTACGCATTTATTTAACGGATAAACATGCGCTCATACTTTGATTCCTGTCGGGTTATAGCAAATTAAGCAGCCAAATATATCAAAAAATACACCCACAGGTTAATATCAGCTTTATAATGCAAATATCTGTCAACATATGCCTATATTTAGGGAAACCTCAACCTGTTTTTTAAATCCCCATGCCATGTGTATGCTGAGCTGCTGTCTTGGAATTCACGAAAGACAGCATGGAGAGTCTTTCAAAAGAAGCACAATTTTCAGTATTTTTCTACTTTTTAAAATAAATACAGACAGGAAACATGTTTTCTGTCGGTATTTATCTGTAAATATCAGTAAAAACGGACAACTGGAAGCCTTATTTATGATGAGTCAAAACTGCCACTAGAGAAAACTTCCATCCTTCTCCAGCAGGAACATTAATCACCAGAGTTACCTTAACATTTTTATTGTTGCTGGAAAACTATAGGACACACAAGGAACTCTGCACCGCCTGCTTTTAAATAGGTATGTTATTTCTAAACACAGTGCCAGCCCCCGCCACGTGCAGCTGCACTGGTTGCAGTGCCCTAAAGCCTGCCGTGCATGATCCCTGATGTGCACAACTTTAAAAAACTGAGCATTTTTGTTTTGTTTCCCTACTGATAAAGAATCTAGCTATTTATCTTGACCGGTGCTGTCCTTATCCCCTACGGTGTGCAGCGCTGCCGAGTTGTATGGGTGTCTGGCCGTTTAGCGTAAGTTTCCTCACGTGACCTGTCAGCCTCGGCTGTGCCTTACGCAGGCACAACTGCGCCCAGCTCGAGAATTACCTCCAGCATACCAGCGCCAGCACTTTGTCCCTGTATGTAAAATATTACTTTCAGCATTTGAGGGTCTGTATTATGCACCCCCTTCCTTATGCGAAGAGTTGCCTCCAATGTCCCAGCACCAGCATTTTGCCATGGGTTCCCCATATCAAGATTTGCCTCCAGTATGCCAGCGTCAGCTTTTTTCTGTGGGTGCTCCGATGCCAAGAATTACTTTTTTTTTTTTTTTTTTTTTTAAATATATTTTTATCTTTCGATAAAACAGTGTAAATGCAGTAGAGATCACATATTAACACAGTCCATCCAAATAATAAAAAAAAAACACAATTTCATTTCAGATAAGGATCGGTCAATTAATACATTACTCAAATATAGCAATAAATCATAGGCTAGAGAATAACATAATATAACAGCTGTATTTTCAAAATAAATTAAATCTATTTATACCCTACTTCACATTTTGCCGATAGCCGTGAAGGTATTCAGGTTATGTGAGTGATGTGATCCAGGAAGTAAGAGGGCCCCAAATCCTATTCCCTTTAATCCTACCCTTTCTGCCTCTTCTTTCATAAAGTGCCTTTTCTAGATTATATATATGCAAAAATCGTCCCTTCCACGGCTGAAAGGTTGGAGGTTGTGGATCAAGCCAGGCTGAGGCGACACAAAGCCTAAAAACTGCCATGGCTATAAAAATAAGTTCTGCCCCATTGCCCCCCTTTAGGTCATTTACCCCTAATAACATCAGCTGAGGTGTCAGAGGGACATTTTCATTTAACACCTGCTGTAAAAATCCTGATATTTCAAGACCTCTAAGTTCTATGTGAGGGCAAGTGGCGAAGATATGTACTATATCTGCACCAGATGCTGCACATCTAAAACAGTTAGTCCCCTCGGACTAATCGTGCAGTAGAATTGACATATAAAACCTGTATTGCTTTCACGAATGAATCCCCTAGCCCATTAGCCTCAAGGGTCTTCCATAAAAAGCTCCATGACACCCTATCGAAGGCCTTCTCAGCGTCTAAAAAAGCTACCCCCATAGGTTTGGTGAAGACCTCAGTGGCATCAAAAAGTGCAATTACCCTCCGGACATGATCCACAGTTCCCCTTCCTTGTATAAATCTGTGCTGCCAAACCGAGACGAGATGATGCATCACAGAATTCAAGCGAGAAGCAAAGATTTTGGAGTATAATTTGGCGTCACTCTTTAACAACGTAAATGAGCCTAAATTCATATGATCTTTGCCCTTTTAAAAAAAAATAACGATGTTAGCAGCGCCCCACGAGCAAGGTGGTGTAGCCCCATCCCTAATCTCCTGAAATAAACCAAGCATAGCATAATATATCTCCCTAAAAAAAACTTTATAAAATTCTATGGGGATGCAATCAGTTCCCGTTGCTTTGCCAGAGGGAAGAGCTTGAAGAGCGCTATATAGCTCCTCCTGTGTAATCTCTAACCCTAGCTGAGAACCCTCTTCCTGGGGGACCCTTCCAATTGGGTCAAATTCTAGCGGTTCCTCATTTGGTAAATGACCATCATGAGATGGGGCCGAATAGAGATCGTCATAAAACTCCCTAAAAGCCTCCCTGATCTCGCCAGGATCCGTGACCACTTTCCCCCGCATATTCCTAACCCGCTCTATGTGTCCGGCCGCCGCCTGTTGTCTAGCCCTGATTGCCAATAATCTGCCCACGGTCTCCCTATATTCATAGCAGTCCTGCCTTTTAGCTAAATACTTCCCTGCCATCCTCTCGGCGTTAAAATCTATCAAACAGGCTTTGGTTATATTAATAGAGTTAGTTATTCCAGAAACATCCTCCACTAATCACAATACTGACTAATTCTGTTTCCAGTAGGGCAAGCTTTTGATAAAGCCGTTTAATCTGTTCTGCCTCTTTTTTTTGTTTACTCAGGCTATATTGCAGTATCTCGCCTCTCACTGATGCTTTAAAGGCATCCTAAACCATCCCAGGGGGGGCACTACCACTGTTGTTATCAAACAATTCCCTAATCCAGCCCTTCATATACTTAATAAATTCTTGATGCTGGGGACGGAGTTAGATCACCTGAAGCAAGATGGCGGTAGCGTGAATGCCGTAGTGAGCTCCTCTCCTTCGCTCTGAAGCACCCTTGACGAGAGCGGTTCAAACTGCAGACTGCGGCCGGCGGTTTCAGGGTTCCATACCGGGTGTTGGGCTCACGGATGCCCTGGCTGAGTCCGGTCGAGCGGCTTGTCTTTTTGCCGCGGAAGGTGGCACCGGACGACGTATTCGCATTGAGGAGTCTGGGGGCTGCCGGATCGGCTGTGACGGCCTGGAGGAGGCCGATTAACGTGCTGGTGAGAGCAGCGCGGTCATTTCGCTCCACATTGAGGCTGTGGGTGAGTACTGCAGCTGCTCTGGGAGACAGGCTGGATCTGAAGGCTCCCACTACTGTGAATAGTTCTAGACTGACGTTGGAAAAGATGCCTCCTAAGACAGCGCGGCAAGCTAAGGATGTGGTGGGACGAAATTCACCGCAAGCACAAGGTTTCAGGCTGGAGTCTCCCTTAGTTCCTGGCGGACAGGTAGGTAAGCCTAATGAGTCTCGCAATGTGAAGAAGCAAGCAGACAATGGAGGGACTGGGAGACGGAGGGATAAGGCCGAGCGCACTGCTGGGCGGAAAGCGATAAATGTGAAAGCATTGGAAGAAGGGGTCGTAGCCTCAGAGGGGGCCAATCCAACTATGTTATCTGCACCACCCCAGCCAGCTATTACTGATTTTTTAAAAACCAGGGATGATATTCAAGTGCCTCACGATGAACCCCTAGGTAATTCTGGCAGTTCTGACCCGGTGATAGCTGCCCACAGTGTGAGCGCATGTCTGGGGGGTGTCACAGGGGAGACCCCTTTAATTCATATGGAAGCTCAGGAGGAGAAGGATATGAATAGTAAAGACGCCCGGACAGAAATAGAATGCGGCGCCATTGGGAATAATGATACCAGAGCTTTGCCTGACCTTCAAGTCTGTGGGCTAACACTTCTACCTGATGGGGCCTTTGGGGGGGCAGTAGATACAAGTCCTGAAGAATTATCTGCAGTAGTTGGTGAAATTATCGCCGATGGCACAGACAAGTTTTTTTCACTTACTGAGGAATCACTATCAGGCGCATCTGAAACAGATTATAGCGGAAACGATGATAGTATATCTTCGTCAGGCTCTAGCACTCTTGAAGCACCCGAGACTGCCTTGAAGCGACGGAAACATAGGATGAATTCTAAAGGGTCTAAAGGCCACATTGAGACTGAGACCAAGAAGAATAAGGGAAGGCGACCAGTAGGCTCTGGTCTGAAGTGGGACTATTCCCACACAAGGATAATAGGACCTGCGGGGCCTGCAGATTTGGCAACCGAGCAGGCGGAAAGCTCCCCCGGTGCACACCAGGCTAAGGGAACATCCGATATGAACCCTGCTCTGTGTATGATTTTGGAATCTATAAAGGAACATCGCGCTGAGACTCGGGCTGATGGAAAGAAGGCAAGACATGCTTCAAAGAAACTGGAGGGTGCAGTGCGGAAAGTCAGCAAAGTCTGTGCAGAGATTAGTGAACGGATGAACTTTCTGGAAGAAATAACTACTGTGGTCGAAAAAGAACTGTCTAACCTGAAAGAGGGAACAAAAACTCATGATGCTCAGCTTACCGACGATATGTGGAAGCTGGAAGATATGGAGAACCGGCTGAGGAGGAATAACCTCTGCTTTCTTGGGATCAAAGAAGGCTTGGAAGGGGAAGACATTCACTCTTTTATTTTAGATCTTCTTAAGGAGGCCTTCCCTGAGTTAACTGGGTG
Organism: Calotriton arnoldi; assembly: GCA_963921515.1. Classification (NCBI taxonomy): domain Eukaryota; kingdom Metazoa; phylum Chordata; class Amphibia; order Caudata; family Salamandridae; genus Calotriton; species Calotriton arnoldi. The sequence goes on from CAWUFW010000191.1 coordinate 3,091,390, forward strand.
GGATTGGGAACGGGAAATCCAGAGGGTCCACCGATTCCCATTTACTCGGCATAGAAATTCTGGTAGAGATCTAAACCAACCAAGGGCCATTCTGTTTTTTTTGGCAATTATATCCTTAGACAAGCTATATTTGAGAAAGCTCGACCCGAGGCTAGAAGGCAGTATAAAGAGTCTTCTTTTTTTGTACGCCCTGATTTTTGCCACGTTACCGTGGAACGCAGATGGCGACTACAGCAATTAATTAAGCCCTTTCAGGATGCGGGATTTGAGGCATTTTTGCTGGCTCCCGCTAGGCTGAAGACAATTGTAAGAGGGTCTGTCAAATTTTTTACCTCAGAAATCCAAGCTAGAGAGTACCTAGATCAAGCCAGGTTGGATAAAAGAAATGTATGAGGCCTTAATGTACTTAATTGGTTAATTTAAATGAGCTTTTGATGAGAGCAAAGGGTCGCACAAGCAGGGTGTTTTTTTTTTTTTTTCTTCCCTTCCTTATATGATATATTGGTTTGATAGGGTGCGGAAGGGGCTGGAGGGGGGCGCTGCAGTGTTTCTCTCTATCTCTATCACACAGACCCTCCGGGTCTGGTTGCTTTCAAGGGCAGGGGAGGGAGGGTGGGCTGGAGAGGGGGTGTTGGGGAGGGGGGGGGGTGGGGTAGGGGGGCACTACGGTGGTAAGGTGAAGTGTAAATTGAAGCTGAACGATGTTGTTTATGATTTGTGTTATTTTTTGTTGATATTAAAGGCAAGAGAACAATCTGCAAGAAAGATTGGACTTGAATGTTTGCAGGGCCAGTATGGTATTTGTATTAAGTTTGATAAGTCTGATAAGGTAATACAGCTGGATGAAATGTTCTACTGGGATAATGGCTAAAGTACGTATTGCTTCTATTAATATCTGTGGGCTTAACGATAATGCTAAGAGTAGGAGGATTCAAGAAGATCTCAAAGTACTAAAGGCAGATATTTATTGTCTTCAGGAGACCCATATCGCCGGGAGTGACAGCAACTTACTTAAATCTTTGGGGCTGAAGGTTGCAGCATATACTACACAAGATGTGAAGACTAAGGGGGTCGCGGTCTTCATAAAAGGCTGCACCATTAATCCAGGTAGGAAGGCTGTGGATAAGAATGGTAGATGGATAATACTGGAGTGTAGACATAGAACAGGCTTATTTACATTATGCTCAGTCTACGCCCCAGTGTTGGACGATCCAGCGCTATAGCAATTCTTGTCTAATGAACTACCTTCCTGGCCCGCACCGTATGTGGTATGTGGGGATTTAAACCTCAATGGATCTAGGGGGGCCCCGGAGACATTGGGAATTTCCAGCAAGGGGCGGAAGCCGCATTCGATGAGGGCATTTAAAAATGTTGTATGCGATATTGGTTTGATAGATGCTTGGCCTAAACTTAGAGCTCCGGAGCCTGGCTATACTTTTTATTCGGCTCCACATGGCAAGTTCGCCAGGCTGGATTATTTTTTAACCTCACCATCCATACTCCAAGAGGCACTGATCGAGCTCTTCCCCAGAGTTATGTCAGATCACAACCCTGTTGTCCTGGAGTTTTTAGTTGCCGGAGCAAGAAAAGAGTTTTCAAGATGGACATTCGAGAGGGCGCTGCTATCAGGCCAAGAATTACTTCTAGTATGTCAGAGCCTGCATTTTTCGGTGTGTGCTTCGATGCCAATTTTTCGGTGGGTGCTCCTATGCCAAGTATTACTTCTAGTAAGTCTGAGCCTGCATTTTTCCATGGGTGCACTCCTTTGTGCCAAAATTACCTTCAGTATGTTTCTTGGGTGATGCTATAACCACAGAATTATATAGAGTATCCCAAGCCCACAGAAAGACTCACAGTTATAACATACTCAAACAAACACACTGCTACTCACTCACACTCTTTCTCTCTCATTCATACCCACACCCTCTCTCATTCCCTGTTTCTCCTTTATTTTCTTTAACTCTCACTCTCTCACTCATACTTACTCCCGCTCACTGTCACTCACACACCAACATACTCACATTCACTGGGTCTCAACCTCACTTGCAAACACACACACTTACCCTTTCACACTGACTGACTCTCACTTACATCTGTTGGACAGACTCTCTGCTCTAAGAAATAGGATTCTGTAGGCCCCTAAGGCCTATGGCCCGGTGCAACTGCACCTGCTGCACCATGTATAGCTACCTCCCTAAATCACTTCTACTCCCTCTCACAATCTCCTACATGTAGTTCTTGTAGCATACTCACACTCCTTCATTCACTCATTCCATCAAACTCACTTTAGTTTATTCATACTCATGCTCTTCATTCTCACTGATTTACACTCACTTTCACTCTTATTGCCACTCTCAAACACTCTTACACACACTCTCACTCAAACTCAGTCACTCCCAATCACTCACAAATGCACAGAGAAACAATATTTCTTTACTTACCTTGCTGGCTGCTTGGAGGCTCCATGGCATCAGCAGAGCATGAATCCGGTGCTGGACATTGGAACCAGCAAGCCATGATTCCCAGTGAGGAGCCAGACAGAGCAGCGGGCCAGGTTAACAAAGAAACCCATGTCAACCCCTCTCCCAGCTTCTTGCTAGGACTGGAAGCACTGCCCTATCAGAAGTTGGGGAGAGGAGTTGGCCTAACGGCTAGGGCGGTCGACCTCGAATCTGGGGAACTGAGTTCGAGTCTCGGCAATGACGCTGAACATCCTGTGATTCTGGACAAATCACTTAATCTCCCCGTGCCTAACAAAAATGAATGTGTCCTCATGTAATGCAACTGGTGCTATGTAAAGCGCTCTGATACCCGATTCGGGTCAAGTTCGCGCTATATAAAACTCTGGAGAAAAGAAAGAGAAAGAAAGAAAGAAAGGAGTGGGGATACTACACCTGCTGCTCTGTGTGGCTCTTCAACAGTGTACATGAACTAGGGGCCCCCTGTGTGGTAATAACGGCTCCAAGGGCAGGGGAGGTACAAGCAAAGCAACACAAATCCCCCCTGGCAGCCAATACTATAATTGAATTATGGAAATAGATTTAGGCCATCAGATCATGTGAAAAAAGCAGTGTACTTCATTAAATTTATCCCCCCAAAAATATATAATATCACAAAGCAAATTCAATCATATTCTTAAAGCAGATTCAATCATATTCTTGTACATGGGGTAATGGATACCTCCTCTATACAATTAGATACATATTTCATTGCACAACACATTACAAAAAAATGTATATTCCATGTCCACATGATAACACAATGCGACACAACAGTAGACATATGACTATCACATACATCAACATTTAAAACCATGTAGTATATACAATTAAAAAGGCTACAAAAATAATGATATCATGGTACATCATTCTGGATTGAATTGCAACATATACAACCAATTCATTTTCATCATGTATATATACTCTCGTTAGCCACTTTATTCATTGGTTGTATATGTTGCAACATAAACAACCAATGCGACAGTGCGACAAAAAAGACCAAGGCTTTCTGGGGTATAATTGCAGAAGCCAGTGGGAATAAAATATCCCTGACAGCTACACCAGTCCCACAAAAAGAATGGGTTGTTTATCTGTCCAAACTGTATGGAAAGAACCTATCAACCATTGACATTGGAAAATCTTTAATGGATGGAACTTGCAGTGAGATCGACCAGCAGATAAAGTCACCTACTGAAAAGCAAATCGCCTCATATATAAGGAAAGCGAGAGACACAGCAGCAATGGGACCAGACAGGATTCCGGTGAAGGTGCTAAAGGAAAACATCGAAGGATGGAGTACATTTTTGGCCCCTCTATTTATGTACTACTACCAAAATGGCCATATTCCAAGCTCTTGGTTGGGCAGTATAGTTGTCACTCTCCTGAAAAAAGGTTCCCTACTCTCCCCAAGTAATTATCGACAAATTGCCCTCCTGGATGCTACAGGAAAGAAATTTGCGGCCAGTGTTTTGGACCGTCTGAATGACTGGGCCACAGCAAGTGGAGTAATTCCTATGGTCCAAGCAGGTTTCTGTCGAAATCATTCAGTAATTGATAATATTGCTATTTTGCAAACTATTATCGATAAATATGTGGTTAGTAAAGCCCAGATAGTCTATAGCTTATTTGTAGACTTTTCTACAGCTTTCGATAGGGTGGACAGGCCTTTCCTGTGGAGGAAACTATTGAAACTAGGTGTTCCGGCAACCTTATTAAGAATAATAGTAGCTCTTCATACATCTACATGGTGTAAAGTGCAGATGGGAGGAGATAAGGGCCTAACCCAAGAGATTCCCCGCAGAATGGCCTTAAACAGGGATTTTTACCCGCTCCCCTTCTCTTCTCACTATTTCTTAGTGACTTGCCTGATTGTTTTCAGGAGGTAAATATTTCCCCCCTCAATTAGCAACTCAAAAAATCCATCTGTTAATGTACGCTGATGACCATGGTCATATTTGACCTTACCCCAAATGGTCAGCAGCGAGATATAGAGGCCCTTTTAACTACACAGAGAAATACTTTTTAAGAATAAACATCATAAAAACAAAAATAGTACCGTTTAGGGGCAGGATAAAAGCTAAACCTTTTACCTGGAAATTAGGAGGAATTCCTGTAGATGTAGTACCTACTTACACCTACTTAGGGAGAGTTTTCTCCCAGTCTATTGGAACTGTATTGCATTTTCAATGGACTGAATTAAAAATAGTAGCCCACCTTAGTGCTATAAAAAAGTTTTACTTATCTACTGGGAGGCGGCATTTTTCAGCCCTCCTAGAAATGTATCGAACAAAGATTACCCCTATATTAACATATGGCTTAGAATACATTCCTATAAAAAGATGGGACTTTTTAAACCTTAAAGTGGGAAAACTCTTACGTATGCTTACTACTACAAGTCAAGCTACACCTGTTCACGCTCTCCAACTGGAATTAGGGGTAGTGAGCGCATTTAGAAGAGCCCTGGCAAATCTCGTCAGATGGGCCTATAACTTACTGCATGCACCTGAAGGCACATTGAGAGCGATTTTAGGTCAAGAAACTTTTAAGGCTGAATCAGGGAAAAATAAGTTTAAAGAAAATAGAGAGATTGCTCTGGAGCACTTCCAATGCTCTACGAATCTCTTGCAAAGTTGGTCTCCAGTACTCCTGAAGTTCTTTCTGAAAAATCTACTCCGAGATTGAGCTATGAAATGGATAAGATTTATTGCCAACAGTTATCCTGTTATAAGCTCTCACTAGCCAGTGTGGAGTATAAAGAGACCCCAAAATATCTGAGATTCACACTGGAACATAAGGTTAGGCTGTGCAGACTGATGTAAGATTGAGGACATTGTAGGAAAGTAGGATCTGCTTCTTATGGTTACCCCCACTTTTTGCTTGATGTCTCACTGTTTTTGACTAGTCTGACTGGGATCCTGCTAATCAGGACCCCAGTCTATCTGATTTCTCCCTTAAATTGACATACAGGTACTTTGGTACCCTCCAGATTGGATACTGGGGTACCCTTGTAAGTCCCTAGTATATGGTACCCATGTACCCAGGGCATAGGTACCCCAGAGGCCTCCCATGGGCTGAAGCATGTATTATGCCACCCATGAGAGGCCATGCAAAATGGAACTCCAGGTCTGCTACTGCAGCCTGTGTAAGATGGTGCTTGCACCACTTACTTTAGATATAGGTTCACTATATCTATAGGTCACTACACTTAAAACGTATAAGTCACCCCTATAGCAGGCCTTATCAATCCTGAAGGCAGGGTGCTGGGTTTTATGTGAGAGGGTGCCCCTTCATGAGCAGAGCCTCTCTGCAGCCTTCGGAGACCATTCTCCCGGGTTGTCTGTGACTCAGCCAGACATATAGGTAGAGGTGCATTATAACCTCGCAGTAAATGCTATCTCGAAAACGGCTGCATAGAAACATATCGTGTTTGGTATCAAACACCTTGGAATCATACCTCCACACCAGTAACTGGTGTGGGAGGTATGATTCCACCCTTCAGAAGCGAGCTTCGTGGGGTCACTGGTCTAACAGGTGCCAGCCTTCTCGACCCGGACAGCACAAAATGGATGCTGCCGACCAGAGACACATTTCTGCCCTCCTGCTGCTGAGCCAAGCTTGAGCAGAGGAAGGCAGCACAATAGGCATCCTGTCACAGGGAGGTGTGACCACCTCCCAGACAGGGTTTAGTATATTGGGGCTGGGTGGGTGCACTCTGAGAGTGCCTGAAAGTCTGCACCTGGGGCACATTTGGTGTCCCTGTGCATAGTCCAGCTCAAACCAGTTCCGGGAGCCATTGGCTCCTGCTCTGGCGCGAAACTGGACAAAGGACATGGGTGTAACCACCCCTCTGTCCTGACCCTCCCCTAGGAGGGTCCCCCGAATCTGTCCAACCCTCTCCCGTGGGTACAAAAGGGCTTACCTGGCTGTAAGACTTTGGATTTTACGTGGACAAGATTCTACAAGAAGAAACCACTACGCTTCGACCGTCTGGACACGCTAGACTTCGCTGGACCTCCATTGGGCTCGACTTCGTCTCCCTTTCTGTCTCAAGCCTCGTCTGTGTCCGTGCTCCATACAGGCTCCGTGCAGGACCCTGTGGAACTCCAAGACAACTGAAGAATCTCCCTTGGGGTGAAGGAGTCACCCCCCTGCATTCGCAGGCACCGTAATGCATCTGACCGGTCTGCTGATCCTGAGCTCCTGCGGACTCCAAAGGCTCCAGTAACACAGGAGGTGGGTTCCAAAGGTCTCAGAGGTCGAGCTGCCCTCTCACCAAGTTTGAGGCCAGTATCCCTCGTGGGGACCGCATAACCTGTACCTCTGTGCACAGCGTTCATTTGCAGCTGCATATGCTTATTGTCGTGCAACAATTCTGTGCATTAGGCTATTTGTAGCCCCAACCCCAGCGCACATTTTCTACAAAGGACTCTGGCCTACTCACACTCTGTGTCCTGCTAGCTGTTGTTCTGTGAAACTGCCTGAGGTCCCCTCGTGACTCCTGTGTCTCCGGCCTGTGGGTCCACTTGAGGGTCAACACTGCTTTTCTTGGGCTCCCCTGGTTGCTTCAGGCCTGCCCTGACTGACTCCCCTTGCTGTGGTGAGTCCCCTGGTCCTTACTGGGCCAGACCGTAACTGAACTTGACCATCTTCGTGGGTTGCCTCTGCCAAGGCTTGTTGATGCTCCCGCCGGACACCGACCCCTCAGCACTCGACATCCTTTGTGGGACAGCTCGTATCCGGCTCCTGGTTGTCCTAGACATCTCCTGGTCCCTGCAGCTGAAGAGTCAAGCTCCCCGTCAACGCACCTGAAGCACCCGACATCCGTGGACATTCGTCTACTGAGCCCCTGGTCACTCTGGAGTGACCCAGACTCTGTCCCCTATGCTTTCAGGTTCCTTCCTTCCAGAATCCAGGCTTGGATTCCACCGGACCCTTTTCACCTTCATGGCAGCAGTACTTCTTTGCAGCTCTCCTTTGAGAACGACGGCAGTTTCCGACGCCACTTTAGACCTATGCACCCGGCTCCTCAGGGATAGGTAACTTGGGTACTTCGGTATCCACGGGTGGGGTGGCTCTTCAAACTCTTAAGTTCCAACAGGTGTGCTCGAAGTCCTCCTAGAAGGGTCCGTAAACATTAAAAGTGTAACCTCGACTTTCCCATAGAATTGTACGGAGTCCGCGGTCGTGTTCCCACACTGCACCCGGCCTCCGTGGGGTCCCTGTCTACTCACCTTGGGTGGTTCCTTGGGGTCCCAGCGATTCTACATGCTCCAGACCTTGTCTTGATCTCAGTCGTGACTGTTATACCACTATTTTAGTATATGGTTTGGTCTCCCACTGGAGCCCACTTTGTATTGTGCTACTTACAACTGTTCTATTGATCTCGTATTGTGTGCTTTGTGTTCTATCCTCGTGTAGAGGATAGTAGAGAGTGTTATATTAATAAATACATATTTTTATATAACTACTCTGTGGTTCTCCTTCATTTAGACATTCAGGAGGTGATATTCTGGTAAAACAAGCTGCTTTACATTCCTTCAAGATTAAGCCTGAAGGCTGCTCTCCACAGCTACCACTAGGATAGCTTTCTAAAGGTTATCTTTGACCTCATACACCATAAGGGTCATTTGGACTGGTACAGGGTGCCCACTTTAACTAGTGGACAGCATATACCAGGCCAACTTCTCACATTGGTGTGCAGCGGTTGGGATTCAAGCTTGCTATTGTTTTACCAGATAAATCTCATTGACTGATTAACTGAAAACCACTAAAGTATTAGGCACATATAATACTTCAAGATTAGAATAAGTAAGTTCTACTGAACTCGGGGTTGGGTAAGTCAAGGGTCTAGTACACCCTTTCTCCAACCTAAGAGAGTTTTAGTTCCCACGAGGTTAGGTAGGTGCACACACCAAACCACATTTAGTATGTCTTCTAAAGGAGAAGCCAGTGGCTCTCTGCCTTCTAGATACAATGGTCTTTCATTTCAGGATTTGAAAGCCATGTGTGCTTCTAGGAAGCTGAAGACAGGGAGAAATGCAAACACCCAACGTCTCATTGAGGTGTTACTCTTAGATGACCTTAGAAAGACCCCAGGGTCTGATGATGTAGATAGAGTGGGTGGGGCAGGGAATGAGGACAGGCCAGGGACTGAAACCTTCTTTGACCTAGAATCAAACCCTGACCAGGAGGATCAAAATGAGTCCCTCCTGGACAACTTAGATCTTCCAGGAGGTGATGGAGAAGGCCCCAGTGGCCCTCTCTTTATTCCTCCAGGAAGAGTGCAGAGTTTACCCAGGAGATCTAGGTCTCCCTCTGCTGAATCTCACCATTCAGGAACATTTATAGGGACCTCCATATCTCATAAGAGCGATAGCTCTTATGACAGAGAGTGCCAATTTCTAGAGCTTGAGAAAGTCAAGCTTAGGCTCAGGCAAGAGCAATTGGCACTAGATAGGGAATCCTTAGAGCTCCAGAAGGCTAGAAAGAAATTGGGACTAGAGTCCCATGGTGGCAGCAACAGTGTCCCTAGGGTTAAGGAATGTACTTATGACCACAGGAACCTGAGCAAGATAGTCCCTCCCTACCATGGTGGGGATGACATCCACAAATGGATAACTGCTTTGGAGAGGGCCTGTAAGGTACAGAGGGTCCCCAAGAGCAGTGGGCAGCTATCTTGTGGCTCTCCTTTGCTGACAAAGGTAGAGATAAGCTTCTCACTGTTAGAGAAGAGGATGCTGACAATTATTCAGTCCTAAAGAGTGCTCTCATTGATGGGTTTGACTTAACCACTGAACAATACAGGATTAAGTTCTGAGACACCCAGAAGGCACAGACTCAGAACTGGGTAGACTTTGTAGATTGTGCTACTAAGGCTCTGGAAGGCTGGTTGCTTGGCAGCAAAGTGAATGATTTCAAGGGAATGTACAATTTGATTATGAGGGAGCAGATCCTTAATAATTGCCAAAACCAGTTGTTGCATCAATACCTGGTTGACTCTGATCTGACTTCTCCCCAAGAATTGGGAAAGAAGGCCGATAGGTGGGTCAGAACCAGGGTGAAGCAGAAAAATCAGAACCAAGGTGGTGACCAAAAGAAGCAGGATGCTAAACCTACAGATAAGGGTGGGGAGAAGGGTAAAGACCAGAAGTCTTCTTCAGGGCCCCAAAAACCTGCATCTGAGGGTGGGTCACAATCTAACAAGGGAAAAGGCAGAAAGAAGCCTTGGTGTTTCCTATGTAAGGAAAAGGCACATTGGCCTAGGGATGCCAATTGTGCCAAAGCCAAGGTTCCTCCTACCACCACCACTGCCCCTAAGGCAACTGTTCCCCCTAGGTCAGCTCCAAGTGGTGGTACAGGGAACAAGGGTATAGTAGGGTTAACCCTGGGTTCTGAGATGGGTTCTGGCCTAGTCAGAACTCCAGCTCAGGCTGTTTTAGTCTATGATGGAGGCATGGACATTGCCTCCCTATTTGTCAGTCCCAGTAACCTGGGCAAATACAGACAACAGCCCTTAATAAATGGTAAGGAGGCCATGGCATACAGGGACACAGGAGCCAGTGTCACAATGGTGACTAAGGATCTTGTGAGCCCTGACCAGATCATACTTGGTGAGATGTTCCAAGTGACCAATGCTAGCAATGTCAGGACAGACCATTCCTTGACAGTTGTTAATTTCAGCTGGGGAGGGGTAACTGGCCCTAAGAAGGTTGTGGTTAGCTCAGACCTCCCTGTGGAATGCTTATTGGGCAATGATTTGGAAACTTCAGCCTGGGCTGAAGTGGAACTCAGGACACATGCAGCAATATTGGGCATCTTTGCAGATGTGTTTGCTGTGACCAGGTCACAGGCAAACATTTCTTCCACTGAACAGGCCCTGGATCCTGGAAAAATGGATCAGGTGCCTTCCAAGAGAAGAAGCAGTAGGGGTAAGGCATTGTCTTCCCCCAAACTCAGAGTGAGGATCAGTCTCCTGAGGAAGATGATCCCAGTCCCTGTGAAGGAACTGTCTCAGAGGAACTTGAGCCTGATCAGGTTGAGTTCTTGGGGACAGGGGGCCCTTCCAGGGCAAAGCTGAGTCAGGAGCAGCACAGCTGCCCCTCTCTTGAACCCCTTAGACAGCAAGCTGCTGCTGAGGCTGCTGGGAGTGCCAGTGGGTCCCACAGGATCTACTGGGATGAAGGACTCCTTTACTCAGAGGGTAGAGACCCCAAGCCTGGTGCTATCAGGAGGTTGGTTATACCTCTGAAGGTTAGGGGCTTCCTACTGACACTGGCACATGATATCCCTTTAGCAGGACACCTAGGCCAAAGCAAGACTTGGTACAGGTTTGTCCCTCACTTTCACTGGCCTCACATGTCAGAGGACACAAAGGAGTTTTGTCGCTCCTGCACCACCTGTCAAGCCAGTGGTAAGGCAGGTGGTACCACAAAGGCCCCCCTGATACCACTACCTGTGGTGGGGGGGTTCCCTTTGAGAGGGTTGGGATTGACATTTTTGGTCTCATGGATCCCCCAACTGCATCTGGGCACAGATTTATTCTAGTGGTGGTGGACCATGCCACTAGGTATCCAGAAGCAATACCCCTTAGAACCACCACAGCTCCTGTGGTGGCCAGGGCCCTCCTGGGAATCTTTTCCAGAGTGGGCTTCCCTAAGGAGGTCTTAACTGACAGAGGTGCAAACTTCAGGTCTAGTTACATAACTGCTATGTGGAAGGAGTGTGGAGTGAATTACTAACTCACCACACCCCATCACCCACAATGCAATGGGTTGGTTGAAAGATTCAACAAAACCCTTAAGGGCATGATCAAAAATCTCCCAGAAAGGCTTAGGTGAAAATGGGATGTCCTCTTGCCCTGCCTTCTCTTTGCCTACAGAGAGGTTCCTCAGAAGGGGGTTAGCTACAGCCCTTTTGAGATTCTGTTTGGACATCCAGTTAGGGGTCCATTGTGTTTAGTTAAGGAGGGATGGGAGTTACCTCTCAAACCACCTAAACAAGACATAGTGGACTATGTACTTGGTCTCCGCTCCAGGATGGCTGAGTATATGAAGAAGGCATCCAAAAACCTTGAGGCTAGCCAGGAATTACAGAAAGCCTGGTATGACCAAAAGGCTGTTCTGACTGTGTACCAGCCAGGACAGAAGGTATGGGTGTTGGAGCCTGTGGCCCCAGCAGCTCTCCAGGACAAGTGGAGTGGACCCCATGCCATAATTGAGCAACAGGGAGAGGTCACCTACCTGGTGGACCTTGGAACTCCCAGGAGCCCCCACAGGGTGCTCCATGTGAACAGGTTCAAGCCATATGTTGACAGGGCAGACATGGACTTGCTCATGGCTACTGATGAGGGACAGGAGGAAGAGAGTGACCTACTCCCTGACCTCCTCTCACAGAACCCTGATGATAGTTCAGTAGATGGTGTAGCCTTGGCAGGCAGCCTCACTGAACAGCAACAGACTGATTGCAGGAAGGTCCTCGATCAGTACAGACATATGTTTTCACTGACTCCTAGTCAGACCACCTGTTGTACCCATAAAGTGGACACAGGTGACAGTCTGCCTGTTAAAAATAAGATTTACAGGCAACCTGACCATGTCAGGGACTGCATCAGGACTGAGGTCCAGAAGATGTTGGAATTGGGAGTAATTGAGCCCTCATCTAGCCCTTGGGCTAGTCCAGTAGTCTTAGTCCCAAAACCTCACACCCAGGGTGGTAAGAGAGAGATGAGGTTCTGTGTTGACTACAGGGGACTCAATGCAGTCACTAGGACTGATGCTCATCCTATTCCAAGGGCAGATGAGCTCATTGATTCTTTGGCCTCAGCCAAGTTCTTGAGTACATTTGACCTCACTGCTGGATATAGGCAAATCAGACTAGTTGAGGATGCCAAGCCCAAAACAGCATTTTCAACCTCTAGTGGGCACTATCAGTTTGTGGTTGCCCTTTGGCTTGAAGAATGCACCTGCCACATTTGAAAGGTTGGTGAATAAAGTTCTCACAGGCCTGGAAGACTATAGTGCAGCTTATCTTGATGATGTTGCTGTCTTTAGTTCCACCTGGGAGGATCACCTGGTCCACCTGAGAAATGTTATGGAGGCCCTGCAAAAGGCAGGCCTCACTATCAAGGCCACCAAGTGCCAGATAGGGCAGAGTAAGGTTGTGTACCTGGGCCACCTTGCAGGTGGAGGCCAGGTTCAACCATTGCAGAGCAAAATCCAGACCATCATGGACTGGGTTGCTCCAACTACCCAGACTCAGGTCAGAGCTTTTTTGGGCCTGACTGGGTACTACAGGAGGTTTTTCAAAGGATATGGATCCATAGTGACCCCTTTGAATGATCTGACCTCTAAAAGAATGCCAAAGAAAGTTCAGTGGATAGTTAGCTGTCAAAAGGCATTTGATGACTTGAAGCAGGCCATGTGCACTGCTCCAATTCTGCAAAGTCCTGACTATTCCAAACAATTCATTGTTCAAACTGATGCATCTGAGTTGGGGGTAGGGGCTGTGTTATCACAATTGAATGAAGAGGGTCAGGATCAGCCAGTAGCTTTCATAAGCAGAAGGCTGACCCCCAGAGAGAAACGTTGGTCAGCCATAGAGAGGGAGGCCTTTGCTGTGGTTTGGGCCTTGAAGAAGCTGAGGCCATACTTGTTTGGCACTCACTTCATTGTTCAGACAGACCATAAGCCCCTCTTCTGGCTAAAACAGATGAAGGGTGAAAACCCCAAACTTTTGAGGTGGTCCATTTCCCCACAGAGGATAGACTATACAGTGGAACATAGACCTGGGAGTAACCATGCCAATGCAGATGGACTCTCCAGATATTTCCACTTAGAACATGAAGACTCAACTGGTTAAGGTTAGTTTAATGTCCTGAGGTTTGGGGGGGGGTTGTGTAGGAAAGTAGGATCTGCTTCTTATGGTTACCCCCACTTTTTGCTTGATATCTCACTGTTTTTGACTAGTCTGACTGGGATCCTGCTAATCAGGACCCCAGTCTATCTGCTTTCTCCCTTAAATTGACATACAGGTACTTTGGTACCCTCCAGATTGGATACTGGGGTACCCTTGTAAGTCCCTAGTACATGGTACCCATGTACCCAGGGCATAGGTACCCCAGAGGCCTCCCATGGGCTGAAGCATGTATTATGCCACCCATGAGAGGCCATGCAAAATGGAACTCCAGGTCTGCTACTGCAGCCTGTGTAAGATGGTGCTTGCACCACTTACTTTAGATATAGGTTCACTATATCTATAGGTCACTACACTTAAAACTTATAAGTCACCCCTATAGCAGGCCTTATCAATCCTGAAGGCAGGGTGCTGGGTTTTATGTGAGAGGGTGCCCCTGCATGAGCAGAGCCTCTCTGCAGCCTTCGGAGACCATTCTCCCGGGTTGTCTGTGACTCAGCCGGACATATAGGTAGAGGTGCATTATAACCTCGCTGTAAATGCTATCTCGAAAACAGCTGCATAGAAACATATAGTGTTTGGTATCAAACACCTTGGAATCATACCTCCACACCAGTAACTGGTGTGGGATGTATGATTCCACCCTTTAGAAGCGAGCTTCGTGGGGTCACTGGTCTAGCCGGTGCCAGCCTTCTCGACCCAGACAGCACAAAATGGATGCTGCCGACCAGAGACACATTTCTGCCCTCCTGCTGCTGAGCCAAGCTCGAGCAGAGGAAGGCAGCACAATAGGCATCTTGTCACAGGGAGGTGTGACCACCTTCCAGACAGGGTTTAGTGTATTGGGGCTGGGTGGGTGCACTCTGAGAGTGCCTGAAAGTCTGCACCTGGGGCACATTTGGTGTCAATGTGCATAGTCCAGCTCAAACCTGTTCCGGGAGCCATTGGCTCCTGCTCTGGTGCGAAACTGGACAAAGGACATTGGTGTAACCACCCCTCTGTCCTGACCCTCGCCTAGGAGGGTCCCCTGAATCTGTCCAACCCTCTCCCGTGGGTACAAAAGGGCTTACCTGGCTGTAAGACTTTGGATTTTACGTGGACAAGATTCTACAAGAAGAAACCACTATGCTTCGACCGTCTGGACACGCTGGACTTCGCTGGACCTCCATTGGACTCGACTTTGTCTCCCTTTCCATCCCAAGCGTCGTCTGTATCCGTGCTCCATACAGGCTCCGTGCAGGACCCTGTGGAACTCCAAGACAACTGAAGAATCTCCCTTGGGGTGAAGTAGTCACCCCCCTGCATTCACAGGCACCGTAATGCATCTGACCGGCCTGCTTATCCTGAGCTCCTGCAGACTCGGAAGGCTCCAGCAACACAGGAGGTGGGTTCTAAAGGTCTCCAAGGTTGAGCTGTCCTCTCATTAAGTTTAAGGCCAGTATCCCTCGTGGGGACCGCATAACCTGTACCTCTGTGCACCCCGTTCATTTGCAGCTGCATATGCTTGTTGTCATGCAACAATTCTGTGCATTAGGCTGTTTATAGCCCCAACCCCATCGCACATTTTCTACAAAGGACTCTAGCCTCCTCACACTCTGTGCCCTGCTAGCTGTTGTTCTGTGAAACTGCTTGAGGTCCCCTTGCGACTCCTGTGCCTCCGGCCTGTGGGTCCACTTGAGGGTCAACACTGCTTTTCTTGGGCTCCCCTGGTTGCTCCAGGCCTGCCCTGACTCCCCTTGCTGTGGTGAGTCCCCTGGTCCTTGCTGGGCCAGACCGTAACTGAACTTGCTATCTTCATGGGTTGCCGCTGCCAAGGCTTGTTGGTGTTCCTGCCGGACACCGACCCCTCAGCACTCGACATCCTTTGAGGGACAGCTCGTATCTGGCTCCTGGTCATCCTAGACATCTCCTGGTCCCTGCAGCTGAAGAGTCAAGCTCCCCGTCAACGCACCTGAAGCACCCGACATTGGTGGGCATTCGTCTACTGAGCCCCTGGTCACTCTGGAGTGACCCAGACTCTGTCCCCTCTGCTTTCAGGTTCCTTCCTTCCAGAATAAAGGCTTGGATTCCACCGGACCCTTTTCACCTTCACGGCAGTAGTACTTCTTTGCAGCTCTCCATTGAGAACAATGGCAGTTTCCGACGCCACTTCAGACCTATGCACCCGGCTCCTCTGGGATAGGTAACTCGGGAACTTCAGTATCCACGGGTGGGGTGGCTCTTCAAACGCTTAAGTTCCAACAGGTTTGCTCGAAGTCCTCCTAGAAGGGTCCTTAAACATTAAAAGTGTAACTGCGACTTTCCCATAGAATTGTACGGAGCCCGCGGTCGTGTTCCCACACTGCACCCAGCCTCCGTGGGGTCCCTGTCTACTCACCTTGGGTGGTTCCTTGGGGTCTCAGCGATCTTATGTGCTCCAGACCTTGTCTTGATCTCAGTTGTGACTGTTATACCACTATTTTAGTATATGGTTTGGTCTCCCCCTGGAGCCCACTGTGTATTGGGCTACTTACAACTGTTCTATTGATCTCGTATTGTGTGCTTTGTGTTCTATCCTCGTGTAGGGGATAGTAGAGAGTGTTATATTAATAAATACATATTTTTATATAACTACTGTGTGGTTCTTCTTCATTTAGTCATTCAGGAGGTGATATTCTGGTAAAACAAGCTGCTTTACATTCCTTCAAGATTAAGCCTGAAGGCTGCTCTCCACAGCTACCACTAGGATAGCTTTCTAAAGGTTATCTTTGACCTCATACATCATAAGGGTCGTTGGACTGGTACAGGGTGCCCACTTTAACTAGTGGACAGCTTATACCAGGCCAACTTCTCACAGACATTACCACTAAAAGCAACAAAAAAAATTGGGGCGGTAATTTTGATAAAACCGGCCAATGTGATCTGTGTAGTGGAGGAACCCAAGATTTGGTACATGTCCTATTTGTCTATCCAAATAGCTGCTTGGTTGATGCACGCTCCTGTTTTTTAAAACTTATTTGCAGAAAATATAACATATCTAGAACTATGGATTTGATTGAGCTAATAAGAGCCCCTCCAGATGAATTTGTATGTTATAAAGTTTTTTACTTTTTCAAAGCGTTTCTTCCGTCGTTTTAGAGTTGTTTAAATTAGGACAAATAATCTTTTTTGTATTTATGTATTTTTATATTGTGGCAATATGGAAATGAAAAATTTGTATTTTTTAACATATTGTGGATCTCTGAAGAGGTCTATATCAATAAAAATTGTAATTTCATTAAATCATTATTCTTGTAGCCTTTTTAATTGCATATACTACATGGTTTTAAATGTTGATGTATGTGATAGTCGTATGTCTTCTGTTGTGTCTCATTGTGTTATCATGTGGAGATGGAATAAACCTTTTTTTGTAATGTGTTGTGCAATGAAATATTTATCTAATTGGATAGAGGAGGTATCCATTACCCCATGTACAAGAATATGATTGGATCTGCTTTAAAAATATGATTGAATCTGCTTTGTGCTATTATATTTATATTTTGGGGATAAATTTAATAAAGTACACTGATTTTTCACATGATCGGATGGCCTAAATCTATTTCTGTAATTAAATTATAGTATTGGCTCCTCAACAGTGGCAGCCTGGGTGACACACACACACACACACACACACACACACACACACACACACACACACACACACACACACACACACACACACACACACACACACTCACACTCACACTCACACTCACACTCACACACACACACACACACACACACACACACACACACACACACACACACTCACTCACTCATACGTACACACTAGCACGAACACACCCAAAATTACAAAAACGTACTGGATGGCAGCAGTAATCTTGGGTGGTGTTGTTTCCTGAAGGAAAGGACAGAAGAAAGATTCTGCCGCCTCCTCTCACTGGCTGACTTTATGAGAGGTCAGCCAATGAAAAAAGGTACCTTCCTTATCTCATCACAGAGTGGGATGGGTTCGGTGAGAGTTGCTGACCCCACCCCTCTCTGTGACGAGTGCCACTGATGGACACCTGGCCCAGGGCACTTCAGGGCTTAGAATTGAAGCTCCCAGGTCCAAGTCTATCAGTGATGCTACCGTCGTCATGAGAAAGAGGCTCACAGAAGACTTTTCCGGACTAAAGAGGTCATGCCCACCGGACTGTGAAATCTGCAGCCCAGCAAATTTCAGCCCAAGCAGCCCAACGCCATCGCATTTAGTGCATATACAGCGCCTGGTTGACTGACCAACACATGAAGAGTGTCTATCAGACTGACCTTTGCTCAGCCTGACAGACAGTCTTCATGCGTTAGAAAAAGGTGGAGGGGCGGGCCTCCTCCGCCCTTAATGATGGGCCGCTGCTGCTCCACATTGGCCTCAGGGATGCACTAATGTGTGCCCTGACAGCCACATTTTAGAAGACATACTCTACTGCCTGACGCATGCACAGCATATCTGCTAAATAACATGGATTGTGCCTGTGTTAGGTGGATCGTAGTTGAACTACGCCCCTCACATACGCAATCCAGACATCCACCCACAGTGTGCTGTGTTTTTAAACAACACTCTGTAGATGGAGCGTTCCTCAGACCTTTCCTCCTCCTCCTCCTCCTGCTATCAGGAGCCTGCAGAGGAGGCCAAGAGGGCAGACCTGAGCCCTGGGAGTGTTCATGAAAACATGAAAGTAGTGTTTTCATGAACACAACTCAGTTAAATCACTGGCAGCATTGAGCACAAGCAAGGGGCAGTAAGCAGGGACTGCAGGAGGTACTGGCTCCCGGAGGCCCCAAATAAGGAGCCGCCACTGGATACAGAGTGCAGTTCTGTTCTCCTTTGAGTCTGCTGGAAGACTGGAGCTCCCTGCCCTGTTCAGCATGGCGTGGCCTCGGTTCTGTGGCTCGTATGCATGGGGCAGTCCTGGCAGCAGAGGGTCTCCAAGGGATCGGCAGGTAATCACAGTGAGTCCGAGTCAGCTAACAGCAAGTGTACAGGATTAGAGAAGGTGGCACCAAAACAGAACACAACAAAGTATGTGCATGGTTCTCTTTGGGCCGTACTTAAACTTCACATTTTTTTATTGTGCAAATTTAGCCCAATAGCGCCTTGCATGAGCACCAAATTGCAATACACAAGCTAGGATTTTTTTAGACACAAGTGGGTTGCCCAGGATCACAGGACGGTGAGCCCACATTGGGACTCGAACCTAGCTTTTCAGTTTCAAATCGACAGCTCTAGTCGTTAGGCCACATCTCCTGCACTGTGCCTGTCCCTTTGTTTTCTTTAGGTGCGCGGCTGCGCTGCATTAAGGAATTTCAGACCTGCCTGTTTCCCAGACAATCCTCACCCTCTTTAACCAGAAAGTTTTATCCTCTAAAACACACTGTTTATTCACTGGTCTGCCCATGAAGCAAAGATTTTGGTATAAGTAGTCTGCTTTATTCTACCCAGGTGTTGTGGGTATATATGGTGAAGGGGGCGGGAGAGGATGAGAGGAAGAGAGAGAAGGAGATTAGAGGCAGTGAACAGGGAAGGGAAAGGAGGGGAAAAAAGGGGTGGAGGAAATAGAAAGAGGAGAGAAATAGGAAAGAGGAGAAACTAGGGGAAGAGACAGAGTTGCAGAGGGAGATGAGTTGGGCGCTTTCATTGTGAGTGTTGAAGGGAGAAATATGCATTCCAGTGACATATCCAGAGTCAGGCCATTTGTAAGCAATGATTGGGAAAGAGTAATGAAGGACTCTATTACACCCCTCAGGTGACTATCTTTACATCTCCCAGGTGACTATCTTTACACCCCTCAGGTGACTATCGTTACATCTCTCAGGTGACTATCTTTACCTCCTCAGGTGACTATCTTTACATCTCTCAGGTGACTTTCGTTATATCTCTCAGGTGACTATCTTTACATCTCTCAGGTGTCTATATTTACATTTCTCCGGTGACTCTCTTTACATCTCTCAGGTGACTATCTTTACACCCCTCAGGTGACTATCGTTACATCTCTCAGGTGACTATCTTTACATCTCCCAGGTGACTATCTTTACATCTCTCAGGTGACTATCTTTACATCTCTCAGGTGACTATTGTTACATCTCTCAGGTGACTATCTTTACATCTCTCAGGTGACTATCGTTACATCTCTCATGGGACTATCTTTACATCTCTCAGGTGACTATCTTTACACCCCTCAGGTGACTATCGTTACATCTCCCAAGTGACTATCTTTACATCTCTCAGGTGACTATCTTTACATCTCTCAGGTGACTATCGTTACATCTCCCAGGTGACTATCTCTACATCTCTCAGGTGACTATCGTTACATCTCGCACGTGACTATCTTTACATCTCTCATGGGACTATCTTTACAGCTCTCCGGTGACTATATTTACATCTCCCAGGTGACTATCTTTACATCTCTCAGGTGACTATCTTTACACCTCTCAGGTGACTATCTTTACCTCCTCAAGTGACGATCTTTACATCTCCCAGGTGACTATCTTTACATCTTTCAGGTGACTATCTTTACATCTCTCAGGTGACTATATTTACATCTCTCTGGTGACTATATTTACATCTCCCAAGTGACTATCTTTACATCTCTCAGGTGACTATCTTTACATCTCTCAGATGACTATCTTTACACCCCTCAGGTGACTATCTTTACATCTCCCAGGTGACTATCTTTACATCTCTCAGGTGACTATCTTTACATCTCCCAGGTGACTATCTTTACATCTCTCAGGTGACTATCTTTACATCTCTCAGGTGACTATCTTTACATCTCTCAGATGACTATCTTTACACCCCTCAGGTGACTATCTTTACATCTCCCAGGTGACTATCTTTACATCTCTCAGGTGACTATCTTTACATCTCCCAGGTGACTATCTTTACATCTCCCAGGTGACTATCTTTACACCCCTCAGGTGACTATCGTTACATCTCTCAGGTGACTATCTTTACATCTCTCAGGTGACTTTCGTTACATCTCTCAGGTGACTATCTTTATATCTCCCAAGTGACTATCTTTACATCTCTCAGGTGACTATCTTTACATCTCTCAGGTGACTATTGTTACATCTCTCAGGTGACTATCTTTACATCTCTCAGGTGACTATTGTTACATCTCTCATGGGACTATCTTTACATCTCTCAGGTGACTATCTTTACATCTCTCAGGTGACTATCTTTACATCTCTCAGGTGACTATCTTTATATCTCCCAAGTGACTATCTTTACATCTCTCAGGTGACTATCTTTACATCTCTCAGGTGACTATCGTTACATCTCCCAGGTGACTATCTTTATATCTCCCAAGTGACTATCTTTACATCTCTCAGATGACTATCTTTATATCTCCCAAGTGACTATCTTTACATCTCTCAGGTGACTATCTTTACATCTCCCAAGTGACTATCTTTACATCTCTCAGGTGACTATATTTACATCTCTCCGGTGACTATCTTTACATCTCCCAGGTGACTATCTTTACATCTCCCAGGTGACTATCTTTACATCTCTCAGGTGACTATCTTTACATCTCTCAGGTGACTATTGTTACATCTCTCAGGTGACTATATTTACATCTCCCAGGTGACTATCTTTACATCTCTCAGGTGACTATCTTTACACCCCTCAGGTGACTATCGTTACATCTCTCAGGTGACTATCTTTACATCTCTCAGGTGACTATCTTTACATCTCTCAGGTGACTATCGTTACATCTCCCAGGTGACTATCGTTACATCTCCCAGGTGACTATCTTTACATCTCTCAGGTGACTATCGTTACATCTCTCACGTGACTATCTTTACATCTCTCATGGGACTATCTTTACATCTCTCCGGTGACTATATTTACATCTCCCAGGTGACTATCTTTACATCTCTCAGGTGTCTATATTTACATTTCTCCGGTGACTCTCTTTACATCTCTCACGTGACTATCTTTACATCTCTCAGGTGACTATCTTTACATCTCTCAGGTGACTATCGTTACATCTTTCAGGTGACTATCTTTACATCTCTCAGGTGACTATATTTACATCTCTCTGATGACTATATTTACATCTCCCAAGTGACTATCTTTACATCTCTCAGGTGACTATCTTTACATCTCTCAGATGACTATCTTTACACCCCTCAGGTGACTATCTTTACATCTCCCAGGTGACTATCTTTACATCTCTCAGGTGACTATATTTACATCTCTCTGGTGACTATATTTACATCTCCGAGGTCACTATCTTTACATCTCCCAAGTGACTATCTTTACATCTCTCAGGTGACTATCTTTACATCTCTCAGAGATCTATATTTACATTTCTCCAGTGACTCTCTTTACATCTCTCAGGTGTCTATATTTACATTTCTCCGGTGACTCTCTTTACATCTCTCACGTGACTATCTTTACATCTCTCATGGGACTATCTTTACATCTCTCCGGTGACTATATTTACATCTCCCAGGTGACTATCTTTACATCTTTCAGGTGACTATCTTTACATCTCTCAGGTGACTATATTTACATCTCTCTGGTGACTATATTTACATCTCCCAAGTGACTATCTTTACATCTCCCAGGTGACTATGTTTACATCTCTCAGGTGACTATATTTACATCTCCCAAGTGACTATCTTTACATCTCCCAGATGACTATCTTTACATCTCTCAGGTGATTATATTTACATCTCTCTGGTGACTATATTTACATCTCCGAGGTCACTATCTTTACATCTCCCAAGTGACTATCTTTACATCTCTCAGGTGACTATCTTTACATCTCTCAGATGTCTATATTTACATTTCTCCGGTGACTCTCTTTACATCTCTCAGGTGTCTATATTTACATTTCTCCGGTGACTCTCTTTACATCTCTCAGGTGACTATCTTTACACCCCTCAGGTGACTATCTTTACATCTCTCAGGTGACTATTGTTACATCTCTCATGGGACTATCTTTACATCTCTCAGGTGACTATATTTACATCTCTCTGGTGACTATATTTACATCTCCCAAGTGACTATCTTTACATCTCCCAGGTGACTATCTTTACATCTCTCAGGTGACTATATTTACATCTCTCTGGTGACTATATTTACATCTCCGAGGTCACTATCTTTACATCTCCCAAGTGACTATCTTTACATCTCTCAGGTGACTATCTTTACATCTCTCAGATGTCTATATTTACATCTCTCATGGGACTATCTTTACATCTCTCAGGTGACTATATTTACATCTCTCTGGTGACTATATTTACATCTCCCAAGTGACTATCTTTACATCTCCCAGGTGACTATCTTTACATCTCTCAGGTGACTATATTTACATCTCTCTGGTGACTATATTTACATCTCCGAGGTCACTATCTTTACATCTCCCAAGTGACTATCTTTACATCTCCCAAGTGACTATCTTTACATCTCTCAGGTGACTATCTTTACATCTCTCAGATGTCTATATTTACATTTCTCCGGTGACTCTCTTTACATCTCTCAGGTGTCTATATTTACATTTCTCCGGTGACTCTCTTTATATCTCCCAAGTGACTATCTTTACATCTCTCAGGTGACTATCTTTATATCTCTCAGGTGACTATCGTTACATCTCTCAGGTGACTATCTTTACATCTGTCATGGGAATATCTTTACATCTCTCCGGTGACTATATTTACATCTCCCAGGTGACTATCTTTACATCTCTCAGGTGACTATCTTTACACCTCTCAGGTGACTATCTTTACATCTCTCAGGTGACTATCTTTACATCTCTCAGGTGAATATCTTTACATCTCTCAGGTGACTATTGTTACATCTCTCAGGTGACTATCTTTACATCTCCCAGGTGACTATCTTTACATCTCTCAGGTGACTATCTTTACACCCCTCAGGTGACTATCGTTACATCTCTCAGGTGACTATCTTTACATCTCTCAGGTGACTATCTTTACATCTCTCAGGTGACTATCTTTACATCTCTCAGGTGACTATCTTTACATCTCCCAGGTGACTATCTTTACCTCCTCAAGTGACGATCTTTACATCTCTCAGGTGACTATCTTTACATCTCTCAGGTGACTATATTTACATCTCTCCGGTGACTATCTTTACATCTCCCAGGTGACTATCTTTACATCTCCCAGGTGACTATCTTTACACCCCTCAGGTAACTATCTTTACATCTCCCAGGTGACTATCTTTACATCTCTCAGGTGACTATATTTACATCTCTCCGGTGACTATATTTACATCTCCGAGGTCACTATCTTACATCTCCCAAGTGACTATCTTTACATCTCTCAGGTGACTATCTTTACACCTCTCAGGTGACTATCTTTACATATGCCTTAGCTAGAATAAACAAAAAGTGGCCAAAGATTCCATTTTATCTGTTTTGTATTTTATCAGCCATTTGTACACTACAAACTGAATGGTCTTTCGGCTCTGAAATAGGGATTATTACCCCCTCGCTGCTTGTTATTCATGTTATTGCATTCAGGATTGTATGCGTTGCTCATGCCTGAGGCTGAACTGCAGGTGGGTGCTGAGCCCTCTGAGCTATCTTACTGTTCAGATGTACTGACATTGGTTTCATATGGGAATGCCTCCGTTTTTTACAGACGGAAGACTGAAGCGTGTGTTTAAAAGGAGGACTCTGGTTAAATCCCAAGTTTGGAATGACAGCACATTTTACAAAAGGGACATAACCAGTTGGAAAACTCTTCCAAGCTCTAGCTCATACAGACTGGAGGAACCATGTGCGATGTAAAACGAGACTTCACCGGCATCTGTGGCACGAGCACTGTTCCTTAACGAATGCACTCATTGAGGGGTTCTGCTCCAGGGTCATGAGAATGTCTTCTGTTAACCCCTGTTCGTGGAAAGTTTGACTCATCCCCTGGGTCTTAGTTTTTGAGGGGAGCGCCTTTCTAACTCACCAGCAACATATTAATTGTTGGCAGCTAAAAATGTACATCGTTTTACAGAGCCAAAGGAGTATATTTATGTGAGCTCTGCGTCACTGGTGCACCACGTAAAATAGTACATGCGTGGCACGGGGCTCTCATTTCAATTTATGATGCCACGCAAAGCCACCCTGCCATTCTGCAGCACACATAGCAAAAGGAAAACACCTCAGGGTGGTTTTTGTGCAGGAAGGAGGTCCTTCCTTCACAAAAACAATTCTGCATGCAACGGAGGCGTGCACGGGTGTCTGTTGGCGCTAGACTGCTGAAATGGTGCCAGTGCAGGGAGAAAGAAGAGAAAAGCACCCTATTGATTAAATACGGTGCGTGTGCGTTCCTTCCCTTTCACTTTGGCGTAGGGCAACGCAGCAAGGCACCCTACGCCAAAATCTCATAATTAAGCCCCAAATTCTTTTGGTGTGGGAGGTCTTAATGACCAGAGTTCAAATCCTCAGTATCCCCCTCTTAGGGAAACAGAGTCTGCAACTTAGAAAGTCAGAATCCATAACAAAACCGGACTGCCCAAGTACATTGTTTGGTCCCAGCAAAGGCCGGATCTGGGCACCAAAAGCATTGATTAAAATGTTCATACGTTTGATCTTGCCGCCCCTTTGGGAGGTTTGGGGGTATTCCATTCCCAAAAGATCTTTGGAAAACTTGGGGAAAAACAGTGCATTTTAAGCCTATTTTTAAAAGTACATTGGTCAACAAGCCTGAGGGTTTTCTGGCAGATCTGACGGGGAAGTCATGAACCGTGCCACAGCTCTGAGAAGCACAGTTTCTCCAAAGCTGCAAACCATACAAGGGCGCACTAGAACATCACAGGCCTGGTGCAAACACTGGGGGCACACCTGTCAAATCAGTTTGTGCCAAGAAGAAGCATCACTCATCTAAAGCACTGTGCCAAACTGGAATGGAAATGGCTTTTTTGCACCATGCACTGAGGACTACTTACCATAGTCAGCGTCCACCAGAAGTAGACAATTTCCCTTTGCTCTCCTGTCAGAGATGTCATGGTCTTTGCATCTGAAATAGAGGGTACATACTTTGAACATGCGCTGGGCTTTCTGGACAAAATGCGGCTAAGTGGAAACCATGGTGATCTCAAGATTGTGAGATGTTTTTAGCTAAAAAAAAAATTGCACTCCGTTACCTTTTATTTAGACTACAAAAATCTGTTTTTTGTTCATCTGCCTATTATATATAAAGCTCTTCAGCCAGTAGCTAGGGAAATGGTTTTGAAAAATCCACTATTTTCTCATTCATTTTGAATGCTTTTTTCCTGCAGGGGGAGCCTCAATAACCCTTGGGAGGAACAGCCTTACCCATCGCATCGCCATGTATTGAAATGGTTATTTACTGCCCTTCAGAACCTCTGTATTTGTAGTCTGTGCATGTGAAAATTGTGCTTCGAAATTCACCCTTTGGCACTATTTTTCCAAAACTTTCCATGGTGAGGGTCCCTCAGAGCACACCTAAAAATGTAAGGCTTGCTTGTACCATCAGTCACAATCCTGTTATGGGCAGGCACTTACTTCCCACCACTTATAATGTTAACGAGTAGTTACTGCTCTGGTGTTAGCACTGAACACATTTGGCGGTGTCCATGTTGTAGTGGGCGGCAGCAGACCAGTGGTAGAGGTGGTCAATGCCAGTGGTGGAAATGGGTGGTTGACTTCTAAGAAAACATATGGACACTACCAATTGGATTTTTTTGTTTAGCATAACCAAGTATCCGAAGGGGTCTGGCACGGAGCCAAGAACGCCATTTTGAGTATCGCTACTTCCCATGTGAGCACACGTTTTCTGCGTGCAGGTCATACAGGGTCACAGCTAAGCGGGGGTAATTGCCTGTTCCCAACCACGGTGCAAACAGAGAACGCTGTCTTTATACAAATAGTATTTGTGCCTTAATCCCCGTTGCCACGTGCGCATTTAGATTCTGAAGTCGAACGATGACATTGCCGAAGGCGGACAAGTAACTCCTGCGTCTCACCAGGATCCCCGGCGTTCAAAAACTGTTTAAAAGAATAAGCTAAAAATGCCGCATAGGTAGACTATTTTTATGGTCGCGCAAATCTTACCTGTGGCATTTTAATGTTTATTAGGAATAGAATCCCAGCACAGTTTATGGCCCCCTGCTGTTTTACTGTACTGTGTTCTTGCTCACAGATTCATGTTCCCCACCTGGAATTTGGCGCTTTACTTAAAGTTTATTTAATTGAAACATTTATACTGTAAATCTAAATAAAATTAAAAAAATACAAATATACGTACTTGACCATTTTATGGCTGTTTGCTTTTTATTTCATTATTTTTTTTATGCATTCTTTTAGCTGAAGCTGTCATCAGAAAATCCAGACCACATTTGAATATTGTGTGCCCTGGGTGTGAATACCAATCTAGGCTACCTCCTTCCCCTACCCTTACTCCCTGCAATGTCGAATTCACTAGTTGTTGCTTATTTTGTTAAGATGCCTGGACAACCACCCCACTGTGCAAAAAATCCTGAAAACTCTTATCTTCCAATGGGTATCAATTGGGGTGCCTAGGCGCAGCGGCTGCTAAACCCGGCTTGCCCTTTGGTACCCTTGGCTCTGCTCTTAACGCCACTGTTCTGAGGTGTCATAAATAGGGCCTAGCAAAAACCAGCCTTTTAGATGGAATCTGCATCTGTCTACTACAAAACTGAAGATATTTTCAAATTGTATAACCCAGCAGTTTACAGACAGTTGCAAGATGGCCTGCTCAGGCAAAGAACACAGGCAGTTCTCAAATGGTTGTTCTGATTGGCTACCAGCAGTTAAATGCACTGCTCTTTTGTGATTGGTTGAAAAGATGGGCATCCTATTCATTGAAAGACCAGCACTCTGATTGGCCACCCTGTCGCCAATCAGAATGGGTGTCTGTGTTAGATCAATTCTGATCTGAGTGCTGTAGTTAGCCTGCACCTCCTTATGCTGCTAACTACTGTCCAGAGAGGAATTTTCACCCTCAAACACAGTCTGGACAGAAATTCTGCTCTTTTCTGTAGTTCATCCACAGAGCAGTCAACCCTGTCCAGTCACTGGTGGCTGATGTGCAAGACGTCACTTTAGAAACCCCAGGTATTATGGGGAATTGATGTCCATATGTGTTATATCACTCATTCGCCACTGTTACTGAAAAGTAATAGACACAGTATGGTAACCACCTTGTGATACAGTAATCAAACCTAGGTGTTTATGTATTGCCCATTTATAAGGTGCTAACTGTTTAAACAAGCAGCAGAAATGCAATAGGTCTCGCATTTTTCTGAGTTAGAGCCATTAGCATTGTAAATGGCAATTTCTTTTATTATGTGTTATGGAGTGTATGTATGTGGTGTGTAGTGGAATTTTGTGGGTTGGATTGGATTAGTTAGTTGTGGAATTGTGTGGTGTGGAATGGATTTGTGAAGTGGAATTATGTGGCATGGCGTGCTGTGGAATTATGTAGATAGTACTTATGTGGTATTGAGTGCACAGGAATTATGTGGAGTGGGTTTGTGTGTTATGGAGTAGTGAACAGGTTTATCCACGACTCCCCAAACATCTGACAAATCTGGTGAAATGTTAGAGGAGACCGACAAAGGGACAGAGAAGTTGAAAAATTTTAGCCAAGAAGGTCTGCAGGCCCATTCTCCCTCCCTTGAAGAGAAACTGCTGTTAGAGAAATTAGATTTTGCTCTGCCCAGAGACAGATCTTCCAGGAAAGGAGAGCCAGTGCTGGGGAGCCCATTTCCCCTGGCGGTTTACACATGACCTCACTACCTGGTTATATGTCTGCACACACTGCCTGGGAGCGTATGAAGCAGAGCCTCCATCTCCCTCCAATTGGAAGACAGGGATGCCTGATTGAATACCCACCCCCGCTGAGCCCTGTGATCCTGAAAAACTGTTCCCAACCCTCCAGAGGCTCACCAAGCATGTTTGCCAGAAAAAAACAGGATGTTGCGTTAGTTGCTTCCTCTATTAAGGCATTCTGGGAGAACAGATGCCTTGATGGGAGTAGAATTTTGGCTGACTGGGGCTATCAATATCTGTGAGAACAGAAGTGTACTCGCATCATAAGGACTGTGAGGGGAAGATGGACAAGGAGGTAATGTAAGGGATGTGTTATACTAGACAGTTGTGCAGACAGGTTATATACTGAAAGATTGTGTAGAGGTTCAAGTGACGAGTTGTCTAATAGAGTATACAAGTGATGAGGTGTTTAATAGAGCACAGAGGTTGAGTTATATTACAGCACAGGATGTGAAAGTGACGAGTCATCTGAAGCAGAGTGTATACGTGCGCAGAGGAGGAGATATCTCGTTACAGAGTGTACAGATGTACAGGTTTTGTCATCTCACAGCAGAGGATAGAAAGTGCAAGAGATCAGTTATCTCAGAGGGGAGTGTACGGGCCTGCAGTGGTTGAGTCATCTCATAGAAGAGTGTACTGGGGGCTGCGGGCCGGCATCGCGTGGCACTGAACAAACTGGGCCTACCTTTGGCAGCCTGAGGTCCAGGGGCCCCGGGTTTCAAGCTGTATTATTTTGCCGGGAACTGCAGTGGCTGATGATGTGGAGGACTTCGAAGGCTTCACTAGAGGCTTGTTACCTCTGGCTCCGGGGAACAAGCAACGATGCTCCCGGAGGAGTGATCGAGGGCTGAGTGTGCACATGGTACTCGCTCTTGCTTCGGGTGGCCCGGCACTGCTGGACGCATTATCAGTGTTGGCGACGCGCTGGACTGGCATCGTTGCTGTGGTACTTGCTGGCCTTTGCCAGGGCTGGGCGCACTGAACACTTATCGCAGTGGCGACGGGCCTTGGTTATTGACTCTGGGTCAGCTGTTCAGGGATGGGACCACCATCTCGTTTGAGGACCTCCGCGATGTATATGACATCCCAGCCGGACAAATCCTGACCCACACGATGCTTAAGGGAGCTAAAGGTAAAGGATGGGGGATACAGACAAAAGATCTCGAGACTGAGCCCACTCTGTAGGTGCACCTGACGTGGAGCCCTAAAGGCCACTGCATAATGAACGTGTACACTGCGATGAACAGGGCGGCGGGCCCGGCGCTGCTTGACCCGAAGGAACAGTTGAGTCGGGAGTTAAAATCGCGCTTACAGGCACAGACTGGGACAAAATACTGGGGCGTGTCTCGCAGGTCTCGAGGAATGCGCGGCTAAAGTTGCTGTAATTGAACTATGTACACCACACACGCCTCACCCCCGTGTGTCTTCACAAGATATTCGCAGCGTCGTCCCACGGCTACTTTAGATGCAGAACCAAACAAGCAGGCAGGTACCACATGATGCAGCAGAGCGAGATGGTGCGCCCATTCTGAATGGAAGTATGCACATACCTCACACTGCTGACGGGCAGACGGCATATTGATACACCGAAGACATGTCTAGTGGGCCTGATACACCTCACCTAAGGACGGACAAAGCAGGAAACCGGCTCATAGACCTAGAGCTCGCTCGCCGTGATAGCCATGCACTGGGAGACACCCACAGCGCCACCGGTCGGGGCATGGGAGAGGTTACTCTCCGGGCGGGAGCTGAGGGTGACGCTTTGCAGCGCCCCCGTCGGCAGGCCGGGAGACACACAGGTCACGGGATGGGATGTACAGGGGAGACCGACCTGCGGCTATCTTGAGGTAGGGAACCCTAAGCATGGTTTGTAGCTGCACAGGACGGGCGGTTTTCCCCGGACACCCACCTAGCATGCGACCCGCTTGTCACCCTGTCACGGAGCCCACGCACTCAATTTTGGAAAGCCTGTAAGACACCTGCATTGATGTCTGTATGAGATACTGTAAATGACGACAACCCGTGTACGCTGTTTACGTTTGCTTGTGCAAAAGCAATAAAGATCTAGGGAGGGGGTGGGGTGCGTGCACCTGGAGGCGCTGCCTGCTAACTCCCGTAAACCAGTGGTGCGCGCGCACCACATAGCATAGGAGGGAGGGAGGGTGGGGGAGGGAGCGAGGCAGCGAGGCCAACGCGCGCTGCTGCGCGTTCTGGCCACCGTCGGGAATGGGCGCGGCAAAGGCGGGACATGCGCCCGCCTTTGACCAATCGCGTGCCGTCTCCATAAAAAAAACGTACGCTCCAGCCAATGTGGGCTTCTGAAAACAAAACCACACGCACGAGCGTGTGGGTCGTTTTCAGAAGCCCTTTCTAAAGGTCTCGCGCTGCGCGAGCAGTGCTGCGCACTGCAACACTAGGCGCGAGACCTAAAAAGACCCACCTGAGAAACGAAATTTCAGGGAGCCAACAATGCCTGCTCGGGAAATCGACTTGAAGTACTGAAAGGTATCTTTATACAGCCCCTCCCAAAAATAGGTCTGCAATGCACTGAAACTACACAACTACAAAGACAGGATGAGTAAGCTAATAGTAATAGGGTGGTGAGCACAATTCCATCAAAGCTAAATTAAGGAACAGCGAAGAACCACATTAACTGAATTAAACAACAGCATGCAATCAACCCAATTAACACCACATTCCTAGTCATCTTTGCCAAAGTTGTATGAGTAATGTGATATGCAATCTCACCTGTAATATGGTTTACATTTTTAATTGCATCTATCTCATTAACGGTGAAGTCTTGAACATTACATTTGGTGTAAGATTTATGGTTTACATGACGGTTGTCCTAGTTATGGATTGTGCTCCGAACCATAACTTGTGAATTTCAGTGGCTTTTCGGTTTTAATTCTTAACTATAACTGCACTTTAACTGTGTTTTTTAGGTGAATATCTGTGTTTTTTAAAACACATGCTGCAGTATTATAACCAAAGCTAACCATAACTTCACTTTAACCTTTGAGTTTTTTCCAGCACATACATATTTCACTATTACACAGTGGTAGTCGTTATAGTTAGGTCAGAGTTTTCATAAGAGAGGCATTTTTTGTTTTGCTAGTAACTTTAGCGCTGTTTGAGGGATTTGCATAAAACTTAAAAAAAGTAAGTTAATTTAGTTTCACTACTTCATTGAACGTTATGCATTGATCCATCAAATGGAGCTATGAAAAAGCGGATGGGGACCCCCGAAAGTGTAATTTCCCATTTTAATTCCCATAGGAAACTATGCTCTTCGATACATAAAAAACAGCTAAACAGAAGTGCATTAAGTTTAGAACTTTACGCAGAAAGCATGCTTTTGCGATTTGGTGTAAATCAGTTCAGCTGTTTTTGCGAAAGTAGCATTTGAAGAGGGGCTTGGGAGAGGAATGAATGAGTTACCCCTTAGAAAAAATTGAGATAGTTGGATGGATGATCCAGTGAAAGCAAAATTAATAAAATACTTAAAACTGATCGTCAAGGGAGCTTTTTCTCCCATCAGTCATTTTGTTCCTACAGAACCAGTTCTGTTCCTGTAGTACAAAAACAGTTTGATTGGCTGGCCGCAACATCAGAGAAAATGTAGTGACTGACATTAAAGGAGCCGGGCACTCGTCCCCTAGCTCTGAAAAAATTTGAAAAGGGCCCATAAAGGGTAAAGGTGAGCACACCCTGATGCCCAGCCCATTGTGGAGGGTCCATAGGGACTTCCGCTAGTATTTGAAATAAACAAAAATAGCCAGATTTGTTGCCAGTACTACAGTACTAAAAATATATTTTTTTTAAAGGATCTGCCGAAGGCAGTACACAGCAAGGTTGGCCGTTCCCAAGGGGATTGGATGCATGACCTCGGTGCTGGCCAGACACTGCTGTAAACTCCTAGGGCCTCATTTATGAGGTTTTGCCGTAGGGCAGTGCAGCAGGCCATCCTGCTGTGCTGCCCTACGGCAAAAGAAAAGGGCAGGAAGGTGCCGTATCTATCAGATAGGGCACATTCCAGTCCTTTTCTCCTGCGCCGGCGCACAATCGGCTGCTGTGCGCCAACGCAGGCAACTTTGCACCATGGTGCAAGGGTGCCTGCGTTGCAGGGATGATTATTTTTAGGCAGGAAGGGAAACTTTCCTGCAGAAAAACAATCACAAGAGGCTTTTTCCTCTTTCTGTGTGTGCTGCAGAATGCAGCACACATAGAACAAGCATTTGCAATGCAATCGGTCTCGCCTTTGGGACCTTATATGTATTTAGCTATGCAGCACATTAGCCTGGGTGCTGAAACATCTACTGTTCTTTAACATGGAGGGAAAGTAAGCACCAAACTGCGTGACACGGCAGGTATGGGAACACATGGAGAGAAATATTGCCTTTCAGCGGGAAATGGTATAGTCCAAAGCTCTGTTTTTAATATAAAATCAGGGCCTTCGGTGGTCATATCACTGAAAATGCAAGATTTGAAAAACATATTATTGTCTTCGGGTGCTTGTGGAAGACAATTTCTATGGACTGGAATCTAGATAATGCTAAAGTGATTCTGGTATTTTACTGAGCTCTGCTGGTCGTTTTCTATCAAGAAAGTTTAATAGAGGCAGTTGCCAGAAAAATAAAAAAAGAAAGTCCCTCAGCAGAAAGCAATTCTGGTATTTTACTGACCTCTACTGGTCGTTTTCTATCAAGACAGTTAAATACAGACAGTTGAACAGAAAAAAAGTCCCTAAGCGGAAGCAGACAAGTCCTAGGGCTGATCTCCACAGCCCACAAAGTACATACACATATAAGTATATACTAAAGTATATACAAGATGTCTCGAATGCTCGACCTAAAAAGGAAAAACGAGGAGAAATAAATATATTTCTCCTCGTTGTGCTTCCCTTACGCCTCCCCTGGGGAGGCGTACGTTTTTGGCACTGCCTCAGAGTTACGATTGCTCATAAATCTGGGGCAGTGTCAAAAAGCTATGGATGTTGCTGGGAACGCCCCCAGCAAGACCCATTGCACACCCCTTTAATGCAGATAACTGCGTTATAGGAAACAATATTTACAAGGAAGCATTAAGCCAAACAAAGTGGCTTAGTGCTGCCTCGTAAATATGGAGCAGGCTCCTGCACCACGGAACGGCACAAAAAGTGATGTTCCGGCAGCGCAAGGGGTCTCATAAATGAGGCCCCTGGTGCGGGGTTTGGCTGCTTCTCAGTGGGTTGGTTGCAAGCCAGGCCCTTTGGCCAACTCCTGCTCACCTATGTGCAGCAGGGTGGGTGCGCTCCTCGGGTCAAGGGTGCAAGGCCCTCAAATGATCATTTGAGATGTCATCAATGTAATTAACATGTCAAGAGTGATGTAATATGTAAAGGCAAAAGCAGTACATGAGGGGGTGGAAGGTATAGTTCACTAAACTCTAACTGGCAATTTTCAGTGTATTTTAGATGTCAGCTCTTATCTCATTTCACCACGTAACGGTAATGTTATATCTCTGTAACCTTTTCGTTTGAGTGAAAATCTATCTATCTATCTATCTATCTATCTATCTATCTATCTATCTATCTATCTATCTATCTATCTTATATAGATATACACATATATATAACATATATATATATATATATATAGATTGATAGATAGATTAATTGATAAATGTCAATAATAACTAGTATATAACAAACATGCATCCTCTAACATATCCTCTTCCTAACTGTTGTCATTCCTCAAATCAACACACAGAACAGCTTAATTTGCTTCTTTAATGAATAGAAGGTGAGCAATGTGATACATTACCCATTAATGCAATATGGTGGGTTTATGTGAACCGGAAGTTTTAAGTCATAGATGTTGCAGTGATCCACTGCCCTCTTGCGCATCCGGGACATGCATGATATTATAAGCTTTATCTCAGTACTGATGCTAAATTTCTCAAGTTTTGCTCTTTCTGGGCATCCGGAAGCTTTAAGGGGGCTTGTATGCACTCCAAGGGGGAGATTTAACAAATCTCCCCGCAATGCAAAGCAGCCTCCCGCGAGGCTGCACTGCATTGCGCGACAGGGAGGGAGCAGGAGAGCACCATATCTTCAAAGATATGGTTCCTTCCTCCCCTTTCCCTTGTGCCGGCGCTGATTACAGCTGCCGTGCACCACGCACACACCTTAGCGCCATAGCGCTAGGGTGTGTGTGAGACTAGCATAGGATTTGTACAGGAAGGGTACCCTTCCTGTACAAAATACTATTCTAGACACAAGGGAAAGCGTTTCCCACTTTGTATGTCTGCTGCACAGTGCAGCGCGCATGCAAAGTTGGAAAAGGAAGGAGAAATGAAAGCATTTCTCCTTCCTGGTGCCTGGTTTAAAAAGACACAGTTTTCTCACGCTAAACTCAATCTACTGTTTTTAGTACATTGGGTTTAGCATGAGAAACCTTGTGTGGTTGCATGGAACACCCATGCACCACCCTTGGCACGCCCCCATGGCGCAAAGTAACACGAAGCAGTGCAATGCGCTGCTTCGCATTACTTTTACGTTATTTCCAGCGCTAAACAGGTTTAGCGCTGGAAAGTGAATTACAAAAAAAAGATTTTGCGTCACTTTTGTGACACAAACACGGCTCAAAAGCTTAGTAAATCTCCCCCTAAGTGTGTTCAGTCCTTGCTGCTGTATCAGACAGAGATAAAATAATTTCTCCAAGAACAAAATGTGTGAAATGGAGAAAGAAGATTAGGTTCTGGCCCCTTTCCCCAAAGCTCCTTCTGTTGAGCCAATTATGTGTTCTCTGGCAATCTAGCCCTTATCTGTGACACCTGGAAAGGCAGAGAAACAAGCTATTCCCAAGGCCACTGTAAGTATGCGGCAGGTGAACACCAAATTATGTGGCAGTGTTGACTAAATTATGTGTCAAGAAAAAGCAAATTATGCTGCATAATGTGGCACATTTTGTGATAGTATCACTTCATTATTTTGTTCCTTTTACACACGATAACACCGTCTGGGCAAATATCTCACCTTATTAGTAGAAGTTTAGGACCTCAATGCAGCAATAAGCAACTGAAAGATGACCAGAAAACGTTTGTGAAGGGCCTTCCACGAGGTGGGACCACAGATCGCCTCGTGTTTAGTATCTTTTGATAAGTTTAAGCTAGAAAAATTTTTGTTTGTTTAAAGCGGCGGATTATGCAGTAAATGTTGTATTATGTGGGTAATGCAGCATATCCATAATGATGCGGAAAATGCCACAGCTGCAGAATCGCACAATTCCAATGGTCCTAGCTATTGGTTGTTTAGTGCTATAAGAAAAAAGTACATTTCCATCTCCAGGTCCCAAAGCCAATGAATTAACCCAAAGACCACCCTTCTTCTGTTGGAAAACTAGCAGTGCATGAAGGCCCCTTTTTAGATCTTTCTAGTATTGCATCCAATACCGCTGCCACTGCTGAGGCAGTTTCTGAAATTGCAATTAGAAAGTGAATTAGCCAAGCGGAGATGTGTGTTCCAGCCTGTGAAGAAAATTTGATCGAAAAACATTGCATCGGCTTAGCGGTCCAAGGTGGATCCGGCCTCTTTTCACCTGCGTCAAGAGCTGCTGTCTGTTTCTGTTAAAACGCGCCAAGTGAGGGAGGTGGGGGGGGGTATGGAGCCTTGACGCATTGGTACTCACTGCAGTGCTCCACATTTAGTCTTTCATAAGACCGAGTCCACAAGAGTTTATCACAATGTCTATTGCTTTTCAATTTCCTTTCGCCATTGTCCTCAGTGGAGCTCATATAGAGCACTGTGAATTGATTTGAAGATCTGTGTCATAGTTCCATATGAATCATACACTGCCGCTGCCGGCACGAGCATGCTGTGACCTGCAGGATGGGTCTGTGGTGACCTCACTTGGATACATTGTTGTGCAGATGATAACTGGGCTTTCTATAATGCACCAAAATTCAGAAGACATGATTGGCACACTATGCATCTAGAGATAATGTTTATAGACTATGAAGCTATGGAACACTGTCTCCTACTGACACCATTCCGTAGGTTTCCTGGTAGTAGGGCGGGCTTTATTCTTTTTTTTACAGTTACATGATTTGTATAGTTACACAGCTGGCTTTAAGAGGCAATGACCTCATAGGATTCGGATTTCCCTGTATGCCAGTCCGTCTCTGCCTGTTTTCCTTTCCTTCGTCAATAAGTATGCTTTTGGCCTTGCACATTTATTCTCAGACCCTCCGAGCCCTCTTTCACTTTGTGTCCTTTCCTGCACAAAAACAATCCTGCCTGCAACGCACGCCCCCTTGCATCATGACGCAAGAATGTCTGTGTTGGTGCTAGGCTGCACTGAGTGTGCCATCACAAGGAGAGAGCAGGAATGAGCATTATATATTGATACACATGGCACATTCCTGCCCTCTCCATTTGATGCAGCGCAGCGCAGCAAGTTGTCTTGCTGCGTTGCGCTGAATCAAAGCTTGATACATCTGGACCATAGTTCTTGTGATGGAGTTATGGGAGAGGAAGTTACTTTTAATGCCTGAGTTCTCTGCATAGCACGACTAATTCTTCTGTGAATTGTTCTGTACCAGTGATGTGTTCTTTGTAATGCTATGTTTTTTGTGGACAAGATTTCATTTTAGCAGGCCCAGGAATCGTAGTTGTTTGTCAGTTGGTGAGTGGGATTTCTGCCATCTGTGTTTCAACGGCTGACCTTTTTGTTTTAGCTTGTGGTGGTTTTGTTTGCACCAGGGACTGTGGAGTTTTGTGTTGAAGATATTGTTTGTCAGTGAAGCTAAGACGACCTATTAAGTCTAATCTATGACCATGTGTGGGGACCAGGCTGCTCTCCTGACCTGTACATTGAGGGAGGTTGGAGGTTGATGCCATTTCCAAACCAGACTGCCCTCCGTCTACTTCACCAGGCTCGGAGGCCAATTTAGGATCGGACACAGTTGCTGTAGGCTTGCGCTGGATCTCGTAAGCCTTCAGCAGCTTTCTTAGCATTCGGTGAGAGTCATTTTGGTTGTGGGGGGTCTTTCAAGACTTCGGCAGATGCCTTGTGAGGGGTACCAAGGGCAGTGGCTGCTGGCATGGCTCGCAGGTGGTGGGGCGGGGACGAGGGTGGGTGCGGGGGGGCTACAGAAGGGCGGCAGGGAGGTCGCACATGGAGGGGAGAGGCCGCACTATAAATAAAAATTTGAAAAAAGGATCTTACCTTGCCGCCAGGTCCCTCGTCTCTGCACCTGCTCTCCTCGTCGAACTTGAGGAACAGGAAGCACAGCCAGTCCCCTCTGACCAATCACAACGCTGCAATGCAGCCTTCTGATTGATCTGAGCATCTGGTTCGACGCTCAGCCAGGGAATGGGGGCCTGGTATGTTCTCCACTCAGGCTGTAATGCAGCCTGCATGGAGAACAGGGAAAGTGCGCATGACTTTGGGCGGCCCGAGAGAGCCGGCCAAACAGTCATTGCGCACTTAGGAGTGGGCAAACCACTTCTCCCCTGCCCTGCTCCGAGAGCAGCCCCTTCGGCCCGCAAAGCAGCACAAGCATAAAATGACAATAACTCAAAGTTATTATTATTTTATGTTTCTACTTCGCACTGCTTAAAAGCAGTGGGGCGACGCTTCCACGTCATAGCGGAGGAGCCACTACTGACCAAGGGGCGGGGGCAGAGGGAAGCACGTTACATCCATGTACACTCTGAAGCTCTGCAAGGCCCTTGGCCTCTATCTTCATGTCTCAGTGAGTGGGGGAATAGGAAAGACTACAATGTCCTGAATGAGGCACATAGCAGCCCTAATGGTATGGGTGTACACTTGGTGGCCATACTGGAAGGTGTCATAAGTCAAAAGTAAAGTGAAATTAATGAGTCTGGTCCTCACCATAATCTGCTGCCCAACCATGGACCAATTCTTAAAAAACAATCAAAGAAAGGACTGAGAGCGTGAAATAAGCAAGCACAATAAATCAGTCAGTAAATCCACTGTGTGAGCAGAGGCAATAACACAGTGGAAAGACCTAGCAGCCCCTAAGAGATCCATGCTGCTCATGATCAAGAATTTGGCAGGGAAAGATTTCCTCAGACTTGTTGAGGAATTACCATGGTAGAAGAAAGAGGACTGACAGGCTCCATGAGCAGCTCTGAATACAGCACTTCTAACTGAAAAGAACACAGACTAAGAGAGGCACATTTTAATTGCTAAGTCAAGAAGAGAAAAGTGTGTGGAAGAGTTTGTAAAGGGCAGCACTAACTCCACAAACTCTCTAACCCTTGCATCATCTCATGAGCAGTAGGTGCATCAGACATGGATATGGTTGGGATTGGCGATCAATTATTGGAAAGTCACAAATTCCACTTCTTTCTTTCTTAGGACCTTCAGTTAAGTGGGTCCAGATTGCTGACTAGTTTGGGAATAGTTTCCGTAAGACTTTCCTGTGTGGAGAACCAAAGCCATCTTTGGTATTAAATTGACTCTTTCTTCAGGTAGGTGAGGTCACATCCATAAATTCAGGGAAAGAAAAGTTAGGCTTGTTCCAAGACTTTAATAGTTGGAAACACATTGGAGGAAGGGTACTCGTGTAGCTCTGTTGGTTCCATTGATTCTATCATTTTGTTTAGGTGATGATCAATTTTGGACCCTTGGATGCAGCTTCTTCTCCGGTCCTTGAATCGACAAACACTGGCTCGGTGGAACTCTGAGTCATTAGTTCAACTGGCTGATACAAACACTCTGGTCAACAGTGAACAGGCTCAGCCACTGAATTAGAAGCATTCTGCCATTTGCATTGTCAAGGTTTTTGCATACACTGTCTGGAGAAGGGAGGTAGTTGTCCAAGCAGGAGGGTACTTCTTTCCCAAGGCTGGCAATGTTATCCTGGTAATCACAAAAGGAGGGACAGGGGCTTGGTAGGTCCGGCATACAGGCCCCTAGTAGATATGGCAAGGACAGAGGTATGCAGTTCCTAAAGGGGAGGAAACGGGAAGGGGGGGGGAGTTTGTAGTAGGGGAGGATTACAAAGATCACGCTGGCACAACGAGGATCTGCCCTATGATGAAGCATGACACCCTCCGGGGTGTGTGAGGGCCCTTGCTCCTAATTGGAGCTACTCCCCCCACAGTTCCCCTTCTACACCTGGAACACTCTACCATCTACTGTCCCCTATTGCCTCCTCCCCTACTACAAACCCCCGCCCCCCCTTCCCGTTTCCTCCCCCTTAGGAACTGCATACCTCTGTTCTTGCCAATGTTATCCTGGTACAGTGGACTTAGGGAACAGAAGTATCTACTAAAATCAGAGACCAACATATGGACCAGGGCATTGCGCCACCGCAACGTCAGAAAAAGTGACGGTCCGTTGGCGCAATGCCCTTGTAAATATGCCCCCCAGAATAGTAAGCACTGGGCGAGGAAAAGAAATCAGAGTAAAGGGATTACCTGCAAATCAACAGAATATTGCAATTCAGAGATCTCAACCTGTCCTTGCTTGGTGTCGCTTTTCAACCACAGTGAGAGAAAGTAGCTTATAAATTCTTCATTTATAATTCTGAAAAGCAAAATGGAATGCACCAAAACGGCAAGTAAAAAAACATAAGGCTCGGATGAGCTCCCCCGCCTCACTTGGAACATCCTGAGCGCTGAGGACTTAAGAGCACATATTGCATTGTTATGCACAGTATTTATTTCTTCGATTTGAAGAACACAGACGACGGCAGCCACTGAATAAATAAGTGGGGAGATGACCTTGTAGGCGAAATGCAATTCAAATGACATATGCTTGTGGAAATGTACCGCGTGCGCGTCCCTTTATCCCCCCTCGTGGCTGCAGAAATCTGTTTCAGAAAATCTGGGAGGACAAGCAGTCTCCTGGTAGCCTTGCTCTTGCACGGTTTCCATGAATAGGCAAGTGTGTGCTGGTTCCAGGGATGCTGCTGAGAGCCGCGGCCTGACCTCCATGATGCTGGACAGAGCCTTAGAAGATCTTCACTGAAACCTCTCACAAACAGCCTACATTCCCAAAGGAGCATAAAGACTATTGGTTCAGTGCTAAATCTGCTTTCTTTCCTCACCTTTCGCTCAGTGATGCCCCATTGGCTTCATTGCCTAATTTGTAAATAAAAAAAGTGCCAGGGCCCTTCTCGGGAGACCACTGCAGCTTGCACCACACATTGCACCTACCAGTACCAACACAACCACTAGCCATCACACTGGTGCAGGTGTGACAATTCATATTTTTCCAAGCACCCCAAAGCTATAAGAATGCCTTGGGTGGCAGGCTAAGTATTTTTTTTATGTATATAGAATTAATAAACAACTGTTGATGTGCTCATCTCTAAATTAGACAGACAGTGCCACCATGTGGCAGACTGTCATATGGGCCGGTGTTGACAATTAAGTGCTGAAGCCCAGCACCAGTAACCACCAGCTCAAATTAATCACTGATTGGCTTCCGCTTAAGAAGAGTGTGGATTTCAATGTCCTCTGATTCTTCCAAGGTTCATCATTGGCAAGCATCTCTCTTGATCCACTTCATACATCCCTTTGTGTTAGAATAAAAATGTCTTAGCTGAATTGTTTATATACTGTTTTGCATAAGTTAGCATTCGCAGCACCATTTTATGTTTGGCCGCCATTTTGAGTCATGATCGAAACTAATTCTCTCTTTGTCTCTGCGAGAAGCAGCCTGGGTAATTCTCGTTTTCTTCAAGGTTGGGCCATGCTGTACTAATGAATACACTGTTCTTATTACCTTTCCCACTAGATAGAGGCCTGCTCCCACTAGTCCAACGATGGGCGCAGGCAGAACGACCTTGGCATAGAGATAGTGTGTGCCCGGTCCCAGGATCAAAACTTATCCTTCTGTGCCTCCTTTGTGTAGCTGCCTCAGTCTGGAAATTTCCAGTCTGGACGTGCCTTCATTGGTTCTTAATCGTATATTTCTGATGTCAGTCCTCTCTGCAGCACCCCTAAGCGACTGGGCAGACGGGGCTCCGCTCAAATTTATCTGAATAAACATATACTTGGTTTGTATTCTCTACTGTCTGACCGACTCTTCATTTGTATGGAAGGCTGAGAGGTGGGCCCGAGTGATCCGGGTGGCCCTAATCGGGTCACTTCCTTCATTTGCTAACCACTTCTTCATGTTCTTACCCTCGAGTACTCGGATTTCGCCACATCCTCATTATGTTATGTTATGTAATGTGTATTAGTAGAGCGTGCTATCACCCGGTAGGGTATCCTGGCTCCGAGCAGGTGAGATTCCAGCCCACCTTCTGTTTGAAGATCCAGGTCTTCAGTTTCTTGCAGAACTCAAGAAGTGGGGAGGGGGATCTGATGTGTACTGGAGGGTAGTTCCACACTTTAGGAGTGAGGTAGGAGAAGGTCTAACCTCCAGATCCGGTTCTGCGTATGCGTGGGATGTGTGCAAGTATGAGTCCGGCCGAGTGGAGGATTCTGGATGGTTTGTGAAAGGAGATTCAACTACTGAGGTAGGCTAGACCGGTGTTGTGTTTTGCTTTGAAGGTGTGAGTGAGGAGTTTGAACCGTGCAAGCTTGTGTAAAGGGACCCAATGGCGCTCCTTCAACTGTGGTGTAATGTGTGCGCTGTGTGGGAGGTAGAGAGCAATTCTGGCTGAATTTTTAATTGTTTGCAGTCGTGTTTGTAGTTGCCAGTTGAGTTGTTTGCTGATCTCGGTGTAGAGGGAGCTGTGATAGTCCAGCTTGTTAGTGACAAGAGCTTGTGTGGTGGTTTTACGGGTTCTGCTCAGGAGCCATGTTCTGGGTGTGGAAGCAGGAGGCTGTGATGGTGTTGACTTAGGGGGTCATGTTAAGTTTGCAAACGAGGACTATCCTGAGGTTCTTGGTGTGTGTGTTTGGGATGGGTGTGGATCCTTGTTCAGCTGGCCACTAGATGGAGTCTCACGGTGAGGTGTTCTCCTAGAAGATCACAACTTCTGTTTTGTCAGCGTTGTGTTTGAGACAGTTGGTATTCATCCAGTCAGTGGCTTCGGTCATGTAGGCAGTGAGCTTGTTCCAGGTTTTGGGCATCTTGTCCGAAAGGGAGAGTATGAGTTGGGTGTTGTCAGCATAGGAGAGGATGTCGACGTAGTGGAAGCGGATAAAACTGGCCCGATGTGTATGTGCTGAAAGGGTCAGGCCGAGAAACAATCCTTGTAGGACTCCACAGATGAGGTTGCGGTCGTCTGAAGAGTAGGGGGCCAGGTTGAGTGCTTGTGTCCTGCCAGTCAGGACAGCGAAAATCCATCAGAGAGCCCAACTTATGTAGGCATCGGATGAGGATGTGGTATGAGTCTGTGTTGAATGCTGCAGAGAGGTCCGGGAGGTTGAGA
Organism: Calotriton arnoldi; assembly: GCA_963921515.1. Taxonomy (NCBI): domain Eukaryota; kingdom Metazoa; phylum Chordata; class Amphibia; order Caudata; family Salamandridae; genus Calotriton; species Calotriton arnoldi. Next base: position 3,133,943 of record CAWUFW010000191.1, read on the forward strand.
GCCACCGTGTCTCCTCTGTCGAGGATCATGCGGCTGTCATCTGTGGTGGCATTGAGGGCTGTTTCTCTGCTGTGGTTGGGTTTGATCTGGACTGTATGGCGTTGAGGAGTTGGTGGTTGCTGAAATGGTTGGGGAGGCGTCTGTTGATGAGTTTTCCTAGGTCTTTGAAGGGTATAGAAGGAGGGAGATTGGTCTGTAATTGGCTAGTGTTGAAGGGTCTGCAGAGGGTTTCTTGAGCAGTGGGAGGACGGTGGCATGTTTCCAAGTTCCGGGAAGGTAGCAGAAGGGATGGAGGCATTCAGGATAGATGTGAGTGCTTCGCTGATGGGTTGACGTCCTCTGGTGGCGATTGAGATGTTGCCAAATGAGGTAAAAATCAGATCCAGAAGAAGTGGAGTGTGTGGGTCTATTCACTTGTTGGGTGAGGTAGAGATTTTTGAGGTCTTTTAGTAGAGCAGTTGAGTTGGGTCATCACAAATTTCCAGGTGGAAGTTCAGGTCTCCAAGGAGGATAAAGGCACTGAGTCAAGGATGAGGGGAGTGACGGGGTCCGAGATGGTGCTGGCGAAGTTGGAGCTTGGTCCTGGTGGTCTGTAAATGAGGCTTCAGCTCAGGGTCAAGTTGGCAGCGATGTGAAGTTTGGAGCTCGGTTTTTCCATGTTGCTGGTGGATGTGTCCATGGAGGTGGTGCAGCTGATGATGTCACCATAAATTATGGCGACTCTGCCTCCGGGCTTGTGCTGACGGTCCTGCCTGGTGATCTTGTAGCCAGGAGTGATGGTTTAGACAATGTCAGGGATAGTCTTATGCTGATTTGACTCCAAAGCTCTGGGATGAGATTCCTTTCAGTCTTCGTCAACAAAGAAATGTATTTATTAGTATTTCGGAAGCAGCTCATGACTTTTCTTTTTACGGAGTGATTGACTGATCATCAATCTGTCAGTTTTACTTAGAACTAGGACAATTGATGTAGATAGATGCAAGCTTTATAAACGGCTTTTATTCATTCATTCAGGGGGCAAGTCGGGGTAGAGGAATGTGCAAAGGTGGTCATGCTCAATGTTGTTGAGTGGTGCGTGGGGTTTTGGAGATCATGTGGTTTGGATATGTTTCCTGCCATCTTTGGTGAGTTTTTTGCTGGATTGAACAGGTTGGACTTGGGTGGTAGTTTGCTGCAGTGCGATGATAGCCCCAAACTTTATGATGGTAGGTTTGTCATTGAATGAAGATTACCTACTTGATTTTATTGACCCTTTCATCACCTGTAGGTGTCTAAACGGAATATTACAGGTCTCCAGCTCCCATTGCTGTGTAAAGTACCAGGTCTGTTGCCAGTGGTGGCTTGTTCAGAACAGGGGGGATGGGGCGGGGCGGATAAAAAACAAACAAAAAGAACTTACCTTGTCCGCCGTGCCGCTGCACACCCCTCACGCCGCAACACACCTCTCCTCTGTCTGCTGGAAGCCCGGAAGCACTCCCAGCCAATCACAACGCTACAGGAGCAGTGTTGTGATTGGTCTGAGCGTCCTGTCTGGACGCTCAGGCAGTGCCTGGGGAGGCTGGGCATGTTCTCCACGGGGCCGTGCAACACAGCCCAATGGAGAACATGCCCAGTGCGCATGACAGTTGGCCAGCCAAACTATCATGTGCCCTTAGAGAAGTGCAAAGCACTCTTCCCCTGCTCGGGCGTCAGGGAGCCAGCCCCGCCCGACTCCCGCATAGAAATAGAAAATGATAATAACGTCCTGTTATTGTCATTTTCTTTTTTGCACTGCTGAAATAGCAGTTGGGCGACGCTCCTCCGCCTAGCAGAGGAGCCGCCACTGTGTTGCATATTTACAGGAGGCCAGTTCCAGAGCTGGGAAGTGGCCACCCAATAGGAATCAATGAAAGGGAGGGGCCTGGTGACGTGCAGAAACTGAGCTGGAGGTCTGACCTAGTACATTGGCCTGGAATTTATGTTTGAAAAAGGATGGACTCTGTCCAGTGCGTAAAAAAAATATGTTTAAACAGGATAGATGTGTTGTGTGCTCTCCGCTCTCTTCGTGTAATACAGGGTAGGAGGGGTTCTCCAAATGCCTAAGAGGAACAGGGCCATACCATATTTCCATAGTACCCACTGACTATGCAAATGCGATCCATTTAGACTCGTTATAATATGTAGGAGTATGTTATCTCCCTATGACGTCATGTTACTTTGTTTTTTATTGTTGCACGAGCGTTCTATTGTCAGAACGTGTCTGTAATAAGAAAAACACGTCACTAATCGCCAACAATTGCTGATTACAGGCGAGTAGTGGCGACACTATGAATGCCATTGCCTCACCCAAGGCCACAGAGAAAGCAGACAGGTAGGTGACAGCAGTGTGTCCGACACTTAAACAGTGCAGAGTCGGTGCCGTACAAAATCCAGCATCGCACACAGTGTGAGCCCCCGCCCCGCTTGGCTGTCAGGAAATAAAAGGCTTTATTTTACGAGACAAAAGCAGCGCTGCACTTTCTTGTCACGTTTTCATCCAGAGGGAACTGTTTGCTTTGACACTGCAGCACATGCTCAAAATATGCTTTTTGAAACTAAAAAATACTTTAGAATCGGAAGGGAGGGAGATCTGGGGCATGGAAAGATGAAATATCACAAAAAGGTAAGTGATGAAGGCGAGGAGGGGCCCGCAGAGCAAAACTGTAATATGTGGAAACAGAAATGAGAAGAGCCTCTCGAACATGATATTTTTGGAGAGCGAAATACATGGGAGCACAGTAACAAATGATTAGTAAAGATTTCAGGGGGACAAACAGCTTATAGAGAAGAAGGTGAGGGAGGGAAAGGGGGAAGCAGAAAAAAGTAATGTTGAAAGTTAATTTCGGATTTATGTGAAGTTATAATGACACACATGTAGAGAGCCACCCAGGCTCTCACCGTCGGGGCGGGCTCGACCCGAGGAGATATAATAAACGGCGAGAGACCACTCGGGGTCTTCCCGCCAGCGTATAACAGACTGTGTGGTGTGCCATTATTCCAGCGCTGCGCAGGCCCTGTCACCCCGGGCCCCGCCGTGCTACATTGGCGACGAGGCCGGTCGAACTCCGAGTGAGCTGCTGAGTGCGCGGAGCCCTCCCGCGACACTCCTTCATCCGAGAGACGGTGGAACACCGCCCCCCTCACGTGCCTGCTGTCGGCGGCCTGGGCTGCATTTCCTGTGCCCTGCGCTACCGCCCGACTGTACCTCACCTCGCTTCCGGCACGTCTGGTGTTGTCCTGCCCCGGCCGCATTGAACTCTGGCCCCGCAACGCTGCATTCCAGCCGCGGCTCCGCGCCCTGCCCTGAGCGACATCTTCAGGCATGTCCAGCACCCTGCCAGCACGCTTCCCAAAGGCGACGGGGAGCGTGCTCAAGTCGGCAGTGCGTGCCCGAGAGAAGACGCATCACGCGCGCTCTGGTGAGTCGGCCCAACCCCGAGGGAACTGCCGTAGTGGCGCGCTGCAGCGCAGCAGGCCCCAGGTGCCTATTAATTCAGTGGAGGTCGCCCCACGTGACCGGTGCCTTTCGATCTGTGCAGCAGGAGACAGTCAAGCGCCACAGAGAGCCAGTCAGGCCCAGCAGGCCTCAATTGTCTAGAAGCGCTCAGCACACCTTCAGCCCACACCAGGGGGAGCCCTCCAGGCCCAGCAGGCGCCACATTACCCACACAGGCTGCACACTGCCACAGTCCAGGGGAAGACCACGCAAGGAGACACCCCCTTTCTGCCACACAGCCTACCGGGCTACAGTGCCACCTCGCCCAGGAAAGAAGGCCCAGTGCATCGTGCTTCCTCAGGCCCGCCAGTCACGTGGCTACACGCCACCTCACACCAAGTGTCCAGGGCCCCTAGTAGAGACACCGCGCCACCGAAACTGCGCCCAAGCGCGCCGACGCCATGAGCACGCCGTCCACAGCAGGCGCAGATGGCCAGCAGGCCGGAGCGAGCGGACCACGCAGAGGTGATGACAGCCCACCACCGGGTCACAGTCACGCGTTTGTTTCACCATTGCCGCCTTTCAGCGAGACCGCTGACCCGGCCACGGCGGCCCCACGATGGAAAGCGTGGATCGGACGATTGAACCACTATTTTAGGGGTACCAGGGAGACAGACGGCGCTGTCAAAAGGTCGCTGCTCATATACTACGGCGGCTCTCAGATCTACAATCTGTTTGAAATATTGCCCAACACAGAGAATGATGATGACTATGAAGCTGCGGTCGCTGCGCTCAACAGGCATTTCGACCCCCAGCTCAACCCTGACTTCGAGCGTTTTAAGTTCAGACAAGCGTCACAGTCAGACACGGAGTCTGTGGACATGTTTTATGCGCTGCTGCGCAGGCTGGCAGGCACGTGCGCCTTCACGTACCAAAGGGAAGAAATATGCGGCCAAGTCATCCAGGGATGCCGCTCAGCGCTGCTAAGGAAACTGATCCTTCGACAGCCGGGGATCTCCCTTGACGAGATCCTCATCCAGGCCAGGTCCCACGAACTCTCAGAGGCACGGGCGGGCGAAATGGAAGCTGCCCTGCATAGAACCGCTGCAGCACCACAGACACTGAAGTATGCGCCCATTAAGGAAGAAAGAGTCGAGGCCATACAACGGCGCCCATGTATGGCCCGCCCTGCACGGCGGCCGTCTACGAGTGGGGTGTGCGGCAACTGTGGTGTGGAACACCCGTCAACGGCAGTGTGCGGAGCGAAAGGGAAGAAGTGCTCCGCTGCGGAAAGGTGAATCATTTCATCAAGGTGTGTAGAAGCAGCCGGTCTCGACAGACCTACACCAGGCCTCGAGGAATGACGCAACGTCTAAGCCAGGTGTCGCTCGGCGATGCACAATCGCAGTATGACGACTCGACGCAGGAGCGCTGCCCCGCGCTCGAAGAAGATGACGGTGAGGTGTTTGTCGTATCCTTAGTCAGCAGGTCGGACAAACACCGAAGGCCGCCGCCGATGTGCTCTGTCCTGGTAGGAGGGTCTGCAGTTCAGGCGCTCATCGATACGGGCGCATCGGTCAATGTCATGGACTCAGAGCAGTACGAACGGCTGTCACCACGACCCCCTCTTGCACCTACCAAGGCCCGGATCTACACCTATGGAGGTACGCACCCTCTGCCCCTCAGATTGGTCATCGAGGCTGAAGTCACCAGTGACGAACACATCACGAGGGCCCGATTCCACATCACAGAAGGGAGGAAAGGCACTCTTCTCAGTTGCCACACCGCAGAAGACCTCGGCCTGCTCTTCTTCGCTCGTCAGGTCCACGACTCCCACGCTGACGCCATCTTGCACGACTTCCCGGCACTGTTCACAGAGCTTGGCAAGCTGAAAGGGAAACAGTTCAAGCTCCACATTGACCTCACCGTGAGGCCTACGGCCCTGAGACACCGGAGGGTGCCGTTCAACCTCCGCCCGCAAGTAGAGGCGGAACTGAAGAAACTCAAGGACCTCGATGTCGTTGAGAAGGTGTCAGGCCCCACCCCGTGGGTGTCCCCGTTGGTCGTGGCCCCCAAGCCAAAACAGCCGGGAGCCATACGGCTTTGTGTGGACATGAGGCTCCCAAACGTGGCAGTCAAAAGGGAACGTCATCTCACCCCCACCATGGATGACATCGTGGCGGACATGAACGGAGCCAAGTGGTTCTCCAAGCTGGACCTGAACGCGGGGTACCACCAACTGGAACTTGAGCCTGAGAGCAGGTACATCACTACGTTCTCTACCCACGTCGGCCTCAGGAGGTACAAGAGACTGAGCTTCGGGGTGTCGTCTGCAGCTGAGGTCTTCCAGAATGCCGGAAGCACTGTCCGGCTTGCAGGGCGTCATCAATCTGAGCGACGACATCCTGGTGTTCTCGAACACCTTGGAGGAGCACCACACCCACCTCCGAGCCACCCTCCAGCGGCTGGAAGACTGCAGACTGACCCTCCACATAGCCAAGTGTTCTTTTTACCAGGAGTCAGTCGACTTCTTCGGATACATCTTTACCAGAGACGGGTTGGGGGTGGACCCCAAGAAAGCAATGGCCATCCGGGCGGCGAGCACCCCGAAGTTCCCCACAGAAGTCTGCAGTTTCCTCGGCATGGCCAGCTACTGTGGCAGGTTCATTCCGAACCTGGCCTCTCTGTCGGAGCCACTCCGCGCCCTTACCCGCAGTGACCGTCAGTGGGAATGGACCGTAGCTGCCAACACAGCATTCAAAACCATCAAAACAGCCCTCATGGACAAGACAGTGATGGCCTACTTTCACCCGGGGCGACGCACAGAGTTGGTGGTAGATGCCAGCCCAGTAGGCCCAGGAGCAGTTCTCCTACAGGAACATGACCGAGAAACATGGAAACCAGTCGCCTACGCCAGCCGGGCGCTATCAGACACCGAGACCAGATACGCCCAGATCGAGAGGGAAGCCCTGGCAATAAAATGGGTGTCAGCATTTTCACCTCTATCTGTATGGACAGGAGTTCCAGGTAGTGACGGACCACAAGCTGCTGCTCCCACTCTTTGCCGGGTCATCAAGACTAGTGCCTCCCAGAATCGAAAGGTGGGCCGTTCAGTTGCAGGCGTACAACTTCAAGGTCGTATTCCGTCCAGGGGCTCATAACCAAGCAGACTACCTCTCACGGCACCCCGAGCCGTCGGTCGCTCGAGCCCCACCTATAGACGTAGCATACTCGGAGGCATTCGTGAAGATGGTCTCGTACGCGGCATGCCCAAAAGCCATGACGTTGGAGGAGATTGGCCAAGCAACGGCCGAAGATGAGACGGTCGCCAGGGTGAAAAACGCCCTACTGAACAACGGGTGGGCCCACTTCCTGGATGGGGCCCAGTCGCTCCGGGCAGAAGATAGCAATGCTCGGCAACAGCCCTGGCAGATCCGACACGAGTTGAGCGAAGGAGAACAGGGAGTTGTCTTGAGAGGGCATGTCATTGTGATCCCCAAGGCACTGCAGGACCGCATCATCCAGCTGGCGCATGTGGGGCATCAAGGGATGGTGAAAACCAAAGCTCGGCTATGGAACAAAGTCTGGTTCCCGGCGATGGATACCCGAGTGGAGGACATGGTCCGACAATGTCACTCATGCACCATCACAGGCGGCGACCCGGCACCAGCGCCAGTCATCACCGAAGAGCCAAGCGAGCGCCCATGGTCCAAGGTTAGCATCGACTTTGGGAGTTTCCCCGATGGCCGCCACACGCTGGTGATCGTTGACTCGTTTTCAAAGTTCCCAGTGGTAGAGGTGGTAGCATCAACGGCGTTCAGACACGTCCGGAAAATCCTGGACAAGACCTTCGCCCTCCTAGGCCTGCCGGATGAAATCCGCCCAGACAACGGACCCCCGTTCCAAGGCCACGAGTTCCAAGAGTACCTGGAGAACAAAGCGATTCGCCACAAGAAGATCACCCCTCTGTGGCCTCAAGCCAACGGGGAGGTGGAACGCTACATGCGAACCCTCAACCGCATTCTGAGAATCGCAGTGGATCAGGGGGAAGATGTCGAGTCGGCAATTTCTAAATGCATACCGGCAAACGCCCCACAGCACCACCAGCTGTGCTCCCGCCCACCTGCTTTTCAAAAGAGCCCTGCGGGACAGCATTCCAACTGATTCAGCATAGAAACCTCCGGAAAGAGACAACGTAGCCACCCAGGCTAGGAGGACTGTGACCAACCAGAAGGCCAGTGCCACCAGAGGAGCAAAAGAACCACAGCTGAAAGTAGGAGACCGTCGTCAAGGTGCAAGGGACCATGGTCATGGCGCAAAGAGGACAGCAAGTGGTCACCCGGAATGTATCTTGTTTCAAGAGGGCCTCTGGGCCAGACACCGGCTCAGGGGAGACGGAAGATCTGGGTGAGGCTCTGTGTCACGCGCCTGTCAGCTCGCCGGGGCCTGTGACCTCCCCACCAAGACACCCGCAGGCAGGAAGCAGAGAAGCTGTGACTGCTGCTCAAAGGCCCAGCCAAGACATTGTGACTCAAACCCCCCCAAACACCCAGGCAGATGCAGTGGCCAGGTCCAACTCCCGGAGCCAGAGGTGTGGGCTCCGGCCGAACCCTGCACCCAGCCAGAAGCTGAAGGACTTCATGTGCACATCCCCCTAAGCATTCGGATATGGTGGACAATCACTAAAGAAAAGGAGGGATGTAGAGAGCCACCCGGGCTCTCCCCGACAATGTATCAGGCATGCACTCCTCGGGGCGGGCTCCACCCGAGGAGATATAATAAACGGCGAGAGACCGCTCGGGGTCTTCCCGCCAGCGTATAACAGACTGTGTGGTGTGCCATTATTCCAGTGCTGCGCAGGCCCTGTCACCCCGGGCCCTGCCGCGCTACAAAACAATGCCTTGTCGCTTCATATTGTTACGGAACTCTATTGTGACTTGTTGTAATGTCCTTATAATGTACAGCTGAAGGTAGTTTATTCCATATATATATGTACACGTCAGACGTGGATATCTTGAAAATAGTGCATGGATCTAACCCTCATGGGCCTACTTTGGACACCACCGATGTACCTGCACTTGTAGCAGGATGCTTAGACTGTGCCCCCTGTTTACCGTTATTGGCATTGCCCAGCCTTGAGGGCATCCGTGTAAAGTGGAGCACTGGTTCATGGTCAAGATAAGGAAATAGCAATTTTAGAGGTCCTAAATAGGCCAACCCTGACTTTACTTCCCAAATACTTTGTGTGCAGTCTGCATAGTTGAAATAACTAGAAACCCAAACAAACTCGAGGAAGCCACTGGCAAAGCCACCGACACAGTGGGCTACAGGGCTGAGCCATGGGGGCACACTGTGTTGTTATTTTACAGGGGATGCTTTAAAAGGTGGGAGAGGGACTGACTGTGATCTGTAAGAGAGGGCCTTGTGCACTCCAGAGCAGGGCCAAGAATTAAGTAGGATAAAGTGGTCAATGGTATCAAAAGCTTCGGACAGATCCAAAAGAATTGTGACCGAAACAACATCTTTATAAGCTGTTTCTAGGATTTTTGACACAGTGAAGCTCATTTTCTCACATCAGACACCAGTGGCCTCCCTGCTGAGACATCCCTCCTCAGCTATATTTATTACATGGGTGATCCTACATGTCTAGACATATTTTTGGGGATTTCAGTGGGTATTTTTCAGTGTTTTCCAAAATCCTCAAAACCAGTGGTTATCAGACAAAAAGGCACCAGAGACCGTGTTTTTCCACTGAGATCAGGATATACGGAGAGTAGGGTGTGGACCATCCACCACCTTCTGCAGAACGATTTCTTTCTGTTCTGCCATTCCAAAGAGTTCTTTTGCTATTTTGGGAAACTGCGGCAATGTGGACGAGCTCAACAGGGCTGGACTGCAGCCCAGAAACATAGTCGCTATTGGTTTCTGGGGCTCACCTTCATTTTGCCACACCCTAGCTTTCCATTTTGTTTTTAAACAGTATTGTCCTACGTACCTTTGCTGCACAGTTGAAGTTATTGTAGTGTTTTTTTAATCTCACAGTAGGAAACGGAGTCTATAGCCGGCAGTGACTTCACCAACGGCAAGGGGCAATTGCCAATCATATCTGCAAACACCATAAGCCGTGTTGTCATATAATATGAATCGATTACAGTAGGGGTGTAACAGATCATTATTCTATAGACATTTTTTAATCTGGTCAATAAAGGCTCCTTCCCGAGTTTTGATGAAAAACCTGGCTCACGGGTGATAAGCCGCGCTTTACAAGTACTGATTGATTGATTGAAGGGTAGATTGGACTGGGGGGAACACTACCTGTTTCGGTTGGGTTTTAAGTTTGACTTCGTAAAAAAGCGGAATAACTATATCTTTTTAGGCCTGTTGGAACACAGCTCTGTTCCAGACACACAGGCCCAGATTCATCAAACTTTCACGCAAAGCAACGCAGCAAGATACTTTTCTGCGCTGCGTGAAAGGGAGAGAACAGCAATGAGCCATATTAAACATTATATGGAGAATTCCTGACCTCTGATTGCACTGGCACACAATGTGGTGCCTTGCGCCAATGCAGGCACCCTTGCACTGTGGTCACCTTCCTGTGCAAAAACAATGCTCTGAGGCTTTTTCCTCTTTCAAAGTGTGCTGCAGAATGCAGGACACACTGAAAGAGGAAAAATCGAGGAGAAATAAATGTATTTCTCCTCGTTACACCTCTCCTGGGAAGGTGTTGCACTTTGACGCATTCCCATGTCTACCACTCATGGTAAATCTAGGAATGTACCAAAATCCGTGGGTGGATGGTTGGGAACACCCACGCTCCACCTATGGAACGCCTCCCTGGCACAGAGTAGCGTAAGTCAGCCACTTGCGCTTCCTTGCGTTACTCCAGGTTTACGAAGCACTGCAGGGCCACGCAAGGTGGCCTTGCGTTACTTGGTAAATCTGACTTTAGTACTGCGTTGCCCTCGCGTGACGCAAAGGCAACGCAACTCTATGATAAATCTGGCCCATACTCTTGTGCCTCTGTAAAAACCCCATTTGAATGCTACAGCATCTCCTGTTATGGAGACTGGATGCAGAAGTCCCCACCGGTTCCCATATGTGGACCAGGAGGACAGCTTCTCTTCTGTCAAACAGCTGGAATTTATCCAAATCCACGAATACGGGAGGATTGGTAAACCCAAGAGGGAAAGACTGTTCTGGACTGGCTGGTCATCATGGTTAGTTCATGGATGATCACTGTTTCACCGTTTACAAAGAAACGACACTTATCGCACCATCGTTGCATGATTATGATTGCAGCCTTCGATGCTGCTGGACAGCGGAAGGATTGCACGAAACAGTAATTTTTGTAAATTGAGATATCCTTGAACTGTACCACAGTCAAAATCTTTCTTTGCTGTATTAATCAAAGAGTGATGTTCAAGCAAATATCCCAAGTAGACACTATGGCGCTGATTACGAGTCGGGCGTGGGTGGAATTCCTGTGTGGAATTCTGCTTCGCAGGATCATGACTGGCTTGGTTTACCTGATCCCGTTCATCCCAGAAGCTGGAACACTGAACACGATCTTTCCAGACGTAAATTTTGCCAGTAAAATCACTTGAGGGTGCAGCTCCAATAGCAGCCAGGAAAAATTCATTTGGCTCTACCGGACTATTTTTATGACAAAAGAGGAAGCATACATTGCTTGCTCCCACAAGCCTGAATACTTATTCCCCTCCCACCACCGTCTCCCCAACCCAGAAGGCGGAGCTCCCATCTACCACTTGGTCACAGTAGAAGGGAATGATAACGCCCCAGAGTTATGCTCTATTCCATGGGCTCCAGCTTGTAATGCAACAGGACTAGGAGGAAGTTACCACTTGATAATGGTAATTACATGTGCAGAGTTTGCACCCCGCCACTACCGTGCAACTAATAATAGGAACCTATGCACTATATTTAATGGGTGCGTCATCTCTACCCAACAGCCTATTTCACTGCTTTGGTTTCCTTAAAGCCAGAGTGGAACTGGGGCTACTTTTTAGACAATTTATTGCCCCCGTCTCAGGGACCATAAGGTCTAGCACCCACATGATGCGGCTGTTTAAGGAGAAAGTAATTGCTGACAGGCCTTACTGTTCAGGTCCTGGGTTATTGTAGTGTTTTTTTAATCTCACAGTAGGAAACGGAGTCTATAGCCGGCAGTGACTTCACCAACGGCAAGGGGCAATTGCCAATCATGTCCTGGCCATGAGTTGTTTACATTTTTCCAGTTTTTTTAGATGTCGAGAAATGAGTTACTTATTTAAGTGGGAATTGGTAGAAATTAAAATAGGGAAAAGTGTGTCTGCATGCTCAGACCAGAAAATTGGAACAGGAGCCTGAACTTTAACAAACTTTGCAGAATAAACAGACCCAGGGCCAGATGGACCAACATTAGGATACCAATCTCCTAATTGCGATTATCTTCGAATAACAATTAGGAAACCTGTATTCCTGATGCATGAACCTTTTTATTTCCAAGTAGGTTGCAAATCTACCTCCCTCATGAATATTAATGAGGTAGGCCGCAAATTGCGACCCATTAGGAATAGCTGCCATCACAGGGACGGTGACCCGTTGAGGTCTGCAGACTGCCTTTAAATGAGGCATTTTTGTCTTTTGAAATTTAGCTTTTTTTCTGAAAGGAAAACAGGATCTGTTTCAAAAAAGAAAATGAAACATTTAGGTTTCATTTTTTAAGAGCAGTCAGGGGTCCATTGGACCACAGCCTGCTCTAAAAAATAATTTTTTTTACATTCTCAAAGGGGAAGAGGTCCCATGGGGATCCCTTCCCATTTGCGAATGGCTTACCACCAATTTGGAATTGGTGGTAAAGTATTACTGTTTTGCGACTTGAATTGGGTCACAAAACAATAACAAACACCATTCCAATTCAGTATTTGGAAAGAACCCCCTAAACACGCCCCTTCCAAATACGGTATGCTTTCTTAATCCCAAATAGCGATTCAGTGACATGTTACAAAATCACAATTTGGGATTAATGCATACCAAAATGCCTTTTTGCATTCACAGACGACCTGATTCTGTGAATCAGGCCGTTTTCAAATGGAAATAGTCTTGATACATCTGGCCCATAGTGCGAGCCCACTATGTGGAACCAGTTGGCAACAGGAAAAGAGAAGGGATTCCATGAGTCTCATTACCTGATTTGTAAACAGTAATTTGATAAAATCTCCAAATCAGACAGTATCCGTTAATTCTGATGGTCATAAGATACTTCTGTAGTAAGGTCGGCTAGCCGATCTTCAAACTCTGTGTCAGGGATCGTGGCCATCATCAAACTTTAAACAGCACTTGAGTCTCTGCTCTCCACTCCTCCAAGCCCAGGGCACTTTCTAAGAGACCTTCAAATTGGGTGACTTGCTAAAGCTCTCGGCTAACCTGGAAAACCCCTCATATCATCTTGCCTCAACCCTTCCCTTTGAAATTTGTACTTGTAAAGCGCACTGCTACCCCAGCTGGGGCGTCGTGGCGCTGTACGCATACCGCTGTGGAACCCTTCCTGGCTTTTCCCTGTGAAATGTCCACTCCTGGGCACCCCCAAGGTGAAGCCAGGCATCCCAGCGCTGGTGGGGCCGTTGTGGAGATTAAGCAAGCTATTGCCCAGAGTTGCAGAGTGGGACCCATGATTAGAATAGGCACCGAGGCGAGAATTATCAGGTCCGAGGAAATTGAGCCCAAGACCCGCCGAGGCGGGAATTGAACCGTGGTCCCGGGCCAGATCTCTGCATCAGGGTCTGCCGCTCTAACCATTGAGCCACACTTCTCCACTATTCTCCACTTTATGGAAATGTATGGTATCTTAACATGTTAGGTGAAACCATAGGACTTGGAATGCGATGCCGCGAGGAATGCTTATGAAGGAGCTTCACCCATTGAGGGTGCATCACTCAAAGGAGCTGAGTAGAATTTTGGAGCGGAAAAGCAGACTGATGGATGAGTAGTTAGTAAAGGAACAAACGTCTCCAACTATAAATCAATGCTGAAAGTTCTTGTGTAGGTGTAACTATCCTATAGAAAGCCTGTGGAGAAAGAAGTTTCAAACTCCTACTCAAAGCACCTGGAGAAGCCAAACCTGCTACCATCATATGGACTCACTTCAGACGGTCATGCAACGCTGAAGCTAAACTGGCCAACATCATGATCTGGCTTCAGACGGTCATGCAACGCTGAAGCTAAACTGGCCAACATCATGATCTGGCTTCAGACGGTCATGCAACGCTGAAGCTAAACTGGCCAACATCATGATCTGGCTTCAGACGGTCATGCAACGCTGAAACTAAACAGGCCAACATCATGATCTGGCTTCAGACGGTCATGCAACGCTGAAGCTAAACAGGCCAACATCATGATCTGGCTTCAGACGGTCATGCAACGCTGAAGCTAAACTGGCCAACATCATGATCTGGCTTCAGACGGTCATGCAACGCTGAAACTAAACTGGCCAACATCATGATCTGGCTTCAGACGGTCATGCAACGCTGAAGCTAAACTGGCCAACATCATGATCTGGCTTCAGACGGTCATGCAACGCTGAAACTAAACTGGCCAACATCATGATCTGGCTTCAGACGGTCATGTAACGCTGAAACTAAACTGGCCAACATCATGATCTGGCTTCAGACGGTCATGCAACGCTGAAACTAAACTGGCCAACATCATGATCTGGCTTCAGACGGTCATGCAACGCTGAAACTAAACTGGCCAACATCATGATCTGGCTTCAGACGGTCATGCAACGATGAAGCTAAACTGGCCAACATCATGATCTGGCTTCAGACGGTCATGCAACGCTGAAGCTAAACAGGCCAACATCATGATCTGGCTTCAGACGGTCATGCAACGCTGAAACTAAACAGGCCAACATCATGATCTGGCTTCAGACGGTCATGCAACGCTGAAACTAAACTGGCCAACATCATGATCTGGCTTCAGACGGTCATGCAACGCTGAAGCTAAACTGGCCAACATCATGATCTGGCTTCAGACGGTCATGCAACGCTGAAACTAAACTGGCCAACATCATGATCTGGCTTCAGACGGTCATGCAACGCTGAAGCTAAACTGGCCAACATCATGATCTGGCTTCAGACGGTCATGCAACGCTGAAACTAAACTGGCCAACATCATGATCTGGCTTCAGACGGTCATGCAACGCTGAAGCTAAACTGGCCAACATCATGATCTGGCTTCAGACGGTCATGCAACGCTGAAGCTAAACTGGCCAACATCATGATCTGGCTTATGGACAAAAGACTTACAACTAGAGTAGGACGTAGGTACTACAGCGAGAAACAATATAGGAAACGATCCTGGTTTGATGTCAGGGCCATAATGAACAGTGTTTCCAGAGTGTGTCATAATTATGTCAACCCCCCAAGGAAAATGTAGAAGGTAACCTTTTATATATTGCTTAATACTCTAAATTAATCTGTATAGAAGCTCTAACAAAAACCAGGTCGATAGAGGAACGGAAAGAAGAGAAAATAGTGGCCGACTAGCACTAAAACTTAACCCCTAGAGAGTGTTAAGTCAGTAAGTCATTCTGAATATAAAACTATATTCAAAAAGTAATCTATAGGAGAAGAAATGTGTCGGGTAGACATATTGTATAAAACAGATTCGTAAATAAATTAAATCCAGCTTTTTTAGGAATTCATGCACTCTTTTCGGTACTCAGTGAGCAGTTAAAATCATTTAGTTGGAAAAAACAACCGGCCAAATGCTTCCTATTTCAGCTTTACCGGACGGAAAAAGAATAACGTGTTAAAACGAAACTTTTTAAACTAAATTGACAACGACAAAGGCTAACAGTGAAGCAATGAAAAGCAAACAGGTGCCAAACTCATTTTAGAAAACATTTAAAAACGAACACAATGTATGTTTAAACCAAATCATTAAAAGAAAATGATTAAAAAGTGAGTTTCATAGTTAATGGGTTTTTCGAGCATACTTGATTTTTCAAAGCAAACAATTCGAAATATTAGTGCTGATTTTTTAATATCACTCTATTTCTTTTTTATAAGATTTTTAAAATTATTTTTACTGCACTGGTTTGGAATGGAATGTTCGAAACGGTCTGAAAACGTCTTGCTGCTTTTTTTCGAGTCAGGGTTTTATGCAACGTTTATGTGGGGCTTTAAGTGGGATGAGAAAGTGAGGGGTCTCTAAAATGGGTGTGGCCTATGTAATTCAAGGCGTGGTCTAAACACGTAAACTCACTTTCTGTGATTCCCATAGTGAGCCATCCGACGGTAGTTTGGCCCCTCTGTGAACTTTCTGTTATTGCATCCATATAAATAACACAACAACTTACATACATCTAAAACTAGACAGGACTATTGGCTTTGTTAGCTGTTTAAGATAAATAACTAACAACAATTTGTTTTGTAAATAATTAATATTGAAAATGTTTCAATTCTGAAATTGTGAGACTGTGAATTAAACATTACTGAGGCCTGTGCAAGGGGTCTTCAGAGTGTCTCAATCACTCCTCTTATGTTCCTTGTATGTTAGGTATGTACCCCCTTTTTCTCTCCAAATCTCATCCATCTGCAGATCTTACACCTCATCTCTTTCTTCTTCAGCACTCTCTTTTCACTCTCTCCTGCTTGTACTTCCTCGCACCTCCTTCACTTCACCACCCCACAAACACACAACACACCCACTCACTGGCAAGCACTGCATTTTCTTTTACATTCGTCTTGTCAATATTTGACAACAGTGCACCTCCTTCCTACTCATTTGTACAAAATCACAATTGCTACAGGAATACGTGGCCGTTGCTCTGTGCGCTCTGCAGAGAGGCCAAGGATCGGATGACCATGTATTAGGAACCCCTTTTAGGCCCACTGACATACATTGTGAGAAACTTGCATAGCACTTCTGCCTCAACTCAAGAGCTCTCAATCGTGGCCCGTTATGAACACCTGTTGGTGCCGCACTATACAAGAATTATTAATATGTTACTCGAAAATCAAATGTCGAAACACAACATCCTGGAAATAGCAAACACTCTTGGGGAGTGCAAGATTAAGTAAAACAAGTGAAATATAAACAGGAACTAAATTGATGACATGGATTATCTTAGAGTTATTTTATAGTCATTGGTCAGAAATCGACCAGTGTTTTGCCTTTAAAGTTATGAACATGAATATAGGGCCCGATAGGAGCCCGTTTCAATGTTTGTTTTTAATTACTACTGGGTCTGAGACCCAGAGGGACCCGGCTCACTTAAAACACACCTTTTTAGGTCTCGCCTAGCGATGCAGCACCATGCGCTGCTCGCGTAAGCGAGATCTATTGTTGCCGACTTGCTTGCGAAGGGGGACAGAGCATGTGCACGCGTATGGCAAGTCCTGGACAGGAGATGTGCACGCGTATGGTGCGAGCAGGAGTTGTAATAACGCCGCAAGCCGTACGCGTGCACATCGACTGTCTGTGCCGAAGCTTAACAGACAGGAGATGTGCACGCGTACGTCTTGCGGCGTTATCACAACTCTTGCTCGCACCATACGCGGGCACATGTCCTGTCCAGGCGCGGTGCCCTTTGCTGCATATATATCAGCCGGCCGGTGGGCACGTACAGCATGCCTCCCGCTCAACCCCACTCACCGGCTCTTGTGGGGACTCTGCGCTGCTCCCCGGCTCGTCTCCTCAATGGCAGGGTGGACTCGCCTCTTCACCCAGTCACTGGCGCAGCAACACGTGGGGCTCCGTCTTGCTCACAGGAGCCCCGCCTGAAATCCTGCTCCGGCTGCACCATGCGGCATTCACGAAGGCAGGGTGGGCTCCTGCCGGACTTCCCTCTGCGGGGTGGGCTCCCGCCTCGCTTCTCCTACCCGTGGGCTGCAACACGCGGGGCTCCCTCAGCTCACGGGACCCTGGACACTTCCGGCCGCGCGCTCCATGCCCCGCCCATGTCCCAGGCAAGGTTGCCTGACTTCCGGGTCGCGCTGAGAGCGGCCCGGAGAAGGCTTCTAGAACAGCTCGGGCTGCGACGGCGAAACGTGGAGTGGGCTCCAAAATGCAGAAAACATTTTGAATTGTGACACAAAGAAAGTAGTTTAAGTATAATCCGCGTGCCTTCAAAATAAATGTCAACTGAGAACTATGTTGTCAGTGAGGTAATCTGGAAAAAACACGTTTCTTTAAGCCTTCAGCAGTAAAAGTTGACAACACGTTAAGGGATCTTGACAATGTTGAATGTGTTTTGTTTTGAACTGTATTCTGTGATTAGTCTGCATGTTACAAAGAAGCTAGCGAACGCAACTATAATGTCTCCAACAGCTGCAGAGCTGCAATTTTGTTTATCATCATTTTGCCCCCCCCACCTCCAGAGCAATATCAAAAACAGTAGGAAGCAGCCATACATTTTATATAAATGTTATTTATGACGCGTCTGTCTTTGAAACCAGTTCCAAATTCAGGCCTGTAGCAGTGGGTTACAAATGCAGTGAGCCCCAGATCAGTGTTTGCTCTTCACCCACTGGTACCTTTATTCCCAGCCCTTTGCAAGCCAATGTCTTCCATCACCCTAACTGTGTACTTGGAGTGAGGCAGCAAGAGGCACGAACATCCAGTAAACAAAAATACTTATTAGGAATCAATCATTTTTATTACGTGGTAGAAGAGCCATATTACACAGCTTAGCTGCCTACATCAGGACGCCGGCAGAGCATATTCTTAAAGACAGTACACAGCGTTTAG
This sequence comes from Calotriton arnoldi, assembly GCA_963921515.1. NCBI lineage: Eukaryota > Metazoa > Chordata > Amphibia > Caudata > Salamandridae > Calotriton > Calotriton arnoldi. The sequence continues at coordinate 3,152,154 of CAWUFW010000191.1, forward strand.
GTCTACACCCCGGGGGGCGACCCCGCGATAATATGCAGTCTTTAGCACGATGATAGGGCACTTGTCTGAGATACCACTTTTAGAGAACAAATTGTAACCAAAAGGAAAAGACAAACAACCCTACCTCCCTCCGCCCTAGCCCCCCTATCCCCCCCTCCCTCTCCGCATCAGTTCAGGACCTACTGTTCTTCCTCCTCCTAACTATCAATCCCTGGCTAGTATCCTTCGCACTACTTATCAGAGGCACCTGGCGGCGTCAGTGGAATGAGCTGTAATATTTGTAGATATTTCGGGCATGTCACCTCCCTCATGTCTTTGGTAAGGAGCTGCAAGAATGTTAAAAGCAAAATGACAATTATGAACATTACCTGCGCCATCTTGTCTGGTGAAATTCTATGTGCACATAAGTTACAGTCATTTTAATCTATCACAGCCATTTTGTACTCTGTTGGTCACCTTTGTTTCACCCTGCCCTTACTAGCATCCCTCTGACCGACCTGGTACTGTGCTGGGGGCTATAAACTCTATTGCCACAACAAACCTCAGTGCCACTTGCTGCCACAAACTCGTTTTTCCTCTCATCCCTGTTTTCAGACAAGCTTTTGGACGCTCTACCCCTCACTACACCTAGTTACACAAACAGGTTCCAAACACCAAAGACTCTTGCAACATGATTTATTGCACTGCAAACAGCAAGACTTGTTATTACCAACAATGTGACCTGTTTTTATCAACAGAACGGACTCTTAGATCTGACCGGTCTCACATGTTTTAGACCCTGAAGCAAGGTCCAGCTGCAAGATAAGATTGTCTGTTTGACCTGGGTGGGAAGAGAATTACTGTTGGGCTTGTGTGACAACCTGCCCGGGGCGGGGACCCCAAGCTTTTGTAACCTTGTTGATCAAACAAATGCATTGTGTCAAACCTGTATAAAAGGAAGAGCCAAGGGAGTTGTCAGCAGAACACCTCCCTGAGACATCCCGGTGTCTCAGTTGACGCGATCTCCTCATGAGAAATAAACCATTTTCTTCTCTTCCAGTTTCCAGCGCTTGCCTCATTATTTTGATAGCGAACCCAAAGTGAATTAGAGGTGGAACCCTGCACCGGGCAGCATTGAGGGTCTTAGAAGACTCGCTGCCTTTCACAAATTGGCGCCCAAGCGTAGGGGCCCATCAGCGACGCACGGGTCCGGTAGAGAGGTCCTAACGACGGAGTGAACAACTAAACGATTGGGGTATACCTGCCTGAGAAGACCCTTGTCTGGCTGCCGATCGACTGAACTTCACCAGTTCCGAACGGACCTCTCTCGAGTGACCCGCGGTCCTGACTGGGACCTTAGAGGAACGCCGCATTGATTGTTGGAGTGAGAGGACAACCAGGCGCTGGAAGGGGAAGACTAAGAACTGTCCATACGGTCCGGGTAAGGTCGTGAAAAAACGACTTAAATTGATTGATTGATTGATTGAATAGTTTGATTGAAATACTAGTATTCCTTTTTTGATATTGAGTTATTTGCGACATTTCCCTGCTTGCAAACAACAAAGAATAGGAATATTCTCTCTCTTTGCAGGCAGCGAAGGACAGGTAGTGCAGACTTTTTGTCTAAATTGATTGATTGAGATATTCATTTTGACCGATAAATACGTCATGCCTGTTTTCTCTAGATTGTTTGATTGTAATTGTTTTGGACCAGACCGTTTGTTAGAGGTCAGTCAGCCGGCACCGCCGGAAGGCACCTAACAAGGACATGTACGTAAAGTATGGATTAGCCACCGTAGCTTATAGCAAACTATGGCATAAATACACTAGGAAGGACCGGGTAAATCAGTGGCCACTGACGGGATCTTTCGATCCCGCTAAAATAGAAACGTTAGAATTAGCTCTCCACAAAAGAAAACTAGACCAGCCATGTTTGACAGTTTTGGCTTATGGCGAAAATAGGCAGCTCAAAGAAAGAAAAGGGACGACAGCTAGACAAGATAAAGAAACGCGAAAATCAGCTTACCAAGCCTGTAAAAGATTAGAAGAAAAACTAAAAGAAAAGGAAATCGATAAAAGGAACAGGAATCAAAAATATCAGATCAATGCCCTGTTAGAACGCCCTCAACTCTTTACCCCAAGTTACCAGCAAAACAAAGGGTAGATGATGATTTATTGTTAGGTCCCCCAATCATATACATGCCACCCCTTACGCCCCTACTCATCCCATAGTACAACGCCAGGACCACCAAAGTATAGCCGGAGATGGCACGATCGCCTCAGTCTCCACCGCCTCTGCTCCCACCGAGTCACCCACACCAAATGCCTCATCAAAGGATACAGTAGTAGAGGTAGGATCAAAAGAAACAAGAGCGCCCAGGGTCCCGCGATTAAGTAAAAATGAGCGAGCAGGCATTGATAAAGTAGTTAAATCCCTCATAGATAGGAAGGAGACAGAAGAGTATGTAACTGACATATGCAACTCCTATGTTGAAAACCGCAAACGATACTTTATTGTACGTCTCTGTTACCACACTCTTACTGCATATGAAGAGAAGTACCAAGATGTAGGGCCCGAGCGGCTAGTGGCTCTCTATAGGAAGGTAGACACCGGAGATGAAGGCGACAACAATGTTACAGAACTCTTTTCATCCACACTGGAGGTATTCCGTCACCTCGTGGAACAAGGACGGATAGATAAGGACAGGACATCTAAGATAGCAGGACCCCCGGTGGAAAAACCAGATAGCATGATGCCGATAAAAGAAGCTGCCCCTTATTGGGTACCTCCTAGAGGACAAGGGACTCATGACGATATGAACCATCAAGACGCTAGAGGAAGGGTGGTCTACAATTGGGTGTATCAACCATAAGACAGACAGGACATTTTGACGTTCCGTAAATCTTTACCGGATTTGCGAAAGAACCCCACCGCCTTTTACACCGAGCTAGGTACCGCTCTGGGATCAACAATAATGACACTTGCCGACATAGACTTGTTCTTCGGGTTATTTTTGCCAGCAGATGTGTGGAAACAGATTAGGAAAATAGACCATACCGAACTGCTTGGTCATACCTGGGAACAACTTAACACACTAGATAAACAGCGGAACCCTGGTCAAAAACCGGTTAAAGCAATATTGGACCTCCCTGACAAAATAGTGCAGAAAGTGAAAACGCTGATCCCAGAGAAAAAGATAGACTGGTCCATAGTAACCGCGTGCCGCCAGAAACCACAAGAGGATGTCTCAGAGTATTTCTCCAGATTTGAAACGGTGTTCTCCGATTACAGTGGACAAGACATGTCCACCGCAACCGGACACCACTTATTTGTGCAGAACTATGTAAAAGGACTACTGCCAGATGTATCCCAGAAATTACAAGCCAGCGAAAGTAGTTGGGCAGCATCTAAACCGGCGGCCATTCTCCAAATGGCCCAGTACTATGAGCATCAGAAAAACGAAAATGACAGGGCTACAGAAAGGAAAAAGAAGGACTTGAAGGAAAGGGTAATGGTAGCACAACTCCAGGGGGCGAATACAGGAAGGGAGCAATATAGGGAGGATACCAGCAGAATACCCCTAGAGTACAGCCACCTAGTAACAATTCATCGACATCATATGTAGGACGCCAAGACCTAGGACAGGATCAATCTGCATTTTGCAAAGAATATGGACACTGGAAAACCCAATGCCCGGCTTTGTTAGGAGCTGGTAGGGGCAGAGGGGCGAGCGAAATAGCAAGTGGACAGAGAGGAAGAGGACGTGGGAGAGGGTACACGAGTGAAGCAAGCGAGGAAAGGCCAGGAAGAGTGAACACATTTGACCATCCCAAACAGAATCAGTACCAACAGACAGATTATGACAATGCGTACGACTTTGCATAGGACAGCCAGAGGCAAGGGAGGGATCCAGTTGAGCTCTATGTTGATCAGCAAGGCCCTTATGTTACCACTGAGGTCCTGGGCACAAAGTCGCCATTTCTGGTAGACACAGGAGCAACACGTAGTGCACTATCCAAACGACTGATTCCAAGGGCACCCTTGTCAGGCTCACATGTGACCTCAATAGGATTTGACGGTACGCCCTCCACCAACCCTTTGTCTTGACCGATCTTAGCGACTGACACGACAGTTAACATATACACCGACAGCCAATATGTCTTCGGGGTGGTTCACCATTTTGGGATCTTATGGAAAGAAAGAGGTTTCCTGACTTCACACGGTACACCCATCCTGCATGGAGATTTAGTCTCCGCCTTGACGCAAGCAGTCCTCCTCCCCAAGAAGTTAGCAGTGATAAAATGCCAAGCACATAGGAAAGTGACTGATCTCATTGGACAGGAAATGCACTAGCAGACGTTACTGCCCGAGCCACGGCAGGAGACAGAACTACGCAGATTACTTGCATAAATTGACAAACGAGCTAACAATTATCCACCAACAGGTGCAGCAAGCTTTGCCTGATGTATCCAGGGGCCCGGGACATGAAATAAAGCCAGGCGACCATGTTTGATCTGCAACTTCCAAAGAACGAAGAATCTGGAGCCTAGGTGGACGGGCCCCTGGCAAGTCCTGATCACCACCCGAACTGCCCTCCGAGTGAAAGGAAAATGGAACTGGCTGCATGCCCATCGCTGCAAACGAGTCCCTCCAACCCTGGCAACCTGTGAAGGGGTGGAGGTGCAAGAGGAAGTACTCGCGAGAGACCGACCAGCTCTGAATTGCTACCCACAAGAAGACACCCTCGAACTATCAGAATTTCCCGACCCCACGGTGCCATCCAGGAAAGGGTACAACCTAGGATCGACGAAAGGAGGGAGCTCCAACGACCAGGCCACTAACTGAGTCAAGGTCTCAGATCGGTAGCACAGTCAAACAACGCTACCAGGAAAGCGCCAGACAAAAGTCTGTGGTCCTAACAGTTGTTGAGCTCCTCGAAGATGATGGAAGAAACTGAACACCTGCAAAACCACAAGACACCAAGACTGCTAACCTGCACAGCACAAAGACAATTGCACTTGTAGCTGCATTTCTCACCTGTCTCCTGCTAATGGTCGCACTCTGGATCATTGAAGAGAATACACCTGCATACAGAACATTGTCACCCACCATGCAACCAACCACCAAGAAAGAACACTACCTGGTATCACTACCGCCACATCTCCAAGAACGACGCAAAGAATTCTGGAATAATTCTTTCGTGCAGATGTTGCACCAGCACAATCTTGCCACCAATGCTACCAACTGTTGGGTCTGTGGGCTGTTACCACATGCCACTGAACATTCCATCCCTTTCATCCCTTCGCCCTTTTCTATTCACGGATCTTGCCTTGCCTGGATGATGCTCCTACAAGAAAGTTACAAAGACAATGCCACTTCCGACGGAACAATCGCCCAGTTCTACAAGAGTTCTGGCGAAACAAAACAGGAAGGACAGCCGCCCCCTTCTGCCCTCACACCTTCAATGCGACATTCCAGATTAATGTCCCCTCCAAAGAACGAGTGGAAATGCAAGTGTTCAATAATCCTAACAGAGCCACATTTTCCTACCTGAAGAAAAGAACTGCTGCAACACTGACTGTGGCCCTATCTGTGGTGAACGTCTCTGGCCTTGTATGCATTGAAGGCCGTGGGACTGAGAATGTGGGTCACAGCACCTGTAGCATTGTGGGGACTTTGAACACTGCCAACCCCCAGCGCTTGTTGCATCACCCAATATGTACTTTGTTTGTGGAACCAAAGCCTACACCCGGCTCCCAGGAAACTGGGGGCACGTGCTACATCGCCTCTGTTTTGCCACCAACCTACACAGCCCCTGCAGAGCATCATCGAGAAAAGCGTTCTAAAGACATTGATCAAGCAGACTCTGCCTCATCACAGTTCCTCGACGCAGCCTGATAATTCACCTTCTGTCTATGAAGCAATCGAACATCTCCATAGACTATCTTCAGAAATTCATCAAGGATCAGAGACTTGGACAATTGGAAGTAATGTATGATCAAGAGATACAGAACATTATGGAGATCGAAATAGACTGACAAGCTGGCTAGTTATGTTCAAAGGGGCCACTGTTAAAAGCAAAATGACAATTATGAACATTACCTGCGCCATCTTGTCTGGTGAAATTCTATGTGCACATAAGTTACAGTCATTTTAATCTATCACAGCCATTTTGTACTCTGTTGGTCACCTTTGTTTCACCCTGCCCTTACTAGCATCCCTCTGACCGACCTGGTACTGTGCTGGGGCTATAAACTCTATTGCCACAACAAACCTCAGTGCCACTTGCTGCCACAAACTCGTTTTTCCTCTCATCCCTGTTTTCAGACAAGCTTTTGGACGCTCTACCCCTCACTACACCTAGTTACACAAACAGGTTCCAAACACCAAAGACTCTTGCAACATGATTTATTGCACTGCAAACAGCAAGACTTGTTATTACCAACAATGGGACCTGTTTTTATCAACAGAACGGACTCTTAGAACTGACCGGTCTCACATGTTTTAGACCCTGAAGCAAGGTCCAGCTGCAAGATAAGATTGTCTGTTTGACCTGGGTGGGAAGAGAATTACTGTTGGGCTTGTGTGACAACCTGCCCGGGGCGGGGACCCCAAGCTTTTGTAACCATGTTGATCAAACAAATGCATTGTGTCAAAAATGTATAAAAGGAAGAGCCAAGGGAGTTGTCAGCAGAACACCTCCCTGAGACATCCCGGTGTCTCAGTTGACGCGATCTCCTCATGAGAAATAAACCATTTTCTTCTCTTCCAGTTTCCAGCGCCTTGCCTCATTATTTTGATAGCGAACCCAAAGTGAATTAGAGGTGGAAACCTGCACCGGGCAGCATTGAGGGTCTTAGAAGACTCGCTGCCTTTCACAAGAATGGGGCCCATATTTCGGCATACTCCGATCCTTTCCCATCTACACGGAGCGAAAGACGCTCCATTGCTAAGAGATGCCAAAGCCTCTGGATCCAATCTCTAGGATCCAGCGTTGATGTTGACCCCCACTGCGCCAACAGCACCTGCCGTGCTGCCAGCAAAGCCAAGGCTATTTGCTTACCCCTCAGTGATCGCAAAGGGAAGGACCCAGTGTGGGGAAGTCCCAGTAGTGTGTGCTCAGGCATTCTCGGAAGTGTAATCTGAAACGCTGCATCAAGGTCATCGAGGATTGCTGTCCAGTACCGCACCAGTTTCGGGCAATGCCACAGCAAATGCACCAGGGAGCCAGTAAGACCACACCCTCGCCAGCAGAGGTCTGACTTAGTTCTATCCCATGTTTTGATGCGCTCTGGGGTATAATACCAATAAGTAACCACTTTATACGCAGATTCCGCCCCCGCGGAGTTGGAAGCAGTGTGATGCGCCCGGTAAAAGATGTGTTCCCATTCTTTCTGTGTTAGGGGTCGCCCTAATTCAGTCTCCCATCGAACCTGTGCTTTTGTGCGTTGTGACTGGGGACGTGCAATGATCATAGCGTAGAGTTCAGAAATGAGTTTACGGTCATCCTTCTTATAGACCAGCCACTTTTCAAATGTCGTCAAGGGGCGGGACATGTGTGCGAAGTGCGGGGACTGCGTCACCCAGTGTGCAAGCTGTGAGTAGTGGAAAGCTTCTGATTCTGGTAGATCGTAGTGCTCTTTGCGCAATTGGGGAAAGGGAATCAAGCTGTCCAGGTCAAAGAGCGAACCCACCCGTTTACAACCTTCCTCCCTCCATCGGTGAAAGACTGGCGACGCACAACCTGGTGGGAAATCAGGATTATCCACAATAGGAGTCATAGGGGAGGGGAACGTGGTCCACCCCCTCTGGCGCGCCAACTGATCCCACACCTTAAGTGTCGGCGATGTAACCGGAGAGGAGTATAGGCCCCAAGCCCTGTGTTTACGCGGGAGCCACAACTCACACCAGATATTACATCCAGCCACAGTTTGGTCCATAAAGTTCCAGTGCTTACTGGACAAGGGCCTGTTCCATTCCGTAATATAGCGAAGGCAGGATGCCTGATAGTATGCACTCACCAGAGGGAAGCCGAGTCCGCCGCTAGTTTTCGGAGAGGTTACTAGGGATAGCGCAAGTCGCGTTTTTTTATTATCCCATAGAAATTTGTTTAGAAGCCCTTGCAATTTTCGAAGGGTGCCCGGAGGGGGGGTTACCGCAAGCATTTGAAATACATATAGGATGCGTGGGAGCACCGTCATTTTCACTGCCGCTAATCTCCCGTACCATGCCAGGTTAAGACGGGACCAGGCAGACAATGCCTTGGTCGTTTGTTCCAGCAATAACTTGTAGTTAAGGGCCGTGGTTTTGGTAAGGGATGAGGTCAGACGAACACCCAGATACGTTATGTCTTTGGGGGCCCAGTGGAAGGTGAAATCCTGCTGTAGGTCCTGGATCTCAGCTTCAGGGATCGAGACATTAAGAATTTGCGATTTAGAGAAATTAACTTTGAATCCCGCCACCTCTCCAAAAGCGCGGAGCTCTCTCGACAGATGTCTTAGGGTCGACTGGGGCTGCATGAGTGTGAGGATAACATCGTCAGCGTACATACTGATCTTATGTGTGTCAGCGCCAAATTTGATACCCACCACGTCGGGATTAGATCGTATACGTTGGGCAAAAGGCTCCATGTAGAGCGCAAATAACAGCGGATACAGGGGACATCCCTGCCGCGTGCTCCTGGCAATGGGGAACAGGGTCGATTTACACCCGTTCACTCGCACTGCAGCCTTGGGGGAGGCATATAGGCACTGTACCCACCGGACAAAGTTATCGCCGAATCCGAAAGCCCGTAAGACTTCAAACAGATAGTTCCAGTCGACTCGGTCGAAGGCCTTCTCCGCATCAATGGAGAGGAAGAAGGCCTGAGTACGGGACCGGTGAATGTAGTCTAGGAGATGGAGGAGCCGTTTGGTGTTGTCCCCTCCTTGCCGCGTCGGGATAAAACCGGATTGGTCCGGGTCAATCAGGCCATCCATCAAGGGACCGAGACGCGCTGCCAATATACTCGCGAATAGCTTCGCGTCGACGTTAAGGAGGGAAACAAAAATACTTATTAAAAAGCATTTGCAATGCAATAGGTCTTGCATTTGCGAAAGATTGAGCTATTGGCATTGTAAATGACAATTCCTTTTATTTATGTGTTGGTTTTCAAAACAGATAAATAAAAGGCATTGTCATTTGCAATGCCAATAGCTTAAACTCATGCAAATGCGAGACCTATTGCATTGCAAATGCTTGTTAAGTTTGGATGGGACTGCCCTATTGTCCAGTGAAGGGATGACAGACCTATCTCATTTGCAACAGTGGGAACGGCCAATGTGCTTGTGGTAGAAGGGCAGCGATCCGAGCCAGCCTGCAATGGTCACTTGGTGATGCATTTGCACGGATGTGCAAGGGTCGGGAATGTTGGGTGTTGGTGACTCCGGATGTGTGTGAAGTACCGTCTGGCAAGTGCAGTGTACAGATAGATTGACAGCAGTTGGTATTGTTAATTTGAGTGTCATTTGTGCTCATAGACGGTGGTTAGTTGGCACTGCAGAGTCTGTGTTTGTCTTCATCATCATAGGTTCGTATGCCAGCTGCCCACTCCTCCTTTTATCCTGCTCTGTATCAGAAGGCAAGTAAATGTAGAGTTTCATTTAATTTAGCAGATCACAAACTCATGACCAATACTAACAGGGGGTGTCTTATATATTATACAGTCTAAAGGACATCATGTTGCATAATTTATCAGATCGCTTTCACCAACCAATCTGCCTCCCCTTTTTTTTAGTTGACGTAAAAATCTGTAATGCCAGCGGACCACTAAAAGATTGCACTTAGAGGCCTGGCTGGTTGAGTTTGCTGTCAGAGTAGTGCTGGATTTGTAAAAAAAAGACATCCGTGCAGAGTGCTGCAGCCCTCCTGAGATTATACCAAGTTTGGGGGTGCAGAACACCACGGCCGCCTCTTTCTTCTACCACTGTAAGGACACATAGCTTTCAGTGGTCTATAACCTGTAATATCTGGGGATTTTTATGTCTTGCGTTAATTAAAACTATATCTATAATGTACTTTATATATAGGGGATTTCAGCCTGCCCTCTCTATCCATTGGTCTGTTGTATTGTCATTCACAATTTTCCTTCACCCTCTACAGCATCCAGCATGGGGCACTTGGTCAGCCCACTTCAGCCATTAGCTTATTTCTCTGTGACTGACAACAACTGCTCTTTCACAATGAGCACATCACCACACAAAGTAGTTCACTTCAGTGCCAGGGACTACTATGGCTATGTGTGCTGTTTGAGACCCAAAAAGGTTTTTCCATTAGGGAGTTTTTTTCTTTAGTACTAGCCAAGCCCCAGCAGCTCACTCAGCAATAAAGCTTGACACAAGCCATGACAAAACACAACAAGCATTGCCAAAGCTAAAAGACTGGTAGCCAACACCGGACCTATTGATTTTGCCAATTCTTGTTCAAACATCTGGACTTGAGACACATTTCTTCTGCAGACCTAGCTAAAGGTACTTAGGCAATGTAAACATCTATGTTCTTATGTGGTGTTTGCTGCTGGAGACAAATTCTTTTTAGGGAACTGCTTCCCAGGAAATACAGAGATTTGGCCAAGATCACAAAATTGATGAAGTTAGAATTACGGGATTATAATTCCACTGTCTTGATTCTACAATCCGTGATTTTACCAGTAGACCACTTCAGCAGCTGTGTGTCCAGTCGTGTAACTCGGTCTGGGATTGCCGTAGCTGAACCACATGAAAGCAGAAAAAAAATATTTGCACGAAGGCCTTATGGGTCCCACTATTACTGTCTTTCGCCTGTGGAAGATTAAAAACCTGTACTTGCCTGCCCGCGACATGCTGGTGCTGCAGCGCAACATTGCCCAAAGCCACCTTAATGGCACAGGGACAAAGTGGAATCTGGACACTGTTGTCCACTACAAGTGTCCCAGGGTCTAAGATACTATTTCATTTCATCCATTTTTTATTTGATTTTATACAACATTTTGTCAAACAGCTCACATTTATTTGATTTCATTTGAATAACCAGATTACCCCCTTGTGCACCTGACTGTCCAAGAACAGCAATAGCACTCAGGCAAGGCGCACCTCACTTTAAAATGTACCCAAGTGCTTTTCTACCTGTGGCCCCGCCCATATAATGACTCCATATAAAATTAAATTAAAAGCTTGCTGACAGCTGGTGTCTGGTGCTCTTTGTCCAGTAAGACTTCATCCTTGAATTTGTCAAACACAGGATTTTATTTCACATGTATTGGGTGACGCCCTTGTTGACACAGGCCGCGCCATTTGTGGGGGTCTCTTAGATATGCTTCTTAGGCCACGCCTCTTTCAGAGCCTCTCCCACCTTTCTCATCCCACTTAAAGTATTGTGCGTGCCTCTTGCATTTTAATGCCTGTTAATACTTGTTTTACCTTGTCGTTCTACCTCCCATGTCTGTCATTTCCGCCCGGCACTTACAATAGACTCTTTGATTGATTGCTTTGTATTGCCTAGTATTTCTTCTGTGCCACTGTGCTGACGTCAAGCGGTCACTGCTGGCATAGAGTCCTGGCAGTCGCTGGTGTGGACGAGCTTCATTTGAAAAGCATGGTTTAATCGAATCTTGAAGAATCATAGAGTTAACGTTAGCAGATGGGTCAATGTACCAAGGATGCAAAGCTCCGTTCGTCTGCTTTTCTTTTACAAAGCATTGTTTTTGCACATGCTTCAGAGATATCAGTCTCTGCCAGTGCTTAATTTGTAACTCATTAAGTACCAGGGCCCTCGCCAGGAGGCCACCGCACCTTGCACCACCTATTGCACCTACCAACGCTACCAACTGACAGTACCAACACAGCTACTAACCATCATACACTTATATTATACACCTATAAGTGTGATATTTCAGATAATTTCAGACCCCCAAAGCCACAAGAACGGCTTGGGAGGCAGGTATTAGTCATTTTTAATGTATATTGAATTAATAAGCAACTGTTGTTGTGCTGATCTCTAAATTAGACAAGCAGTGCCACCATGTGGCAGACTATTATAAATTCCAGTGTTGACAATTAAGAGCTGGTGCCGAGCACCGGAAACCACCGGCTCAAATTAAGCACTGGCCTATGTCTGTTGGTCCGTCCAAACTAGGTGGTTGCATTATCTAAGGAGAAAGTTGGGTGGAGCGTAAAAAAAAAAAAAAAAAAAAAATCTAAAAAGAAAACACACAGGTGCCCGAATTGCATGGTTCTTCTAAGGCATCAGATGCGGTTTGCTGGCAGTAGTGCTGGAACAATTTTCAGTGGGGTGGGGTGGGGTGGGGGGGCTGCCATCAATGTTATATCACTGAAGTCACCGGGATTGTGAAAAATCCAAGAGTCACACAAAGAATAGGTGTAGCAAATGAATTTACCAGGAGAGTGGTATGGGTTACAGAATGTAACTGGTGATGCATTTTGGAGCACACTGTTTCAAATATATATCTAAAGCATGATGTGGAAGAACACTTTCATTTACACACAACACATTTTTGATTGAAATGTCCACTAAATTCACACAGACATACAGTTTTACCGATGAAGCTATATTGCACACAAAGGATAATGTGTGGAGAGCGGGTTTCACTGAATATTTTTTTTGTTCATTTCCAAGTATGTTATTTGCTTTCATCCTGGTAAAATCTTTGTTTCCATCCCACTTCAGAATTACGAAAACAATGTCCTTAATTTGTGCTTTCCTAACTGCTGATATATTCTGAAATATTTGTCCTGTCATGTATTTAAATGCAGTTGTGTGTTAGAAAAAATGATACCCTAAAGCCTTTTCTTTCACACTCCCTGCACTCCAGCAAGATTGTCACATAGCTCACGTTACAAAATCGTCTCACTTTGCCGTCCAAGAAAGAAAAATAAACGTCAATCTCCAAGTTAAAAGAATAAGCAGTCATTTATTAGAAGATATACCCAGACATTTGACCTATCTTTGAAGCACAACAAATGTGACAAGGTAAATACAAAATGTAAAGGCATCTTCATTGCTCATTGCCTTCTCTAGCATGTTTTTTTTGTGGGTTCTGCAGCACCCCATGGCGCCCCCTTCTTTCAGCGCCTATGCTGGCCCAGCACTCATCACCTAATTATGTCTCTGTGCTACACTTAGGGCTAAGTAAGATCTGGCGTTATAGCCAGAGCTGCCGACTTTTGAAGTGGGGAACCAGCTTATAGTCCCGGCGCAAGATCACCATCCTGTGATTCTGGGCAAATCACTTACTCTCCCAGCGCCTCAAAAAATGATGATAACCTGACCTTTTGTAATGCAACTGGTAATCATATAAAGCGCTCCGACACCCATTTACCGATTTGACGCTGTATAATACTTCCAAAATAAAAGTATTGACGTTCCAATTTTAGGGGAACAATGCCTTCCATGCCAGTATTTGGAAACGCCTAGACGGAACATTTTGTTTTAAGAAAGGCATCGAGGCAATTGTGTTTTTCAGCCAACTTGCATTGGAGTGGAGCACGAGGGGGATGCTGAATTACTGCCGAGTAAGGCTGAAAAGACAGCAATCTCCTTCCTAAACCAAGAACTTTGACATGTTTGGAATGGGTGATCTTGGGGAGGAGAGACACAAAACAAGGCTACCCGTGCAGCCCACTAGATGGCGCTGCTGCACCCAGAGAGCGCGGCCCAGCAGAGCTGTGCCTGCCGGATCCTCTGGGCAACCAGGCCTCGTGTTTACCACTCACCCCAGAACCGCTGACACTTATTTGTTGCATTTACGTCTCGGCTTCGGGGAGGGGGGGCGGTGAGAAATACTCATAAGAGGAAGCACGAGACACAACCAAGCTCTGGAAGTATTTTCATGTCCGATGGAGGTCAGTAAGGGAGAGAATATATCCTTACAACCAGTGCTGCAGCCTTTGGAATGGAGGGGGGGGGGGGGGGAGGGGGAGGGAGGAGGTGCATATTTATTAGCCCCTTGCGCCGCCGGAGCGTCACTTTTTGTGACACTCTGGTGGCATAAACTGCAAAATCTTATCTATGAGGTCAGGCAAAAGCTACTTTGAGTGGCTTTGAGTGGCCTCCTAGATATGGAGCAGGGCAAAGCAGAGCAAATCGCTGCGTTGTGTTACTCTTGCCTGGGTAGGTGTTCCATGGGCGTTGCGAGGGGTGTGCCCACACAACACCCATGGATTTTGACACTTCCACGATGTAAACCTATGGAAACGCCAAAACCTTACGCCGCCCGGGGTGAGGCGTAACATGGAGAAAAATCTTTCTTTCTCTTCGTTTATTCCTCTCTCCATGTGTGCTGCAGTCTCAGGATTGTTTTTGTGCAGGAAGGTGCCAACAACACCGGCACCCTTGCAAGGTGCTTGCATTGGTGCTAAACTGCCAAAACGGCGCTGGGGTAAACAACCAGAATGCACTGTATTAGATTAATTCCTGCCCTTTCACTTTGACGTAGGGCAGTGCAGCAAGTTGATGGAATGGAAGGTCTGGGCTGAGTGAGATTAGGGCGACCACCCCACTCCATGTCACACCTCTCCAGTCCTGAACTTCTCATCTACAAAATCATTTATTCAAGGTAAGTTAAAATTATTTCAATTGAAGCAAAAAATGACTCCAAGTCCCAGAATATATTAGGCTATTGGGTAAAAGTCCAGGCCTGGAAACAGAGGGCCTGATTCACAAAGGGCCTCCGCACTCGGGCGGAATCTTGCAATGAGAGTTCTCATGGTGGATATTCCGCCCCGAGCATGGAGTCTCCCCGCTACGGTGGGGACTCGGCCACGAGAGCGGAGGCCCTTTGTGAATCAGTCCCTGTGTTTGTAGTGACCTGGAGGCAGATGTTCGCCCTAGTGCGGTGTTTAATGCCACCTCAATCTTTTTGTTTTTTTCTCTATCTGATCCAGGGGCGGCTCCTCCGCTAAGGCGGAGAAGCATCGCCCCACTGCTTTTCAGCAGTGCAAAAAAGGAAAAATAAAATGATACTAACATGATGTTGGGGCGCGGCGTAGCTGGGCTGTCGGAGGAGGAGGAAATATGTGCACTTAAGTGCGCATGACGGTTTGGCTGACCGTTTTGTGCCAGCCAAATCGTCATGCGCACTTTGCATGTTCTCCACCTGGCTGTATTGCAGCCTGGGTGGAGAGCATGCATAGGCACTCACTCCCTATCTGAGCGCCGAACCAGACCGCTCTGACCAATCATGATGCTGCTGTCATGGCGGTGACAGCAGCGTCGTGATTGACTTGGGGGAGCCTGACGACAGAGGAGAGACTGAGGTCGTGCAGAGGTGTTATATTTTTTTTCACCCTCTTGCCTCGCCACCCCTATTCCGTACCAGCCGCCACTGATCTGATCAGATGAGAAGTCACCTATGTATAATTATGTTGTTAGGAGGTCCTCAAATCACAAGCCATTTACTGCTGCATGACATCAGAGTGTGTTTAAAAGGGCAGAACCCATCTTTTTAAAGTGCATTAACCTGACACACGAGTCCCCAACCTGCCCCCACCCTACCCCCACCACCTTGGGAAGCCCCTCACTGACAAACAAATAATACGTGTAAACTGTATTTTCAGCCCCTACAGGTCACGTGGTACGTCCGAGCTGTCCAGCTGCATACTTAATCTATAGGGATAAGGCCATAAGAGGATCCCGTGACGGGCGATAATGGGATCACGGAGCCCACGGCCCTAAGTGCCGTAAGATTGTTTATGAACCAGCTAAGCCTATAATTGTGAAGTTAAGTCTGCCGCGTACACCTGCCTCGCACCCGCGAGCATCCTATGGCGGACAGCGCACTGCTCCCGCTGGTGTAACTGGACGTGGAAAGGAGCGACTTGTATCATTTGGGGCACCATCGAGATGAGGGTTGTTTTTGTTGACATCTTTTATTGTATAATTTACAAGAAACGTTACAAAAAAACAACCACTTTCAACCGCAGAACATAATCAGAGGGACATCAAACTCTACATGAATTGGTCATTATTTTCTTACAACGGGACCTGCTGATTCAATATACTCCATCGTTTAAAAAATCATGCAGCAGTTCAAAGCCAGGGCTTTTCAACCCTTGGCAGTGAAAAAACACAGGGGCATATTCAGAAGGAGCTATCGCCCAATTAACGGCACTTTATCGCAGCCAAAGTCGTGATAAATTTACCCCCCCATTCACAAGCCGGTGTAAACAGCCCACAGCACCAGTTTACCCGCGATAGCAGCCGCAAAAACATCGCCACAGAGGACCCCGCAAATATCGCTAATGAGATGCAGAGTAGGCGTTCCGTGACAAAAGCCGAGACAACATCACACCTCAACATTCACAACGACCAGCCACATCGGCGATAAGAACACAAAACAGGCGATAAGGCGCGTTAGCACCAGGAAATTTACACCTGCTCTGACCTGGTGTAAAGTCGGACGGCAGCCAGCACCACAAAAGGGAGCACAGCCCAGGGCCACATCCGAAGGGCAAGAGATGCCATGGAGCCACCCATCATGCGGCCCGGACACCCAAGAGGGCCACAACACCCACCTCCACCACACCAGGACCCCAGCCCACACCCGGAACACACCCCCCCGGACCACCACAGACGCAGCGCAGACAAAGACAGCTGAACCCCAGGAAACGTACCAGCCGCACAGACCCAACATCTGACAATTTCACCGTCCACTACAGGCTGAAAGGGACAACCAACCTACGCATCCTGACCATCATCGCCTAACAGGCCTACGGCACCAACACAGTGGACAACCAACATCCCACCCCACACAAAGCTGATGGCGTGGCTGCACCTGTTGGCCCCTGGGACCCCCCAACCAACACCCACCAGAGTCGGAGGAGTCTCACAGCCAGCCACATCCAAGTCCCCCACACCTGTCCTGGACATCACCATCACCCTGGTACCCCAGTCCCCATACGTAAAACACAATGCGCAGGATCCGCTGGAGACCAAGCAAGGACCATACGCCCAAGCAGGATGCACGCACGTGTTGGGGGCAAGACACAGCACACATGTACTACCTGTGCCCCCTGGTGACACAACACACAATCACCCCAACAGGAAGCACACGTCTCACACCAATGTGCAGGCAACAACAGAACACTGTGGAACCCCCAACAATGTCGCCTTCAAATACACAGCCAGTGTGCATGATACCTTCATCCTCCGACAGTCCATCATCAACCAGCGTTCCCAGGATGGCAACAAGGGAAATGCACAGCCCCTTGGCAATATACAAATGAACACCCCACACACCTCAACTCCACAACCATGCAACTCACAACGCTGGCAATGCACACGTCACAAAATCACATACAACAGGCACAACAATATGCCCACCCACCAGACACGACAGAACAACTTACAATGTCCACATGGGCAAGCCCTGAACATGATCCAGCAACGGCATGGCACCTCAGCCACATAATAGCCGAATATGGGGAGAGGTGGCAACCAGGCATGCGTGAAGGATGCAGTAGAACCATGATTGGGAAAGTACACAATGCCAAGAGTGCTGGAGATGTGCTGGACACCTCGCAGTATGCAGAACACACCCATATCCATGGCGACATACACCACTTGTGTATGGAGTGTAGTGGACGCCACCATGTCACCCCAGCCAGTGGGGGACCTTGCGGAAATGTTGCCTGTTACGCCCCCCCTAAGCGTCAGAGGAGTGGGATGGCCCGGCGTACGCCACGCCAGCGTAGGGGTGTGAATAAAAAGCACGTAGGCCTGGGAGTGGTCCTCTTCCGGAAAGACCCACATCTCTGCCAGGGCGGCGCCTCCCACCTCGCCACGAGGCCGACGCTATCCTCGTGAGCGGAGTTGCCTGCGATGCCGTGCGCCTGCCGGACCCCGGCACGCTGGACCACGAACCCATCAGGCCAGCCACTGCGCATCCAGGCCACACCGATCATCTTCCGACACCGGCGTGTGTCAAGGAAGGCCCACCACGTGCCGGCGCAAGCCCCAAGCCCGAGGCCCGAGACCTTGGCAGCCACCTCAGACCATCACAGCCTCCACGACACAGGCCCGCTTTATTCCTTTTTCGCTGACGCACTCCACTGCCGCCCCGGCCTACTTCTTCGGACCAGTAGGTCCCATATGTGAAACTGTGTCCTGAGTCATGAATGGCAGTGACCCCAAATCCGGGCCAGCGGCCACAGCACCAGACCCCCCGATCAGTGAGGCATAGTTCCATATGGGCATCTTGCGACACATGGTGCCACTAACCCTGTTCAACGTCAGCCGGCTGCACGTGGTGCCACTAACCCTGTTCAACGCCAGCCTGCTACACGTGGTGCCACTAACCCTGTTCAACGCCAGCCTGCTACACGTGGTGCCACTAACCCTGTTCAACGCCAGCCGGCTACACGTGGATGAGGGACCAGGACTACCCTGCTGACCAGTAGGTCACACATCCAGCACCTAGTCGCAAAGCACGAATGGCGGAGTCCACACCAGTGGTCGCACGGAGAGGTGTAAGAGGAGGATGCGGCTCAGTCCGGATGAATGCCGGGTCACATACATGGAGGTGACCTTAACACGTGGTGCCACTGAACCTGAACTATGCAGACCGGTGGGGCCATCCAACCTATGCCGGAGACACTCGGTGAATGGGCCGTGCTGACCACTGCCTCAGGCCTACACCACGGTCAGGTAGGTCACACATTTGGAACTGAGTCTTGATTACACCATGGCAGTGAACATTATTTAAGGCAGAGAACAATTCACAATACACCCTCCGATGTGGTGGCAACAAGTCTGTG
Source organism: Calotriton arnoldi (assembly GCA_963921515.1). Taxonomy (NCBI): domain Eukaryota; kingdom Metazoa; phylum Chordata; class Amphibia; order Caudata; family Salamandridae; genus Calotriton; species Calotriton arnoldi. Next base: position 3,170,922 of record CAWUFW010000191.1, read on the forward strand.
CATGGCATCACAACCACACATGTCTGTGGGCCTACGCGGACCACTGCCCTCGGCCTACGCTGCACACGAGTGGGATCACAGATTTGGAACTGAACATCGGTAATTCAAAAGGCAGAATACATTTCTTCGCACGCACGGAGGGGCGTAAGAGGATGACACGTTGCAGTCCGGAGGGAACAGGATCAGCGTCACGGAGGTGATTGAACACTACCGACAATTGCCACTGTGTCACTAACTCTGTGCCTCGCGAGCCAATGACCCGTGGCTGTGGGCCACTGCTGACCACTGCCTCCGGCCTACACTGCGGTCCAGTAGGTCACAGAGCCTTGATTTGGCATTCTTGGAGTTCACATATGTGTACCGGCATCATCGCAGACTGCATCCCCTCACAGCACCGGTGCCACTAAGTTTGTTCCCCGACATTCATGGACACTCACTGGTGGCATTTGAGTCTATGGACTAGGGGCTAGTTTTCATCCTCATGTACCTGATCCCGAATTGTTGGTGCAAACGAGGGTTGCGCTTTCCACTCCTCCATTTGCTGCTTCCAGATAACATCAGACCTTCCGCATCATGCCCTGGAGGACACCTTCCACTGTCCCCTCGAAACCCTCCGCAACATACACCTCGGACATTGATGGGGACCCGCTCAGGTCGCATGGCCCATCTGACTGCACCGCAAGTCACCGTCCCATGGCTGGGTGCCTGTGCCGGCCGCAGTGCATCCGGGGCCACTAACTCTGTGCTGCTCAGGCCTGGGACCCCTTCTTCTGAGACATTGAATGGCCTCTGTAGCGATGGTCTTGGGGTCATCAACGCCATGTGTCTGTGGCCCTGCACTGTCCGCCTCTTCCGGCCCCAACTGCGGGCCACCAGGGCCCACACATGGCATCGAGTCTTGACCGGCCCGGACGTTGCATCACCGAAGGAGGCACACGCCACCACCGCAAGGACCACCTCCAACCACCATCTGCCAGAGTCGAAAGGGTGGTCCTGACAGATCTATGGAGTTGCCCAGACCTGTCGTGGATGCCCTGATACCCTGCTCAGCACTCCAGGTGCCAGTGACTCAGTGCACCGCAAGCCATTGTCCGTTACTGATTGAGTTTTGTGCTGTTGTGAGGTTGCGCAGCAATGTCACCTCATGCAGTGGGGAAGACCTGGGACCATGAGGAGGAGGATGTGTCAAGTGTGCGGACGGGAGAAGGCACAGACAATGGGAGGGCAGGTGGCAACAGCCCCAAGGCAGGAATGCAGACTGGTGGTGGTAGTCAAGTTACACACCCGGATCTAATACTGGGTATTGCGCTGTGGACTGCGGACGCAACTGTCACCTCAGGCAGTGTGGGAGACCTGGGACGTTGATGAGGAAGTTGATGCAGGTGCAACACACCCCACTGCATCTGCATCAGGACTAACCCGAAGGGACACAATCCTAGCAATTTCTTCACATGAGCGCGCTCTTCTCTAGTGCCCCTACCTCAGTGCACTGCAACTCACGGAACCTCCAGACTGAATATTGGGTGACCTCTGTCCTTATTCCGGATCCCTCCATGTTGCTCTGCATTTGACTCTATTATGCTGGTGTTTTCTGTTTCCATTACACTGGTGTCCACTGTTCAGGTTGCTGGCAGCACCAAGCACTCCGTGCGGGCTGGCTTATACTCACCCCACACACATCCAGCACAGGCGTCACTGTACATGTGGCCCTTCCAATAAAGGGGCCGGGCGCACGTGCCCGTAGCCAGTTCAACATGATATGTGCATGTGTCTCTGTGGAGGTGTGGGTCTCCTTTGTGGGGTGTAGGTGGTCCCTGAAGGGTATTGGACACCCACATATGTGTTCTAGTTCGCATTCCATGGGTTCGGCAACACCCTCACCTGTTGGGCCACCTCCTTTTGATGCTTCTGCCACCTGGCATTGGGGTGCCATGTGTGGGTGGGTGAAGTGTTGTGAGGCAGCCGTGATTGCGGGTGCTTCATGCTGTGTGGTCTGTTGCAGGGGCTGGGTTCTCCTCTGAGTAGCTTGTCTTCGCTGGTCCTGGTGGTGGGTTGTGTGGGATGTCCATGGGCTGTTGTAGGGCGTCGGGGTGTGGTTTCGTCTCGGGCATCACTGATGGGTTGTCTGTTCTGACCTGCTGGAGGTGTTGTTTGTCCCTCTGCATTGTGAAGGGGAGGTGCATGTTGGCATTGTGTTGTCGCCTTGTTGTTGTCGACATGCAGACTGTGTGACTATGTACATTGTGACTGTTTGGGCGGTGGTGGCTATTTGAGTTGGGACAGTGTACATTTGGCCTACATGGCTGATGTGGGGTTGTAGGGGTAGATGTGCATCTCACAGTTCCCTGCTCTGTCCAATGTGATTGTTCTGTTTCTGTGCCTGGGTGGACCCAGTTGTGTCCCCTGTTCTGCAGTGTGGGTGTTGCACTTTGCGCCACATTGTCATGGTATGTGCTGTGATTGCTATGTGTGTGTGCTGCAGTGTGCCACGGGTATGGGGGACATGTCCCTGGGTAATTGTGGGTGTGCAGTGTGTTACACCTCATTGTGCATGTGTGGCATTGTGCCCATCACCCCTCGTCCCCCCAGTCCCTGTTGGATCCTCACCCTGTTGTTGTTGTGTCAGGTCCTCTCGAGCTGTGTCCGTACTCCCTACTCCTTGCACCCTCTCCACACTGATGACTGTGGCCTGGGTTTCCTCCAGCTCCTCCTGTGGCACTGGACTGCCACCTCCTGTCGCCGTTGCTGCCTTCCTGTTGGCAGCGGGTTTGTACCTGGTTTAGGTTGTCACATCCTGCCGGCGCCTCTTGGCCTCCTGGATTGGCCTCCTGGCACTCCGACTGCATTCCAGGTGGTCTGCTTGTGGGTCAGTTGCTGGTAGTGTTCTGTCGCCTCCGTGGCCTTGGTCTTGTTTTCCTGCGGTCTGCACCCCGCCTTCCTCTCCCTTTCTCCTTGGCCTTCCCCGAACCAGTTGTTCCTTGCTGGTGGTCTGTGGGGGTTGTGGGGTTCGCGTTGCCCTCTGCGCTGGGTCAGGGTGCATCCATGTTGCTACGTGCTTTGGCTTGTTTCTGGTGTGTTGTTTCTGTGGTTTTTATGGTGCAATTTCCCACCAGACGCGTGGGATTTGCAGGCCTGAGGCTGCTTTTTGCTACTTTTTGTACCGCGATTGGCCTCATCGCATGATTTCTCGCGTTCGCGTTTCACATTTTTTCGGCGTGGCGTTGATTTTCACGCTGACATTTGACGTGTTATCTGGTGACTATCGCATGGTACCGCCTTGTTGTGAATTCCACGTTGACACGGGGTTATTTTCCCGTGATAGGCTGCGATATTGAAAGTTGCGTTACGCTACTCTTGCGGTAGTTATCACACGTTCTTGTGAATATACCCCACAATATTATAATCATCTGCATAATGAGTGCTTCATTAGTAAACAAAAATAAGTGCAGGGACATTTACAGCCACCTGTAGTGGCGAATGCCAGGGCTTCAAAGTCTGAATTCCACCTCATGCCCCTTTCTTCCACCAATCTACACTTCGTGACTTGGAAGTTCCTTTTCACCTCTGCTTTCCCCATATGTCAGTCTTTGCCTGTGTTTCTCTTCCACCAGTTTTCAGCCTTTTCTGCCTTTCTCTCGCTTGCTCTGAGCCAGTCTGATGATCCCTTGTTAGTGTGGGCTACAGTCATACAAAAGAAGGCTAGATTTGTCAGGAAGTGGCAAAATAAAGGTTATATATACACGTTGGCTGGTGGGAGGAGCATGTCCTCAGGACCACCCACAAGGCTGTATTTGATCTACATGTACTCCAGTGGTGGAGGTTCATTGATGATGTCTGTTTAATTTGGAAGGGATCAATTGAATCGGCTAAACAATTTGTGGATTGTGTCTTAATAACAATATGCTCAATCTCAACTTCACTGCCGATATTAGCAATGAAAGGGTACAATTCCTAGATGTTGAGATTTACATCGAAAAGAACTCTATCCACACCAAACTCCACAGGAAAAAGACAGCTGGCAATTCTGTCCTTCACACCAGTAGTTCTCACCCTAACCATCTTATACGCAGTATTCCTTACGGGGAATTTCTAAGGATCAGGCGCATATGTAGTTTGGAGGCCGATTTAAAATCTTGCCAATCGGAGGCTCTCCAAAGGTTTAGTGCCAGAGGGTATAAAATTAAAGAGTTAAAGGCAGCTCTTGACCGAACTAATAGTCGCACCAGGGAAGATTGCTTAACAACCTCCATTACCAGCACTCTTTCTACTCAAACTGTCAGTGACCCTAACTATGTAGAACCTAGTAACACCATCAGATTGATAACTACTAACAGTAGGCATGAGAGACAAGTGCATAAAATTCTCTATAAAAATTGGCCTATAGTACGGTCGGATATTACTCTATCGCAAATACTGTCTGAGCTTCCATCTCATACATTCAGACGAGCACCATCCATGAGAGACGCACTTGTCAGAACCAGCCCTGAGTTGACTATCTCCAACACTTGGGGCATATGTATCAAATACCGTTATTGCGATTCTCAAATAGCGATTTTTAGAGAATCGCTATTTGAGGATCGCAAAACGGGATGTAATAAAAAATTCGCAAATATTTTGCGATTGCTTGGCATTCCTTAATTGCAACTCTCAAATTGCGAATCGCAATTAAGGAATACCTTCCCATTCATTCCTATGGGCCTAGAGGCCCATAGGAATGAATGGGAAGACATTCAGCAATTTGCGAGTACCCATTAGGTACTCGCAAATTGTAAATGCACTTCAAGGGTGCAAGGGTGCTATAAGGACACCCTGTTGCACCCCTGAAATGAGCATGTGTGCACATGTGGCGCACATACATGCCCTAAGGGCATGTATGCGCGCCACATGGCACTTTGAAAATGCCAAAAGTGCATTTTTCAAAGAAATCAGAAATTACCACCAACTTGAAGTTGGTGGTAATTTACGCATTTCTTAAGGAGAAATCGCACAGCTTGGTGCTTATCACATCGCATTTAAGGAATCGCAATTTGCGATTCCTTAATGCATTCAGAAAATAGGGAATCGCAAATTTAGCGATTCCCTATTTTGTAAGGGCCTTTGGGATGATACATCCCAAAGAAGTCTGTTAGCAAACGGGCCGATTCTGAGAATCGGCCCGTTTGCGAACGGGAAATGGGCTTCATACATATGCCCCTTGGTTACCAATCAGACAAGGTTTTTTTAAATGTAGCTCGTGTCGAGCTTTCAAATTTTGTAAAAATACATCGGAGTACACCACTGCTTTTAATTCACAACCCATTAAAATCCAGGGCCATTTCACCTGCAGAACTGACTATGCAGTGTACATATTGGAATGCACTTGTCATTTACTGTATGTTGGTAGTACCAAATTGCAAGTTTTTAACAGAATTCTTCAGCATTTACGAGCGGTAGTAAATTCTGATCCTAATTATCCTTTGGCACGACATTTTAAATTGGTTCATAATAATAACCTCAATGACCTTAGCTACTATGTTATAGGATCCGTACCCAAATATAGCAGGGGTGGCAACCGAGAGAAAAAACTAAGACAAGTGGAATCGGAATTTATTATGTTACTAGACACCAAGATGCCGAACGGTCTCAACACTAGCGAAGATTTGCACAATTTTCTGTAGACTGTGGTTCTTGGTGCCTTTGTTCTTAATATATGATGTTCGGTATAAGGAGGTTTTTAACTGGTTTCACCATTTCTTTTACTTGGTTTTTACCTGGGTTCCCCGGTTATATCAGGTTTTAGAAAGTGGTTTTACTGGTTTTTTAACCCCTTACACTTTTGCACTATATGCTCTGTATTCATTAACATGATCAAGTATGACATCTACTCATGTATTTAGATCTGATTTACCTGGCACTTGCACTTTAGTTGGCAACAGTAATCAATATACTAGTTGTGTGATTGAGGTGGGTTTTATCCGATTGTGGTCTTTGGTTTTTACTTGGTTTTAACCTGATTCTCTGGTTTTACCGAGTTCTTGCTGAGTATCCGCCGGCTTCAGCTCCCTTTTAATCATATGTACGGTATATTTGATATACTCTGATATCCATATATTGACGCTCATTTGCACATATCCAGTTCATAATGCACTTGCACTTTAGCATGCTATGAACATTTTTTTTGTGCAACATATATATCCTTTTGTAGGATTTGCAACTTGACTTGCTGCGCTTAGATAGATGTTTACAGTGCACTTGCACTTTATTTGTCCATTTAGGGGCCTATCTGTCACGCTATGTGTGTTTACTGATTTTATCTTATATTAAGATATTACTGACACTCTATGCACTTTTGAAAACACAATTTTGCACTTGCACTTTATTTAGTTTTATGACTCGCAACGGCACTAATGAGTACATATATGAGGGATTATTATCGCACACTACTTCTGCCACTATTTTGTAGGCTGTTATGTTTAGCACTATGCTGGTATTAATGACATGTTGTGGACAGCACATATATGCGATTCATTGTTATTCTGTATGCGGGCTGACTATGTAACAGTGACTATGAACTGTGCCTTCACTCTCTGTGTATTCTTAAAGATATATTGGTTTTTATATAGTTTGTGTAAACCAACGATCATTGTACCTGCATTACAGGGCCGTGTCAAATTGAAAATATTTTGTCTATATCTATTGCTGTGACGAGTCACTCACGTTGTTTACGCATCATTACCGTGTCACTATATAATGATTTCCATTGGTCCAGCGCGTCATGTGATCAAGACCGCGGCAACGCGGTTGAAACGCGTCAGGCTGGGCACTTGCTTGATTTATTTTTTTGGATGCACTTTACTTGGCAATAAAAAGGACGTTATTTTCTAACTCCATGCTGTGGTCCGTACCTGTTTTTTGCTGCTGCTGAGGACGTGGCAGTAAGGACTGTGGTTATTTCATATATATATATATATATATATATATATATATATATATATATATATATATATATATATATATATATATATATATATATATATATATATATATATATATATCCATCAACTTCTCCTTTCTCATCAAAAGAAGTGCACCGGCACAGGTCGTGTCGTGGCGAGTAAGGGACGCAGATGGAGATTTTCTTCCCTGCGGGCTGTTGCCGTTTTGGATGAGTAAGTGGAACTTTCAAACAGAATGCGCTGGTGGGGCACACCTTATTTTGCACAATGGAAAAGACATGCAGAGGAGGAAATGTTATTTAGCGCATGAACATTTGCATAGCGCTATTCTCCATGCATTGAAGTTGGGAATATTTTCCATTGCGCACTCTGGAGAAGAATACGGCCTACGTGTACAAAAGATACCACGTGGGACAATTCGAAAATCAGAGAGTGTAGTCCCGTGATCAAGGCTCTAGCGAGCAGAAACGTTGGGAGTGTGGGCCCCTCGCGTGGGTGAGGTTCCATGAAATAAACGAATTTTTAACGACACGACCTGTGCCGGTGCACTTCTTTTGATGAGAAACGAGAAGTTGATGGATATGTTCAGGATGCCTTGTCCCTGATGTACTGGCTGCCCTGCTAAGGTCTAAGGCTCTCCCGAGGCAAACGGAGATGGAATATATATATATATATATACACAAAAAAAGAAGCAGAGAACTCTGGGTAGTTCCCAAGTTTTGGTGAAGAGCAGCTCCTGTGTAGAGCACTCTCAACACCAGCAACACTCTGAGGGGCAGATTTACAATGAAGTGGCGGAGCGCGGCTTTAGCCTCCTTGGCTTAACGCCGCGCTCCGCCAATTCAGAAACACAGGGCTGCACCATATTTACAACAATATGGTGCAGCCCTGCGTTTCCCCCTGCGCTGGCGCTAAACTTAGCAACCTAGCGCCAACGCAGGCAAGGGTGTCTGCGTTGAGGGGAAGATTGTTTATGTGCAGGAAGGTGTCCCTTCCTGCACATAAACAATCTTTAAATGGCGTTTTGTAACTTTTATGTGTGCTGCTTAATACAGCACACATAGAAGTTGCAAAACGTCATATTTTGTTTTGATTGTTTATGTGCAGAAAAGGTCACCTTCCTGCATATAAACAATCAATGGCATTTTGCTGTTTCTATGTGTGCTGCACAACGCAGCACACATGGAAACAGCAAAAACGAGGAGAAATAACAAAAGCATTTCTCCTCGTTTCGCCTGTTTAAGACAAGGTTTTCCCTGGTCTTAATTTTGGCGCTGCCTCCTATTCACGCCACCCTTGTAAATAGGGGGCAGCGTCAAAATCAATGGGTTTTGAGGTGGAACACCCACTACAACACTCATTGCCCTCCCCTTTCACGCTAAGTACAGCGTGAAAGGGGGCCTTATTTACAAGGCAGTGTTAAGCCACGCTAAGCGGCTTAACGCCACCTTGTAAATAAGGCGCAGCCCCTATCGCCACCACAACGTCACTAAAAGTGATGTTGTGGTGGTGGGGGCTTGTAAATATGTCCCAGAATTTGCTCACCTCAAATGTCTGTTTTTCTAGCAAAGTTTTTAAGCATCGGATTAGCACAGAGGATGACGTCCGTGCTAATGATTCAAGTTCGGAAGCATTGTGGGCGTTTCCTCAGCACATTTGAGAAACAGTGATCAATAATGTATCAATATTGAACAAAGCTGAAGTTGTTTCTAAGAAATTATTGACTGGGAATGATGTGTTGGGTCTACTCCAAAGAGGAGGCTGAGCAGGAAGCAGAGCATGAAGGGCCAAACAGAATCAGATCCCAGCACGGTGATGAAGGTCCGGGGAGAAGTCGAGAGCAACACCCTGCTCCATGTCAAAGAGGTGAGTGTGCGAGCACGAAGACTCATATAGGGCACATTGAGGGCCTAACCAAATCTGGCATAGTGAAAGGTTGTGGTCTCCCCAGTGACTAGCTAGGGGCGTCAAGAGCAGGGAACTAACAGCAACATCCTCTTTTATCGCCAAACTGCGCCACCAAGACCATCACATCAAAAACTCCATTGCTTGCGCACTTGAGTTTATGCAGAAAAGAGGTGGGAATCAATTGATCAGAAGTTTGGAGCCTAAATGGGAAAATGATGTGTACCAACTTTTATATATTCATTATCATGACCCACAAACCTTGAAGCCAATAACACCATATTTTTTTCTTTTCAATATTTGTGTCTAAATCCCCAATCCGAAATAAACAACCTCACTATAAACTGAAAATGTTCCTTATTATTCACACAACTTAGTCAAGTTTTTCTACCACCATTTGTTTTTTTGCCTCTGGTCTGAGACCTGCTCTCTCCCCAGCAGCTCCGCCGTCTGTGCCGCCGCTGCTGACACGTTTCACCTCCTCCTGGTAGGTGTTCGAGGCTGCCCAGGCCCGTATTGTGCCCGTTTTTCCTGCTGTTCTGGTCCTGTTTTTCTGTTTTACTTCTGTGATTGTGCCAGCTTTCAGTTATTGTGCCTGTCAGTTTATTGTGCCTTGCTAGTTTTATTTTGCTCCGTGTCTGTTTTCCTCCCCGCCTCTGCTGCCCCTGCAGCCCCTCCCCCCGGCCGGTTTCCCGCTCCCACCTCTCAGCTGCACGTCCCTCCCCCGTCCCCTACTTAATGGCGCGCCAAAGGCAAGCCCGTCTGTGCCCATCTGCGACCCGACCGTGACCAGTGCCAGGGACCCTGGCTCACCGACCATCCACCGCTACGACTCAGCTGCCCTCCTCGCACTCAACCCCGGAAGGAGCAACAACTGCCAGAGGTCCACGCCGAGCACCACCCACGGACAGTTCTCCTACCGTCACTGCCGCCAGACCTTCACCCCCACGGCCATCGCCCCCGCACCGAATGCCAACACCACCAAAGCCCTGAGGTGCATCCTCCTCAGCGTGCGCTCCCTGCACAGACATGACGTAGAGATCTGGAACCTCCTTGACACCCTCTCACCAGACATCACCTTCCTTACAGAAACCTGGACCAACGCCTCCTCCGCCCCCGACATCACCACCGCCATCCCTGATGGATACAAGATCCAGTGGAAGGACCGCCCCAACCGCCCAGGAGGAGGACTCGCCATTGCACCGAAGAGCTCCCTCTGACTCTCCACCTCCACCATGAGTGACTACCTCTCCACCACTGAACACCTCCACTTCCAGATACAGACCAGCCCTAGAACCACACTTTGCGGCACCCTTGTCTACAGACCCCACGGACCCCGCGCTCCATTCGCCACTACCATCGCCGACCTCATCGCACCCCACGCCATCGCCGACCTCATCGCACCCCACGCCATCGCCTCCATGGACTACATACTCATCGGAGACCTGAACTTCCACCTCGACAGCCCCAGCGACCCCAACTCCACCACCCTCCTGGACAACCTCACCAACATCGGACTGAAACAGCTCGTCACCACGCCTACCCTCAAGGCAGGACACACCCTCGACCCCATATTCGCCAGGAGGTAACAACATCCACTTCAGCCACAATACGCAACCTTCATGGACGGACCACCACTGCGTACACTTCCACATCAACAAACCCACGCCACCCAAACCTGCACCGCTCCCCCACGAAGAAACTGGAGCAAAGTCACTGAGGAGCAGCTCAACTCCACCCTCAACCACGACCACCTCGACTGACGCCAACCTCGCAGCCAAAGAACTCCACAGATGGATCTCCAACTGCGCAGACAAGCTCGCACCCCTACGCATCCCTGACAGACAGCGCCCCAGGAAAGCCACCTGGTTCACCGCCGACCTCCAAGAATTCAGACGCACCTGCAGACGTCTCGAGAAGAACTGGATAAACATCAAAACGCCAGAAGATCGCACCACCTACAAGAAAGCCATGACAGAATACCCCCAACACATCAGATTCACCAAAAGGACCTTCATCCAAAACAAGATCCTCACCAACTCCAGCAACCTCAAGGAACTCTTCAGCGTCATCCAGAAATTCACCAAGCCCCCCAGCGAAACCACGGACATCACCCCCTCCCAGGACCTCTGCAACAAGCTTGGATCCTACTTCCATCTGAAAATCAAGAGCCTCTATGACAACTTCAACGACCAGACACCTGACTCCGAAACCACTTCCTCCTCCAGCAACGCCAGCCAGCCCACCATCTCCTCCTGGACCCCAGTCACCACCGAAGACACCACTTTGACCATGAAAGACATCCACTCAGGGGCCCCCACGGACCCCTGCCCGCCGCACATCTTCCACAGAGCCTCCACCACCGTCGCTCCAGAACTACGACGCACCATCAATGCCACCCTCAAGACCGGCATCTTTCCCGATGACTGGAAACACGCAGAAGTCAGACCCCTGCTCAAGAAGCGGTCAGCAGATCCCACGGACCTCAAGAACTACCGACCCATCTCCCTCCTCCCCTTCGCGGCCAAAGTCACTGAGAAGTCCGTCAATGCACAACTAACAAAATTCATCGAAGAAAACTCCATCCTCGACCCCTCCCAATCCGGATTCCGTAGCAACCACAGCACCAAGACCGCTCTACTCGCTGCCACAGACTACATCCGCACCCTCCTCGACCAAGGACACACCGCGGCCCTGATCCTACTCGACCTTTCGGCAGCGTTCGGCACCGTCTCCCACCGCACACTCACCGCCAGACTCCACAACGTCAGCATACAAGGAACCGCCCTTAACTGGATCCGCTCGTTCCTCACCGACAGAACACAAAGAATCAGACTGCCACCTTTCCTCTCCGAACCCACGGAAATCAACTGCAGAGTACCCCAAGGATCATCGCTCAGCCCCACGCTTTTCAACATCTACATGGCCCCCCTCGCTGACATCGTCAGACAGCATGGACTCAGCATAATATCATACGCCGACAACACCCAGCTCATCCTCTCCCTCACCAAAGACCCCACCACCACCAGACTCAACTTCCAGGAAGGTATGAAGGACGTTGCATCCTGGATGAGCAGCAGCTGCCTGAAGCTCAACTCGGAGAAGACAGAGGTCCTCGTCCTCGGGCCCTCCCTCTCTGCATGGGACAACACCTGGTGGCCCACGTCCCTCGGCAGCCCCCTCACCCCCACGGACTACGCCAGAAACCTCGGCATCGTACTCGACTCCTCCCTCTCCATGACCCGACAGGTCAACGCCGTTACCTCCAGCTGCTTCAACACCCACCACATCCTCCGAAAGACCTTCAAATGGATCGCTCCCAAATCACAGAAGACCGTCACCCACGCACTCATAACCAGCAGACTGGACTACGGAAACGCCCTCTACGACGGGATCAACAAGTCTCTGCTCCCCAAGCTCCAGACTATACAGAGCACCGCAGCCAGACTCATCCTCGGCGTCCCTCGACACGAACACATCACCCAACACCTGCGAAACGTCCACTGGCTCCCCGTTGAGAAGAGAGTTACTTTCAAGATACTCACCCACGCCCACAAATGCCTCCACAACACCGGACCCCAATACCTCAACGAGAGAATCACCTTCCACATACCCAAGAGAATCCTCCGAGCCTCTGACCTTGCCCTCGCCAAAACACCGCGCATCCGCAGAGCCAGAACAGGTGGAAGAGCCTTCTCCTACATCGCGGCCAAGATCTGGAACGAGCTCCCGACCAACATCAGACGCGCTCCCTCCCTGAACATCTTCAGGAAAACAATCAAGACCTGGCTCTTCGACTGATCGGAGCTGCAACCCCCCCTCCCCCCACCAGCGCCTTGAGACCCTCACGGGTGAGTAGCGTGCTTACAATTCCCTGATTGATTGATTGATCTTTTTTGATTGGGAACCTCATCCACCCCAATCACCCTTTCTGCCACTCTACCACATTATTTACCTTAAATTACTTTTAAAGGTTATTCACAAATACCAGTTCCTATTAATATATATATTCTTATTTTCATTTTTGTTGCCACCTTATTTATTGTAAGTTAATGAATTTCAAAATATTAAAATGGATCTCATGCTAATCAACGTTTTCTATTATTATTAATATTATTATCATTACAATTGTTATTGTTATTATTACTTCTATTTTTAAATTATGTTTATAATGCATATTTATTCATATTATTCAACATATTATTTCATAGCTTGCATTTTATGCAGTATAAATAAGTGTTCACCTATTACTTCACTGTCCGGAAATTTCTCCTAACCTTCTTCTTGGTAAACATTTTGTTCTTTGTAAATTTGTAGCTGTGGTCTTTTTCTTTCTTTCTTTTTCTAGTAATGGATTTCTTGAGATGTTCACAATCCTTTGGTGGGCATCTCCACTCTACTGTGTATGCGTGGAAACTCAGGCACTGCTGGGCATACAAACATCCACCAGAGTGATGTGGAGCAAGGTGGAGATTCCCACCAATACCCTGTGGTGACCAATAGAGTCCTGCCTCTTTGTCATTTCTGACCCCTAACAAATGGGGTGGGCGGAGCTCGTGGAGTTCAACTCCGCGGAATTCTGCAGAGTGAGCTAAAAACTCAGCGGAATACCGCGGAGTTCTGCCATATAAGCTTGTGCATATTCCATCTGGTATAATTATTTCAACAAGCCGTCTCCAGTGCCATCGCCTCACATGGCAAGGCCTCACACAGCAAGGCCAGGATCGTGCACTGCCAGTTCAGACACCAGCTACGTCTGAGCTCCGACAGTAAGTAACAAGCAGCGCACAGCCATCGAGCCCGCAGTGCCCTGCACCTGCATTCTCTCTACGGAACAAGATTCGTGCTCCCTCCCCGCGATGCTAAGATGCTGCATCACCATTACTTACGTAAGAAAAGTAAACAGCCAAAAGGATATGGAAAATCGCCTTCTCTTTTTTGGCGGAATTCTTAAAGCGTGGTGAGACCATGAGAGGCATGCATTGATGGGAGAAATCATGGAGGGGCGGCTGTGGCCATAGGCTCTGGGGCAGCCGTGGTGGGCGGATGCTTGTTCAGCATGGTGGTCTGCGAATGCGATTCGATTACACACAGAGGGGCAGAGGGAGCAGGGCAAACCCCGGAGCAAGGGAGAGGAGCGTAGCCAGGACTGACGTACAAAGCAAGCACTGCACTGTGCCTCCAAAAGACTATTGTATTGTATTGTAATTGCATTTATATAGCGCTTAGTACCCCTGATGAGGCGTCGAAGCGCTTTCTCAGCGAGTAGCGCGCTACTCCGGAACCTATAAAGGATTAGTGTTGAATAAGTATAGTGAAATATGAAAGTAATTTGAGTGATGGATGCTAGTCAGTTATTTGGATTGAGAAGTATAGCGGAGGGATAGAAGAGGGAGAAAGGTTTGCATTTATATAGTGCTTGCTACCCCTGATGAGGTGTTGAAGCGCTTTTTTGGCGAGTAGCACGCTACTCTGGAACCCATAAAGGATTAGTGGTGAATTAGTATAGTGAAATATGAAATTTGAGAAGTGGACATGTTAGTCTAATATTTTGATTGAAAAGGATAGTGGAGGGATAGAAGAGTGAAGGTTTTTTTGTTTGTTTTGTTTTTGTTTTGGAGGTCATAGCATTAGGAGGAGGCTTGGGAAGAGTAAAAAGGGATGTGGAATGGAGAAGTCAGAGGGAAGAGTTTAGAAAGGCTTGTTTTGGGGGATCGGTATAGTAAAAGAGGTGTCAGACGATGCAAGGAGGGGTAGAGTAGGGGAGAGTCTAGAAAGGGTTATTTTGGGGATCGTAGTAGTGGTATGGGGTTTGGGATGAATGAGAGAGTGGATGTAGAGGATATATTGAGAGAGGTATAGGGTGAGAAATAGGGTTGTGCATTGGATATGCTGAATTAGAAGAAAGTAATAAATATATAGATCCATAAGTACATGGAAGTATATAGATGCATAAAGGAAGTAAGCATATGTAGATTAAAGATGCATTAGATAAACTCTGGTTTTCAAGTGCTGTTGTACTTAAAATGACAACAATATAACAATATTCCTGGCAGAGGCCCCCCAAGCAATACCAATCATAGGTGGGAACTTCAACAAGGTCATGAAGCAAGCTCCAGACACACACCCACACTCAGACACTGGAGTTGTAGGCTCGCCCAGTTGAGTGAATCTTTATGTGAAATATGGTGACAACAATACATTAATTAAAGGTCTATTCTTTCCTCTCTTGCACAACAAGCTGCATTGTCTTTGAAAAAAAGCCCCAAATAAATCCAACCCACAAAGTGATGGGATAAGAGAGCACAGACCCAAGCAGTGAGTGTCAACTCTTAATATCGGCACGCTGCGAAACCCTAGGGCAATGGAGGATAAGAAGCTCCACAGAGATATTGTCCCAGACCTTAGTGGGCAGTAAACTCTGCCACGCTATGGTCGGCGGAGTTTTTGGCGAACACAGTGCTCCAACCGGAGCGCAGAGTCGGCAAACTCTGAGAACTCTGCGGGCAGAGTGGAGTTTACGGCCCACCCATAACAAATACATCCACAGTCTCTGCATTTATTGTACCTGTTTCAGACAATAACTCAAGAACTATTAAGAGTAGTAACATCTGTTTTCCTTCTGTGTGCCTTATTTTCATTGTACTTTATTTGTGTGGTGAATTAAAAGACACACTGCTTTTACTAAATAAAAAACTAAAAGCACAGTTAAAGATGTTTACTTTATAAAAGAGAATATCATCCAACCCACAACACAAATTATGTACAATTACATTTATAGTTCATTACTCAAACACTGTGATAGACATACGACTTAGGGGCCAATTTAAAAAAGCATTTATGAATATGGAAGTAGAACTACAGGAGTACTCTTTTGGGCACTCTTACATAGAAGAGTGAATAAAAATATACTGCTGTATTACTCCTCAAGTAATACCATATTACTCATAAATTCGTATGTGAATGACCCACCACCCCAAGTGTACATCTTTGTGAATCTGCTGAAACGTCCAAATCCATATTAGTAAGAGCGCAAAGAGGACACAGCCCTTTCTGTTTGTACTAATTGTATTTGAATATTCCTTGAATACTCCGATTTTATCACTATTTTTTTCCTATTTTAGATGTTTGGGTGTTAATTCACAAAGGCATGTAAGAGTATTTAAAAGAGTATTACATGTTCCACAAACTAACCAGTGAATAGTGGTGCAAGTGGGTTGAATCATTATTTTAATAGACAAAACAAGACTTTAGTTAATACACCAGTAACAGATACCTAAGTGGTTTTGGTGCCCTGCTTCAGGGGCATCCTGTAGGGGCTTCCATATGTAAAGAAACTTCACCTGAAAGCACAGTGTTGAGATAAGTGAGACAGAGTCAGAGAGGGTGGGAGAGTAGGAGGACACGAGAGGAAGAGAGAGACCCAAAGACAGGAGAAAGAGAGACCGAGGTAGAGATATGTGGAGAGAAAGGAAGCTACATAGGCATTGGAAGACGTAGGAAGGAGAATAAGCCAAAAGAGAGAAGGCGTGTCAGCAAAAAACTGTTAGCGTATCAGCTATACTGAAGAACAGAAAGTGACACAAGAAATAAAAATAACTAAATTGAACTCTGAATATGGCTATTCCATGCTAGAGCATCGATTGTAGATTGGACAGACAACGCAGAGCCTGGGTCTTAGGTGACAAGGTCCTGACTCATTGCTGACACGTATGATCGTGAGCGACTCTGTTGATCTTTGTAATGTTTGATCACGATCAGCTATGTTTTAAGAGCAGTATACAATGAGTACTACTGCACACCCTACACTATCTTTCTGCATTCCGTAAAGGAGTTTAACTAGTATAGTACACACATTGTGGCGCAAGCCGCCTCCTGGGTCTGATCATCACACAACCTGCACAGATTGAGTGCTCAGGCTGAGATGATAAGGTTTGGCAAGATTGCAAAAATAGACATGATGATTCGCTGCTTTAATATTGATTGGAGAGGAGTCATATTTCAGTGCCACGGTTGGAACAACATCCCCCACCCCTCCCCGCAAGGCATCACAAATGAAAGGTGGGATAGTGAGGGTATAGCCTCTTAAAGATCACACAGTATGGTTTGGGATATAGGACATAATGTGTTAGGAGACATAAGTTGGAGTGGAGGGTCTTGTTCATTAACCAAAAGTTTTAGTTGATATCTGCCCAGTACAGGAAGCCAGTGGAAGCCCTAGAGGACAGGTGGACACAGCGGAAAGGGTGGTACAAAGGGTATCAGTGTATCCAAAAGAGGTGTGGAGAAGGGAAGAAAGCTAGGCAGATGAAGAAAGGTATGTAGATATCTGTGCTACGGCTGGAGGTGTGGAGAAGGGAAGAAAGCTAGGCAGAGGAAGAAAAGTATGTAGATATTTGTGCTATGGCTGTCTGTGCAATGGCTGTAGGTGTGGAGAAGGGAAGAAAGCTAGGGAGAGGAGAAAAGATTTGTAGATATCTGTGCTACGGCTGGAGATGTGGAGAAGGAAAGACAGCTAGGCAGAGGAAGAAAGGTATGCAGATATCTGTGCTATGGTTAGAGATGTGGAGAAGGGAAGAAAGCTAGGCAGAGGAAGAAAGGTATGTAGATATCTGTGCTATGGCTGGAGATGTGGAGAAGGGGAGAAAGCTAGGCAGAGGAAGAAAGGTATGTAGATACCTGTGCTATGGTTGGAGATGTGGAAAAGGGGAGAAAGCTAGGAAGAGGAAGAATGGTATGTAGATATCTGTGTTATGGCTGGAGATGTGGAGAAGGGAAGAAAGCTAGGCAGAGGAAGAAAGGTATGTAGATATTTGTGCTAAGGTTGGAGATGTGGAGAAGGGAAGAAAGCTAGACAGAGGAAGAAAGGTATGTAGATATTTGTGCTAAGGTTGGAGATGTGGAGAAGGGAAGAAAGCTAGACAGAGGAAGAAAGGTATGTAGATATATGTGCTATGGTTGGAGATGTGGAGAAGGGAAGAAAGCTAGGCAGAGGAAGAAAGGTATGTAGATATTTGTGCTAAGGTTGGAGATGTGGAGAAGGGAAGAAAGCTAGACAGAGGAAGAAAGGTATGTAGATATATTTGCTATGGTTGGAGATGTGGAGAAGGGAAGAAAGCCAGGCAGAGGAAGAAAGGTATGTAGATATATGTGCTATGACTGGAGATGTGGAGAAGGGAAGAAAGCTAGGCAGAGGAAGAAAGGTATGTAGATATCTGTGTTATGGCTGGAGATGTGGAGAAGGGAAGAAAGCTAGGCAGAGGAAGAAAGGTATGTAGATATTTGTGCTAAGGTTGGAGATGTGGAGAAGGGAAGAAAGCTAGACAGAGGAAGAAAGGTATGTAGATATATGTGCTATGACTGGAATCCAATCCTCTTTTTCTTTTATTGAACTCTAAACAATTCTTGATGACTAAAATGCAAGCTGAGTCTGGTGATCTAGAATACTTTCCCTAGGTAGGTAGATGAAAAGCTGGTTATCTTCAGCAAAAAAATTGAGCCATAATTTAAAAAAGCAGGCAGAGCTAAATGTTTACCAGGAGGAAGGGGGGAACATCATGCTGCTTGGACACAAAACATTGCCATAGTCTTCAGACAGAGGAATAGAATCTCATTTTGGACTTGTCCAAGATGATCTACAATCAAAGAGGCAAAGAAGGGATGCCCATCATCAGAGATGTCAAGATCTTTCTAGAGACGAAGACGGAAAGAGGCACATCCTCCATTCCATGCCCTGGATAGAAACCAGATTGAAAGATATGAAAACTGAGGAACTTTCCAAAGTTTGAAACTGAACGCTTCCTGTTTTGCACCTCAGTTTTGCTGGAACGTGAAGATTAGCTATTGGATGATTACTTCTACTTAGCGAAGATTCAACAGTGTGATTTTCTTGAATATTGGGGGAAGTGATTTTATGCTAAAGTGACATAGGGAAATCGAAGTGCACACCTTTAATAAAGGCCGGAGAGAAGGATGAAGCATAACTCCCTATCAAGGTGGCGAGGATAGTGTTAATTCTTCACTCTCTTTGTCATGAGAAGGCCGTAAATCCACTTCTACCGACCTTCTAGCAGGTGACTCCAGGGTCCACACCTTGGCGTTCTGTGAGAAACACATCATCCTATTGTTTTTACCGTTTATTGACCAATTGAACTATTATCTTTTTTTCCTTTCCCTATGCTCACATCGTCTCTCAGGAATTGCATCAGCTTCAGTATCCCTGCTGTCTGCCGCTGGGTGAAGCTGTTTTGTCTCGTTCTAATCCCGTTCAAGCTGGCGATCCCCTACAAACCTGAATTGACGGCACAGAAAATGAATTCCTCACACATCCTTGACTGAATCCCCCGTCCATCTGCATGATGCAACCGAGGTGTCATATTTGGTAGCCAAGTGCTCCTATCACCCTTCATCATTGAAACTATGAGTACTGCTCACCTAACCCTCCCTCCTAAACATCTGGATAATCCAGCCACTCCACCCCGCCAAGTCTTTAAACACTTCAGGGTGGAACAGCTCAACTTTCACGTTTGAGTAGCCTTCAAAGTTCTTTCCTTGGTATTCAGATCACTACACAGTCTTGTACCACTCTTCCCAAGGAGGCTTCTGACATCTTCACTACCCATCATGCACTCTCAGAAGAGCACCACAACCTCTCTGTCTCCAAACTACCTTGAACCTCCTCCAGATCTTCATCCTTCTTCCTACTGGTGCAACTTCATTGGAACATACACCCTTGGAGGTCATAGGTTTTGCCTTAATCCTCACCATCAAAGAAGTCCTGATGCCTCATACTCCTCTTTTCAGGCACAAAGGCAACAGAGAACCCTCTTCACAGGCGCATCTTCCACAACGTACCTGGACAAGCCAATGGCGATGAAGGCCACTAGTATTCATATATAGTGTCACTTAATCTAACTGCTCTGATGCTTTTAATACATACAGCCACAGGCTCATCTGTCTGGTGCTTGCTTTAAAAGTGACAGTACTTGTAGTTGCAGTCAACACCGTGGGCTATCTACCTGGTCAACCTCATTCTACATACCTCTCAGTTGTATGTCATAGTATCATATACAGGACTACTGGTCTATGGGGTATGAATTTTCTAATAATAACTCAAAGGGGGTGATATTTTTGTAATTAGTAGTTACAACAAAATATTTATGTGAGACGATATTCTGAGTGCAGTATTTTGGGACCACTCCCTCCTGTTGCCTTGTGTTTGATTAATTTAATTCACTGGGTAGTCAAATATCCCATGATAATGTCCATTTCCAGGGACAAAAGAGCCACAGTATGTATCAGTTTCACAGGAATATGTATTAAGTGTGCCATAGGAATTCCGTGCTCCTGCCCGCCACAGGCTCATTGTACCACTGTATTAATAGGGTCATAACATATTTCTTCATCAATGTTCCACAAAGCAACCACCTGCTTGAAATCCACACCCTCAGATTACAGTGTGCTGTTAAGTCACCAGCTTCTCTTAAAATGGATGGGGGATCATTTCAAGTACATCAAACACCATACTTACTACCATAGATTTTTATTTAACAGATCAGTTCATTTTGACGCTGTACTGTTGGTACCTTCAAATGAACCACTTGGACTGACGTACCTAGCAGTGAATTGTAAAAGGAGACCCCAGTACTAGATAAGGAATTCCTGAATTACTAAAGTTTTCCCTGGCTTAGAACAGAAAGGTTACTGACTCTCTTAGGCATGGAAAGATAGGTCGAATTTGTGAAGAGTGTTATCCTTGCATTCTTAACACTCCTTCTTGGCTTACTCCCACATAAAACACACAAAAGGTGATGTGAGACTGCTTGTAATAAGTCTAACCACTGGCAGCCGCTCGGAGTAGTATTCCAACCAGTTGTTCTTTTGCCTACCAGGCCACCTCAGTTTGGACCCAGCTATATGCAAATCAGCCCGACCCTACTCCAGTAGGAGCAGTCCAGCCCAAATTGCCTGGCCAGGTGCCCCCTGTACCAGAACACAAGCAGTCCAAGACTGCTTTCCTCCTGATTGGGGCTTGCCAGTCAGAGTAGCTTGGTTTCATGTGCATAGTGAGTACAAGACCCACGTACGGGCATAGTCTTGCCACTTAGGGCAGTACATCAAACACAAAAAAGGTGACAGGAGGAATGCTCTAACTACTGGAAATCGCTTGGGGCAGCATTCCTACCATTTTTATTTAACCCACCATGCCACCTCAGTTTGTACCAAGCCATATGCAAATCTGTCTAAACCCTGCTCCAATAGGAGCAGTCCAGCCTGACCTGTGATGTGGGTCCCGTGCTCACTGTGACACTGGAACCAAGCTACAACCCACTGACGTGCCACAACTGGAGTGAAACTGGTTGCTTGTGTTCTGGTTACAAGAGGACATGGTTTGACAGTTCAGGCTGCACTGTTCCCGTTGGAGCAGGATCAAGGCTGATTTGCATATAGGTAGGTCTAATCTGAAGTGCATTGTGGGCAAAAAACAAAGGACTGAGATGCGGCCTGAGTAATTACCAGTGGCACAGATTAATTCAAGCATCCCATTCATCACGTTTTTGTATAGTTCAGTGCGATGCCCTTAGTGCGACCAGTATGCCCAGACGTGGGTCTCGTGCTTACTTTGCCACTGGAACCAAGCTATAACCGACAAGCGCCAACTAGGGTGCAACCATTCTTGGGTTGCCTGTGTTCCAGTTCAGAGAGGACCAGCTTGGCAGTTTCGGGGTGGACGGTTCCTAATTGGGGAAGGAACAATGCTGATCTACATTTAACTGGGTCTAATCTGTGGTATTATGGGCAAAAAACAAAACAATGAAATGGAATACAGAACAAGTAATTATCAGTGGTTGAAATTAATTCAAGCATCTTAAACATAATTTTTTGCATACATTAAGTCCATGTAAGAGTGCCTTTTCTGGCTTCCGACTGTCTTAAAACTGCCTTAATCCGCCGGGAAATACCTGTCGTAAATAAAGCCATACCTCTTGGCTTGAGACAGTCTTAAAGCTTCCTGAAGCCAGGAAAATTGTAATAAATGAGGCTATATTTCCTGGTTTAGGACTTTAGACAGTCTTATGGCTGCCTGGAGTGAGGGAAAATCCATAGTAAATAAGGTCAAGTTTCTTTAGTTGTTTCCTGGCTTAAGACAGTTTTTAGAATGCCTTAACCCAGGTGAACCTGTAGTGAATGAAGCTATTATTTGCTGACTTAAGACAGTCTTAAGTGTGCTTTAATCCAGGGATAAATCATAGTAATTAGTGTCATGTTCAGGCTTCTGACAATTTTAAGACAAGTCAGGGAAAAAAGTTTCAGTAAATAATATCCAGCATTTGGTACATTAAGGGGGTTATTTATGAGAGCCTGCGTCACTTTTGCAGCACACATAGAAAGAGGAAAACGCCTCTTAGGATTGTTTCTGTGCAGGAAGGTGCTCCTTCCTGCACAAAAACAATCCTGCATGCAACAGAGGCACCCATGCACCATGTGTGCAAGGTTGCCTACGTTGGCGCCAGGCTGCCGAGACAGTGCCAGCGCAGGGAGAAAGGACAGGAATGCACCATATTGCATAAATATGGTGCATCCCTGCCTTTTCACTTTGGCGTACGGCAGCGCAGCAAGGTGACTTGCTGCGTTGCCCTACGCCAAATCCCATAAATAAGGGCCTGGGTGTTCTGGCAACTCTGCTTGAAGGATGGTTAGTGCGTACATGCCAATAGACCCGATTCAGACAGGAGAGTCCCGATTTATTGAACCAAAAATGGGTTTTATTTTGACTGTTTCTCAGCTGAAATTACCTCTGCTTCAATAGAAGTCAATGGGGGAAATACATTCTCCCGATTATTTTTTTTTAAATCTCCCTCTTTGCTCTTCATAAATGTTGGCATGCATGCTAGTGGTGCCTAGGGGAGCTGGGGCTTCTGTGCTAGTGGAATAATCCGGGCTAATGAATGCCGGCAATCAACACTTACAAGTTGGGCTCTCCTTAATGGGCGCCCCCTGCTGGTCGGTCCTTGATCTAGACTGGATCAAGGCAGCTCATTATCTGCCAGGAAAGGCCTCCTTGTCAGAGGGATGGCTCCTTGAATCCAAACTGAAAGTGTTAATGATGTGACTGAAACCGAGCTTTCAGGCCTGCTTCAATCTCTGGTTGGCAATGTTTGGGTACAACCTAACTAGTAAACACATAACAGAAGCGAGTTTCTCATCATTAGCCTTCCGCGTCAAGAAACATACAGCAGACTTCCATGGAGAGTATCATTATAAATAAACAGACCCTACTTTTTATTCTATTGATTTTAGCACTGTTAAATGCAGTTGCCATGGGCAACGTTCTTTGGTACAGAGAGTTAGGGCAAGATGTACGAAGAATAGTAATAGCGATTACCAAATTGCAGTTTTTTGCGAATCGCTATTACTAATGTACAAATGAGTTATTTAGCCTCTGGTCCCTCAATAGCGATTTGTAGTGGGCTGCAAATAGACCAACCTCATGAATATTAATGAGGTAGGTCGCAATTTGTGATCCACTACGATTCTCTGCCAACACAGGGATGGTGGCCTTCTTTTTTTCTTTAAATGCAGCCCGTTCTTCTTAAAGAAAAAAGGAATGCATTTTAAAAGGAAAAACATCAAACATTTGAGTTTCATTAAAAAAAAAAATATACATATATTTTTAACCATTCTCAAAGGCCCTTTGCGAATGGTTTTCCACTAACTTTGAGTCGGCAGTAAAGTGCGAATGTTTTGCGACCGGTATTTGGAAGGGACGCCATAAACATGCTCCTTCAAAATACCGATTCGCAAACCCAAATTGCGATTTGGTAGTAGCTTACCGAGCCGCAATTTGGGCTTTGTACATTTGAAAATGCCTTTTTGCTTTCGCAATCGTCCCGATTCTGTGAACTCCCTTTTGATAGAAATTCTCATTGTTTGTTGCAGAGTTTTTTTTATATTCTTACCCCCGCCCCAGGAAAAAGAAAATAGAGACTTCAGTGCATTCAACAGGAGAGTGGGAAATATCCAAAATGTTCACATCTAATATCACACTTTGAAGGTATCAAATGCATTCATTGATTTGTAGAGTTATATTGGATTTTTGCAAAAGGTCAAACATGTTGGGTATCCCTTTAAGAAGCAGAGCCATTTGGAAGTAACAATATACCTTGAACATCCATCTCTTGTTTTATATCCTTCCTCTTTGGGTGTCCCCTTGGGTCGTGTTTCCATGATTTGCAAGTCTAACTTTACACTGTGAAGATCTGAATCTGATAGAAACAAAAGGTTCTCCCTTTTAATTCCTAAAACAACTCTGTTATTTAAACATAAGCTGCCTTGAGTCATTCATAGCATTTATTATTTAAAGACTAGGCCTGTACTCCAGAGAAAATCATGTTACTAAGAAAAAAACACTAGTGTCTAATACAGTAGTAGAAAAACTGAGAATGGGGTAAGGCACACTGAGGGGATTCAGCTGACCAAAAAGGTATTAAGGACCTAAAAGATAAAACAATGGTAACGTCATTAAGTCATTTAATGGCCGGGCACAGAGCTATTGACTTTGCCAATAGTTGTGGTCACAAAGGCATATTTTATCATTGCGTAATGTTTCAAAATTGCCAGCAAATTTCAGTGCAACATGTTGGCCATCACAAAATGTTAAAAAAAATGTTAAGGAATGATATAGTTTGCCAAAACATTAAAGATGGCTGCTTGTGAGTGCTCTTGAAGGGACAGCCATCTTTGGACGGTAAACTATTAATAAATAATTGGAAAACAATTTAATGATGGCCGCCCATAAAAATAGTGCCTGTGCTGTGTGTGATATGGCTCACTGCAAATGTCAGCGAAAGGGGTCCTTGCAACAACAAAAAATGTAAAAACATTGTGAGAAGCAAAGTATTTATTTATTTTTTTAAAAGAAAGGACAGTGCCCATGGCACTGAAGGAGAAGGCGGATCGCACATTTTGCACAATCAAAATGCTGCTGCTCTGAGTGACAGGACTCAATGGCTGAAGTGGGCTTTCCCTTTTTGCCCCCTGATGTATGCTGCTGCAGGGGAAGCATGAAATGAATTACTATTTAACAGACCATGGATGAAGGCTGGTGACCCAAAACCCATCTAATGATGTGTATGGGGCCATATTTATCAAGGGGTTGCGTCGCTTTTGCACCACGCTACTAAATCTTTATCTTTAAGCTGTTCTTCCAACCAACCCGCCTTAGTGATAGCTGGTGCCTCCGAATCCTGAACAAAAGCAATACTAAAATTGCCCCAAGGATCATCCACACAATCTTCTAGGGGTGCAGGTAACCTCGACAAACAGTCAGCCACAACATTGTTCTTGCCCGGCACGTAGGTGATCTTGTACACGTATTCTTTCATTCTCATAGAGATTCTAGCTAATCTTGCGGAGGCCCCTACACTACCTTCGGTCGTTAAAATTTTTACCAAAGGTCTATGGTCTGTGCGAATGGTAACAATCTTGCCCCAAACAAAAACACGAAAGTGTTCCAAAGCCCACGCACAGGCAAGTGCCTCCTCTCTATGATGGGGTATTTACTCTCTGTAGGTGATAAAGCCCTAGATGCAAATAGGATTATTTTCTCGCAACCATCACACCCTTTTTGTGAAAGGTCTGCACCCAACCCTTTATCACTCGCATCAGTGGTCAACCAACACTCTGTGTTGGGATCAAAGCTGCTTAAAGCATTCACCTTTTCTAAACAAGACTTAACTAGGGAAAACTCTGCCTCACAGTCAGCCGTCCACTCAAATTTTGCATTCTTCTTGAGAAGCGAGCGTATGTTGTACACTTTGCTTGCAAAGTTAGGTATAAATTTTGCGCAATACTCGGCCATGCCTAAAAAGACCTCACTTCCTCCTTTGTACTAGGAGAAGGTGAACCAACAATGGCATTGACCAACGAAGGTTTGGGTTTCACACCAGCCTCACTTATGACATGTCCTAAATACGATACGTTCCTCTGTGCAAACTTACACTTGCTAAGTTCGACAGTTAAACCCACTCTTTGTAAAACTTCCAACACATCATTCAACATATGGTCATGATCTCCTTTGCACCCAGTAGCGATTAAAATGTTATCTTGGAAGAAACTCACGCCCCTCATCTTGCCAAATAACCTATGCATCAACCGCTGAAAAACCGCAGCGGCAGAGGCAAGGCCGAAAGGCATACGCCTGAACTGGTAACACCCAAACGGCGTAATGAAAGCGGTAAGCCTCCTTGACTCAGGGCTGAGTATAACCTGGTGGTACGCTGCCGATAAGTCTATGGTAGAAAACCAGGTCGCCCCCTTGAGTGAAGAAACCATCTCATTGATCTTGGGCAGGGGAAACTTCTCGATAACGATATTGTTATTTAGGTGGCGCAAGTCGATGCATAAACGGATTTTTCCGTTGCTTTTGCGCGATATCACAACCGGAGAAATCCATTCGGAACTCTCCACTTCTTCAATCACGCCTTTAGTTATTAAACTCTCTAACTCCTTATTAACCTCGTCCCTTATCAACATAGGAACTGGTCTAGCTTTGTGGACCTTAGATTCTGCGTCCTTCTTTAATACAATTTTATGTTCGAAACCTTTGAGTGCCCCTAAATTCTCTCCAAAAACTCCTGGAAATTTTTTAACTAAGGCATCTTCCAACTTACTGGTTTCATCAACTACTAGTACCTTTTCTTCACTATTAGGATCAAGAATGATGTGCAAATTCTTTTGATCCATCCAGCCCAGCACGGACGGACCAAGTTTCGCCACATATAACTTCCCCTTGCTGACCTCCCTTTAAATAAGAAGGTAAGCCATCTGAACCCAAGCATGTCGATTTTCTCTCCGGTGAAACTCACCGGGTTAACATCTGTGGGGTATAGCTGGTGCCCTATTTTTTTCACAAACTTTTCACCCCACACTGCTTCATTTACGATAGTATAGGGAGATCCAGAATCAGCAAACATATTAACTGTAACTCCACCCAAGGACATTTCACAAATGGGCTTCCCCTTCATAGAATTATCAATGACATTTAAAACAAAGTTTCCTTGTAGACTTTTTACACAATTACTCTCACTATCTGCATCGCCATCAGTACCATCATCTTCATTCCACACATATTTAACATAATTTCTTCTTCTACACATTTTGCTGAAATGACCCATTAAACCACAAATCCCACATTTCTTCCTTGCTGCCGGGCAATATTTGCTATAAGCCATGTGTTCTTTGCTATCGCAGCGGTAACACCTTCTTTCCTCCGGTTTCCTTTCTCTCCAAAGTTTCTCTGTGGAAGACTATGACCACGACCCAAGGTGTTTTGAAATTGGTTCCTATTCGAGTTTTGTACCTTGAAAACTCCCCCTGGATCTTTCTCGGATTCTTTAATCACAGTAGCGCACCTCCCTGACATTTCACCTTTTCTCATAATAGCTAAAACGTCTTCCAAAGGTGCATCCCCATTGACCCATAAGCGATCCTGGATGGGAGAATTATTATTATGCATGACTAATTGATCCCGTATTAAATCGTCATGCAGCTCCCCAAATTTACAGTCAATGGCTAATTTTTTTAGATCATCCACCCACTCATCTACTAATTCTTCTTTGCTCTGTTTCCTTTGGAAAAACGTATCTCGTACAACACCAATGCAAACTTTGGGGGCAAAGTATTTGTCAAGGTCTTTTAAAGCTGAATCAAATACACTTTCTTCGCTGCATGTAATTTTAGGCAAACGGGTATACGCCTTCAACCCAACAGGACCTAGAGAATGCAGTAACAGTCTTTTCATCTGATCCTGTTTCATCTTCCCAGCCTCATCCACTGCCTTGATATAATTTACAAAGTAATCCTTCCATTCCAACCATTTCATACATGGCTGTGATCCCGTTGCCCAAAATGGATGTGGAGGACTAATGGTAAAACTTTGCTGTGCCATCGCTTGTTCCACACCCCGCGGTTCCTGATCTCCTTGTTCCATATACCATGTATTAAAGTGTATTTAAGTTAACGTGAATATTAGAGTGAAAATTCCACACGCAGTCCCAAAGTCTTCTTAGTGTCCACCAAAACTGCTTGAAGGATATTTGTAAGAAGAGCAGAATAAAAAAACAATCTCCCAATTATTTAAGTAAAGTTAGTCGTCTCCCGACTATCTCACCTGTTTCCTCATGTAAACGCTAAAGATTACAAGCCAAGTTCTTTATATCGATAAAGTTTCAGCCTCTTAAGGTATGAAACACACTCACGTTGCAGGAGCTTGTAAACCTTCCTCCCGACAAAGTCTCGAAGAATTCCAAGATGGCCGCTACGCAAGGTCACGCAACGTGACCTTGCGTGATGATGTCACCACAGCGTGTCTCAACCCATACGTCGGATACGCACTCCCCCCCTCGCTCGTGCCTTGCTGAAATTCCTAGAGCGAGGAGGAATGCGCGTGAGGGTAGAACGCTGCCTCCACTTAAACGATGCGGCCTTTGGCAGTTCCCCAACGGTTCACGTAACATGCAGGTAACGATTCTTACTGCAAATCTTCCTTGGCCGGCAACATCGGGGGTAGACAAATCCAGTTGCGGCAACCTTGGCTAAATCGCTGGAGGTTTCCAATGAATCCTACCTCTTAAAGTGGCTTCGAAATTAAAATTGAAACAAAAATGAATCAATATGGGTTGAAGTTCTTGTGGATCCGTTTCAAGTCGTCGCCAATTGTAATGAAGCCAGAGACTGGTTATCTTCCAAACTCTTTATTCCAAATTAGCAGAGGAAACAGGCGAGAGCCAGGCAGCATGGCTTCCACTCCAGGACACCGGTAACCAACTGATGCCCTGGAATGGAATCCCTGAAGGAACCACATGAGCATTCCATGCCTCGCTCTGCCCACGTACATCTAAAGTAATAAACAATGTACAAGGAGAAATGTACTATACAACAGCATGTGTGTTTGACCGGCCTAGGAAGGCCGACCAAACACACATGTGCACTTATAAGTGCACACTAATTCTCCTCCCTGACATGCCCGGCCTGGCCCTATTCTTACTGCGGGGCTCAGACAGACAGCATAAATAAAATGATAATAACATTGTGCTATTATCATTTTATATATCATCTGCTGGCGTGGACTCTGGGGCAACACTCCTCCGCCATTACGGAGGAGCCGCCCCTGGATGTTGCACAGTGAAATGATTCGCAGGCAGGAACCAAATAGATCTGATGGAACGACCTTTGTGTAGCTTTGAGGCAAGCTAGAATGCTCACAGCTTGGAATGTTTCTCTTTGTCTTCCCTGTGGTGTTCCTTCTGGAACAGATGGACATGAGCTGACCTCCAAGCAACACCACAGGGATCCTGCCACTCTTAAACTCAATTTACCTTGAAACACGCGTACCCAGCTCAATTATTACAACTTTTTACTGACTATTGGAGGCCAACACTGCTTGGAACAGGGCCCTGATGGTGAATTTCTTTGAACCCTAGGCAGAGCTCTTCTCATGACACATACTGACTGCTGGTGTGACTGCTCCATATCTCACATACGCATCTCTGATATGTAAGTACAAGCCAGGAACTTAAGTGATAACGCCCATTCCCTAAAGCAGTAACAGCCAGTAAAATTAAAATCCCTGATCTGGTTGCGCTAGTTCCAAAGTTGTGTCTTCTTAAGACAATAGCGTTGCAAGCTGTGCACTAGTGAACTTCAACAGCAAGTGCCATGAGCCATCTCTGCTTGAGAATACTGAGGAGCGAGGCACAAGTGCATGCTAGTAGACCATCATGCGCACAACTCCTGCACCAGTGCTGTAGATAAAAGTGTGCGACCGAGGAGCACACTTGAAATTTGTTTTACATAGAGAAGCAATGCAGTAGCAGTCACCATCCGGCTTGGCACCTCTGTCTGAAGGGTTGCAAATAGTAATGTCAAGATGCACTCAACGCTCTACCAAGTTTTGGACTTCCATCTCCATCTGATGGTTAAGATGCCTCACTGTGGGCCACTTATGGAAAATCTGTTCTAGTGCATTATATCTCATCCCAGGTTTTGGTGGCATCTCTAGTTTAAAAACATCTCCAATACTCCTACACAGGTTTAGCCTTCAAATCACCATTCATTTGCTTCTTACTTGCTTTGATCACTCATTTGCGTTCAACCATAAATACTCCTCAAGACATTGTGACATCGTCAAGTTTTCTTATGCAAGTTGGACCTCCTATTAGTGAGTGGGAAGAATGGATTGATACTTTCGAGAATTATCTCAAGGAAATGGATGGTTTGAATTTCTCTTCCGGTTGCAAAAAGGCGCAATTACTTAGTCCAGTGGACAAGGAAAGGCAGCATATTTTTTAAATACTTAGCCCTGGCAGTGGATTCTCCAGGGGTAGTGTTTTGAAGATGTTTACAAGGAGGACAAACTGATACTGGAGAATAGATTCACAAAGTCAGTCAATGTTGTCGTGCCCAGACATACATTTTATACCTCTCCACAAAAACTGGATGAAACAATGGATGAAGGCTGTGTGAATTAGCCATAAACTGCCACTTTGGTCCCATGACAGTTGAACTCCTCAAGAACCAACTCATTGTCCAGTGTGTTAGTAAAAAGTACATGGGTGCCTTTGGGCTGCAAGCAACCCTACCCACATAGAGGCTGTCTCAATTCCAAAGGTTGTGGAAGAGTCAGAGTCATGGATGAGGGAGATGCAGTGCCCTGAGGCATGGTAAATCCAAGAAGTGACTGTCACTCAGTATAATCAAGCAAACGTAAATGCAGTCAATGAAGTAAAAACAGTCAATTTCTAAAAGTGCAGTGGGGGAGGCTAATAGAGTGAGAATGCAGCATAATTCTGCCGGAAGACTTTCCCAAAGGAGTTGTAATAGATGTGGGCCAGAACTTTTTTGCAAGGAGTGCAGAAGGAGAGGCAGGAAGGGTCACTTTGCCAATATGTGTTGAGATAGAAAGAACAGGATTGCAACTGTTAATTCTGATGAGTATACACAAAGGATGTTGATTGTGGATGCTCTTGAAGCGAAACACACTAGCTTGAACACAATTGTTCTCAAAGATGTGTTTGATGAGACATTGCCCGTTGTTCAGTTGCATCCTAAAGATATAAAATCCAAGGGACTCAAGGATATTATTTAACTAGATGTGGGCTGACAAGTTTGGAGACTGAATGGTTATGGGAAAAGTATATGTTTCCAAATCTGGACCCCCAATATTAGGTTGGTTACATTATTATAAATTGAGTATAGATATCAGCCCAAAAGCTCTAGACCAGATCATGATTGTATGTGAATCAGGGGTTGATGGTGTTCTATCAAATTGCCAAATGATGTTCCAGAAAGGGTTACACGCATAGGATAGTCTTGTAAAAGGAGACAATCCGTGCCAGACATAAAGCTAGAAGGATTCCCTTACTCATTAGGCAGGAGGTTATAAAAGAACGCTCCAGCAGATGGTAACTGAGGTTGTAATAGAATGGGAAGAAGCCTTATAATGGCTTTCTCTTGTTGTGATAATAAAACAAACTGATGGAAGCCTTAGATTTTGTGTAGATCTGAGGTCCTTAAATTTAAACACTGTTATGGGTTGTTTTCCACTGCCCAACATCAATAAGATGGTGTTGCGCCTGAGAGGGAGAGGGGGTAGGTAATTCTCGAAGTTAGACTTGAGGAGGCTTGCACCAGATTCAGCTACACTTAGACTCCAAGGCATTTACAGCATTTGTAACTCCAGGTGGCATCTACCAATTTATGTGCCTTCCTTAGGGGTTAGCATCAGCCGCTGGTGTTTTTCAGCGCATAATGACTCAAGTCTTGCAGGACATTCAAAATTTTTTTTTTTTCAAGACAACATTCTAATGTTTGACAACACAGTTGAAGAGAGCAATTTGATGTTTGGAGAGGTTTTAGCTAGGATTTCAGGAGTTGGGGTGACACTATACAAAGAGAAGCGTAGATATTTGGAAGAGGGAGTAGAATTATTAGGTATTCTATCTCTGCTGTGGGGTTTAACTCAAAGCTATCCTGGTCAGTGCCATAGTCAACGCTGGTGTGCCTTATGATACGGAGCAGTTCAGGTATTTTATAGACTTATTTTATTTGTAGAGACTTTTGCAAATATGGAAGACTTGAGAATTCTTTTGAGGAAGGGAGCGACATTATGGCCACAAAGGCCTTTGAGTCAATAAAGTATGAGAGTACTGGACATGCGGATGGTGCTCTTCAGCCTCTGCATATGAGGTACGAGGGATGTGATCTCCATATGTCCCATAGACCCACCTCATGGTTGAGTGTCTTTGTACAATGATAGACTGGTTTCCACCCTCATCTCCTCCTTCGTATATATTGACTCTTTGATTTTATCTCATTTCTTGTTTCTATTTGTTCCTTCCTCATGTTTTAAGGAAACATGATGTGTTGTAGCTTTAAGCCAAGCTAGAATGCTCACAATTTGTTTCTCTGTGTTTTTCTTGTGGTGTTTCTTCCCTTGGACAGTTAGAACTGAGCTAGGCTAAAGGCAACACTACAAGGATCCTGCCACTAACATACTCAACTTACATTAAAAGATGTGTATACAACTTAATTATTACAACAGACCTCGAGTCAACAGAACACATGCATCAGAAGAACAGTGTTGGACTGGAGGGGTTTTACATTGCATGCCATGCATATCTTCCTTAAGGCACCAATCGTTGAGCCTGTAATACACTACGGGCATAGGGTTTTAAAACATACCTTTGGTTCATGGGAAGCCAATGGAGCCGGCTCTTGGCAGAAGACAAATGATCACATGTCTTTAGACCTATTAATGTCCAACTGTGAAGTTCTGAGATTGTTGCAGCATGGATAAGACAGAGAAGGAAAGATCTTGGTTTTGATGAAGACATTTTTCTATAAGTGATAACAAAAATGCAGACCTAACCCTGGCATGAACAACTTTAAAGCAACTTTCTTCTTGGGATCTTCCCAAGCAAATACAGTGTATGGAAAGGGATCAAGATATCGAGGTGATATTAGCCATTAAGGAGAGGCCTCCATCCGGCAGAACACCTAAGGAATTGACCATGAGTGTTGGCATTGAAGAGTCACCTAGCGTAAAGGAATCATGCCGGCAATTCTACTCCTTTGCCTACTGCAGCCATTCAGTTACATTTCCATTCGGTTTTCAAAAATATTTCTCAGATGTTTATGAAGATTCACATGTTAGGTGGCTCAGTTTTATGCAAAAAGAAAGTTTGGAAACTTGGAAATACTCCATATAAAATGTGTGTTTCAAAAGCAATAATGAGAAGATGGGCTAGTATAAATAGTAGTATGAGGAAAGAAATTTAATTTCATGTATGCCAACAAACCTGATTCACGCTGGAGACTCCCGATTTTCTAAATCAAAAATTGCTTTACTTTAAATTTCTCCTGTGTAGAATTGCCTCTACTTCGATGCAAATCACTGGGTAAAATAAATTCTCCTGATTTCTTTTTCAAAACCTATCTAGTTCTTGCTCCATATGTTTGCATTTATGTTAAAAATCCCTAAGAATGAAAAAGTATTCTATATCAAAAGCTGGTCGAAAGAGGCCTTTGTGAAGCTTAAACTCTCTACTCCTGATTCCGTCTAAATTAAAGAAATAAAAATCACTCACCCGATCATTCTCTGGGGATGCGCCTAGAATTTGGAATGCTCTGCCACAGGATCTACGTGTCAACCAATTATTCCTGCTCTTCAGAAAAAACCTTGAATTACTTCTTTTGAACAAATACCTGAACCCTCCCTCCTAAAATAATCAACGTTCCTTGATACCCTTCAACCATCAAAGAGCCTGAACTTCACACCTCTAGAAATAACTGTGCATTTATTCTGCCTACCTCTGAAATAACCTACCATCGCTACCTCCGAAGTATATCGTCCATCTACTACACCATCTAAGGTATATTATTACTTTGTATGCCTACTATTTCTCTCTTCTTTAGCATTCCTTGTAAATGTTGCTGTGCAAAGTCTGTAAAGTGCTCTGATACCTTCGGGTCAAATTCACGCTAAGCGTCTGTCGATGATTTGGGTATTATATAAATAATACACAAAACTTTTTTTTTTAAATACTACAGACTGCCATTTTGTTTGTGTAAGATCCCAAATTGCAGCTGAAAGGATCACGCAGAGGCATGAACAGTGAAACATCTTCAGGTTTATTTCCAAGTAAGAAGAACCCATCCAGGCCCCAGCCAGCTCATCCAACAGCTCCAGCTCATTTGAAGAAACACAATACTATCACCTGGGATACCAGGACCCAGCTTGGAATCTTTCGTAACCAAGGCAGCATGACATCAGAAGTGCACAGGCTTCAGATGCAGCTTAGGATGCCGCACACCTTCCCCCGTTAACAAAAGAAAAGAAAAGCAAAGAAACAAGAGAGGAAGAGAGAGAAGAAAAGGCAAAAGTAAAACCCAAAAGAATAAGTGCTCAAAGATAAGAAGAAGCCTTCAAGATACAAAGTCCTTAAGATAGCTTGGCCTCTTAACAATCCTAGAGGACAAGCGTGGAGATACAACAGAAGTATTATTAGCATTCTCACTAACCACAGAACCTTCACCACATCCAGCCCCTTTAAAAACTGAGACCCTATTGAGATTCCAAATTCTGTGATCCTGAGTTTTAACAGCATTTTTAAAAACCTTTATAACCCGTATGGGTTTGGAAAATCTAACCTTGGTACCAGGTTGCCTAATGACAACCAAGTCACCAAGCATGACCACGGTCTCTTTGGACGATTTCTTGGAGTCAAAATGCAGTTTCCTGGATAAACACTTGGCTTCTTCTCTCTTACGCCAGTCGGGAGAGACCTTCTCAGACGAAGACCTAGAGGCAGCCTCTTCTAAATGTGTGACCCAAGGGGGCTCTACTAAAGAACAAGGAGACCTACCCCTAAAGAGGACAAAAGGTGACTTCCCAGTCGTGCTGTGGGGTGTAAACCTATAGTTCTCAACCTTTCTGAGAACCTCCTCCTTCCAGTTACGACCAGAGCTTTTCGCCCAAGAGATGGTCTCCTTCAACACCCTATTGAACCTTTCTACCATTCCATTGGTTTCTGGGTGGTAAAGGGAACACTTCTTGTGCTTGATGCCACAATTTTTAAGAAAAGCCTCCATTTCTCGTGAGACCAACTGCACCCCATTGTCAGTGAGGATAACTTCAGGGTAACCCTCTTTAGCCAAGAGGGATTCTAAAAATGTGATGACAGACACAGTCTCTATACTAGACGTAAAACAAATTTCAGGCCACCTGGAAAACAGATCCACAAGCACCAAGATAAAAACCTGCTGGCCATTGGTATGCACTGGACCCAAAATGTCTAACGCCACTTCTTTCCAGGGACCACGAGGAAGCTCCCTGATCACCATTGGTTGGACCCTTGTGAGCTTAGACTTTTCACTAGAGGCACACACCACGCAGTCCCTCACAACTCTCTCCACATGCAGATCCATACCCGGCCACCAATAAGAGGATCTCAGCCTCTCCTTGGTTTTTGACATGCCTGAATGTGACCTGTGAGCCAACTCAATCAAGGATTGACGAAGTTTAAGAGGTGGAACGAGTCTCATTCCACGTAATAGCACCCCATCACAAGCAGCTAACTCATCTTTCAGACCCCAATATTTGGCAGCTTCTTCGGATGCCTGTTTTTTTTAATGCCATCCCTTGTGAATGAGAGACAACACTTCCGAGAGAACTGGATCAGAAGATAGCTCAAGGCGCCATTGTTGCTCATCAATGATCCCTTCACCAACCACACACACGCGAAGATCAATGTCCTCATAATCCTCATCAAGGACATCACCATCACCCCCACTTTCTCCTACCAACCTCGAAAGAGTATCAGCTATGCCGTTGTCTACTCCTGGAATGTACTTGATATCAAAATCATATTCTTGGAGAGCTATGACCCATTTTGTTATCCTACCAGAAATGAGGTCAATCCCTTTTTTAGAGAAGGTCTCACAGAGAGGCTTGTGATCAGTCTTTACCAAGAATTTGGTTCCCCACAAAAATGTCTTTAACTTCTTAATGGCCCAATAACCTGCCAATGCCTCTCGTTCAATAACGGAGTAGCGAGACTCTGCGTCTTTGAGCCCCCGAGAGAGAAACATGATGGTTTTCACACCCCCTTCACCTTCCTGTTGGAGAATGGCTCCCAAACCTTTGAGACTTGCGTCCGTGGTGACAATGGACGTTCTGGAGGGGTCAAAACTTTTAAGCTTGGGAGCATCACTGAGCTTTCTCTTGAGGAAGTCAAACTCCGGCTCACACTCTTTAGACCAATTGAAATCCGCACCCTTCCTCAAGAGAGCCCTCATGTGACTACTGCTCTCGGCAAAGTTTTCAATGAATTTATTATAATACTCAATCATTCCTAAGAATTTAAGAAGCTCCTCTCTACAGGAAGGGGCAGACATGCGGGTAATAGTGTCAACCAAATTGGACTTGGGGGCTATCCTCTCACCTGAGATCGTGTGTCCCAAGTAGTGAATGGAGGACGTACCAAACTGACACTTCTCAGATTTGATAGTGAGATTAGCATCACTCAATCTTCCCAAAACAACATAAAGGCGGTCATTGTGCTCCTTGTGATCCTTCCCAAATACCAGTATGTCATCTTGGTAGACACAAACCCCTTTACAACCTTTGAGTACTTTCTCCATTACACGCTGAAACACGGATGCCGCAGACACAAGGCCAAACGGCATCCTTACAAATCTAAATGTCCCAAAAGGCGTTATAAAGGCTGTATAGTCCCTTGAGGCTTCAGCCAGCTCTATCTGGTGGTAGGCTGAAGCTAAGTCAATGGTGCTGAAAACTTTGGCTCCTCCAAGCAAAACCAACAGCTCAGAGATATTTGGGAGAGGATAATGATCCACTACAACGCATTTGTTCAATTGCCTCAAGTCCACACACAGACGGAGGGACCCGTTGGCCTTGCGAGCAGCTACAACAGGGGCCAACCAATCAGTCCCTTCAACTTCCTCGATGATTCCTCCTTGCTTGAGTTTGTCCAATTCCTTACTCATTTCATCCTTCACTGCCAAGGGAACACTCCTAACTTTGCAGCTAGAGGGCTGAGAGTCAGGACGGAGATGTATTTCAAGCTTGAAATCCTTAAGGCACCCAAGTTCATCCCTACAAACTTTTGGAAAACTTTGTTTGACTGCAGTTGCCACATCAAGACCAGCTCCAACACTTTGTTTGACTGCAGTTGCCACATCAAGACCAGCTCCAACAACCACTGTATTCACCTCATCCTTAACCTTAATGGGAAATTTGCTACTTGGGTCGAGCATGACCCCCAGATCCCCCTGGTGGAACCAGCTGATGATGCTGTCTCCTCTTTCCGAGACGTAGATCTTGCCAGAAGTGTAACGATTCTTATACTCAATGAGACCCACAAAGTAGCCACGCAGAGGAATGGGCTCACCACCATAGGCCAAAGGACGAATGTCCGGTTTCAGCAAAACAGTCTTGTTAGCCAACTTGTTTTGATAAAAGACTCTTGAAACTATGTTGATTTTGGCACCTGAGTCAAACAGAACCTTGGTGGATTCACCTTCAACTAAGATGTTATCTACAGGGAAAACCCTGGGTTCCTTTCCAGACTGCACCTGTACCACAATCTGGCCACAAACAAAATCTTCCTCAGAAATCTCAGCCTCCACACATTTGATATTAGAAGCAGGCCTCTTAGATTTGCTTTGCTTTTGCTATTTTGTAGGTCGTTTGGGGACCACAGGCTGGTAAAATAAGCAGTCCCACCTACAAAATGACACTTCTGTAGAAGATATGAAGCACTTTCAATATTATGGTGAGCACAAAGAAGGGAAATTTCAGCTCTATTGTGCATGAGGAAATCAGCATGTACGTTTCTATTCTGACTAAATGGGGGAGTGACCTGGTGACGAGGAGAGGCCAAGATGCTCAGTGGCCTCCCCAAACGTGGAATTATGGGATTTGCGGCATATAGAGTGGGGGTGGGTAAATACCGTTGATTCCGGGATTGGTGGCAATCAGGAGGTGGATATATGCATTGTCTTTGTTTTGTTGTTTGTAATAACTGGTAACATGCTAGGAAAAGTGGTAGTTGCCAGAAGTGGTTAAGTGGGTAATTTTAGGGTTTTAGTAAGTGATATTGACATTAGAGGAGGGAAGGATTGTCTGGTTTTAGGACGGACAGACCAGCAGACGGCCACAAACCAGTTGAGACAACTACCAACAGTGCAGAGACTCAAACAAAAGGAAGGTTGAGCCACAGGGAAACGAGCATAGAAGGGAGTTAAGAGACTCAAATGGCGAGAAAATCTAACTACCAGGATAAGAGAAAAGAAGTTATTCATGAGATTAAAACAACCGGTAAGTAGCGACACTGTGTTCTGTCAGTACGATTCAGGTAATTCCAAGAGTGTAGGGGTGGGACTGTGGCACATGCAGTTATCTGAAATAAAGAACTACCCCTTTTTATATGTATAGGTTTGTGTGGCAAACAGCAAAAGTTGGCAACAGTTTTACTGTAAACTTTCACCTGTAACATTAAAACAGCCTTTTCCAAACTGTTTAATCGTGCCATTGAATGCCAAAAACATTTTTAGAGAACTCACAGCAACTACAATAAGACTGAACAAAATGGCCGACAAATCTTTCGTTCACTGTTAATTGGTCAGATCCAGACTTATGTTTGTGCAGCTGTGGAACGTGCTCAAGAAACTGTCATGGAAGCTGTTCTCATGGAAGCTGCTCTCAAAACTTAGTTTAGGAATCCAAGCCAGCAAGTACAAAGTTAAGATTAAAAGTCACTTTGTGATGAAAACTTTTTTCCAGTTTTAGATGCTTGGAAGATAAAAATAGCTCTGCCTGCAGAATACATTTTAAAACGGCTCTATGTTCTATAAGGCACGACAGCAGACCTCTTACTCTGGTATTTAGTTCGCCTCTTTTCTTGATATTGAAATCATCCGAATGACCTCAAATAGCCTTATTTGGGAGGGACCGCATCTATTAGGGGTGGCCTCAGCAACCACCTGACAAGTAATCTAAGCGGGTTGTGCCCAGCACAAGAAAATAAGCGCTACTTAGTTTGATGTATGTAATTTACGTCACACATTAATTATGGGTATGCTTCACATCCATAAAGGCATTTACTCATAATTAACCAGTGTACAGTAAAATTGGGTATGATCAAACCTCACTGGTGCAGGGATTGGCGGTCAGGACAGGGACGTCTTGAAAACTTAGTGAACATCCACAGACTTGTGAGTTCTTGGTAATCACAATGCTTTGGTAAGCACAGTGGTGCTGGAACAATTTTCAGAGCGGGAGAGAGGGGGGATGCTGGGGTGGGGGGCTGCCATCAATGCTACATCTCTGAAGTCATCAGGATTGGGAAAACTCCAAGGGGCATATTATCAAGCCCTTATCGCCACCACAACGTCATTTTTTGTGACGTTGTGGTGGCGATAGGGTCAGCTCCCTATTATCAAGGCAGCGTTAAGCCACTTAACGTGGCTTAAAGCCACGTTAAGTGGCTTAATGCTGCCTTGATAATAGTGCCCCTTTTATGCTAAATTTAGGGTGAAAGGGGCGTGCAGTGGGTGTTGCGGTGGGCGTTCCACCGCAACACCCATTGAATTCGACGCTGCCACCTATTATCAAGGGTGGCGATAATAGGTGGCAGCGCCGAAATTAAGACCAGGAAAATCCTGGTCTTAAGATGGCGAAAAGAGGAGAAATGCTTTATTTCTCCTCTTTTTTTGTTTATGTACAGGAAGGGACACCTTCCTGTACATAAACAAACCTCCCTGCTCGCAGACACCCTTGCACTCTGGTGCAAGGGTGCCTGCGTTGGTGCTAAGTTGTAAAACTTAGCGCCATCACAGGGGGAAACGTGAGGCTGCACCATATCCTTGATAATATGGTGCAGCCTCGCGATTCCGAAGTGGCGGAGAGAGGCGTGAAGCCAAGAAGGCTAACGCCCGGGGTTTGACAAATGGGAACTAATCGGCCTTTCTAGGGTGGGCGATCTGTGGGCAAGAGGCAAGGTGATCCCGTTTAGCGACCTTCAGCGCGATTATCAATTGCACAGCGGGGAGACTTTTCGATACCTTCAGGCCCGCAGTGCACTGCAAAAAGCGATACCCAATGGGACCGACCTACCAGTCTCCTCCCCGTTGGAGGACAGACTTCTAGATGACTACCTCCAAGACAAAGCCATCTCATTGACATACCGCAAACTGCTCAATATTATACCCGATCACCTAGTGAAACTCCGCACTAAATGGGTGGATGACGTCGGGGACATTGATGACGAAGAATGGCAGGAGGCCCTGGCCTCTCCTCGTGAGGTGGCTATTCGATCCCGCTTTAAACTTATACAACTCAAACTACTCCATAGAGCCTATTACACTAGCTCGGTTCTGGTTAAGATGGGTGTTCGCAGCTCCCTCTCTTGCCCCAGAGGGTGTGGTCTAGACGGCACCCATCTCCATCAGTGGAGGGATTGCCCAGTTCTTCAGGTGTACTGGAGGGAGGTCACGTCAGCGCTGTCTTTAGTTTGTCTTAAATCGTTTGAGGTCTCACCCCGCCTATGTCTGCTTAACATCTGGGAGGCTACAGATTTGTCCAGACTTGAGAGGATGTGGGTATCCCTAGGATGTATGGTTGCAAAGCGGAATATCCCCAGAACATGGAAGGGTTTGACAAAGCTAAAGTTCTCAGATTGGGAATCCGATATGGACTGGTGCATGCAGGCAGAGAGAGTGATTTACGAAAGTAGAGGATGCCCACAGAAATGGACTAAAATCTGGGGACCCTGGAATATAAGTAGAGGTATGCTATGCACTCCCTTTGACGATGCTCCCCCAGGATCAGTCGACCACAATGTTGAGTAATGTCTCGATAGTAATGATTCATTTGTATCACCTGACCATTTTATCGCTCTGTAGATCTACCATGCTAACTGTTGGACTAATGTCATGAGAACGTTGAGAGACAACTGCTAGCACTGCACTGTACTTTATTATTCTTTATCAATGCTACTTTTGTTTGTTTTTTGTTCATTTAATAAAAAGATTTATAAAAATAAAAAAAGAAGGCTAACACCTCTCTCCGCCACTTCCTTGCTAATATGCCCCCAAGTGTCACACAAACAACATGTGCTTTAAACTATATAGCACACAAACAATATGTAAAAATTGGGTCTACGGGAATATTTATAATTTGCACGTCTCCAAGTAAAGTATTTTGATTTGTTTTGATCCTATTCAAATCTTTGTTTCCATCACACTTAAGAATTACAAAATAAATGGGCTTCCTTTTTGCTTTCCTAACTGAAGGGATATTTTGAAATACTTGTACAGTTCATTTACAGGTATTTAATTGCTGTTGTGTCTTAGAAAAAAGTGACATCCTACAACCTTTCGTTTCCCAGCCCCTATACCCCTGCAAGATGGTCACATAGTTAACTTTACACAATCCGCTCACTTGCAGTCAGAGAAAGAAAAGTAAACACCAGTCTCCATGTTAAAAGAGTAAGCAGCCTGACCTCCGTCTCTGAACTCACATCAAATGTGGCAAGATGAAAACCAAGTTTTAAGGCATCTTTATTGCTCATTCACCTTCCAAACTCCAGCTTGGTTATTTTGGCAGCACACCAACCACCACATCTACTTCCAGCGCCTATGGCTGAGCACATTCCCACCCTTATGCAGTCGGAGATTTACACTTTGAGCAGAAGGAGTAAATGTGTACACAGGGTCAGAATAGGGAGTCAGCACCCCCAAAATCTGTGGAGGGCAGAAGTAGGTTTTTTGGTTGTGCGTGAAAAAATGTAAAAAACTGCAAGCACAAATACTTTTTTTCCTAAGCATTTCTATATGCATTAATGTATTCCAGGTAAGCACATGTACATGTTTACTAACTGAGGGGCTTATTTACAAGTTCATTGCGCCGCCGGTGCATCATTTTTTTTACGCACCGGCAGCTCAATGGGCTTGCCCATATTTACAAGGCCACATAAAGTCACCTTTTCATGGCCTTGTAAATATGGGCCCCTTTCACGCATTACTCTGCGTGAAAGGCGCGTTCCATGGCAGTTGCAGTGGGTGTTCCCATGCAACATCCATGGAAGTTGACACATTCCCAGATTTAGAACATTTTGTAAAACTGGAAATGCGTCAGAATCCTCCGCCTCCGCAGGGGAGGTGTAGGAATGGTGCAACGAGGAGAAATACTTTTATTTCTTCTAGTTTTTTCCTCTTTCTTGCGTGCTACATTCTGCAGCATGCATAGAAAGAGGAAAATGCCATCAAAGGTAACTCTTCCTGCACAGAAACAATCATCCCCGCAGCGCAGGCACCCTTGCAAACTGACGCAAGGGTGCCTGCGCTGGCGCATGGAAGCCAATTGTGCGCCAGCGCTGGGGAATGCACAGGGATGCATCGTATTGTTGATAATTTGACGCATCACTGTGTTCTGAAAATGACGCAGCACGGCGCAGCTAAATGGCTTGCGGCGCTGCGCTGTGTCATTTTCTTGTAGATGAGACCCATAGAACTCCCAGAGAGCTCTCTGATTTTCCCAGGAACACTCCTGCAAGTGCCAATTAAATGGTAAATTTATTCCAAACATAGAAGTCACCCTATGAAAGTTATTTGATATTTTTTATGCGAATCAAGCAAGTGTGTTTACCTAACACTTTTCATCCAACGAGTGGCGCTGTAAATGTTTGCGTGCCCTCCTCCTCTCCTGAGACCAGACTTATCCTGGCGATCGCCTAGCTCCTCGTCGACAACCACCTGAGTTTCAATTTTCATTATATAATTGAAATAATCATTTTAATTGTAACCTGTATGTTTCTGTTGGCGCAGGGCTTCATTACGGTAATTGTGAAGTAGTCTGTAGTGGTTTCTTTTCACAGAAGGAGTTACACCAATAAAGATAATTTAGATAAATGCAAGTGGCCCATTGTTTTTGTTGCCTAAATAGAGCAGACTTGTTTTCTTTTCAGCTTAGAACAGCAAAGCTCCTTCTGCGCTCCCCTGCATTTTAATTTGATAGGAGGTTGTTGTTTGGGATTAAAGCTGAAAGCAGCTATCTTCTGAAAGGCTCTGGGATCCCACTCATGTTCCACAACAGAAGCAGTTTCCGCGACACCAATGTGACATGTTATGTGTATTTGTAGAGCTCGCTATGACCCGCACGGCGCGCTGGCGCTGAGCGGGTGTACGTGCCTCAACTCGAAGTCGTGGAAGGTTACTCGAAGAGCCAAGTTTTCAACTTCTTGCGGAACTCCACAAGAGAGGAGGAGGTTTCGATGTGGAGTGGGAGGTCGTTCCACGCTTTAGGAAAAGTTGTCTTTCTGCTAGTGTGCGCGTGGCACAAACATAGAAATTTTAAATTTGGCCTTCCCGCAAATGGGCATATATACAAGCCTCTTGCGCTGCTGCCGGTACGTTACTTTTTCCCATATTAAAAGTGACTCACCGGCGACGCAAGGGGCTTGTAAATAAGCCCCAAAGTATATAGTCAAAAGGGATGTTTGCCGTGGTGTATAAAAAACAGTATTATTCATTTGTTTATTTATTGAACAAATCTAGATTATGCAAAGCATGTTGGGAAAGGCCACTTCATAGCCATAAATGAACAAGAGAAAAAGCCAATCATTCCTCAAGACGGGTGATGAAATAAAGACAATGGGTGTTATTCAAAGGAAGGTGGAGGTGGGACATCACTCCTGAACCAATGAACGCAAGGGCTACATTGCCTCAATCGTGGTGGTTGATGTTGTTTGCCACTGGTGTCCTGGCGCCCATCCAAATATATGAACAACACAAAATCCGCGGGTCTAAAGTGTATATGATTAGAGAGTTTTTGACCAGCCAAGACTACATAAAATAATAACTAATAGGGGAAACTCATTAAAGAGGACGGATTCCCATCACCCACCGAAGTGGCATGCTTCATTATTTGGGATCTCCTCTCGGCTGCAACCTACTGCAACCAAGGAGCTACAACTCCTTTCTAGATGTAAAGGA
Source organism: Calotriton arnoldi (assembly GCA_963921515.1). NCBI lineage: Eukaryota > Metazoa > Chordata > Amphibia > Caudata > Salamandridae > Calotriton > Calotriton arnoldi. The sequence continues at coordinate 3,214,838 of CAWUFW010000191.1, forward strand.
GGAGCTCGCGGATGTTTTTAATCAGTGGTTTAGAGACTCAATCGCTAAAGATTGATGGAGCATGAACAGTGTGGAGAAGAAATTGTGCAGTGTACAAAATAATATAAAATTGACTAACATGAGAAAAATAAATTTATAAGGTATCTCGTGTTTGTCAAGGGTTAAAAAGCAGTAAACGCGCGATCTGAATGAATGTGCGAACGCGCTAGAGGTACAGTCTACATGTTTCAGCCAAAAAGGCTTTCTTCAGGACCAAGATGTGACTACTGCACTGTAGAAAAAGTGAAAAAGAACGATACAACCATATACCTGTGAATAACACTGTATGATCACAGGTCTTGTTCTCCTATAAGAAAGGAAACAGAAAATAGAATATGTATGTGATGGCTGGAAAGAAAAACTCTTCCTTAATATACTTAAACCACATGAAGTTACAATGTGAAACTGTCATTACCCTGAAAATAGGTGAATGAAAAGACATCTTACCCGTATCAAATCAGGAGGGTACCTTCCGCTCCTGGCAACAGTTCAGGGCGTGAGGCAACGCTCTGTAAATGAAAAGAACGAACACAACTCAAACTCTTAAAAGAATAAAAACATGGTCGGGTAGTGTTACCTAACCATGATGAGTATGTTTCCAAAATGTCAGTATCGTATGAATAAACTACCGCCTCTTGGAATGTTACAAGAACAAATGAGCCGGCCGCTGAGAATAGCATTATAGTTATGAGGTAGAGCGTATTGATTGCAAACACAGCATATTGGGTAGCATCGAATAGCAAGATTAGCACAGTCTCCTTGTCAAAAATACAAGTAATAAGACAACGGAGCACTGTAACTAAAAAGTTAATCATAGTGAATACATAAACTGCACACTGGATAACCAAGAAGAGCTACTTTTCTAGGATCTTGCGTGGTCACAAATTGCAAGACAGCGCTCAGACCGATCAGGCCTCGTGATAAAGAGTGTAAGGGAAAGCTGCTTGCTACCACTAACAGCGTGCTGCTAAGAAAACCGCTAAACAAGCAGTCACATTCAGGCTTACCGGCTCATTTGTTCTTGTAACATTCCAAGAGGCGGTAGTTTATTCATACGATACTGACATTTTGGAAACATACTCATCATGGTACCCTCCTGATTTGATACGGGTAAGATGTCTTTTCATTCACCTATTTTCAGGGTAATGACAGTTTCACATTGTAACTTCATGTGATTTAAGTATATTAAGGAAGAGTTTTTCTTTCCAGCCATCACATACATATTCTATTTTCTGTTTCCTTTCTTATAGGAGAACAAGACCTGTGATCATACAGTGTTATTCACAGGTATATGGTTGTATCGTTCTTTTTCACTTTTTCTACAGTGCAGTAGTCACATCTTGGTCCTGAAGAAAGCCTTTTGGCTGAAACATGTAGACCGTACTCTCTAGCGCGTTCGCACATTCATTCAGATCGCGCGTTTACTGCTTTTTAACCCTTGACAAACACGAGATACCTTATAAATTTATTTTTCTCATGTTAGTCAATTTTATATTATTTTGTACACTGCACAATTTCTTCTCCACACTGTTCATGCTCCATCAATCTTTAGCGATTGTGTCTCTAAACCACTGATTAAAAACATCCGCGAGCTCCTCCTTTACATCTAGAAAGGAGTTGTAGCTCCTTGGTTGCAGTAGCTTGCAGCCGAGAGGAGATCCCAAATGATGAAGCATGCCACTTCGGTGGGTGATGGGAATCCGTCCTCTTTAATGAGTTTCCCCTATTAATTATTATTTTATGTAGTCTTGGCTGGTCAAAAACTCTCTAATCATATACACTTTAGACCCGCGGATTTTGTGTTGTTCATGTATCTGGTTTGGGGATTTATCCGCGCAGGTCTTTAAATATTCCCTAGGACCCCTTTCTTATCTAGTAGTTATTGCCCATCCAAATATGCCTCTGCAAATTGAACCAAGTACAACGGCTTCCGCGTGTAACTCTCATGGCTGTAAGGGGAGGAGTCACAGGCTTCTCAGGGAGGTAGTTTGGAGGCAAGAGCTCAGAGCTCAAGAATCAGTCAACAAACACTATAACTCAGTGTCAAGCCCAGTGGTTTTATTTTTCCAAAAAAGAAAGTAACAATAATAAATGCTACACAATCCAATTTGAGAAATTGAGAAATCAGGATACTATGCCTGATCACAATTCCCCTGTGGGCACTGCAACCCCCCATTCTCTCCCTTTTCTCTCTGCTACCTGGGGGACCCTAGTTCATCGAGTCCCCCAGTAAGCTTTGGAATGAGTCTGCATTAGTCACAGGTGCAGATTACATTCCTAAAAAGTCCAAAAACGCAATCAGTTCACATTGTTCTAGCCCACGGTTCTGTGTAGAGTAGAAACCAGTCTCAAGTCCTCGTGTTTGTTTCAGCACATTGCAGTCGCTTTGTGCCGACTGCAGGCGGAGGCCTATAGTAATTGTGTGCTGTTCTAGCAGTCGCAGGAGAGGAAGGGCAAGTCAGGCTGTGTGGTTCTTGACGGAAACTGCAGCAAAAAGGCTGGTAGACCCACTGCAGCAAGGATTGCTACTGGCTTTTCTTCCTCAGGCAGTCCACTTTCTCTGGGTGCTCCGAAGGCCAGGAACAGACTGGGCTTCTTTTCCTGGATGATCACTCCTCCTGCAGGACCCGGAAGACTCTCTCAGTAAGCGGGCTTCCAGGTCTAGGCAGACCTCTGCTCTTTCAGTTGAAACTGAAGACTTCTGGTGATGCTCCCTCTCCTCTGGGAGACTGACTGTCAGGAAGGCACCAGCCCTAATCCGACAGCAGTCCGAGTACTGAAGCAGTAATCAGGGACCGACAAGAGAGCAGGCCTAACCTAGAAACTTCTTCACGTTTCAATCAATCAATCAGTACTTGTAAAGTGCAGCTTATCACCCGTGAGGGTATCCAGATGCTGGGTTGCTGGGCTTAGTTGAAAAGCCAGGTCTTGAGTCTCTTCCTGAAGTCTGTCAGCGAGGATGATGTTCAGAGGTGGAAGGGGAGGGCATTCCAGGACTTAGCGGTGGGGAGGGAGAAGGAGCAGCCTCCGCTGTGGCTACAGTGGATGCACGGTGTCTGTGCGAGGGCGAGGGAGGAGGAGCGAAGGTTTCTGGATGGTTAATGGAAGTTCAGGTGGTGTTTCATGTATGCTGGCACTTGGTCATGGAGGGCTTGGTAGGCGTGGGTCAGCATCTTGAATTGGCATCTTTTCTGGACGGGGAGCCAGTGGAGGTTCCTGAGGTGGGGGGTGATGTGGTCACAGAAGAACTGCAGTCACTCCCTCCACCCATACCATCAACCAAATGTCCGCGATCAGGAAGAACTAATCAACAGCCAATCACAACAGCCAATCACAAAATCTTCATTGAATTTCTAGATATAGAACTGTTTCCCAGTGGCGTAATGCTAAATGATGCGACACCCCTGCAGAATGTGCAGAGAGGCCCCTTGGTATCCCACATCTCACAGATATTCACTGGTCTTGGGCTGAATGGGGGCCTGAAAGGTTGAGGGAGCACCTGCACCACAGGGGACACAGGGGTTTGCTTTACGCCCCTGCTGTCTCCATCCTGCTACCCTCAGTGTCTGGGTTTCAATGATCCAACCACAGCAATGCAGGCAATACACTTTCACTGACTGTGAAAGGTGTCCTTGTCCTCCGTCTTGTGTCAAGCCAAACCAGGGGCATCCAAAATAGATCTCACTGGCTTCAGAACTCGTACTCATTCACACACACAGTTCTGCTACCACACATGTACCACACACATATTATACATGCACTTTACATACAAAGAGGTGTCAGTGCAAGGTTCTGGGTTTCACATATGAGTGGAACTTTACACAAGAGGGGTCAGGATGTCCACACTTACTGATACAAGGAAAAAGGTTTCATCAACTATAAGGTGTCACAAAACATGCACTCTGCCACATTAGTTTATATGATAAGCACAGGACAGGAACAGTAGTCTCCAGGGCTCAAGACGTGTGCTGGACCTCGCATTGTCAGGCACTGCCCTTGCACACATGCTGGAATAGGGTGAACGAGGGCCAAAATAAAAGTACTAGATACACCAGCAGTTGGGTACTTAGGTGAGGGGTACATGCTAGACCACCATGGGGACAGATGACATTCCCACCCCAAGATGTGCGGCCAAACAGCTGTACCTCTTTCACCCTAGTAGCCGCTGGTCCACGGATGTAGCTGCGCAACCAATTTTAAAGATGTCTGTCATTGCAGCAGACAATCTGCCTACAAAATAGCACATGCATTCATGGTGTGGACCACAAGGGAGGAAAAAATAGAACCATGTGCACTATGATATGCCACCGTGGTAGAGCTGTTATCACATAGGGCACTCACCGCAGAGTGTGCCTATTTGGTAGAAATGTCCCTGATGCACTGGAATTATCCGCCGAGCCCAAGGGGCCCATTAAAAAAAAATTCTGACTGTGACCATCATAGTTTCAGTGACAATCACTGACAAAAGGGATGCTGGTAGAAATTGCATCATACATGCTGCCCTTATTTAGGTGCCCCCACCAATGCCATTTCTGTTTGTGCCATGTCTAGTTGGTTGTGGCTCCACCATCAGGAACACCGCGAGTCTCTGAATGGGAGGGCACTAGTCTCTTTACTGGACCACCTATAAATGAGTCCCTAAATATTTATCAAAGAATATCATATTTCATTTCCTTCAACTAAAAAGTGATAAAGGTTAACTTATTATTTCATGATTGCCTCTATCAGGAGTTCTCTGCTAGGTTATGCCAGTAGTCTGTACCTCAATTTCGGTGTACATAATGTAAGGGTTACCTAGATGCGATGTCCCGAAAAAGAGATAATGTGTTCTAAGCTAGGAGATTCTTGATCATTGCACTGGCCTCCTTAAACCCAAGCACCATTGGTTTATTTTATAGAACTGTCTCCCACATATCTGGGATTTCACTCCCTTTGGACTGCAGCATCCTATAAAATTGTTCAAAGTCAGCCTCTCAAACTAGAGGGCTGAAAACATGGGGATCAAATAAGAAGGTGTGTCCTAAGAAGCGTACATATGAATCCTTCAGAAAAGGCTTGGCCTTTGACACAAAGGGTGTGTTCTAACACATGTTGACTAGAATTACACTTTCTTAACTCAGGGGGGAGGGTTGTGGCTATAAAACAGACACATCTGAAGAGATGCACCCAAGAAAGCAATGTGAAACATCTGTGTGTGGTGACTGGGAGCCTACTAAACCTATTATTTGCAGGTCAGCCATTTTGTTTATTTACTGCCCATCATCTTCGAGAGAAGTGAACAAACAACATATCCACAAACTAACTGTAGGCTAAGCACATTGTGAGCTAGAACACCTCTGTCCAGGACTGGACGGAGTGAAGAACTGTTTTGTTTCCTTTGTGATTGTCTGTCGAAGAGTGACTCTTCCAGGTAGTGCCATCTTGCAACTAACTAATATGTGAAAGGGCTCTCCTCGAGGGTGCTAGTTAGGAGGAAAAAGACACAAAAGGCAGAAAAAATCCACTTCATAATATGTATAGTTCTTGATTGAAGATAAAGAGTTTTACAAGAGTTGGGAAGCAAAACACCAAGGCTACCCTGAGAGTAGAGAAGAGTGTAGCATAATCTTCCAGGTTAAATAATCCACAGGGAGAAAGGTCAGCAGAAAAAAGGAACAAAAATCAGGGACAAAGGTATCTAAGGTGGACGAAAAACACAATGAAAATTAGGGGAATCAAATAAGTTACAATGCATCTTTCTCAGCTCCAAGCTCTGTTGTATACGAGTAGAACAGGAAATTACTTCACAGGAAAATTATTAAACACCATCTTGGACAAGGAAGCTTTGGCAGCACAAACTAAGAAGACAGCTATCTTGGTTTGGAATGAATATAATCTTAAGCATCAACTCAGGAAATTGGCATTCTCCATTTTTTCAACTCCCAGGTCAATATCCTAGACCGTGCGCACAGTAGCCCACTGCCAATGGAAACCCTTCAGAGCTACTGCAGTCGCAAGCATGCCAAGGCGGCCTGTGGTTCTGGGCGAAGCAGATGGAGAAACCTTCCAGTACACCAGGCGTGCCATCTTCTCATCTGCTGATGTGGAACCAGGTGACCCCGCCATTGCCTCTGCGAAACGAAGGGCACTCCCTGGTGAGATCTGTCTGCAGATGTAACAACTTCAGTGCTCGGAAGCAGCTGAGTGGACCTTCTGCAGTATATGAGGTTATGCACTCACACATTGTCCAAACATCAGCATCTCTTTAATCATGTATCAGAATGAGTAAACAAGTCAATAATGAGTACCTCTAGCTCCTGTGAGCGCAAGACATGCGTAGAAGTTATGATGCCCCGCATTATATGAGTTGTATAGGGTAGGGTTTGGGTCTGACAGGTAGGTAATATGGTCGGCTACTGCTGCTCTGATTGGTAGCGCTGCCATTGACATATTTATCCTCCTGCTCCTCCCGACCCTCCTTGGTTTACTCTCCTACATTTTTGCTTCTCATGGCCTACGTTCTCTTGGTCCTTGTTTTCTTGGTCCTACTGGTCACCTTCCACCTGGTCATGGTCCATCTGGTCCTCCGGGTCCATATTGGTTCTGATCCTCCTCTGCATCCTGGTGCTGCTTTCCCCCTGCTCATTCTGGTCCTGATAAACCTGGTCCTCTTAGTCATAGTCCATTTGTCCTGATAATCGATGACCAGGTACTGGTCCTCCTGTGTCTCTTTGCAGCTATCATCATGGTCCTTCTGGTCCTGGTCTTCCTTCTCTACCAAGGCATGGTTCCTCTCCTCCCCCTCCTCCTGGTCTTCATCCTTATCTCCTTCCTACTCCTGTGCCTAGTCCTCCTGGCTCTGGCCTTCATGGTCCTTGTTCATCTGGTATTTGGAGTCCTGTAGACCTCCTAGTCTAAGTCCTCTTGGCTGCCAAGGTCCTCCAGATCTTTATCCTCCTCTTCACCCTCCTGGTCCTCCTCCTCTTCCTCCCATCAGCTCTCTCCCTGAAAACAGCTGGATCTTACAAGCCATGTTTTTTTTTCTTTTTATGCTGTGTGGAGGCGTCAAGGGCAGAAAAGAATTCACATCTGTTTTCTTGCTTTGCTGTTGCTAAGCACCAGCAGGGCCTGGCCCACTTAAACCACTGTCCAGTTAGAACTACTCAAGATTGTTCCATTTAGAGCTGTGCAGGCCAGCCTTTGCAACTGATGGGATCAGGTGTGCCCCTACCTGGTAAAACTTTGATACCTGCACCCTTTTTACACTGATTCAGCAGTAGCAGTCTCATAGTGAGTAGCACCTAGAACATTTTCACATGCTAGTGCTCATTTAATTTTATTTTAATTTAAGAAAGCTGTTTAAATTTAGGAATAAGGATTCTAATTGGATATGAAGGTGGAGTCTGTTCCCTAATCTTGGTCATAACCACCTCCATATACAGCAACTGCGACCCACAACCGGATCCCGTCACTGTTGTGACTCAACTTCCCATCAGGGCTGATGAACAAACTCTGCCCGTGTGACACCTAGCACCCACGCCAGGAACCTCAAAATAATCATCGACAGAAAACTGGAAATGACCGCACAAGTCAATACCATCACTGCATCCTGCTTCCACACCCTGAAGATGCTGAGGAAGATCTTCATATGGCTCCCAAGCAACACTACAAAAACTGTCCCTAAAGCCCTAGTCACCAGCAGGTTGGACTATGGGAACACCCTCTACACCGGGATCACTAAGGAACTCGCTAGAAGACTGCAAACCCTCCAGAACTCAACAGCCAGAGTCATCCTCAACCTCCCACACAGAACTAACATCACACAACACCTCAGGGAGCACCTCTGGCTCCCGAAACACAAATACATTAATTTCAAACTCCTCACACTCAAGGCACTAGACAACTCAAGCCCCATCTACCTGAACAGCCACATCTCTTTTCACCAACCACGTAGACACTTCCACTCCATAGGACTCCTACTCGCACACATCCCACACACACAGAACCAAATCAGGAGGACTGGCGTTCTCTTACATCGCTCCTGAATCGTGGAACAGCTTCCCACTCCACATCAGCCTCCTTCTCTCTTCTTGAATTCCGCAAGTAGCTGAAGACCTGGCTTTTCAAGTACCCAATCTACCATAGGCAGGGCTAGGCACTCACACCTGCTCATCGCCAGTATACCATCGCAGGTGATAGTGTGCTTTACACAGACACATAACATAAAGCAGTAGAAACCACCCCTACTAGTGACACTGAATATTGGCAGCTACTGACAGAAATTAGAGTTCTCTCCAGGGTCACCTGTTAATTCGTTTAAGTAAAACATTTGTGCATCAGATACCTTTGGCAGGATGGTTCAGTGAGTTGAACTCTTGACGCTAGCATAAGTTGTGGTCTTTACGTTGCAAGTTCGAAGACTGTCAAAGCATCCATGCTTCTGAGATCACTAAACTGAGAATGATTAAGGTAATAACTGTTATTTACGGTGCCTATAAACAGCAGAAGTGCAGAATTTATCACTATATAGGTGTATATAATAGCAAGTTGTTACATGAGGGATAAAGAACCCTCTGCTGTACATTATCAGGATATTACAAGTCACTGAGGAGTTCCCTAACCATATAGAGGAACGAGGCTGAAGGCTAGGCTCCTTTATAAGGTTATGGAACCTCTGAGGTGATTTGCAATATCCTTATCATGTACGCCAGGGGGGTACTTTATCCCATCTAATACATGGGCACACCATCACTTTTCTCACAAACCACTTAAAACCTTGGTGTGTAGCTCTTTCATATGAAAAAGAAAGCATGTTTCCAATCATGAAGAATAAAAATAAAACCTCTAGTGCAAAATTAAACACATCAAAAACCTGTTAGATGTTTGTTGCAAACAGATATTAGAAACAGTTGAATACAAGTCAGTTTAAAAAAAAACTTTAGTAGCTCAGAATGTGTAGAAACATGCAGAAAGATTCCTCTTTTCTATATTTAAGGAGTGCAAAAAATAAATATATTCACTCTGCTTGTCATTGTAAGCTATTAAAATAGAGCAGAAGAAAGAAAAGCAAATTATGTTCCTTGCCCTAACCTACCTTTCCCTTCAGCATTGTGATGTTAGACCTTGAATGCAATAACTTAGAATCGGCGACTGGGTGTGTCACAAGTCGAAGATTATAAAGAAATCAGAGAGTGCTGTTTTTACAAGGTTTACTGAATCCCATGTATAATATTATTATTATTTGGATTGCACGCTGGTTTCCTTCGGAAATGCATATCAGACGGAGAGTCGAATTTTCTTAGGCCAGTGACCAGCAGACGCCGGACGTGGGCATGTTGTCCTCTGCGTAGTTCTGAGCTATGTTTATTTTACATACTCAGATACTGTGCGTTGGCGTAGTCTACTTGCCACAGAAATAGAAGAAGGAGGTGAAGTTGGTCTGAATGGCAGGAATCACTTTCATTCAACAGGATGCTGAAACAAGATAATTTTAGTAACCTGGGCGGTCTGTGGGCGAGTGATTCATTGCGGACCGGGTGTCCAACGTTGGTCCAGGAAGCTGGAGCCATTCCAGAGTTTCACAGTTTAAGCCTACGAAATACATTTCGATGCGATGGGCCAGATTTAAAAATCTATTTGCATGTGTAAGTACATAACCAATTGGGCTTTGTAGCGTATCAAACCACTTCTGATCTCCGGGAAAGGTGGTTTTACATTCATAAAAACATTTACACATACAAAGGTCTTGTTGTGAGTAAATCTACTCTCAGGGGTGGAGGTTGGTTGTTTAGGACAGGCTTGCGCTAAAAGTTTCTGCCCACCAGTAAAGATACTTTTTGTGGGTATTAACACATTTTTTGGGACAATTTCTTCCCTGGTAAAGGTCTGAGATTTACTCCTGTCAAGGGCAGGGGCCGTCCTTTCCCAGAGTGGAACGCGCAGGTAATACTCCCAGAACTGGGTGTTGCTGGGGTGTAAGAATGGGTTTCTCCATGTGCAAAAATATTTACTCCTTGGAGATTTTTTTTAAAGTTAGCAAGTGCATTTTACTGGCTCAGACATTTTACAAGGGTAAAATTATGTGTACTGGCGTGAGGATGGGATTCGCAAACGGAGTGCTAAAGGGAAAACTCGTGCTAACCTTTGTGAGTTCCAAATACATTGCAAATGTACTCAAAATGTATGAGGAAACGTACGGAAAATCGGTATCATTTACATGATTAATGATTATCCCCAAAGTGTGCCCTCTCCCTCTGGCCCTTGTGGACCAACATTGGACATCCTAATTCTGGAAGGCCGATCAGACTATTTATTATATGGGCTGTGATTACTTTTGAATCAAAGAGTCCCTGGGTAACGACAGAAAGCGGTAGGAAGAAGCTGGGAGTTAATTGTAGAAGTTAAGGAACAAGTCAACCGGAAACTACTCTGTTTTTAGATCTAATGTTGCTGAGCCAGGGTGTGGTGCCTTAAGTGCCAACTTCTGTTTATAGGACTATCCCAAAGAATACCCGGTAAACAGGGTTGCCTGGGGAATCGGTGTAATCAGGACACCATGGGCCATATGTACAATGAAGTGGCGGAGCGTGTCGTTAGCCTCCTTGGCTTAACGCCTCTCTCCTCCACTTCTGAAACGCAAGGCTGCACCATATTTACAAGAATGTGGTGCAGCCTTGCGTTTCCCCCTGCGATGGTGCTAAGTTTAACAACTTAGCGCCAACGCAGGCACCCTTGCACCAGAGTGCAAGGGTGTCTGTGTGCAGGGGAGGATTGCTTATGTGTAGGAAGGTGTCCCTTCCTGCACATAAACAATCTTAAAATGCCATTTTGTAACTTTCATGTGTGCTGCTTCATGCAGCACATAAAAGTGACAAAATGGCATTTTTTAAAGGTTTGTTTGTGTACAGGAAGGGACACCTTCCTGTACATAAACAAACCATGGCAATTTGCTTTTTGGAAAAAGCAAAAACGAGGAGAAATAATGCATCTCTAATCGTTTCGCCAACTTAAGACCAGGTTTTACCTAGTCTTAATTTTGGCGCTGCCTCCTATGTATGCCACCCTTGTATATAGGGGGCAGCGTCAAAATGAATGGGTATTGCGGTGGAACGCCCACTGCAACACCCACTGCCCACCCCTTTCACGCCAACATAGCGTGAAAGGGGGCCTTATTTACAAGGCAGCGTTAAGCCACGTTAAGTGACTTAACGCTGCCTTGTAAATAAGGTGCAGCCCCTATCGCCACCACAACGTCGGTAATAGTGATGTTGTGGTGACGATAGGGGCTTGTACATATGCCCCCATGTTCCAGCGCTTGCTTTTTCCTTTCCGCGTGTTAGTCCAATCAGTTTTGTCGATGTGAGCCAGGACTACAACTCCCAGGTTGCACTGGGTTATTAAAAGGAAGCTCCCAGCTGGTAAAACGAGTGCCCGTTAGCTGTGGCATGACGTATAATGGTGGGGCCCCTCTGCATAGTATGAAGTGGAGCCCCTGAGTGTCCCATATTTCACATATATTTATTGGTCTTAGGCTGAGAGGGGGCTTGAAGGGTTGGGATGGAGTCAGTTGGTAATCTTACTGGTGACGCAGCAGCACCTTGGGTGGGCGGTGGAGCTTAAGAATGGACCAGGATCTTATGAAACGTTCATGTATGTGTCATACCAACCCTTCTGAAAGCTTCGACTACGGCCTCTTGTTTATTTCTGCAGATTTATATAGCGGGAACAAGGCCCAATGGGTATCTCAGCGCTTTACATAACACCAATTTCAATCTGCAAAGAGCAGTTTACATTAGAACAGTTCGAGTTTCCCATTAGACCAGTTTCATAACTGCCTTAGAGCGGTTTACGTAAGAACGGTTTATCCTGCTAAAAGCAGAGTGCACATGCACAGTTTGACAAGAATCTTAACGTGTAAACAGTTTCACGGCGGTCTCAGAGCAGTGCATGTAACAATAGTGTAACACGAATTCCCTAATAATTACAGGTACGTCGTTGCATAAAAGCAGAGCATCAGAACACCTTTACCATTTGCGGAATGACGGGAAATGTCATGCAAGCAACACCTCAACCGGGCATTTCATGGGTTTAGGATGACCCCCATCACGACCCAGCACATCCGGCCATCGGTCTGTCCAGCACCAGTTTCACACCTAAATTGAGAAATAGGAATGTGGCCAACGGCCAGAGCAGCTGACTATGGATCTGGGGAACCTAGGGGCAGATTTACAAGCCCCTTGCGACACTTTTGCGCTGCTGTTGCGTCACTTTTGTGATGCAACAGCGGCGTAAAAAATGCGGCAAATTTACAACGTGATGCATCTATGGAGATGCGTCACGTTGTAAAGCCCTGCGTGACATTATACCTGCGTCAGGTATAATGTATGCAGGGTAGGCGTTCCCACGCAGGAAAGCCTTGTAAAAGTGACGCAGTGAAATCTACAAGATTTCACTGCGTGACTTTTAGGACGGCACCGCGTCAAAACCTTACTGTTTGAAGCAGGCGTAAGGAGTGTGTAGTAAACCAGCAACTCCAAATGGTTTCTTGAAGTACTTTTATTGGAGATAAAAAGATATGCAGCAACCTTCAGCAATACAATCCTATTACTGGTTATTTCCTGGAATCTTAGCTGTGATGCAGTTCCACAGCATCACAGTTACATCATACAATTCCAGCTATTACCACACATCTTCCCCCTTATGAAATTCCAAAACAGGAGAAACATGCAAAATACAAAGCATAGTAATAAACGACTTAACTTATTAAAAAGAAAGAAAGAAAACACAATCAGCAATACAATTCATAAATGAACAATACAATTCACAAATGAGATACTTTACACAAATTCCCAAAGCTCCACTTCTTACCGTCATCCAATTGAGCCACTGAGCCCATAACTGAAATTACTTTATGTGGTTGCGAAAACTTACTCTCTCCTTTCTTCACAAAACCAAATCTTCTCACCACTACCCAATCGCCTTCCTCGAACACTAACTCCTTAGCACGTTTTCTACTGTCAAAATTTAACTTATTACGCCACTGATTTTCAAAAACTCTTGCCCTCATCTTCTCTCTATCAACCCATACTTGATTCTTCTCTTGTTACCACATAGGAGACTCCTTGGTACCCGGCTCTCTTCCCTTCAAAGCAATAAAAGGAGACACACCTGTCACCGAATGAGGTGTAATCCTGTGACCCCACATCATTCTACGCAACTCATCCTTCCATGATAAACCATTTGCTAAGGAAAACTGAATACACTCCATCACTATGCGGTTCACCCTTTCCACAAGTCCATTAGCTTGTGGACGGAACAGAGCTACCTTCTCATGTCTAATCCCACAACCACATAGAAATTTCTCCATTTCAGAAGAAACTAATTGAACTCCATTGTCAGTTACTAATATTTTTGGTACACCCTCTTCCATAAAAACTTCTTCAAGAAATGTTGTCACATTAGTAGTAGTGACTTGACCCATAGACTTACACGTGAACCACTTACTATGATAATCCACTAACACAACCAAAAATCGGTTATTACTTCCCAATTTGTCGATTGGACCCAATACGTCCAAAGCCAACTTCTCCCACGGTCTCATGGGTAATTCCACACATCTCAAGAGTGGTTCTCTTGTTACCTTCACTTTATCACTATTGCTACACGCATGGCAATCTCGCACCAAATCTTCGACATTTCTGTCCATTTCAGGCCACCAAAAAGACTCTCTTAATCTCCTCTTAGTTAAACTCCTTCCTAAATGCCCTTCATGCACAATCCTCATCAACTTTGATCTCAACACAACCGGCTATTACCACAGAGTGATGAGTGATGCAGTGATGCAGTGTATTGGGAATAGGCCGCAAAACGCATTGCTGGAGTTGCGTCGTGCTTGCGACACGACTCCAACAATGCGTGACTTTTCTGCCAACAGATGCGTCAGAATTTCTGACGCATCTGTCAAACCTTGCGCCATATTGCGCCGTATTGTAAATACCGCGCATCTATGGTGGCGCAAGGGTTTTTTATGCAGGCGCAGGGAAACTGACGAATCTATACAGATGCGTCAGTTTCTTGTAAATCTGTCCCCAGGTTTTAGTCCTGATGTTGGCTTTGGGCAAATCACTTAATCTTCTGTGCTTAAAATAAAAGGAATTTGACCTAACCGGATGTAATTTAGTGCTCATGTAAAGCGCTCCAATATATATTGTCCAAAATGCACCACGGGCCTCATTTCAACACAAAATTGGATATGATGCCTTATTCCATGCTCCGGTGCAGAAGAGGTTTTGCTAAAATTGCTGGTATCAACACCAAGCTTTTTCAAAAGCCTTGTGATTTTAGTGAACAGATGCTACAGGCCAGCAGCCCACTCAGAAAAGTGTTCCAGCCCCAGTGCAGTTCACCATCTGCTGCTTTTATGGATAAACCAATATCTTGGCCACAATCCAATGAAGACGTATCAAAGGGTGTGGTCAAGGTAGTGACATTTACAAACCATTAATGTTAAAGAGGAATGCAAACAATTGTTGGGAGTATGGTATTTTGATAATTCACAGCACTTTGAAAGCATGTCTACCATTACATTAACAAGTTGCCCCGTCTCATGTCCGTTAAAGCTAGTTGTGTAGTGAAAGTTAGTTGTTCTGGTTCTAAAAAGTTTGTGAAACACTGGCCTAGATCATTTCTATCCGGGAAGTGAAATTGCTCTCAGCTTCCAGGGTGGGTCTGGGGAACCAAAAACAGTGCCGGCAAAAAAGTACAAACCGGCCCGCTCCCTTCGTCTCATTGCGCTACCTCTCTCTCCATCCATCCTCTCTCCTTCTCTACTCTCTTTTCTCTTCCTTTGATCGTTTCTCACTACCTCCCCCTCCTTTTCTCTATTTGTCTCTCTCTTGAAGCCTCCCCATGTCTTCTGCAATTAATCTCTTATCTCGGGAGAAAGTGACAGAGGCATCAGGAGCGGCTCCGCTTTCAAAACCGACCTCCAAGGACTCCAGCCCAATGGGAAATGCGCGGTGAAATAAAAGGCCTGTCCCGCCCTGTCGGCTTACCATGTTTCAAGAGCCAGTGGAAGTCCTCTTCTTCCATAGAGTTATTTCCCGTTCTGCCAAAGGAAACAGAAACCTATCATTAATATGAAGGGAAAAAAAATGAAAAATTGGGAAGCCTCATGCAAATGAGAGACGTCAATCCCTGAAGACCAAGCGGCATCTGCTGTATCCCAGGACTCCGGTGGAGGCATCTATCTGCATTATGATTAAGCAGGATTAATGACATTCTTCCCGACTCCCTTCTTCAGAGATACTGATTTTGTTTCATACACCAGGCCAGCACCATCTTAAACGCGTTGACTCTGTCATGGTGGAACGCCATGTCATTTATTAACAAATGGGCTGAGCCTGGGCCGCTGGCGGCCATGTTGCCCGTGGCACCTGCGCTCCCTCTGGCACCATAATGAATCCAGGGCTTGACCGTCCATCAGGCATTATATTTGTCGAGCCAAAGCTCTTCCTCCTTTTTCAGGCCAGGAGCTTGATATTAATGCAAGTGTCGTAGATTAGCGATGATCAATGCCGCGCAATAATATTAAAAATGATACATGGAATCCTGAGGCCTTTATGCATCGCAAACTAAAATGGCTCCTGAGCTGGGACTCTCTGCTTCTACAGCTAGTCCCGAAGAATTGCATTAGCCAGGCTAGCTAGAAGCAGTTCCTTGGTAACTACCTCTTGCTAGAGGTGTGTACTGTTCCATCTCCCAACACATCACAGGTTGATTGCGTGTTGCTCACCCATGTGTGCGGGAGTATTGATTTAATCCTACACATTACGTGTAAACAGCAATAACAGCTCATGGGTGTGGCTTGGTAGCTAGTTAATCACCCATCCCTTAATCACAACCAGTGTCTCCATGATTTATTAAACTGCATGCGCAGGGCCCCATGGTACCGTAAGTGGCCAACTGTACACTCGCGACGAGGCGGATACTCACCATGTGCCCCGTAACCATCTGTCGCTGCCGGTCTCATTTGGAGCTGCCTGCCCACTGCGTTGTGGGAACATGGCCTGGCCGACAGGAGCGGCCTCACTGCATCAGCCCGCCCCCAACCCTGCATCCTGCTTTCAGTGCGTTGATCACGGCCGCGCTGCATCGAGCTATCTGACCAGGTGCAGCGTGCAGCAGCATGTCGTCACAGACGGTGAGTGCCTGGCTCCCCCACGACAACAGCCCTTCTGCCCTGTGACCATGTGGCGCCCAGCATCAATGGGGGCAGCGCCGGGCTGCACTCCTGGCCCCGCGGGTGCATCGCAACGTGAGCCCCGCCCCCCAGCAATTACTGTGCGATTGAGTATCAACCCAAATTACCAACAGGAGTACGTGAAGTTTATTATGCATACATGCCCCGCCTATTGTCCATCTCTTCTCATGCTAAGGCACAAAACCTGTTTGCCCATAAGGGTGCAAGGGGCCCCAGCCAAGGAAATTAGGCCACTGCATTGCCCACCCCACGCCTCTGGAGTAGCTGGTAGCCCTGTTTTAAGCATCCCCAGGGTGAGGAGGCCCTCACCACCTCATATGACTCTCAGCGCTCGTGCCACAAGGCACCACAGGCACAACAAGAGGCACCCATGCGCCCTCAGGATCACACAGCACGATGGACTCTATACCGGCCATAGAGCCCTTTATTGTAGACGGTGCGCCATCACCACTAGCTCCGAAATGGAACGACTGGGTAGAGCGCCTTCAATTCTAATTCATGGGGGTCAACATTGCTATTGAACGGTGCAGGGCTCTCCTCTTACACCTAGGAGGAAAGGACATTCACAAAGTATACAAGACTTTGGTCGAAGCAACACCCAAAACATATGCAACGTTACTCAGGTCTCTCAACGCACATTTCGAGCCGATGGCGAATAAGGACTATGAACGTTTTGTGTTCCGTCAGGCACGCCAGGAACCAGAAGAATCAATAGACACCTTCCACTGTCGCATCAAAGAGCTAGCAAGCACCTGTGGCTTCCATGATGAACAGGAAGAAAAAGAGGTCAGGTAATACAAGGGAGGTCCTCATCAAAACGAGAGAGACGATTCTCCAAGAATTAGGGAAATCGCTTCGGGGCACCCTGACAATCGGGCGTTCGCAAGAGTTGTCCAAAGTGAAAGCGTCTCATATGGAAGCTTTCCTCCACCAGCCAATTAAACTCGAACCAGTTAATGTCATCCAACCACGCCACAGTCCAGCAGCTCGGAAACAGCCTCCAGAAAAGCGCAAAGACTGCGGATATTGAGGAGAACCTCCTCACAAGCTGGCAGAGTACCCCACAAAAGGAAAGATATGTTCCGCCTGTGGAAAATATAACTACTTCGCTAAAGTCTGCAGGTCATCAAAGAGCAAGCCCCGGAAGGATGCCATCCAGGCTACCGGCGGTAGCCTCGCCACAAGAGAGGACATGTATTTATCAGTGTGGGAGGCTGGGTATTAGTAATTATACAACTTTCTATGGTTTCTCGTAGCTTGGCAGTATTTGTACCCCACATATATGGACCATGTTAATAATACAATTAAGTCCTCAGACTCCACTGATTGTTCTTGTCTTTTTTTCTTTCAGGAAACAACACCTTCTTCTTCCGCCCAGCGTGTCCTTCAGAAAGAAGACAACAAGGGCCCAAGTTTACCAAGATTTTACATTGGGGTTGTGTCACTTTGTGGTGCAGCCCCGACTCAAAATTCATTTTGGCATTTACTAAGCTACACAAAGTCAATTTGCCTGGCTTTGCGTTTCTTTTTGTCAGGTAGGTGTTACATGGATGGAGAATAGGCGTTCACAAACCCAGATTTAGAAAGACTTGTAAACCTGGGTTTGTGTCATAATGGTGTGTCTTCATTTCTCTTTGTTAGTTCCTCTTTCCATATGTGCTGAATTCTGCAGCACATATAGAAAGAGGAATATGCCTTTAAGGGATTACTTCTTTTCCTGCACAAAAACAATCCTGTCCGTAATGCAGGCCCCCTTGTGCAAGGGTGCAAGCCTGCCTGTGATGGTGCCAGGCTGCACACAATGCACCAGCGCGAGGGGAGAGCAGAAGTGCGTCATATCCTTGTAAATACGGCACAGTTCGGCTCTCTCCCTTCCACGCAAGGCAACACAGCAGTTTCTCTTGCTGCCCTCCAAATCTTAGTAAATATGCCCCAAGGTATCAGGTAAATTACAGCCTAAACAGTTCATAAAATAATCTTTTCTTCTGCTTAAGCCTCCTGTGTATATTTTGTTCTATATCTCTGAGGTTGTGGGTCTTCTTTTCTGTCACCTTCCGGGCAGGCCGGTTAGAAAAACCCCATGGATAAGAAAATATAACCCAATTGTGGGAAAGAAAAAGTCTACAAAATAAATTAAAGGTGTTCACGTAACCTCTATGGGGCTTATTTACAAGCTCCTTGCGCCGCCGGTGCGTCACTTTTCCCTCTATTAAAAGTGGTTAGGGGGCAAGGAGGCTAGCAGCCTGGCCGGAGAAGAGCAACACCCCTTTCCAGCCACCAGTCAAGGGAGTCATCAACTAAGCTGAAGGCCAGTGTGTCCGACGCAGTCCTCAGCCACACCAGCGGCGTGGCCAACAAGTCACCAAAGTTTAATTCAAGGCCTAGGTATTTAAAGCACACTTGATGAAAAAGAGCCGCCATCTTAACTCCCCATGACTCAGAACCGGCACCCAGGCTCTGAAAATACTGCCCCTTGATTTCAGGCAATTTAAAATGACTTGGAACCTGTTACGAAATAGGAAATGGAATTAGGTGGAGACATCTGCAGCACGAGTTTTGGGGGTGGCGGCCTCCCCCCGCTATCACCTGCCATCTCAGGGCGGCAATAGCCCCCCGCTCCTCAATGAGTTTGCCGCGAGGGGGCGGCAAACTGAGAAAATACTCGCCAGCAACCCCCGCCCCCGCGCTGAGACCGCCATGGCCACCCATAGGGCTAGCTACGCCACTGGATTGCAGATGCATTGCTCTGTTGTGCCAGTCCCCAGATATAGGCGTGCAAGCAGAGGCAATGCATAATGCATTTTGGCAGTGGCAGCAGCAAGCACACCTCAAAGCTCCACAAAATATAAATTTTAACTTCAGCTCAAGCTAACTTCTCTTCTCCCTGTCCCCTCATTCTTGGTATCTTTCTCTCTCTTTATAGGATGGTGAGCTGGTCTTATGTTTACAAAACCTGACAAGTGACACAGACTTAAAGCACAAGAGACGAAGAAGAAATGCAGTCTGATAAAAAACATACTCCAAATTGAGTCAAAATTAACTCTCCAAATGTACAGATTGAAGGAGTATAAATAGTAGGCGACAGGAGGAACTAGAGTTGAAAACTACTCCTGCTCTCCCTGTCTTTGCTTTGCTCTCACTGTCACTGCTTTGCTCTCCCTGTCACTGCTTTACTTTGCTCTCCCTGTCTCTGCTTTTTTGTTCTTCTCACCTCTGTTGTACTTTGCTCTCCCTGTCTCTGCTTTTTTGATCTCCTCACCTCTGTTGTACTTTGCTCTCCCTGTCTCTGCTTTTTTAATCTCCTCACCTCTGTTGTACTTTGCTCTCTCTATCTCTGCTTTTTTGATCTTCTCACCTCTGTTGTACTTTGCTCTCTCTGTGTCTGCTTTACTTTGCTCTCCCTGTCTAATTTACTTATTTCTCTTGCGGTCTGCGCTTTCCTTTTGATGCTTTGTTCTCCCTGTCTCTGATTTACTTTGCTCTCAATAGCCATTCTTTATTTTGCTTTCCCTGTCTTTGCTCTACTTGCCTGTCTCTCTCTACTTTGCTCTCCCTGTCTCTGCTTTACTTTGCTCTCCCTGCCTGTGCTTTACTTTGTACTCTCAGCTTGTGCCTTACATTTCTCTTTTTGTATGTGCTTTACATTGTTCTTCCTGTCTCAGCTTTTCTTTGCCCACCAGCCTGTGCTTTATGTTGCTCTCTCTTTATGTGCTTTACTTTGTCTTCCCTGTCTTTGCTTTACTTTACTCTCTCTATCTAAGCTTTACTTTGCTCTCCCAATCTCTACTTTACTTTGCTCTCTCGTTCTCTGCTTTACTTTCTCTCCCTCCCTCTACCTCCTTTCTTTGATCTCCCCATCTCTGCTTTAAATGCTTTCCCTGTCTGTACTTTGCTTTACTCTCCCTGTCTAAGGTTTACTTTGCTCTCACCGTCTAAGTTTTACTTTGCTCTCCCTGTCTAAGCTTTACTTTGCTCTCTCTGTCTCTAATCTACGTTGCTCTACCTGTCTATGTCTAACTTTGTTGTTCCTGTGTTGTGAAAAGCAGCGAGTCTCCTGGGATCCCCAATGCTGCCCGGCGCAAAGTCACCTTTAATCCACTTTGGATTCACTATCTAAAATAACGAGGCAGGCGCTGGAAGCTGGAAGGCAAGAAAAAGGTTTATTACTCTTAGAGGAGACCACGTCAACTGCTGACACCAGGATGTCTTCAGGGAGGTGTTCTACTGGCAATGCTTCTGACTCTTCCTTTTATACAGTTTTACACAATGTATTTGTTTCTTTTATCATGGTTACAAGCTTGGAGTCTCCGCCCCGGGCAGGTTGTCACACAAGCCTGACATTGTTTTATCAACATGGTTACACAAGCCCAACATTAACTCTCCTCCCACCCAGGTCAAAAACAGACAATTTAATTGCAGCTGGACCTTGCTTCAGGGTCTAAAAACGAGTGAGACCGGCCAGATCTAAGAGTCCGTTCTGTTGATAAGAACAGGTCCCATTGTTGGCAAAAAACCAGTCTTGCTGTGTGTAGTGCAATAAACCATGTTTGCAAGAGTCTGTTTGGTATTTGTAACCCGTTTGTGCAGGGATGAGAGGAAAGACGAGTTTGAGGCAGCAGGTGATGTTGATGTTTGTCGTGGAAATAGTTTATAGCCCCCAGCACACATATCAGGTTTGGTCAGAGAGTCAGAAGGCTGCTAGAGGACAGGGTGAAATGAAGGTGACCAACAGAGTACAAAATGGCTGTGGTAAATCAGAATGACTGTAGTTTATGTGCACGTAGGAACTTTCATCAGACAAGATGGCGCAGAATGTTCATGATTGTGTTTTGTTCTTAACAGTCGCCCCTTTGAACATAACTAGCCATCTTGTCAGTCTATTTCGATCTCCATAATGTCCTGTATTTCTTGTTCATACATTACTCTCATTTTTGTTAACTGAGTGTCCATAGTCTTAGGGCGCAAGGCACTTATGCAAAGAGAACACAAAGGTGGTATACAGTGTACACCCAAACAGCAACCACATATTGCCAATACTGGGACCAAGAGAAACATTGATATTTTCCAACCCCAGTCCTTTAAGATGCCCCAAAGCCAACTTCCAATTGTCCAAGTCTCTGATCCTTGATGAATTTCTGAAGACAGTCTGTGGAGATGTTCGATTGCTTCATAGACAGAGGGTGAATTATCAGGGATGTATATGCAGCAACTGGCACCAATGATGCGACATGCTCCTCCACGATCCGCTAGTACCACATCCAGGACCATGCGGTTTTGTAGGGCCACCAAACGGACCGCTTGAAGCTCGGCAGTGTTGTTGGTGAGGATGCCAGCTGTGACGTTCAGGGCGGTTTCTACCGCTTGAGACAGATGTCTGATGGCTCGGCTGTTTGCCATCGGACCCCATAGCGGGACGAGCCCTTTTGCTGCGTCAACGAACTGTGATGCGGCAGAGTCTGCTTGATCAGTGTCTTTAGAACGCTTTTCTCGATGATGCTCTGCAGGGGCTGTGTAGGTCGGTGGCAAAACAAAGGCGATGTAGCACGTGCCCCCCAGTTTCTTGGGAGCCAGGTGTAGGCTTTGGTTCCACAGACAAAGTACATATTGGGTGATGCAACAAATGCTGGAGGATTGGCAGTGTTCAAAGTCCTTACAATGTTACAAGTGCTGTGACCCACATTCTTAGTCCCACGGCCTTCAATGCATACAAGGCCAGAGACGTTCACCACAGATAGGGCCACAGTCAGTGTTGCAGCAGTTCTTTTCTTCAGGTAGGAAAATGTGGCTCTGACAGGATTATTGAACACTTGTATTTCCACTCGTTCTTTGGAGGGGACATTCATTGGGAATGTCGTATTGGAGGTGTGAGGGCAAAAGGGAGCTGCTGTTCTTCCTGTTTGGTTTAGCCAGAACTCGTTGTAGAACTGAGCGATTGTCCCATCGGAAGTGGCATTGTCTTTGTAACTTTCTTGTAGGAGCATCATCCAGGCAAGGCAAGATCCATGAACATAAAAGGGTGAAGGGATGAAAGGGATGGAATGTTCAGTGGCATGTGGTAGCAGCCCACAGACCCAACAGTTAGTGGCATTGGTGGCAAGATTGTGCTGGTGCAGCATCTGTACGAAAGAATTATTCCAGAATTCTTTGCGTCGTTCTCGGAGATGTGGCGGTAGTGATACCAGGTAGTGTTCTTTCTTTGTGATTGGTTGCATGGTTGGTGACAATGTTCTGTATGCAGGTGCATTCTCTTCAATGATCCAGAGTGTGACCATTAGCAGGAGGCAGGTGAGAAATGCAGCTACAAGTGCAATTGTCTTTGTACTGTGCAGTTCAAAAGTCTTGGTGTCTTTGCGGTGGCTTTGCAGGTGTTCCGTTTCTTCCATCATCTTCGAGGAGCTCACCAACTGTTAAGACCACAGACTTTTGTCTGGTGTTTTTCCTGGTAGCGTCGTTTGGCTGTGCTACCGATCTGAGACTCTGACTCAGTTAGTGGCCTGGTTGTTGGAGCTCCCCTTTTCGTCGATCTTAGGTTGTACCCTTCCTTGGATGGCACCGTGGGGTCGGGAAATTCAGACAGTTGGAGGGTGTCTTCTTGTGGGTAGCAACTCAGAGCTGGTCGGTCTTTTGCGAGTACTTCCTCTTGCACCTCCACCTCTTCACAGGTTGCCAGCGTTGGAGGGACTTTCTTGCAGTGGTGGGCGTGCAGCCAATTTTTTTTCCTTCCACTCGGAGGGCAGTTCGAGTGGTGATCAAGACTTGCCAGGGGCCCGTCCACCTGGGCTCCAGATTCTTCGTTCTTTGGAAGTTGCGAACTAGGATGAAGTCCCCAGGCTTTATCACATGTCCTGGGCCCCTGGATATGTCAGGCAAGGCTTGCTGCACCTGTTGGTGGATAATTGTTAGCTCGTTTGTCAATTTATGCAGATAGTCTGACATTAATATGTTCGGGACATCGTTAATGGAGGTGGGTCTTGGTGCCGCCCAAATGTTCATAGGCCTGCCGAAGACCACTTCATACGGGGTCAGTCTGTGTTTGGTCGGGGTGGAGCGCATTGATAGCAATGCCAATGGAAGGGCGTCGGGCCATTTCAACCCGGTTGTGGCAACTATTTTGGCTAGCTTTAGTTTCAATGTTGCATTGTGTCTCTCTACCAGGCCCGCTGATTGGGGGTGGAAGACGGCATGGAATTTTTGTTTTACCCCCAACCCTTTCAGTATGTTCTGTATCACTTCGGCTACGAAGTGTGGGCCGTTGTCGCTCCATAAAATTCTGCAAAGGCCGTACCGGGGAAGAATTCTTTCAACAATACTTTTGCAGTGGCTATGGCAGTATTGTCGTGGGTGGGATATGCCTCCACCCATTTGCTAAAAGCGCACACAACCACCAGGACATATTTTAGACCATGGCATCTCTCTAGTTGGATGTAATCCATTTGAAGGACTTCAAAGGGGTGATCAGGGACTCCAAACCCTCCCCGTGGTACTACTGTCCCTTTCCCTGGGTTGTGTTGTAGGCATACTATACATTGTTGTACTAGGCGCTTTGCAGATTCTGTTATCTTGACATTATGCCATACTCTTGTGATTAGTTCAATCATGGGGGTGGAGCCTATGTGTGCTGGTAAATGTGCCATGGTCAATATGGGGATGAGGTAGGCATTGGGTAACAGCCATTTATTTCCGTCTTTAGTTCTCCAGCAATTTTCCTCGTCTTTTAGTCCCACCTTTTCCCACTCGGTCAATTCGTCTTGTGTGCCTGTAGTCTGTATGTCCCTTACAGTGGTCCTAGCATCAGTCCATTGTTCAGCTTGTGACCTGGTCACATACATTCGTGTCATGGTTCTGTCTTCTGCTGTGGCTCGGGCAGTAACGTCTGCTAGCGCATTTCCCTGTCCAATGAGATCTGTCACTTTCCTATGTGCTTGGCATTTTATCACTGCTAGCTTTTTGGGGAGGAGGACTGCTTCCGTCAAGGCGGAGACTAAATCTCCATGCAGGATGGGTGTACCGTGTGAAGTCAGGAACCCTCTTTCTTTCCATAGAATCCCGAAATGGTGAACCACCCCGAAGGCGTATTGGCTGTCGGTGTATATGTTAACTGTCGTGCCAGCTGCTAAAATACATGCTCGTGTGAGGGCAATGAGTTCTGCTGCCTGGGCGGAACGTTGGGCAATACGGGCTGTTTCTAGAATGGTTCGGGCTGTGGTGACAGCGTATGCAGCTGAGGTGGTGCCGTCGGGGAGTTTGATGCACGAACCATCCACCCATAGTTCTCCATCTGGCTCTAGAAAGGCGGTGTCTCTGAGGTCTACTCTACTTTTTGTTTGTTCATCGGTTAGTGTCACACAGTCGTGTAGTGGAGCCACGTTAGAATCGTTCTCGGGTAGGGGTAACAGTGTGGCTGGATTGAGGGTGGTGCATCGCTTTAGGGTAATGTGCGGTGCTAGCAGGGTCAACTCATATCCTGTCAGTCGGGCGCTAGTCAAGTGTTGGGTTTTGGTCTGGTTCAGTAGTGTGTCGACTGCATGGGGTACTAAAACAGTGACTGGATTGGAGAGCACTATTCCTTCGCTCTGGCGTATTGATACCGCTGCAGCTGCCACAGCGCGCAGGCACGCTGGCAGTGCTCTGGCTACTGGATCGAGGGTTACAAAAGGGATGATGGACGGAACGTTTGAGCCAATCAAACACTCACCCCCAGTCAACTGATCTGGGTTTAATCCATCATCATTCTTTAGCTCACTCCACCACCCCAGTTCAGACATGGCCATATGCAAATCAGTCTGACCCTGTGCCTCATGGGAACAGTCCAGCCCGAACTGCCAAGCCATGTCTTCCCTGGACCGGAAACAAGCATCCTAGGACCGGTTTCTGGCATTCCAGCCGTCATCAGCCAGGCTTGCTTGAATCCAGTGGCAAAGTGAGCAAGGGACCCACGTCTGGGTATACCCCGCCAACTTAGGGCGAACAAAGCGATACAAAAGGGGATGATGGACGGAACGTTTGAGCCAATCAAACACTCACCCCCAGTCAACTGATCTGGGTTTAATCCATCATCATTCTTTAGCTCACTCCACCACCCCAGTTCAGACATGGCCATATGCAAATCAGTCTGACCCTGTGCCTCATGGGAACAGTCCAGCCCGAACTGCCAAGCCATGTCTTCCCTGGACCGGAAACAAGCATCCTAGGACCGGTTTCTGGCATTCCAGCCGTCATCAGCCAGGCTTGCTTGAATCCAGTGGCAAAGTGAGCAAGGGACCCACGTCTGGGTATACCCCCGCCAACTTAGGGCGAACAAAGCGATACAAAAGGGGATGATGGACGGAACGTTTGAGCCAATCAAACACTCACCCCCAGTCAACTGATCTGGGTTTAATCCATCATCATTCTTTAGCTCACTCCACCACCCCAGTTCAGACATGGCCATATGCAAATCAGTCTGACCCTGTGCCTCATGGGAACAGTCCAGCCCGAACTGCCAAGCCATGTCTTCCCTGGACCGGAAACAAGCATCCTAGGACCGGTTTCTGGCATTCCAGCCGTCATCAGCCAGGCTTGCTTGAATCCAGTGGCAAAGTGAGCAAGGGACCCACGTCTGGGTATACCCCGCCAACTTAGGGCGAACAAAGCGATACAAAAGGGGATGATGGACGGAACGCTTGAGCCAATCAAACACTCACCCCCAGTCAACTGATCTGGGTTTAATCCATCATCATTCTTTAGCTCACTCCACCACCCCAGTTCAGACATGGCCATATGCAAATCAGTCTGACCCTGTGCCTCATGGGAACAGTCCAGCCCGAACTGCCAAGCCATGTCTTCCCTGGACCGGAAACAAGCATCCTAGGACCGGTTTCTGGCATTCCAGCCGTCATCAGCCAGGCTTGCTTGAATCCAGTGGCAAAGTGAGCAAGGGACCCACGTCTGGGTATACCCCGCCAACTTAGGGCGAACAAAGCGATACAAAAGGGGATGATGGACGGAACGCTTGAGCCAATCAAACACTCACCCCCAGTCAACTGATCTGGGTTTAATCCATCATCATTCTTTAGCTCACTCCACCACCCCAGTTCAGACATGGCCATATGCAAATCAGTCTGACCCTGTGCCTCATGGGAACAGTCCAGCCCGAACTGCCAAGCCATGTCTTCCCTGGACCGGAAACAAGCATCCTAGGACCGGTTTCTGGCATTCCAGCCGTCATCAGCCAGGCTTGCTTGAATCCAGTGGCAAAGTGAGCAAGGGACCCACGTCTGGGTATACCCCCGCCAACTTAGGGCGAACAAAGCGATACAAAAGGGGATGATGGACGGAACGCTTGAGCAAATCAAACACTCACCCCCAGTCAACTGATCTGGGTTTAATCCATCATCATTCTTTAGCTCACTCCACCACCCCAGTTCAGACATGGCCATATGCAAATCAGTCTGACCCTGTGCCTCATGGGAACAGTCCAGCCCGAACTGCCAAGCCATGTCTTCCCTGGACTGGAAACAAGCATCCTAGGACCGGTTTCTGGCATTCCAGCCGTCATCAGCCAGGCTTGCTTGAATCCAGTGGCAAAGTGAGCAAGGGACCCACGTCTGGGTATACCCCCGCCAACTTAGGGCGAACAAAGCGATACAAAAGGGGATGATGGACGGAACGTTTGAGCCAATCAAACACTCACCCCCACCATCGAGGGTGGCAGAAAAATATGCACAAGGGCGTTGTTTGTGACCAATTGATTGTGTTAGGACAGACAATGCACATCCCTCCCTTTCGTGTGTGTAGAGGAAGAATGGTTTGGAGTAATCTGGGGTTCCTAGGACTGGTGCTGAGCAAAGGGTATTGCGTAGTTCTTTAAAGGCTGTGTGGCATTCGGGGGTCCAGGGGAGAGGTGAGGGGATGTCCTTAGCTAGGAGGGAGAGAAGGGGTTTGACAATGAGGCTAAAGTTCGGTAACCACTGTCTGCAAAACGAGGTGAGGCCTATCAAAGAGCGGACTTGCTTCTGATTTTTGGGGACAGGGGTGCCTAGAATTGTCTGGATCCTGTCAGGCGTGAGTTTTCTCCCTTCTTTTGATAAAAGGTGACCCAAATAGGTCACTTGTGATTTACAGAACTGCAGTTTCTTTCGGGAGACCTTGTGACCATTCTCAGCAAGGGAATGGAGTAGTTTGATGGTGGCTGTGACAGCTATTGGTATGGTGTCTGCTGCTAGAAGGATGTCGTCTACATATTGTATTAGTGCCACTCCATCTGGCAATTGTATGGCGTCCAACTGTCTTTTAAGCGCCTGGCTATAGATACTTGGGCTCTCAGTGTACCCCTGAGGTGCTCTACAAAATCTATACGAACGGGAATTTAGGGTAAATCCAAAAAGATAGCGGCTGTCCTCGTGTATAGGTATGGAAAAGAAGGCGTTCTTGAGGTCGATCACAGTGAAGGTGGTGGCAGTGGAGGGGATTAAAGTCAAAATTGTCGTGATGTCGGAAACTACTGGGTATTGTGGTACTACGATTTTGTTTACCTCCCGCAGGTCAATGATGAAGCGGTAGGCTTTCCCATCTCCCTCTCCCTGTCTCTTTACAATCGGTAGTATGGGACTGTTACAAATGTTGCTCACTACTTCCTCTACCACCCCTGCCTCTACCAAAGAGTGTATGATCTCTGTTAGTGCTTTCTCACCCTCTGGCGATATTTTGTACTGCGGTACCTTCGGTAGGGTTGCGTCCTGTCGTATTGTTACGTGTACTGGGTCAATCATCATTCGTCCTACGTCTGAATCAGCCCTAGCCCATAAGTGTGATGGCAAAGTGTCCAGTAGGGATGTGTCAGTCTCAGAGATGGAAAACATGTGCTGAAAAGGGTTCTCTCTATGGCATTGGGGGTTGTCATACAGGATAACACGCACTCCGTCTGGTGAGCATCTGATAGTCGCATGGAAGTGTTTCAAAAGGTCGAGGCCCATAATGGCGTCTGGGGTGTTAGATGAGAGGAGGAATGTCGTTTCGACGCCATTGCTGTCAAGATTAAAAGGGATGGGTCGGGACAAAGGGTTGGTGGAGGGCGTACCGTCAAATCCTATTGAGGTCACATGTGAGCCTGACAAGGGTGCCCTTGGAATCAGTCGTTTGGATAGTGCACTACGTGTTGCTCCTGTGTCTACCAAAAATGGCGACCTTGTGCCCAGGACCTCAGCGGTAACATAAGGGCCTTGCTGATCAACGCAGAGCTCGACTGGATCCCTCCCTTGCCCCTGGCTGTCCTATGCAAAGTCGTACGTATTGTCATAATCTGTCTGTTGGTACTGATTCTGTCTGGGATGGTCAAATGCGTTCACTCTTCCTGGCCTTTCCTCGCTTGCTTCACTCGCGTACCCTCTCCCACGTCCTCTTCCTCTCTGTCCACTTGCTATTTCCCTCGCCCCTCTGCCCCTAGCAGCTCCTAACAAAGCCGGGCATTGGGATTTCCAGTGTCCATATTTTTTGCAAAATGCACATTGATCCTGTCCTAGGTCCTGGCGTCCTACATATGATGTAGATGGATTGTTCCTAGGTGGCTGTACTCTAGGGGTATTCTGCTGGTTTCCTCCCCTATATTGCTCCCCTCCTGTATTCGCCCCTGGAGTTGTGCTATCATTACCCTTTCCTTCAAGTCCTTCTTTTTCCTTTCTGTAGCCCTGTCATTTTCGTTTCTCTGATGCTCGTAATACTGGGCCATTTGGAGAATGGCCGTCGGTTTAGATGCTGCCCAACTACTTTCGCTGGCTTGTAGTTTCTGGGATACATCTGGCAGTAATCCTTTGACGTAGTTCTGCACAAATAAGTGGTGTCCGGTTGCGGTGGACATGTCTTGTCCACTGTAACCAGAGAACACAGTTTCAAATCTGGAGAAGTACTCTGAGACGTCCTCTTGTGGTTTCTGGCGGCATGCGGTTACTATGGACCAGTCTATCTTTTTCTCTGGGATCAGCGTTTTCACTTTCTGCACTATTTTGTCAGGGAGGTCTAATATTGCTTTAACTGGTTTTTGACCAGGGTTCCGCTGTTTATCTAGTGTGTCGAGTTGTTCCCAGGTATGACCAAACAGTTCGGTATGGTTTACTTTCTTAACCTGTTTCCACACATCTGCTGGCAAACATAACCCGAAGAACAAGTCTATGTCGGCAAGTGTCATTATTGTTGATCCCAGAGCGGTACCTAGCTCGGCGTAAAAGGCGGTGGGGTTCTTTCGTTAATCCGGCAAAGATTTACGGAAGGTCAGGATGTCCTGTCTGTCCCATGGCTGATACACCCAAATGTAGACCACCCTTCCTCTAGCGTCTTGATGGTTTATATCGTCATTAGTCCCTTGTCCTCTAGGAGGTACCCAGTAAGGGGCAGCTTCTTTTATTGGCATCATGCTATCTGTTTTTTCCACTGGGGGTCCTGCTACCTTAGTTGTCCTGTCCCTATCTATCTGTCCTTGTTCTATGAGGTGACACAATACTTCTAGTGTGGATGAAAATAGTTCTGCAACATCGTTGTCGCCTTCATCTCCGATGTCTACCTTCCTGTAGAGAGCCACTAATCGCTCGGGCCCTACGTTTTGGTACTTCTCTTCATATGCAGTAAGGGTGTGGTAACAGAGACGTACAATAAAGTATCGTTTGCGGTTTTCAACATAGGAGTCGCATATGTCTGTTACGTGTTCTTCTGTTTCTTTCCTATCTATGAGGGTTTTAACTATTTTATCAATGCCTGCTCGCTCATTTTTACTTAATCGCGGGACCCTGGGCGCTCCTATTTCCTTGGTTCCTACCTCTACTACTGCCTCCTTTGATGAGGCATTTGGTGTGGGTGGCTCGGTGGGAGCAGAGGTGGTGGAGACTGAGGCGATCGTGCCATCTCCAGTTATACTTTGGGGGTCCTGGCGTTGTACTACGGGATGAGTAGGGGCATAAGGGGGTGGCATGTATATCATTGGGGGACCTAACAATAAATCATCATCTACCCCCTGTTTTGCTGGTAACTCGGGGTAAAGAGTTAAGGGCGTTCTAACAGGGCATTGACCTGATATTTTTGATTCCTGTTCCTTTTTATCGATTTCCTTTTCTTTTAGTTCTTCTTCTAACTTTTTACAGGCTTGGTAAGCTGATTTTCGCGTTTCTTTATCTTGTCTAGCTTCGTCTCTTTTCTTTCGTTGAGCTGCTTCTTTTCGCCATAAACCAAAACTATCAAACATGGCTGGTCTAGCTTTCTTTTTGTGGAGAGCTAATTCTAACGTTTCTATTTTAGCGGGATCGAAAGATCCCGTCAGTGGCCACTGATTTACCCGGTCCTTCCTAGTGTACTTATGCCATAGTTTGCTATAAGCTACGGTGGCTAATCCATATTTCACGTACATGTCCTTGTTAGGGGTGCCTTCCGGCGGTGCCGGATGACTGACCTCTAACAAACGGTCCGGTCCAAAACAATCAAACAATCTAGAGAAAACAGGCATGACGTATTTAGCGGTCAAAATGAATATCTCAATTAATGTTAGACAAAAGTCTGCACTACCTGTCCTTCGCTGTCTGCAAAGAGAGAATATTCCTATTCTACGTTGTTTGCAAGCAGGGAATGTCTCAAATAACTCAAAAAGGAATACTAGTATTTCTATCAATCAATCAATTTAAGTCATGTTTTCTCACGACCTTACCCGGACCGTATGGACAGTTCTTCGTATTCCCCTTCCAGCGCCTGGTTGTCCTCTTACTCCAACAATCAATGCGGCGTTCCTGTAAGGCCCCAGTCAGGACCGCAGGTCACTCGAGAGAGGTCCGTTCGGAACCGGTGAAGTTCAGTCAATTGGCAGCCAGACGAGGGTCTCTTTCAGGCAGGTGCACTCCAATCATTTAGTCGTTCACTCCGTCGTTAGGACCTCTCTACTGGACCCACGTGTCTCGGATGGGCCCCCCGTTGGGTCGCCAATTTGTGAAAAGCAGCGAGTCTCCTGGGATCCCCAATGCTGCCCGGCGCAAAGTCACCTTTAATCCACTTTGGATTCACTATCTAAAATAACGAGGCAGGCGCTGGAAGCTGGAAGGCAAGAAAAAGGTTTATTACTCTTAGAGGAGACCACGTCAACTGCTGACACCAGGATGTCTTCAGGGAGGTGTTCTACTGGCAATGCTTCTGACTCTTCCTTTTATACAGTTTTACACAATGTATTTGTTTCTTTTATCATGGTTACAAGCTTGGAGTCTCCGCCCCGGGCAGGTTGTCACACAAGCCTGACATTGTTTTATCAACATGGTTACACAAGCCCAACATTAACTCTCCTCCCACCCAGGTCAAAAACAGACAATTTAATTGCAGCTGGACCTTGCTTCAGGGTCTAAAAACGAGTGAGACCGGCCAGATCTAAGAGTCCGTTCTGTTGATAAGAACAGGTCCCATTGTTGGCAAAAAACCAGTCTTGCTGTGTGTAGTGCAATAAACCATGTTTGCAAGAGTCTGTTTGGTATTTGTAACCCGTTTGTGCAGGGATGAGAGGAAAGACGAGTTTGAGGCAGCAGGTGATGTTGATGTTTGTCGTGGAAATAGTTTATAGCCCCCAGCACACATATCAGGTTTGGTCAGAGAGTCAGAAGGCTGCTAGAGGACAGGGTGAAATGAAGGTGACCAACAGAGTACAAAATGGCTGTGGTAAATCAGAATGACTGTAGTTTATGTGCACGTAGGAACTTTCATCAGACAAGATGGCGCAGAATGTTCATGATTGTGTTTTGTTCTTAACAGTGTCTGCTTCGCTTTGCCTTCCCGGTCTCTGCTTTAGTTTGCTTTCCCTGTCTCTGATTTACTTTGCCACTCTCGTCTCTGCTGTACTTTGCTTTCCCTGTCTCTGCTTTACTCTGCCTTCCCTGTCTCGGCTTTACTTTGCCTTCCCTGTCTCTGCTTTACTTTGCCTTCCTTGTCTCTGCTTTACTTTGCCTTTCCTGTCTGCTTTACTTTGCCTTCCCTGCCTCTGCTTTACCTTGCTTTCTCTGACTCTGTTTTACTTTGCTGTCCCTGTCTCTGTTTTACTTTGCCTTCCCTGTCTCTGCTTTATTTTACTTTGCCTTTCCTGTCTGCTTTACTTTGCTATCCCTGTCCCTTTCTCTGCTTTACTTTGTTTTTACCTGACTCTGCTTTACTTTCCTGTCCCTGTCTGTTTTACTTTGCCTTCCCTGTCTCTGCTTTACTTTGCCTTTCCTGTCTGCTTTACTTTGCTGTCCCTGTCTCTGTTTTACTTTGCCTTCCCTGTCTCTGCTTTACTTTGCCTTTCCTGTCTGCTTTACTTTGCCTTCCCTGTCTCTGCTTTACTTTGCTTTCCCTGTCTCTGCCTTACTTTGCCTTTCCTGTCTGCTTTACTTTGCCTTCCCTGTCTCTGCTTTACTTTGCTTTCCCTGACTCTGCTTTACTTTGCTGTCCCTGTCTCTGCTTTACTTTGCTGTCCCTGTCCCTGTCTCTGCTTTACTTTGTTTTACCTGACTCTGCTTTACTTTGCTTTCCCTTTCTCTGCTTTACTTTGCTTTACCTGACTCTGCTTTACTTTGCTTTCGCTGTCTCTGTTTAACTTTGCCTTCCCTGTCTCTGCTTTACTTTGCCTTCCCTGTCTCTGCTTTACTTTGCTGTCCCTGTCCCTGTCTCTGCTTTACTTTGTTTTACCTGACTCTGCTTTACTTTGCTTTCCCTTTCTCTGCTTTACTTTGCCTTCCCTGTCTCTGCTTTTCTTTGCTTTCCCTGACTCTGCTTTACTTTGCTGTCCCTGTCTCTGCTTTACTTTGCCTTTCCTGTCTGCTTTACTTTGCTGTCCCTGTCCCTGCTTTACTTTGTTTTACCTGACTTTGCTTTACTTTGCTTTCCCTGTCTCTGCTTTACTTTGCTTTCCCTGACTCTGCTTTACTTTGCTTTCCCTGACTCTGCTTTACTTTGCTTTCCCTGTCTCTGCTTTACTTTGCCTTTCCTGTCTGCTTTACTTTGCTGTCCCTGTCCCTGTCTCTGCTTTACTTTGCTTTACCTGACTCTGCTTTACTTTGCCGTCCCTGCCTCTGCATTACTTTGCTTTCCCTGACTCTGCATTACTTTGCCGTCCCTGTCTCTGCTTTACTTTGCCTTCACTGTCTCTGCTTTACTTTGCTTTCCCTGTCTGTTTTACTTTGCCTTAC
Source organism: Calotriton arnoldi (assembly GCA_963921515.1). Lineage (NCBI taxonomy): Eukaryota > Metazoa > Chordata > Amphibia > Caudata > Salamandridae > Calotriton > Calotriton arnoldi. The sequence goes on from CAWUFW010000191.1 coordinate 3,248,273, forward strand.
CTGTCTCTGCTTTACTTTGCTTTCCCTGACTCTGCATTACTTTGCCGTCCCTGTCTCTGCTTTACTTTGCCTTCCCTGTCTCTGCTTTACTTTGCTTTCCCTGTCTCTGCTTTACTTTGCCTTCCCTGTCTCTGCTTTACTTTGCTGTCCCTGCCTCTGCTTTACTTTGCTCTCCCTTTCTCTGCTTTACTCTGCTCTCCCTTTCTCTGCTTTATTTTCCCTGCTTGTTTCTGCTTTACTTTGCTTTCCCTGTCTCTGCTTTACTTTGCTATCACTGCCTCTACTTTACTTTGCTTTCCCTCTCTCTGCTTTACTTTGCTTTCCCTGTCTCTGCTTTACTTTGCTCTCCCTTTCTCTGCTTTACTCTGCTCTCCCTTTCTCTGCTTTAGTTTGCTCTCCCTGTTTCTGCTTTACTTTGCTCTCCCCATGCTGTCACTAAAAGCTGTGGCACTTGGTCCATGCAGTGAGTGTTCTGATGTGTTGTATGACAGAGGCATGCATGGCTAAACCACGTGTGCCTCTAAAATGCTGCCCGAACAACGAATGCCTCTTAACAACGTATTCCTTTACCACACATGCTTTTACCACGCAATTTCGCTGTAAGGGCATGACTGGTAAAGGGATTTGTGTGGTAAAGATCACACCCCAGCCCCCGCACTGAACCCTTAAAAAAAACGGGACCCCCTCAGTGCCCTAAAAACAACCCGAGCCCTAAAATCAACCCTGACCCCACCCCCACCAAGCCCTAAAAACAACACTGACCACCCCTGAGCCCTAAAAGCAACCTCGACCCCCCAATCCCTAAGAACAACCCCGACCCCTGAAAATAACCCAGATCCCCCCGAGCCCTAAAAACAATCCCAGACCCCCCCCCATCACTAAATACTACCCCCACCCCTAAAAACGACCTCCCCAAATATTGGCCCCAGCCCCACTTACCAGACCATATCCCAGAGATCCCTCTCCCGATCCTTCCTCTTCCTAGGCCCGCCCACCCGCGCATCTGGACCACGCACTGCCGTAACGGCACATATGAGTGATTAAGGCATATGCCTGGTTAAGGCATGCGTGGTTCCGCTTGTGGGGAAACGCCACGCGTGGCTCAGCCCGCGTTGTAAAGGCCATTTCCTGTTCTAATGGTGACAGATGGACCCTGCTTGATTGATCAGAAAAGCTGCAGAGAGAAGTCCAGCACTTATAGTCTGTTGCACTTCAATCATTCAGTCAATCAAGTTTATTTCTTATGATTGCTTCCATAAAACACAAACAGAGCACTGCACACATAATGAATTCTTCATGAAAAGATAAAGAGCACAGATCCTTGCAGATGCAAAGTGATTGAAAATGATGTGGTCAGACATATAATGTGCAGCACACAGAAGAGGTTGAGCACGATTTAGCAGCAGTGCAGAAGTGCCCCATTATTGCGAAAGGACACCCGCATCAATCATTCGTCCATTAGGCCCTAAGCCGTAAAGTGCAAGGTGCATAATCTTTTGGACAACGCAAACAAGGAACTTAATATCAATCAACATCTACATTAAGAGGGATTAAACGAATCACATGATGGGAGAGACAACCAACTCTTCATTTGGGATCTCAAAATGATAGCAAGCCTGATTAAAAGTAACAAAAAGCCAGATCACATAAGAGAAAATAAAAGCAAACAAATAAATAAAAGCAAAAACCTCTCTCAAAGTGATATTTGGTCATCTGAAAAAATTTCATAAAATAATCTCTAGAAGGGGTATCCAACTAAGGTCCAGAAGGGCAATGTCCATGCCAGATTTTCATGATATCCTCATATCCTCTTTTAAATACAATACAACTAAATGGAAATCGTTTACATAATCATTGGTTATTCTAACGCTCCGGTATGGATCTGAAACTTTACTGGCACTGCAACAAAAGCACCCATGATTTCTCGAAATGGAAAAAGCTCGATGTGGATTTCAATAAACCCACTTCAGTCACACAGCTCAGGTGCCACAGAAATAATAAAAACGTTTTTTGTTATCTGCTTCTCAGACTACAATATAGAGGGCCCAGTAAAAGAAAAATGATGGGGATTTCATCGGTTGGATTGGAACAAAAAAATTCGGCCACATCACCTTACTCTTGGGCTTACTTGTAAAGAGAACATTTTTCAAATTAAAATGTGTGGTCTTGTTAATGTTTTTATTAGACCTGTCAGCCTTAGGGTGGTCTTTCCCCAAACTTTTTGCCTCATTCCATCATATTTTCTGATCTCGTTTTTCGTGGCCTTAAGACTCAGTGCACTTTACCACTACTAACCAGTGCTAAAGTGCATGTGCTCACTCCTTAAAACATGCTAGCATTGGCTTATCCCTCAATTGGCATATTTAATTTACTTATAAGTCCCTAGTAAAGTTGTACTACATGTACCCAGGGCCTGTAAGCTAAATGCTACTAATAGGCCTTCAGCACTGATTGTGACACCCACTTAAGTAGCCCTTTAAAACTAATCCTAGGCATACCATTGCAACACGTATGTTCAGTTTTAAACTGCCATTTCGACCTGTCAAAATCAACCTTTTGATAGGCCTAAAGCTTCCTTTTTAATACATATAAATCACCCCTAGGTTAGGCCCTAAACAGCCCACAAGGCAAAGTGCGATGTATTTAAAAAGAATGACATGTACTTTTAAGTTTTACATGTCCTGATATTGAAAAACTCCAAAACTCGTTTTTCACTATGCAAAGCCTACTTCTCCCATGGGATAACATTGGGGTTGCCTTATTACATTTAGTAAGGATAACTTCCAAATGGGAGCAGGAGGACAGTTCATTTTGGTGTCTTTGGAATTGTAATAAAAATCCTGTTTTATGGTAAACTTGGATTTTGAATTGCAATTTTGAAAATGCTATTTTTAAGAAGTTGGCATTTTCCTGCCATAGCCTTATGGTGATGCAGTCACATGACTGGGTGTAGTTGGCAGTTAGTTGTGTACTCCCCCAGACAGCCTCACACAATAGAAAGCTTAGGTGTGCCTGGATTTACCATCACTGGCAGGATGGGGATGCAAAGCTGGGCACAGCACCACTTACACCCGAATAGGCTATGTCTTGCCTTCACACAAAGAATTGCATACCTCATGGAGTTAGTCTGGATCAGGGCAGGGGAGGCAGGAAACCTGAGCACTACAAAGAGAATCCTCTAGAAGTTACTCCCACTTAAAAAAATGGCACCAGGTATAAATATTGGACCGCAGACATCAATTCTTCAGTACACGTCTGTACCTATGGAAAACTCTGCCTGGAAGAAGGACTGCTGTGCTGTTGAAACAACAGCCACTCTGCTGGACTGCTGCCCTGAAGGACTGCTGCCCTGCTCACCTGCTGCTCTGCTCCTCTCTTACCTGGGTGAGAAGGACTGGGCCTGCAACTTGTACCCAGGACCACCAGAGTGGCTCCAAGGCCTAGTCTCTTGTAACCATCACCTGGACTCTACAACTGTAAGTCCTACCCTCCCATGTGGTGCGCTCTAAGTCCTGGACCCTTGGAAGTGGGCCTGAAGGTGCTCTGCCAACCCATCTTTGGATCTAGCAGAAGTGACGCATCTCGTCAGCTGCGCAGAACAACCCTGAGCAGAACTGACACATTGCTTCTCCTGCGAGGACTCTCTCAGCGCAAGGACTTCCCATTGCCCACATAGCCCACAGTCTCATTGAAACCACCACTGTGCGATGCATCCCCGACACAGGCTCTCGCATATCAAGCCTCTCGTTGATGGCATCCTCGACGATGAACCAGGACTTCGCATTGCAAGCCCCATCTTGGGGGCGAAAGTGGGCCTGGGTTGCTAGTGTTCCAGTTCAGGGAGGACCTGGCCTGGCCGTTCAGGCTGGATTGCTCCCATGAGGTGCAGGGTCAAGACTGATTTGCATATGACTGGGTCTAATCTGAGGGGGCATGATGAGCAAAAGAAAGTTGGGTTGGGATGCTAGCCCGAGCTACCCCGAGCGATTGCCAGGGGTTAGACAAATTACAAGCATTTCTTCCATCACCTTTTGTGTGTGCCAAAAGCCCATATGCCTTCTAATACATCTAAGTATAGGCAATGGGTCAACCTCAATGGGCAATGGGTGGTGGCTCAGAGGGATACAGGAGCCAGCATGACTACAGTGAGGCATCTGCTGGTGTCCTTAGAGCAGGTTCTCCCTAATACATGTCACCAAGTCATAGTCACAGACAACCACGAGAGTCACTGACCGGTGGCTCTGGTTCCCTTTGAGTGGGGAGGGGGGTATTAGGCTCTCTAAAAGTAACTGTGAGCCCTGCCATGCCTGTAGATTGTCTGTTGGGCGATGCTCTAGAGCACCCTATCTGAAAAGAGGTAGAGCTCAGATCACACTTGGAGATGCTAGGATTGCCTAAATGGGTGAGGGGCGCAGGAAACCATCCCCTGAAGTTCCTGTGGTCCAGGTTGATGGGGCACCTGAGGAAGATGCTCTTGAGCCTACCAGGGAGGATGTTGCTGCCCTAGGAGACCTGCCTGAGCTTGCCGGATGTTCAAGTTGTATGTGGACCCACCAGGCAGAAGTTCTGCAAAGCACAGAAGGCCTGCCCCAGTCTAGAGGACTTGAGGAGGTAAGCTGGGGCCCAGGCAGCAGGTGATAATCCTGGAAATCACCTTGTCTATTGGGAGAATGCCCTTGTTTACAGTGAGCTTAAGTTTCTGGACCTGGGGCAGCCAGTGTGCTGGTAGTCCCTCAGTGTTAAAAGACCTTCCTACTGGGGTTGAGTCACGATATCTCCCAGGCAGGATATCTGGGGCAATACAAGACCTTCGCCAGGCTATTCCCCCCACTTCTATTGGCCCAGGATGAAGACGGCCTCAGATGCATTCTGTAGGTCCTGTCCCATCTGCCAGGCCAGTGGGAAATCAGGGGAAAAGATTAACGCTCCCATGACCACCTTACCTGCCATTGACACTCTCTTTGAGAGGGTGGTCATCAACATTGTTGGACCCCTGGACCTCAAGACAGCTTTAGGCAACATATTCATCCTGGTCTTGGTGGAACACGTCACTCGCTACCCAGAGGCCATTTCTCTGAGGTGGCTAGGGCCCTGATTGGGATTTTTTCCTTTGTTGGGTTCCCACTGACAATGGCACTAACCTCATATCAGCATACATGAAGTCCATGTGGGATGAGTGTGGAGTGACTTACAAATTCTTCACGCCTTATCACTCCCAAACAAACGGGCTTGTGGAGGGATTCAACAAGACCCTTAAAGGCATGATGATGGGTCTACATGAGTCCATGAGGCGTAAGTGGGACATCCTCCTATCCTGCCTACTGTTTGCCTACAGGGAGGTGCCACAGAAGGGGTTTGAGTTTAGCCCATTCAAGCTCGTCTATGCACACCCTATTAGGGGACCTCTCAGCCTTGTGACAGAAAACCCCCTCAGGGTGTAGTTAGTTACATGCTGGCACTCCACAACCAGGTACAGCACTTCTGGAAAAAGGCGAAGGACAATCTTGAGGCCAGTCAAGAAGTGATGATGCTCTGGTATGACCAGAAGTCCTCTCTGGTAGTGTTTCAGCTCGGCAAGAAGGTGTGGGTTAAGGAGCCTGTGGAGCCCAGAGCTCTCCAGGACCGCTGGACAGACCCATGCGAGGTGAAGGAGCTGAAGGGGAATTCCATCTACCTGGTGGATCTCAGGATCCCTAGAAACCCCTTAAGGGTGCTCCACATAAAGTGCCTCAAACCCACTTTGAGAGGTCTGAAGTGAACATGCTGCCGGTGACAGATGAAGGGGTGAACCTTTCCCTGACCCCTGTTTACACAGGAGAACGATGGGCCAGTAGGGTGTGCTAACCTCTTCCCTACTCTGTCTCCTCCAAGAGGTGCTTCAGGCCCTGCAGCAGGTGGGCCTGACTATCAAGGCCAGGTGCCAGATAGGGTAAGGTTCCCTGGTGTATCTGGCCACCTTTTGGGCGCGGGCAAGGTGAAACCCTCCGGGCCAAGAATGAGACTATCCTGCCCTGGCAACCCTCCTAAAGCTCAGACTGAGGTGAGGTCCTTCCTGGGCCTCACAGGATACTATAGGAGGTTTGTTAAGGGGTATGGCACCATTGTTGCCCCCTTAACCGAGCTGACTTCTAAGAAACAGCATAGAAAGGTGATCTGGACAGGGGCGTGCCAAATAACCTTTAACACCCTTAAGAAAGCCATGTGTAGAGCACCTGTACTCAAGGCTTCTGACTTTTCTAAGGAGTTTATTATGCAGACAGCCACTTCAGAGCATGGCATAGGGGTTGCCTTAGCACAGTTAAATGAGGAGGGCCCAGACCAACCCATAGCCTTCAATAGTAGGAGGTTACTTCCCCAGGAACAGAAGTGGAGTGCTATTAAAAGGGACGCCTTTGCTGTGGTCTGGGCACTGAAGAAGCTGAGACCATACCTGTTTGGGACTCACTTCCGGGTTCAGACAGACCACAGGCCCCTCAGATGGCTCATGCAAATGAGTGGTGAAAATCCTAAACTGTTGAGTTTTTTCATCCCTCTACAGGGAATGGACTTTGTCGTGGAACACTGTCCTGGGTCACACCACGCCAATGCTGATGGTGTATCCAGGTTCTTCCACCTTGGTGATGAGAACTCCCAAGAGGTTCGGTAGTTCTCCCCACTCTCAGCTAGGGGGGACTCGTTAGACCTGTTAGCCTTAGGGTGGTCTTCCCCTAAACATTTTGCCTCACTCCTCTATATTTTCCTGAACCCGTTTTTGTTGGTCTTAGGACTCTGTGCACTCTACCACTGCTAAGCAGTGCTGGTGCTTACTCCTTAAAACATGGTAACATTGGCTTATCCCCCAATTGCCATATTTAATGTACTTATAAGTACCTAGTAAAGTGGTACTATTTTTGACACAGATCTGACATCATGCCAGGCTAGTCTATTGCTTGAATACATTTCCGCATGTGCAAATAGTAATTTGTCTTTCAAGTAGGGCTGTAAAATATTTTTCACTTCATTTTCCTGACTATATTTTCTGATTACATTGTTTGCTCCTTACATTTACATTTGCTCTAAACAGACTGGTGAGTTTTGTATTATACGTTTGCACTATGTTTCATTATAATGGTCAAATGTATAAGAATCTACATTTATAACATCACTCCTATAATAAGGCACTTTCGACATACTTTCACTTAGGATTCCCTTCTCTATTAAAGAAAAATAAAGGCTATTTGTGCTTGTTTTTGGGTTCTTGAAGAATCACGAGCTCCTATCTGAATAACAGTTTAGATTTAATTTGATGTATTCTTATATAATACAGCATTTCTGCCACAATTTGCTTTAAAATGATTTTGGGGCGGGGTCAGCTGCCTTGCTGGGTGGGCTCAGAGGTCCGGCGCATCCCTGATGTTTTGGGCCCGAGGTGGAGAATGTCACTGTGTAGGAGGTTGGTGAGGATCTAGAGATGGTGCAGGAAGCACTTTTGCTCCGACGGATGGTTGGAAGCATGAAAGATTGTGTCCTGTCCTTTGATTGCAAAACACAGAGGCTCATGCTTCCGCTGTGCCATGACGACTAAAGATGCTGCCGGCGTGCCCCTCGCCACAGGATAGTTGGAGTTCTGGGCAACATCACCTCGTGTAAAGTGGTGGCCCACTGCGCAGACCTATATTTTATCCTGGAAGAGGACTGAGATTGAACTCAGGTTTGCGAGCGGGAAACTGGCTCCACCCACTTTAAGAGCGCATCTCAGCTAAGTGTTGTTGCAGGGGAGAACATTGAGGACCCAGGGGCAGATTTACAAGCCCCTTGCAACACTTTTGCGCCGCTGTTGCGTCACGTTTGGGACGCAGCTGTGGCATAAAAAATGCGGCCAATTTACAACCTGATGCATCAAGGGAGATGCGTCACGTTGCAAAGCCCTGCGTCACATTATACCTGCGTCAGGTATAATGTATGCAGGGTGGGCGTTCCCACGCAGGAAAGCCTCGTAAAAGTGCAGCAGTGAAATTTACAAGATTTCACTGCGCCACTTCTAAGACGCCACTGTGTCAAAACCTTACGCCTGCTTGAAGCAGGCATAAGGAGTGACACAGTACAATAAGTATAGGCCTCAACATGCATTGCTGGAGTTGCGTCGTGCTTGCGACACGACTCCAGCAAATCGTGACTTTTGGCCCAACAGATGCGTCAGAATTTCTGGCGCATTTGTCAGTCCTTGCGCCATGGATGCGCAAATACGGCGCATCCATGGTGGCGCAAGGGTATCGCAGGCTGGCGCAGGGAAACTGACGCATCTCTGCAGATGCATCAGTTTCTTGTAAATCTGTCCCCCAGTGTCTTCGAGTTGCAGGAGTACGGGATGCACTGGGCCTTGGCTTCACTACAATATGACTGCCAAAACTAAAGAAAGCTGAAAGGGAGTGCATAGCACGTTTATTTTTTTGTTTCAATGCTGCATCCTCAAAGGGGAGAGGGCAAGAGTGTGGGCATAGAAAGGGCACATGAAGACAATGTGGACAATTCATCCGTAGGATAATTGCGGATACTAGCGACATCACAAGATCTGACGTGGACTACCAAGTGAATTGTGAAGGTCTCTTCGTTTGTCTTCAGTCCACCCTAATGTCCATGGATCAATTGATTACTAAAACAGAGGGTGGCACACAAGTTCTGTAAAAGAGGATGAGGATGGAATATTTTGGGACAGGTTTTGGAGGCAGTGGGAAAACACATAAAGACTTTCGCAAAAATGTTGTACCACATTGATCTGCTTGGATTCCCAGATCGAACCCAGGGAAGATGGAGTGTGAGCATCGAATATACACCTCTTGTGTTTCCTACCACAGCCACGAGACTCCGAGTCCCACATACTGTGATACAAAGGATTTTGAAGGAACAGATTTTCCGTGGGGACCCATGGTCTTAGATCACTGTTCATAAGACATACAGACTGTGCAACAGAAGTGAGAAAGAGTTCGCTGAAGCCACAGGCATTGTCATTTCACTACTAAGTTCTTGTCTGGAACGTGCGAGAGTACTCCAGGCACCTGCTACTAAACAAGAGGCATTGACTGAAACATATTGATCATTCCTGATTACAGCTGTTTTACTCATGAGGAGATGCTTACAGGGTATCAAGAAGGAGCTAATTGGCTGGGGACTGTGGTCTGTAGTGTGGCATACTGCTACACTGACGTTTCAACATGAGGGGCATAGCCTGGTGTTGTCTCTGGTGGAAGCAGCAGGGACTTTTTTGGGAGCTGAATATTTATGTTGGGCAACAACACTTGGGCACACTCAAGGCTCCTCCTGGGCTTTAGGCCCATAGAGGGTGCATGCAACCCTCTACAGGACCTAATGAGTTTAGCTCCTTCCCTAGCCTTGGGACTGAAGTATTTTGAGATGCGTTTACCCTTTGTTCTTCTCTTCCTCCCTTATCCTATGTAGTGACGAGGGTTTTCTTTTCCATTATAGCGAGTATTATGTGCACGAGATGGTTAAAATGTGACAAGGTGGTAAGATTCGGATGTGTTTTATCACAGTAGTCTATACACTTGTGTACTTGATTACCCTCAATAAAAAGGTTTGAACCATAAAGCTAATTTAGGAAAAGTCCACATACCAATAAAAAGTCTTGAGATATATTTTCATATTTTAATCTTATATATGATGGTTTAGGTCTATATTTCAAAGGGAGAAAAATACTAGATTTTAGTTCTTTTCCTGACGTTTTTGCCTGTCTTGGCATGAAAATATGGGCCAGGCCAATAAAAACTGGTCATGCGGAAACACTATTTTCACTATACAGTACCCGACCCATTGTGAGGCTATTTTAATTTACAAGGCTCTTGTAACTCAATAATTGGATTTGCTTTTAGGAGTTTTTAAGGAGTCTTTTCTTTATTTAGGAGCCTACACTTAGACTGATGAAACACCTCTGTAAACAACTGGAGTGCAAATGGAGATTGAGCCAGGACAATATAGACAGGAGCTCATTCAAATCCGCACTGAGACTCTACCACCAAATGATCCGGACCACCAAAGGCGAAACTCCGGTGGACCGCATCGATGCCAACACTAACAGAAGCAAAGAAATCTTCCCTCTGTAAAGGATTTCACCTCACCAGCGGCCACCTCCATCTCAGTCACCCCTTCCCAAACCTCTGCAAAGATCTCTCTCAATTGTTAGCAACACAAGCACAGATATTTATAGCAACTTCAACCCACAACCAGACCCGACAGACCTCGCCAAACTCTGTTCAAGCTTATCAAAAGAACCAATGCTAACCACATAGTCTATCATCTCCCCAGAAAAAACAGCCACTACTATGAAGTTCATCCACCTGGGGCCCCTATCAGACCCCTTCCCCACCATGCCTACTCCAGAGAACTGCAACCCATTCTTAATTTCTTCACCTCTTCTGTGACCTTCCCAGATGCTTGGAAACATGCAACTTTCCTCCCATTGTCGAAGAAAGCCTCCACGGATCCTTGAATGATTGCCAACTACAGACCGATCTCCTGGCTACCATTCACAGCCAAGGTCTTCAAGAAAATCATGAACAGTTACCTCACCGAATACCTCAGCGATCACTAACTGCTCAACAACACTGGTTTCAGACCCAACCACAGCCCAACAACTGCCCATATGGCCGCCGCGGATGACATCCGCATGACAATGTACAAAGGAGACACGGCGGCCCTCATCCTCTTGGACCTCTTTGCAGGTTTTGACATGGTTTCGCACCTCATCTAGCACATACATGACATCAAAATCCAAGGACACGCACTCTGATGGATCTGCTCCTTCCTGACTGGAAGACCCAGTCAATCAGCCTGGTACCGTACACCTCGGACACCTGCTGCGTCATCTATGGAGTTACGCAAGGTTCCTCCCTGAGCCACTCCCTATTCAACGCACATATGATTCCTCTAGCCAGCATCATCCCCTATCGCGATATCAATGTCCTCTCCTGTGCCGACAACAAACAACTCATTCTCTCTCTCACAGACAACATGCCCAGTACCCGGATCAAGCTTAATGCCTGCATGCCTGAAATCATTCACTGGATGAAGGCCAACTGTCTAAAGTTGAACACGGATAAGACCGAAATTGTGATCTAATGGAAGAGCACTTCACTGTGGACCCCACCTGGTGGTTAACAGAGCTAGGACCAGCACCCACTCCCACTACCCATGCCAAGAACCTTGGGATTGTCATCGACAGCAAAGGCATCATGACCGTCTAAGTAAACGCCGTCATCCCCTCATGCTTCCATACCCTGAAGATGTGAGGGAGATTTTCAAATGGTTCCCAATCAGCACCCTGAAGACAGTCATGCACTCCCTAGTCACAAGTAACCTGGTCTATGAGAACACCCACTTTTCTAGGATCAACAAATTACTCAACAAAAGGTTGCAGACTATTCAGAACCCTGCAAACATAACATAAGATAACATAACATAACTAGGGCTCCAGGTTTTACGGTATTTTTTTTTTTATCCATATTTATTTTTGGGCAGTTTTATTTGTATTTATTCATATTATTTTATGATTTGAGGTTAAATGGGGTTATAAATAGCAAATTAAGCAGCTAAATATAACAAAACACTACACTGAGAAGTAAATATTCGCATTATATACAATTATATGTTAACATATGTCTGTATTTTAGGGAATCTCATCCCGTTGTTAAATCCCCATGCTGTCTATCTGCTTAGCAGTTGGGCTGGAATTCATGAAGGACAACAAGGAGAGTCACTCACAAGAAGCACAATTTTCTGTATTTTATCCACTTTCAAAAATAAATACAGACAAGAAATAGGTTGTTTTCTGTGTATATTTTCTGTGTATATTTATCTGTAAAAATCAGTAGAAACGGAAAACTGGAAGCCTTAAACATACCACAAAAGAACACAACATAACATAACATTACGGTGAATAATTTTAATAAAATGCGAGGCATGGCTTTCGTATGTGTTTTTTGGTGTTACATACAGGCATTGCTGTTTGTTTGTGCATTAAATGCACTCAAGTGTGTGATGAAAGTATAGGGCCTAGTAACAGGCCTGCTAATTTTTAACAAGAAATGTTTAAATTGTGCAACTAATAAAAATGTGTGCTTCATTATTAAGTTTTTTGTGGCTCAAGTTAACAGGCTGGAGAAGGGGTAATTTCCATTATCTGATGCTGTCTAATAAACAGGCAGCTGAAATGTGTCTACTTGGAAAGACGACCTTACAAGCTCCACCTTGAAGGAAGGGAAGGAGTAAAGTAAAAGTGAGCTTTCATGTACTGCCTGCATTCTGAACTAAAATATTGTTCGTCTGTTCTGCATAACAAAATAGGATCCAAGCGCAAGAGGACCTCTTCTCGTTCTATACAGCCCCATGTTAAGAAAGGTGTATAAGGTACCGGTGCTTGCGGCGGGGTTAGACACATAGGGGCATATTTACAAGGGCATTGCGCCACAGGAACATCACTTTTACTGACGTTCCTGTGGCGCAATGTCCTGCTCCATAGTTACAAAGCGGCGTTAAGCCACTGTGCATGGCTTAACGCTGCTTTGTAAACATGCCACCCTTTCATGCAGGTATCTGCTTGAAAGGGGCGTGCAATGGGTGTTGCTATGGGCGTTCCACCGCAGCACCCATTGCTTTTGACACTGCCCCACATTTACAAGGATGTGTAAATCTGAGGCAGCGCCAAAAACAAGAGCAGGCGTTAGAATGGCGAAACGAGGAGAAATACTTTTATTTCTCCTCGTTTTTGCTTTTTCTATGTGTGCTGCATTCAGCAGCGCACATAGAAAGAGCAAAAATCCATGAATGATTGTTTATGTGCAGGAAGGTGTCCCTTCCTGCTCATACACAATCATTAAATAATGACGATTTGCTACTTCTATGTGTGCTGCACAATGCAGCACACATAGGCATTACAAATCACCATTAGAGATTGTTTATGTGCAGGAAGGTGCCCCTTCTTGCACATAAACAATCATTAAATAATGACGATTTGCTACTTCTATGTGTGCTGCACAATGCAGCACACATAGGCATTACAAATCACCATTAGAGATTGTTTATGTGCAGGAAGGTGCCCCTTCTTGCACATAAACAATCATTAAATAATGACGATTTGCTACTTCTATGTGTGCTGCATTCTGCAGCACACATAGAAGTAACAAATCGCCATTGTGGATTGTTCATGTGCAGGAAGAGACACCTTCCTGCACATACAATCATTCCCTGCAATGCAGGTACCCTATGGTGCAAGGGTGCCTGCGATGGCGCTGGGCAGCTAATTTTAGCACCAGCGCTAGGGAAGGCACAGGGGTGCGCTGTGTTGTTGTCAATACGACGCATCTCTGCGTTTTGGAAATATCGGAGCCCAGCGCTGCTAAATTTGGCACAGCTCCGCGCCCCCGACATTTCCTTGTACATAAGCCCCATAGACTGGTTAAGTAACTTGGGAAAGCTGTACGTGACTTGGCATGTTACTACAAGTTAGCTAATACAACTACACTGAGGTAGCTAGTTACAACTTAAGTATGAATTGGGCTTTTTAATTAGGAGTATCTAACCTTCATCCTGATATGCGTATAATCCTTGCAGAGTTTTTAATAATATTTTAAATCATTCTAAGACATGTAATGGGCGGCTGAATGGTGTATAATACATAAAGATGCAGTATAAAACTCCAACATTTTTGTGTGCCTACTCATATCAGGGATTGGGGGGCTCTATTATAGCACCTTCATATAAGAGATTCTCTAAAAGGTTTTCGCTGACTCCTAATACTTTTACCTGTGTGAGCATAACTCAGTAAGGAACAGTGAGAGTACCTATCAGTTTCCTTTCCTCCGAAAAGGTTGCAGTTTCCTTTATGGGGTTAGTGAAAATACTGGATGCAACCCCAATAATTTGGGGAAATATGACATTTGGTTGCTCCTCTGTAGTCACTATATCCCAGGATTCTTAACAAAATCCAGAAATGGATCACCAGTCAAATACAAAATGAGATCTTGATTCACAAAGATAACTTTGGGAGTAAACGCTTTTGGAGTAAATTTACATTCTGATTTTGTGAATTGCCCAAAAAGTAGTAAACGTATGCAAGAGTGTAAATTACTGAAAAGTGAATAGCCCCCAGGCCCGTTAATTTGGGGGAGACATGTGAGTTACACTTTTGGAGTAAATTTACGCTCAGATTTTGCAAATAGCCAAAAACTAGGAAACTTACTCAACAGTGTAAATTACTCAAAAGTGTAAGTTACCTTTGTGAATTAGGCCCTAAATTTGTATCAGGATATCAGGGTTATATTCCCAGCTTCTTCATTTGGCCACAAATTGTGTGGGTAGTAATGGAAAAATATCTGATTTCTGTAGGAATTCCCACAGCCAGAGACCCCACCAGTGGAATTTTCTCAGCCATATAGCATGATGAGAGAAATTCAACCAGAGGATTCTCCTTTGACTTTGACACTTTTTCCAGAAATTGAACATAAGATGTCAAACAAATGTCAGTACAATACAGAAGTGTACTAGCATTGTGAAAAGATAACCACCTCAATCACTGGCCCTAAGGCCATCAGTCCCTAAGCCTTGTAGTGTACTGTGCATAAATTTCAGGCAATATAAACTAGGCTGTTACTGCTAATTAAATTCATCATTAGTTGGATAAAACGATTCACATGAGAGGAGATGGAAACAACTCCTTATTTGGAAGAGGTGGAAGAGGTGTGGCGCAGCAGCCAGGGTGCTTGACTCCGGACCACGGTTCAATCCCCGGTGCCGGCGACAGGTTAGCCCAGCACCATGTGACTCTGGGCAATAGCTCGCTTAATCTTCCCGAGAGCCCCCAGCGCTGGGACACCTCTCCGGAGGTAGCTGTGTGCTTTACAAATGCTGGTATTTCATTTCATTTCATTTGGGATATCAAACATATAGAAATCCTGTTTAAAAGGAATGACAAGATAAAGAAATGAATTGAAAATAAAAATAACTACAAATTAACAGAAGGCAGTAAATATCCTTTGCAAAGAAAACTTTGAGCAGCTGAAAAAAATTGCGAGCGTAGTGCAAGGGAGCCAATATTTTCAGGACATAAACATACGATACATTTACGTAAATTGACTGGAATTAATATAAACTTCATATAGTCAGTGATCAATGTGGAAATTCGGTGTGTATGCGGCACTCCTTGCTCCACACTAGACAACCCTGGTGAAAGCAACAACGGTGACTCAAAATGAATAAAACTTGAGTCACTGCAGCCAGGACCCTGGAGGGAATCTTGCTATAGCACATAAACACTCGAAAGAGGTTTTTTCTTGTTTTATGTAAGCTGATGGTCCTTGGCGATGCTCCAACTTTATAAACTAACAAATCGACAAATAAATAAATAAATAAACTATAAACTGAGGTCCAGATTTTCAAAACAGTAACGGAACGCACAGCAGCAGTCAAAATTGCTACGCTGCATTGCGTGACAGGGAGGGAGCAGGAGAGCGCCATATCTACAGGGATATGACTGTCTCTTCCCCTCTTCCTAGCACCGGTGCAGATTTTAGCTGCTGAGCGCCACTAGCGCACCTTTGCGCCATAGTGCTAGGGTGCGTGCCTGAGTCTACCGTAGGTTTAGAACTGGAAGAGTACCCTTCCAGTACAAAATACTATGCTTAGACACACGTTAAAACGTATCTACTTTGCATGAGTGCTGCACAGTGCAGCACGCATGCGAAGTCAGAAAAGACAGGAGAAATAAAAGCATTTCTCCTTTTCACGCCGCCTTTCAAATGGTGTCAACTTTTGGTGCTAAACATTGTCTACTATTGTTTGCAGATTGGGTTTTGCGTCAAAAAGCATGGGTGGTTGCATGGGAACGCCCATGTACCATTCATGTAATGCCCCTTTGGTGCTAAGTACAGGGTACTTTCTAGCTCAAACCAGTTTTGCACTGGATAGTAAATTAGGAAAAAAAACATTTTGTGATGATTGGCGTCAGTT
The DNA here is from genome assembly GCA_963921515.1 of Calotriton arnoldi. NCBI lineage: Eukaryota > Metazoa > Chordata > Amphibia > Caudata > Salamandridae > Calotriton > Calotriton arnoldi. The sequence goes on from CAWUFW010000191.1 coordinate 3,264,269, forward strand.
TTGTGATGCTAACCACGCGCAAAATGTTTGTAAATCTACCCCGAGTACTGTGCAAAAATGTTTGCTGATTGCACATTTGGAAGATGTAAAACATATCTGCTCCTGCGACTATTTGAGGGGCGTGCAGAGCGAAACAAAATGAGCAAAGGTTTCAGCATATGTGTGGAGCAAACACGCTTGTAGTATGATAGGATCTTTACCATCCATATAAGTTTTAAAGAATGCATATATTGTTTAAAAATAATTGTTTTCCTGGCATAAATGTTCAACTTCTTCCAATTTTCAAATTGAAACAATTCTCCACAACTTCCTTATAGTTAACTTTATCAGTGACGTAGCTAGACCTCTGGCTGCCCCTGGCGCTCTCTCTGCATTTGCCACCCCGCGGCAGTCGCATGTAAGTGTGGGGGACGGGGGGGACGGCTGCTGGCGATTCCTGCGTTTGCCACTACGGCCGAATCAGTGGACTGGAAGACGCTGAGACTTTTTATAAATAACAGGAGCACGTGTTCTCAGCACAATATGCTTATGCAAAGTGTAAAGGGTGGGCCTTCAGGGCAATACTTGTACTATCTTCTTGGTTTAAAGAAATGGCCTCTTATCCTCAGAATCAGTGCCAGATTGGAACAAAAAGTCTAGCAATGCTCCAGGAAACAATTTCGCAAGAAGGGAAAAAACTGGAGACCAGAAAGCCCCTTCAGACTGACCAGGCCAAACAGAGAGGCAATGGAGGGTGTAGAACAGAGGAACTGGAGAGAACACATGGTCCATGAGGTCCAGTGAGCAAGCAGTGGTACAGAAACAATTGAGACACAACTGGACCTGATAATGGAGCCCTAATATATAAGATAACAGGACATGACATCACTCTAAAGGAAAAGGTTTGGCCATCCTGGACTATGAAGAAGAAATTGTAAAATATGGCTTTTTTCTTTTAAATTGATCCATAACTTCTCTATTTATTCTTTGTGCCCTCAATAATTCAGGCAAGGTAAAATAATTTCAGCTCCCCTCCCTTTACCCCTATACAGCAGACACCTAACCCAAACATGCTGTTGCATTCTCGTTGCAGGGAGAATCAGCACGGTCAAAAAATGTGAGGAGAAGTTCGCGCGGTGGCTGAAGAGGAAGACAACCGCTGTGGCAGGGCCCGCATGAGGGCAAAAGGTAAGGAGAAACTCCTTACACAAATCAAAAAAAAATCTGTTTAAAATTAGCACAGTGCACTTCCTCTCCTTCTCTGATTTCACTTCCTGTTTTCAGGGTCGGAGGAAGGCCACAAGATTGACGACAGCCTAAGGCTCTCATGGCCAGGGGCCGAGTAGTTGGTGTGGTATCTATCGCACCTGATAAAGCCCGACTGTGCTGAGATGGAATTTATAGGTTTTGATAAATAAAGCATGGATACCTTTATTTTGGGGGGGGGATAGCAATCGGATTTTGCTGCTTACTGTACCAAAATCTGCATTGTTCAGTAAGTCTGGGCATCTCTCACACGATAAATTTCGCCAGGTTTGATCTACTGATATTTATGACAACCCTTTGCGTGCAGCAATAGTTACTGCACATATTGCAGTTATTCGGGCCGCTCATAATTAGGACCTAAGTAAGAAAAAGGCAGTGGTGGCGGCCGCAAAACTCAAGTGGGGTGGGAAGTTTGTGGGTGGACAGGGGATTAGGGAAATAATAATTTTAAAAAAATGTACTTGTCTTGCTGCCAACGCTGCCGCCCGCTTCGGTGCTCCTCTTCTCTCCTGCCACTGGCATAGCAAGGGGGGGGGCGGAGGGGCCGGTGCGCCCCGGGCGGCACGAGTTTTTGGGGCGGCGGCGAAAATCATCGCCAGCACCCACCCCCCCCCCCGCTCTTCAGCGCGCGGCGGCGGCAAAAGGCAAGGACCGCCACGGGCGGCAGGGTGCCTAGCTACGCCACTGTCTCCTGCTACCCACCCAATCCCGGTGTTGCTCTCAATAGCATGAGAGCAGCGCCAGGATTGGTCTGAGTGGCCTGGTTTGCTGCACAGACAGCCCTGGAAGTCTGTGCTCTTTCCTTTCTCCAACCCGGCTGTGCAACACAGCTGGGTTGGAAAAACTTAAGTGCACATGTGTGTTTGACTGACCTAAAATGGCTGGCCAAACCGGCATGCACACTTTACAGTGCACATACCACTCCTCCTCCCTGCCATGGCCTGGCGCTGCCCAAGACTCCCTGGCTCAGTCAGTCAGCTGAAAAAAAAATGATAATATTGTTTCATAATCATTTTATTTTTCACTGGTAGATGGGGATCGTTGTTAATGAAAAACACGGCAGAATTTAAAACATTATTACTAAGGGGCAACTTTTTTTTTTTATTAAAAGAGGGTGGCTCATTTCAGATCGCAAGTTGTAGAACCATCATCTCCTTGTGTTTGCTTTGTTCGCCCTAAGTTAGCAGGGTATGCCCAGACGTGGGTCCCTTGCTCACTTTGCCACTGGATTCAAGCTATCCTGGCTGATGAGGGGCGTTACCCCGAAACCGGTCCCAGGATGCTTGTTTCCGGTCCAGGGAAGAACTGGCTTGGCAGTTCGGGCTGGACTGTTCCCATGAGGCACAGGGTCAAGACTGATTTGGATATAGCTGGGTCTGAACTGGGGTGGCGAAGTGAGCTAAAAAATGATGATGGATTCAACCCAGATCTGTGACTGGGGGTGAGTGTCTGAAAAGTTTTGCCGCTCCGTCCATCATCTCCTTGTGTTTGTGTAGAAGCAGAAGCCTACATTTTAAACACATATCCCGCCTCAAGCTCTTTCAAGCAGGGCTTTAACATATTTGACATTTCTCAGTCTTGGCGATATAGTCTGATTAAATTGCATGTTCATCCTATTGCCTCGTTGCTCTTATCAGACTATTGGCTTCCCCATTACAGTTTTGCTCTAAGCCTCGTTTTAATGGTCACTAATAAACCAATCCATATGAATCTGGGACAGCATCTTTTTAGGCGCTTCCAGCATTCTTTTCACTACAATTTAGTCCTCTGCAAGGCGATGATCCCTTTATAGCGCTCTTGAATCTCAATAAATGAAGACTGACCTACTCACACACTAAGAGCTGTTTTCCAGTGATGAGGGCATAACAATGATACCGCTACTGTAATATTGTATTGTAATGTATTAATTGTATTTATATAGCACTTATTGCCCCTGACGAGGCGTCGAAGCGCTTTTCGGTGAGTAGCACGCTACTCCAGAACCCAAAAAGGATTAGTATAGGGAAATATGAATTGATTTGAGCGGTGGACATGAGTTTGTTAGTTGGATTGAAAAGGAGAATATTTCATTTTTAGCAGCTCTGTTTCATTTTTTGTAACGCATAATTATATGATTCTCTGCAATTCTCTCCTGGGCTGATTCTTAAGGTTTAACTTACACTTTATATTAAGCTTACTAATGTTTGGTATTCTCAAGCTAGTTGCGGAGTTTTATGACTACTCCGCATTTACTATACTTATGTGTGCGGAGTAATCAGCACCCGGAGACTCCGCAGGTGGGCAGAAAACTCCACACACAAGTAAGTATAGGGAGTGCGGGTCGTAAATCTCTGCTCATGGTTTGTGAATTGCATTTTGTAGTACTGCAAAACATACGACAATCCGGCCCGAAGTGTGTGATTTACAGTTGTGCGATATAGGGAAATCCTCGGATTTCTGGAGGAAGTGGAAAATCTGCGGAGAGAAACCACCCGTGGACTTTCCTCCACCAGTATAGTGTGTGGAAGGAAATTCCACCGTGGATTCTCCTCGAGATTACGCATTTCCTCCAGAAATCTGTGGCTTTTCTATTACTGATCCCCCCAGCTCTAACCTCCTGGTGCCTCAAACTCTAAATGTGTGTGATGTAACTTGTCATGCAAGTTTGTAAACCTCAGTAGTTGTACAAGACCTTGAATTGCCTCCCACACTCTCCATTGCTACACAGTGCTTGTTACTCGACAGCTTGATTTGTGCCTTATAAATATATGGCGCATCCCCACCCCTGGCAGGATCCTTTTCACCGCCTGACAGTATGTGACTTGGGCCAAATGAGATAGGTTGACCCCTAACCTTTTCACTTTCTCGATTGACGGAGAGCTGACAGCCAGGACTGAGCTGTGCACTGCTCAGGTTGTGCAGATTGCTGCAGGGGTGTGCTCTCTCATTCCTAAACTCAGCTAACCCCCTCTGGAAATCAAAAGGGTTTGTCCTTTAGCCACCTGTTCAAATGTCATCTCTTATATGAATCACAAATCCCTGCAAAGAGGATTATGGAAAGCCAAGGGGGGTGGGAGGGTATCCAGCTGGTGCGGGCTGGTAAATGGCGCTCCTTGACACTGATGCTGTGGGCTGGGAAATTACCTTTCTTGACAGCGGCACCCTTGCCTCAGCTGGTAGCCGCAAGCTGATGCGACCGGTGCCGTTGCATCTACTGGTAGCCATGGGCTTGTGAATAGCTTTCCTTGATAGCGGCACCCTTGCCTCTGCTGGTAGCCGCAAGCTGATGCGACCGGTGCCGTTGCATCCACTGGTAGCCATGGGCTTGTGAATAGCTTTCCTTGCTAGCGGCACCCTTGCCTCAGCTGGTAGCCACAAGCTGATACGACCGGTGCCGTTGCATCTACTGGTAGCTATGGGCTTGTGAATAGCTTTCCTTGACAGCGGCACCCTTGCCTCTGCTGGTAGTCACAAGCTGATGCGACCGGTGCCGTTGCATCTACTGGTAGCCATGGGCTTGTGAATAGCTTTCCTTGACAGCGGCACCCTTGTCTCTGCTGGTAGCCACAAGCTGATGCGACTGGTGCCGTTGCATCTACTGGTAGCTATGGGCTTGTGAATAGCTTTCCTTGACAGCGACACCCTTGCCTATGCTGGTAGCCACAAGCTGATGCGACCGGTGCTGTTGCATCTACTGGTAGCTATGGGCTTGTGAATAGCTTTCGTTGACAGCAGCACCCTTGCCTCAGCTGGTAGCCACAAGCTGATGCGACCGGTGCTGTTGCATCTACTGGTAGCTATGGGCTTGTGAATAGCTTTCGTTGACAGCAGCACCCTTGCCTCAGCTGGTAGCCACAAGCTGATGCGACCGGTGCCGTTGCATCTACTGGTAGCCATGGGCTTGTGAATACCTTTCCTTGATAGCGGCACCCTTGCCTCTGCTGGTAGCCACAAGCTGATACGACCGGTGCCGTTGCATCTACTGGTAGCTATGGGCTTGTGAATACCTTTCCTTGACAGCGGCATCCTTGCCTCAGCTGGTAGCCGCAAGCTGATGCGACCGGTGCCACTGCATCTAGTGGTAGCCATGGGCTTGTGAATACCTCTTCTTGACAGCGGCGCTGTTGCCTCTACTCGTTGCCAGGAGCTAGTGAAAGATGTGCCTTGACACAGGCACACTTGCTATAATGGTAGCCAAGGGCTGGTAAATAGGGTCCTTAACAAAGGCTCCCTTGCCCCTGCTTGTACCTATGGGCTGGAAATTTCCTTCCTTGACCCCGGTATACCTTGCCTCTACTGGTAACTGCATGGTTATAAATGCCATGTGTTGACTTCTTGTGTTCTGGTAACTGAAGCAGAGGCTGACGCCTTTACTGGAAGCCAGGAGCACGCACATGGCTTTCCTTAACACAGTCACCCCCATAACTATTGGTAGCCAAAAGGCTGGTGAGTTACTTTCATTGAAAGAAATTTATAGCAGAGGTTAGAAACAAGGATGCCTCTACTAGTTAGAACTAGCAGAGGCATTGTTGTCTCTACGAGAACTCACGATCTCATAACTTACCTTCCTTGACACCGGCGCCATGGCCTCTTCTGGTACCTCTGGCCCGGTAACATAAATGAACTTCCATGCCACTAGTGCCCTCGCCTTTTCTGGCACTTATGGACAGGTAAATTACCTTCCTTGCCACAGGTACGCTTACCTCTACGTGCACCAACACTCAGGTAAATTACCTTCAATGGCACTGGGTCCAGGCCTCTTCTGGTACCTACCGGCTGGTAAGGTAACTTACGTGATACCAGTGCCATTGCCTCTACTACTACGCACAATCCTTGACACCAGTGCCCTTACCTCTCTGGAAACTAAAGGATGGTAAATTACCTTCTTCGACACAAGCGCCCTTGCCTCTACCGGTACCTACCGTCTCTGTTGGTACCCACAGACTTGTAAATTAACTTCCTTGTCTCTGGCGCCGTGCCTCTTCTGGTACCTATAGGCTGGTAAATTACCTTCCTTGACACTGACACCATTGCCCCTACTAGGACCCACAATCGGGTAAATTACCTTACTTAACAGTGGCTTCTTTGCATCTTCTGGTTCGTCCAGGCTGGTAAGTTACCTTCCTTGACAGTGGTGGTGTTGTCTCTACTGGTACCCACCATCTGCTAAATTACCTTTCTCGACACGAGCGCCCTTGCCTCTACCAGTACCTGCCGGCTCTTTTGGTACCCATAGACTTGTAAATTAACTTCCTTGTCTCTGGTGCCCTGCCTCTTCTGGTACCTATAGGCTGGTAAATTACTTTCACTCACAATGACACACTTACCTCCACTAGTTACCACAATCTGGTAAATTGCCTTCCTTAACTGTGGAGTCTTCAGGTTTGTGCAGGCTGGAAAGTTACCTTCCTTGACAAAGGTGCTCTTGCCTGTGCTAGTACCCACAATCTTGTAAATGACCTTCCTTGACACCGGTGCCCTTGACTATTTTGATACCTAAGGGCTGGTAAATTACCTCCCTTGCCACCTTTTCTGGTATCAACAGGCTACTAAATTAGCTTTGTTGACATCAGCACCCTTGCTTTTACTAGTGACCACGATTTGGTACATTGCCTTCCTTGACACTGGTGCCCTTACCTCTTCTGGTATCTACAGGCTAGTAAACTACCTTCCTTGTCATCAGCGCCCTTGCCTCTACTAGTAGCCACAATCTAGTAAGTCACCTTCCTCGACCCCAGCGTCCTTGTCTCTTCTGCTACCTACAGGATGATAAATTTCCTTCATTGACCCTTATCTCTCATGGTAACCCCCAAGCTAATAATTGGCATTTGTTGACTTAGTTGCCTCTACTGGCAGTGGCGGCCAGTGCTGTTGCCTTGTCTGTTACTCAGGAGCTGTAAATGGTGTTCCTTCACACAGGTGCACCTCCCTCAAGTGGTAGCAAAGGGCTGTTAAGTTACCGTTGGCCTGGATTACAGGAGAGTATGTCACCTTGGACTCCTGGTCCGACACATTCTTTTGGTCTCCTTGCTCTTTCATCCTGTTGATTCCCATAGCCATTTTGACAAGGTTTCGGAGAGAGCTGACATGGTCCACAGAGTCAGACTGCCTAGCAAGAGGGATGTCCAAGTTTTCTCAGGTTCCGTAGATTGCAATCATGGAAGCCAGTGGAATCTTCCAAATCATTTATGGCTTGATTTATTTGTTGGTGGAAAGGGTATGATAACGCCGATTCTTATCTAATTATTTATAAGAACCTTCTGGTCGCCAAGATCTTTTTACCTGTTGAATAGTGTAAAGGAGAGAATCTCATCTGGTTATATAACAGCATTCATTTTGTCTGGAAGGACCACTGACTCCGAATTCAAGTTTAAGAATTTATTATCGCCAAAAATAACTGGACATGCAAGCACCTCAACACGAGGTTAAAGAAATAGATGGGAACTAATACAAATAATAACCTACGCAGGAGTCTCATCCGACTCAGGATAAAGAGAATAGAAAGTTCTAGAAGGATCAACCAAGCTATGATTGCTCCAATTTCTACGTTGCTCTTCATTTATCTAAGCAAGCTCTAAATAAATTGCTGTCCCTACACTAACACTTCGTGACATCCCTGCATAACGATTTTCCCAGGCAAGAGTGAATAAAAGGTGTCAGCTGTGAAGACTTCCTAAGAAGTGCAATCACATAATACCTAAGCTCAGCTCCTTCCTCAGGACACTCTTTGTCCTTCTCTCTCGTCTCCCCTACCTCTTCTCTGGCCTCCTCCCTCAGGGCACTATCCCTAATACAAAACCCTAATACAATTGTACACGCCTTTGTCACGCCTCCTTGGCCAGGTCTTCTTTCTTGTACTTTTCCATCGAAACGGTTACTTCATCCTGGACGGTTGCGATGACCTTGAGTCCCAGGCACCTTCTCCGCTGAAAGTATCATCCCTAAATTCCATTTCACTCCCGTACCATGCCTCTCATCTCTCTAACTTTTGAAAACAAAGAGTTAGTCTTTATTAACGAGACATGTGTCCTTGCACCTGCAACAAAGATACGTTCAACAGAAACCTTCTACTGTGCAAATTAAATCTACCGTTTGTGCCCAGAGAGCCTTACCAAGAGAACTTTTCTCGGCCTACAAAATAAGCTAACATAAGAATAAACCAGGCCTTCCCTAAGCATATATGTAGTCAGGCCTTTACATATAACTTTTTAAACACACATCTTACTTTTCCCTATAAGCATTTTCATTACAATTTATATGCAAACAATGAATTACATGTGCAACTTTAATATGGTGCACGTTTAAACTACTGCAATTACATTACACACGAACTAATTTCTCTATGCATGATATTCACACAATTCAATAAGCATTACATTACATAATTATCATAACACAATTATACTGCTGATTCACTTTGTCTCAGCGAACTATTCATTCTTTACTAAACATGCATGAATATACAACTGAATATATACGAATATATGTCTGAGTACATGCGGGTGCGGACTATCAGTGATTATGATGCACCCCTACAATTCACAAGAACATTTCGCTCTATCAGTTCCCCCTTTGATGACTCCTGTCATCACATCTCATTCTACTCCCTTGGAGAAAGAACCGACCTAAACAGAACTTGTTGCCATCTTCCCTGATCTTAGTTTCTCCATGCTCTTGAGCCTTTGATACTGACTGTCCTGCAGTCTTGCCAATCTCATCTCATTTTCCCTCAAAGCTCTCTTGACTCGGCCTGCTCGATACCACTTGTAGGCCTTGATCAAAATCCACAAACCAACCACACAAACCACCAAGATAAGGAGGGGTCTCAGAAAGTACCCAAGGAATCCCTTTCCTAGATTCGCAAACCAACCTCCCACTTGACCAAAACCCTTGCCGACCTTTTCCCAGGCCCCCTCTTCGGTCAAATCCGCTATTTTTGTGTGGATTGTAGTGATGTTACTTATATATTTCTCCAGATCCTTGCTACGGTCTGGTATATAAGTGCAGCACTCTTGAACCTTCAACATTTTACAGACTCCGCCCTCTTTTGCCAATAGGACATCCAAAGCAAGGCGATTCTGCAAAACCATCCCCTTATCGACAACATCTCTCCTTCCACCAACACCAATGACTTTGCTGTATTCATTGAAAATTCATCCACCACCGTCGCTAACCTCCGGATCTTCACATCATTCAAGACTACTCCCAGACTGGGTATCATAGCTCCAAAGATATCTCCCACAACGATTCCTGCACTTGCAGCTCTTCTCGCTCTTGAATGCTCTCCACCTTCTAGAAGATCCAAATCCTCTGTATGGTAAATCTTTGGAAATATTATTGCCAAATAACATGTTCCATACCAATTTGCAGGCAACCTCACATAAGCATTCTTCCCACATACATAATACACCGTTGGTATCACTTGTACAGGACCTTGGAGAAAATCTTTTGCCACATCTGCCATGGTGAAAACGTGATCACAAGTGCTTTGTCCCACTGGAACCTTTTCGTAGTAAGTCTGATAACGCCTTATACACAACTTACCCCTCAGCTCTTTGTCTAACGCTATAGGACCATAGCTTCCCTTGGTCCTATGCAACTTTTCTTCATCCGTCCAATCAAGCCTGTGATGTCCCAAGTCTCGTGAGTGGGTCAGCTTTCTATACCTGTCCTCTACCTGATCTACAAACTTTTTCTCCACATCTGACATTGCACAGGTCAGATTGTGTCTGTGAGCGAATGCTGTATCCAATTCCAAACTCGGTATGAAGAACTTCCTGAGTCTATCCTCTGTCTTATAATAATCATACTTATTCAAATGCTTGTATGCTGGGACTTCAGGAAGCACTGCGTCGAAATTGGAAAAGAAATACTCAAACTGATCTCTCTCATAAAATAAACTAAGCACGAGACTACATGAAATTCCATAAGTCAGTGGAAGATGGTGATACCTAATACCCTCGTCCACTGAAGCAGGCAACTGCATACACACATAACAATCTTTCGCATCCATCACATCAACATACTCATATAGCAGCTTAGCATATGCGTTAAGCTTAAAATCACTTCTAGATAAATCTATATGTAACCTACGACTTTCTTCTAATAGCAAAGCTCTGTCAGCTCCCATGTTTACCCCCTTTGGGCTAGGTGTAGTAGGTGTAGGTGTCCCTGGCACCCCCTGCACTTCTAGCTCATGCGAACCAGTATACAAAACTATGATTACTATGATTATAGAAACTATCACACTACTTATAAGAATGCCTACAATCCACTTTGATCTACGATTGGGATCTCCCGGCTCCATGGTTTCGAAAGTTCTCAAAAGTCTTGGTTATAGCAATGAACCCTGAAAAAGTCTCTGTCCTTTACTCGTGACTTGCTTAACCAGCTCGAGCAACCATGAAATCTCCGGATTTTCCCTTTTCGATCACAATCTTATTTACACAGTCCAGAAAAAGACTTCCCTAGTTTTCGTTCCTCTTCTGTGGAAAGTCCCTAAGTTTATTCTTCTTCCACTCGGACCTAGGTTATCTTCTTCTTTTAGACTTTTATTTACAGTTTATAGTTGATCCACAATAAGATCCTCATTGAGCAATACCAGAACGTGATACAAAAGTTCAAGACGCAAAATCAACACTTCATGTGAAAACGGCTCAACTCCAAAAGGCGGAAATTCGAGTCGATGCAGAACCAAGTTTCGAACTTCACTCAGAAGCGGGGGATTCGGAACCGTGAGGGTCAGTGTTCCTTCTATTTCGAGCCCTGGCAACTGCAGCACCACCTTCACCACCACATTCGGGCTCCGACGGACCACCTGCACTGACCTCAGCCTTCCCGTGCTCACCACCCCCTGCATCAAACACAGTGTAAGTCCACTCAGGGGTAGAGTATCTGCGACAAGGCACTCTGGTTCTTTTCGACCTTCGCCGACTATCTTGAGCCTGGTCTTCGTCGCTTGCCTCTGTTTCAGATGCTTCAGACACTGGGGCAAGGTCTCTTTCAGGGCATAACTTCAAGTTCCGTCGCCTCTGTCTTTCAGGCCAACTTTCTGCACTTCTGTTCGTTTGTCTGCCTTCCCCTTCTATACCCAGTGCACTACTTCCTCTTTCTGCTGAATCTGACTCTTCTCCGCCCACTGCACCGTTTCTTTCTTCGGTGTCTGAGTCAGGGTTCGAACTATGGAAACCCCCTTCAGTTTGCTCTAGTGCACCACCAGCTGTGTCAGCGACCCTTACAGCTTGACTTGTCCTCTCATGTGGCCCTGCCACATCAGCTGGATTTTCATTTACGAGAGGAGCTGTTTCTTCCAAGGGTGCTGAAACTCTGCGGGTATGGGAGGCGTGCACCCAGTTCGGCAATCCTCCACACTTTACTGCTGTGTTCGTGATAAGTATCACCTGATACGGGCCACGCCAGCGGGCATCCAAGCAACTCTTCCTCACGTGCTTCCGGACGAGCACCCAATCTCCGGGACACAAGTCGTGGCACAGATCACTCGAGGCTGGGACCACTGCTGCTTGCACCTGCTGGGATACAGAACGGACCACATCAGAGAGTCCTTTACAATAATCGAGAATCAAGTCATCAGTGATGCTTATCAAGGCTGTAGCTGGTACTGCCGGCAACCTCATTGCCCTTCCCATTAGAATTTCGTGAGGGGACAACCCGGTTTTCCTGTCTGGGACACTTCGCATGCTCATCAGCACGAGCGGCAAAGCGTCGGGCCATTTCAAGGATGTTGAAGAACACATTTTTGCCATCCGGGCCTTCAAAGTTCCATTAACTTGTTCCACCATCCCAGAAGCCTCTGGTCTGTAACTACAGTGGAGTCTCTGGTCAATATTCAATGCAGCACAAAGTAACTTCATGATTTCACTGTGGAAGTGCCTTCCTCTATCTGATTCCAAAGAGGTCGGGATCCCGAACCTAGGGATGAGCTCCCTCAACAATAACTTAGCCACCGTGAGAGTGTCACACCTGCGTGTTGGGTAAGCCTCCACCCACCGTGAGAATACACATACCAGCACTAAAATGTACCTCAACCCATTACACTTAGGCATTTCCACAAAGTCAAGCTGTATCCTGTTGAAAGGCCCACCTGACCTCCCAATGTGACTCAATGTAACTACAGTTTTCTTTCCAGCGTTCATCTGCTGACACGTAACACACCTTTGACACACTGTTTCAGCCATTGCTCGAAATCGTGGGTTGTACCACGTCTGTCTAAACACCCTCATCATTGCATCTCTACCAAGGTGTGCCTGTCCATGTATCAGCCTTGCCATCGGACTCAACAATTCTTCTGGTAATACGGCTCTCCCATCGTTGGATACCCACACATCCACATCTCCTCTCTCACAACCAGCTTTGATCCATCCCTCTCTCTCCTGGTCTGAAACTTCGTCCTGTAATCGCTTAAGCTCTTCCCAAGTGTCTGCCATGGCCAACATTATGCTGAGCTCGGTTCTTTCTTGGCTCTCCCCTGCGTATCTATCTGTGAATATGCATCCATGTTCTGCACAGAAACGGGCGACCTCGTCCGCGTAATTGTTACCCAATGACACAAAGTCCTCCCCTTTCCCATGGGCTGAACACTTTACCACAGCAATTTCTTTCGGATGCTGTAGTGCATCCAACAGTTGTCTTACATATTCTCCATTCCGAATGGGTGAGCCAGATGATGTCAAAAATCCCCTCTGAGACCATAACTGCCCGAAGTCGTGCACCACGCCAAACCCATATTGGCTGTCAGTGTAAATCGTGATTCGAATTCGATCAGCGGCCAAACAGGCACGGGTCAAGGCAATGATCTCAGCTACCTGCGCGGAGCGTACTCCTTCTAGGCAAGCAGCCTCGACCACTCCTGAAATGGTACATACAGCAAACGCTGCTCTCAATTGCCCCACACTGTCTCTTAAGCATGAACCATCGACAAAGAAAATTTCATCTGGGTCAGCCAATGGTTCATCGACAATGTCAGGTCTCGGTTTGGTGCAAAGCTCGGTCACATCGAGACAATCATGGTCCGCACAATCTTCATCATCCGTGTTCGGTGTAGGCATCAATGTCGCAGGGTTCAAGACAGAGCACCTTTTCAGAGTCACATTCTCTGCGGCAAGTATGACTTGCTCGTACCTCGTTAACCTATTGTTCGTTAGGTGCTGGGTCTTGGTCCTGGTCATCAATAACTCAACCGAGTGTGGCACATGTACAGTCAATGGATGTCCCATTACAATGCTTTCACATCTTTCAATGCTGACACCTGTTGCAGCAACGGATCTTAGACATCCGGGCAACGCAGAAGCTACTGGATCTAGAGTAGCTGAGAAATAGGCAACTGGTCTACGGACACCTCCATGGTTCTGAGCTAACACTGCTAATGCACATCCTTCCCTCTCATAACAGAACAACGAAAAGGCCTTGTTGTAATCAGGCATTCCCAGTGCCGGAGCACTGCACAATTCCTCTCTCAGTTTCAGGAATGACATCAAGCACTCCTCGTCCCATGGTACCGGATCACTCACATCCTTGTGCGTAAGCCTCTGCAAAGGCTTTGCTCTCAAGGAGAAACTAGGAATCCACTGTCGACAGTAGCCAACCATTCCCAGGAACATCCTAACTTCTCTCTGTGTGGTGGGTACTGCCATGCTCATTATTGCCTCAATTCGATCTGGTGACACCTTCCTCTTGCCTTTTTCCAATCTGTGTCCCAAGTACTGTACCTCATTCAAACAGTACTGCAGCTTGTTCGGGGACACCTTATGTCCATTCTCTGCTAAGTGGTTCAACAGAGCTACAGTGTCAATTCTGCAAGCATCTTCTGTTTCTGAGGCAATGAGCAAGTCATCTATGTATTGCACGAGAACTGAGTTCTGCGGCAACACAAGACTCTCAAGATTCTTCTTCAGGATCTGGTTAAAGATCGATGGACTTTCCGTATACCCTTGAGGGATACGACACCATGTTAACACGCGATTTTCCAGCCTGAACGCAAAAAGAAATTGGCTTTCCTCGTGGAGCGGTATCGAAAAGAAGGCTTGACACAAATCGATAACCGTAAACCACTCGGCTTCACATGGGATCTGGAACAGTATTACTGAAGGATTCGGTACCACTGGACAACAGGGGACGTGTTGACCTTTCGCAGGTCTTGCACGATCCTGTATTTCCCGCTCGGTTTCTGTAGTCCCATAATGGGTGAATTACAGGGGCTACCTCTGATCTCTTTCAAAATGCCTTTCTCAATGAAAGTCTCGATCACAGGTTTTATCCCCGCAATCGTTTCTGGCGACAGGTTGTATTGAGGTGTCCTAGGGAAATTAACATTCTGTTTCACCTCAATCCGCACTGGTTCAACCCCTCGGATTAGACCTATTTCATCGCCTGCGAAATCCCACACTACAGACGACACTGCGTCTCTCAGATCAGGTGGAAGTTCTTCCACAGTCACCATTGGGTACAGATCTATACACAGATGCTGATTGGTAACTTTAAAGTCAGCATCGTCATCTCTCGTCTGGACCTCCACTCCCTGAGGCGTACAATAAATCGTGCAGTTCAACTTGCACAACAGATCTCTTCCCAAGAGGCAAACTGGACTCATATCACACACTACAAACTGATGTCTAGTTTGGAAGGAACCTATCTTTACTAGGATCGGTTCTGTCAATGGGCTGCTTATTCTTTTGTTCGCTACTCCAACAACCTGGATTGATTGTCCCGAGAGGGGTAGGTTAGGGACTACTGCTGATCTTACAGTAGACCGGGTAGCACCAGTATCAACCAAAAGTGTGGCAGGATGACCCTCAATATCTGCCTCCACAAAAGGTCCTCTCTGGTCTACCTCCAAGACCGCTCCAAGTGTGCAGTCTTCCTCCCCCTCAGGCACCGTCAGGATAAAGGGTCTGAGCTACTCTCGTCATAGTCTTCGAACAGGGGCATCTGTTGGTACGTTCGTGTTCCTTGTGAAATCCGTGGAGCTTGGGGAACCTGGGCGTGTGAACTGTATACCCCCCTTTCATCGTCCTAGGCCTCGTTACTGTGTTAACTACCTCTTGCGCGGGTGCCTGAGCCCCCTCTTCCTCTTCCTGCAACTGATTAGCTGGGTTCAAAGGACACTCGCGTTTCCAATGTCCGACCTGGCGACAAAGATGACACGCCGTGGTCTTCTTCAATGTGGCCACGTCCACTCCTGTCTTGGGGTCTACTGGTTTCCCCTTTCCCTGGGCTTGCCCATTCTGATTCCCCTGGAAATTTCCTTGTTTTCTTCCTAAGGTCCCTCCACTAGGCTGACCCTGTGCTGTCTGCATCTGGACAAGCATCAATTTGTCTTTTAGCTTCCGATGTTTCGATTCCACCTCATCACTACAGTATCTCGCATACCTCAATATTTCATCAAGTGGCTTGTTCTGCCAGCAGATCAAATGGTGCTGTATCATGAGGCTGATTTCCATTCTCAGACCCAGTACAAACTTTGAGACAAACTGTCCCATATCCTTGGGGTCCAAGATATCTAACCCACTATACTGTTTAAAAGCTTGCAGAAGTCTTTCATAATATTCATGCACCGTTTCTTTGGGTTCCTGTACAGTCCGATCTATCTTAACCCAATCTATATCTTGGGGTGAAATCTTCAGTTTTAGCCATGTAATCACCTGCTCATACTTTTTCATTACTAAGGGTGATGGGCCATTTGTAACCGGCTCCCTTTCAGGTTCCGAAGTCGGCCACTCGACAGCGACTTTACAAGCTGTCCACAAATCTCCCGGTACCACTATGTCAAACAAGGTGTTCAAATCAATCCATAGTACTTTTGAAATTTTAACAAACCGCTCAACCTGCTTGTACCACTCTACTGGTTTCTCCCTCAGCCGAGGAAAATCATTTGTAAATGCAGCCAAATCACCTCTATTCCACGGCACATGCACATACCCTCCATTCTGTACTTCCCGTAAAGGAAAATTTCCAACACCCGTCGCCCCCCCTCCTGGAGGCGGCATTTCCCCCTCAGCTTTCTTTGCTGGTTTCTTCTTGGACCACCTTTCTTCCCATTTGTCCAACAAAATCCATATCCTCATCCCTACAATCAAATCTCTGGTGTGTGTCCTTAATCCTGTTAGTCTTTTCTCCTCCAGCTCCTGGTCACTGTACTGTAGTCTATGTGGCCCCTGCAGCGCTTTAGTTTTATTCAAGTCTACCTCATATCTTTTGGCCAATTCCTTCAATCTATCATGTGCCATTCTAGCTTTTCGAGTCACGTCTTTTGCTATAAACAGCAGTTCATCCGATCCATAAATTTCTATTCTTTCCAAAGGCAGACCTCCATTAATCATCTCGTCTACCTCTGCTTTCAATCTCACTACGTCTAGTAACCTTGCCTGTACCGCACTCCTCAGTACATCTCGACAACCCGAGCCATCCCGCTCATCACAGTCACTATTCTGTCCTTGTGACCTATTCCCTTCCATCATATTCCTGGAACTTGGTCTGTCTTCCGAGACGTTCTGTGCCCTATCTCCTTGCATCCTATCACTTTGGTTTGTCACTGTTGGTGTCCACATCCTCAAAGCTGACTTGGATTCACGCAAAGACCTTGGTCTTTCTGGTCTCTCCTCTTCTTGTCTAAAGGAAGAGTCTGCAGTAGCCGGTAACGGCGTACTTGTGTCTATTGGTCTTGGGAAATGAACCACTCGTACTCCGAACCCATTCCCACTCTCACTGATTACTTCTTCTCTTCCCGTCTGTACGGAGCTCCCTTCTCTCACTCGGTCTGGGTCATATACCGGTACTATAGGGCCAATGGTAACCGGTACTGTCAAAGAATCCGGTAACCTGGTGTTCCCAACAGGAGGCTGTGTTATCATGGACGTCGTCGCCCCTTCCGTTCCTGTGGAAATCCTTCCCACTACCCTCATGCTAGTCTGATTCTGGCTCTCATCAATTGTTACTGCTGGGGTCGGCTTTCCCTCTTCTGAGTCTGGATTAAATGGTGGTGGCCTCTCTGCCAACATCCTGTCTAACAGGCTGTCATCTAGATCACTGTCGTCCTCATCGATTCTTATTATTTTCCCATTTTGTACTAACAATGGGTACAACTTATCTCCTTCGATCGTTTCCACTCTCCACCTTTTCTCCAATGCATCCCACCTTGCATCTTGAAATGCCCTGACCGATTTCTTCACCCTTTCCTGGCTTCTGTCTTTCTTCCTATCATACGCTGCTCTTATCCACGCATGTAGTGCCTCAAACTGTGTTGGTCTAGGTAGTGGTCGTAAAGAAGCCATTATACTTTTTAGCTGGTACAACACCTCTAACCTGAAAGTACCATAGCGTGGAAACGACAATTCTCCTTCTGCTTCTGTCATTTTATGCCAATTCTCAAGCCAAATTATAGTATGCAATCCTACATTCTTTGCCATATAATGTGCTGGTGTATCCTCGGGAGGAGCTTCCTCTCCTTCCCGAACAACCACATGTCTATCACCTCTACAAAGTTCCCGTAAGACTTTAAAACATTTCATGATGTATCAACGTTTTGTTTGCCCTCAAAATGTCAGCTCTTGCTTCCTGATTTCACTCCACCAATACCAGCGCGGCTCACACCAACCGGCCTATCGCAGCGCGGCACTTGTCTGACGTCACTTTTCCTCCGCTCGCAGCAGTTCCCCTCCTTTCTAATTCACTCGTTCTCGCTCGCACCTGTCCCAATCATACTCTGAAATAATGTCCGTCCTACCGAACAATTACCTCTCTGACCGTCAGTCTTACCAATGACCGATCAGCCTCTTGAGCTTGTTGACCTCAATCTGGCAACCGTCTGTCCGCGAAACGACCGGACAATCGCCTCTAACACACTCGATAGGATTCAATCACTCGATGTTCTGCACACAATAACCTACGACCTGCGTTGGTTATTCACACACTCACACATGTGTTCCCTATCTTCAGTGGGTCTGTCAATGACGTCTCGTGACCCCCACAACCTCTGGTCAACGTTCTCAACTCTGGGTGTATTCTACACCACAATAAATCATCCGGTCCCGCGCGCGCTCACGGTCCGGTTCTCAATCACACAACTCTCGTTCCAACTCCGCAAGACATCACACAACAATAAAACACCGCAATCTACCAAACACCACTCTTTTCATACTCACTCTACCACGAACTGCTACTTCCGCCGCACCGTCACTCTCCGTCAGTTTTCAACGACCTCCGACATCCTTCTCCCGCGGTCCTCTGGATCTGCGTCACTCGGGCTCTATGGGGCAACTTAATCTCCTATCTTGCTCTAGATCTCCCCTTACCATCAAAGGTAACCATCCTACTCTGCTACCAACTGATAACGCCGATTCTTATCTAATTATCTATAAGAACCTTCTGGTCGCCAAGATCTTTTTACCTGTTGAATAGTGTAAAGGAGAGAATCTCATCTGGTTATATAACAGCATTCATTTTGTCTGAAAGGACCACTGACTCCGAATTCAAGTTTAAGAATTTATTATCGCCAAAAATAACTGGACATGCAAGCACCTCAACACGAGGTTAAAGAAATAGATGGGCACTAATACAAATAATAACCTACGCAGGAGTCTCATCCGACTCAGGATAAAGAGAATAGAAAGTTCTAGAAGGATCAACCAAGCTATGATTGCTCCAATTTCTACGTTGCTCTTCATTTATCTAAGCAAGCTCTAAATCAATTGCTGTCCCTACACTAACACTTCGTGACATCCCTGCATAACGATTTTCCCAGGCAAGAGTGAATAAAAGGTGTCAGCTGTGAAGACTTCCTAAGAAGTGCAATCACATAATACCTAAGCTCAGCTCTGTCCTTCTCTCTGGTCTCCCCTACCTCTTCTCTGGCCTCCTCCCTCAGGGCACTATCCCTAATACAAAACTCAAATACAATTGTACACGCCTTAATCACGCCTCCTTGGCCAGGTCTTCTTTCTTGTACTTTTCCATCGAAACGGTTACTTCATCCTGGACGGTTGCGATGACCTTGAGTCCCAGGCACCTTCTCCGCTGAAAGTATCATCCCTAAATTCCATTTCACTCCCGTACCATGCCTCCCATCTCTCTAACTTTTGAAAACAAAGAGTTAGTCTTTACTAACGAGACATGTGTCCTTGCACCTGCAACAAAGATACGTTCAACAGAAACCTTCTACTGTGCAAATTAAATCTACCGTTTGTGCCCAGAGAGCCTTACCAAGAGAAACTTTTCTCGGCCTACAAAATAAGCTAACATAAGAATAAACCAGGCCTTCCCTAAGCATATATGTAGTCAGACCTTTACACATAACTTTTAAACACACACTTTACTTTTCCCTATAAGCATTTTCATTACAATTTATATGCAAACAATGAATTACATGTGCAACTTTAATATGGTGCACGTTTAAACTACTGCAATTACATTACACACGAACTAATTTCTCTATGCATGATATTCACACAATTCAATAAGCATTACATTACATAATTATCATAACACAATTATACTGCTGATTCACTTTGTCTCAGCGAACTATTCATTCTTTACTAAACATGCATGAATATACAACTGAATATATACGAATATATGTCTGAGTACATGCGGGTGCGGACTATCAGTGATTATGATGCACCCCTACAATTCACAAGAACATTTCGCTCTATCAGGTACTCCATCGTAACGACGACGCAGTACCCTTTCCACCAACCTGAAGGTCGGGCCCCCTCATTTCGAGGAAGATGGACCTTCACTGTGTAGACAGTGAAGACTCCCCGTCTCTGCTGCACACACACACCGGGGCGGCCCTACCGAGTAAGGGCTGTCAGAGGTTTGGCCGTGTGTCCACCCACCGTATTCAGATTGATCAGACACATGCCCAGTTTTCATTGCCTGTCACCGCCATGAAATGTGGTATGGGGCAATTAAAACTTTTAAATGACCCCCACGCCATGGGAGAATGCTGCCAAGGCGAAGGGATCATTCTTTTTTTTTTTCTTTTCAAAAGGGAAATCCCGTTATGGGATTTTCTTTATTAAAAAAAAAAAAGTTGTAAGCTTGATGTATGGCTCCAATTTATTTATAGGAACGGCGGTTCCTGGAAACGGTAGCGATGTCAACAGGGGCAGAAGACAGCTTTAAATACAGCAGGTGAAGTACCCTCGCCATGGCAGGAGTAAAGTTCTCGGCTATGGTGACAGCAGCTCCGTCCGCCTGTATTTAAATCAACCCCCTAATGTTTATGGTCTCTAGAACCAGGAGGAAGAGCAGTGGTCTTCCAGATGGAAAGAACTAGCAGCTATCCCGTATGCTCTCAGCTTTGACTCAGGTAGAAAACACCAGCGACGAGGCATATCCCTCTCATCAGAGCAGCAATAAGTCAACGCCCGCATTGGGCGAAAGAAAATATACCATGTTTTTCAGCCGTGCAGATTTTTAGTCTGAGCAATTATCAGACACAAGCCCTTAACTGCAAAAGTCACAATCTCAGGACTTCTGTTTCTTTTCCTTGGACCTTTTTTCCAGGGATCACACGAGCTATGTTTTCTGTTATCGAGTCTATTGGCATCCTAGCACAATGCATTGCAACCAGTCTTCTGTTTCCGGATTCTGCACTCGGCACCGGATAAAATACTTTTTTGCCGTTGCTTTCCAGGCCACTTGCTTGCCTTTCTCTATTGGTCTCGAGTTAGATTCTTTGTGAACTCAGTCTGGTGGCTTGACTCTCCTGGGCTTGGCTCTGTTGAGTAGGGGCTTCTCCGGGGTGGTAGTTCACTGGTCCAGAGGTCCAGATGGCTCTCCTCTGTAAGAGTTTATGGCCACTGTTGGCTTCTTTTGAGAAGTGTTGCATCCTTAAGGATCACCGGTTATGAGACTGCGAGGGGTCTTGATATACCAGTGTCTTCAAGAAGGGTGTCCAGGGGCTGCATCTAATCTGAGAGTCCCCATGGAGAAAAATTAAGAAATGATGGAGCCCTGGAGTTGCCTTTCACCTTTGGAGCCTTCTGCATCCATCTTCTGAAAGGTTGGTATATGATCAAATCTACTTCCAGAAAACCAGCTCTTCTTAGCATCTGCCTCTTGTCCTTCACTTATGGAACAAATAATCTGTAAATGGAACAGCAATGAGGGTGGGAAGAAAAGGAACACCAGGTGCGACCGATGTGCAGTGGGTGAAAAACGAGTGATAGCCTTCACCAGTTTGGAACTGAGAACATGGGGAATGGCATTCTATTAAGACACGGCTTCCAAGATAGGTTTCCACGTTTTTATTCAGCTTACAAACCATCGACTATGCAGCTCGCCAACTTGCCGTATATTAACTGGTCTCTAGCATTACCACGGAGACCCCAAATTCTCTGCACGAGCTGACCAACTTAAAGGCAAAGTAAATCACAACACATTCATTTTGAAAAAGTCATGGAAACTGGTTCAAGCAAGTGCTTCTTTGGAACAGATCCCCCCAATTGCATTTTGATGCAGAGCACATATGGCTGTCCAAGTGCTTTGAGTCCCATAAACCCATTTGACCCCAATTTATCTAGACCAGAATCTCAAGAGGATGTCCACGAGGAGGACCTGGTGAGACTAAGGGTGCGTGCATGAAGTTTAACTTCAAGCGAGAGCCAATGAGGAGAAAGATAGCATTTCATAAATGCCTACAAGCAAATCAGGTGGAATATGGGAACCGTAGCCTACCTACCTACCACGCCACCTGACTCATAAAAGCCTGTCTCAATCTTCAACACTAAAGTCATTGTGGGGGCGGCCATCTTTGGAACAGTTTACATTGATGGGTGTCAGTTCTTTATGTAGCATTTTACAGCTATTTCTAAGTACTGCAAATAGCTGTGTCTACTACACAATTTAATGGCTGCCATTTTATCTATTTTGTAAGGATGAAGGCGGAGATGTTTCTGCCAGGAATGAGACTCGTGACCTACTGGTGCAGCAGATGTCAGAAGTAAACATATAACTCTCTAAGCCACCTTAAAGTATATGGATGGGTGAAACCAAGAATGTCATTCTTATATGATACAAAAGTAGGGATTGTAAGAAATAAGCATTGGAAAGGCCAAGAGGTCTGGTGTTGGCTGTCAGCTTGTTTTTGTTTTGACATGGCTTTTGTAAAACGTTAGTTTTGGGCAAGCTGTTGGACTCACCAATACAAAAAAAATTGTTAAAAGCAAAAATATGTTTTGGTCTCAAAAAGGACACATTGCCATAGTAGTCCTTGGTACTAAAGGGAACTATTTTGCATATGGATATGCTTCTTGTGAAAGAGTAGGATCCATCTTTCACAGTGAAGTTAGTCAATGGCTAAAGTGGTCTGACCTTTCCCCTCATGCTGTATGTTATCGTGGGCGGGAGAAAAATGTGAATGACACAGCAACAGCCCAATGGATGCCCATGGCAGGCTAAAGCCCTTGTAACTATGTATATTACACATATAATTTTAGTAAAATCAAAAGAGCATGGCAAACGTCAGACCTAAAATGGTGCCAAAGTGTTGTCTTCAACTCATTACATGTGAAGGAATGGTAGGGGAGGGAGATTTGACAATAGGCTGTAAAAATGTGACTTTGCTACAAAAATGTCGTACCCTCACATATAAGGTTCAATAGGTTCATTATACTGCTTGCCATAATGTCACTTTAATGCTATGGTATGTCATTTGAATTTGTTTAATTTTGTGATTATTTATTTATACAGCCTCCCTACCAGAAATGTTGTACAGCAGTTACATCAGATGGTGTCAAGGAAAGATACAATTCGGGGACGGCAGACATTGACAAACCAAGGGCGGGAAAGGGTGGTAAGTTGCACATTACATGGTGATTCAAGGTGTAACATCAGACGTATGTATGTATATGCTCTTTGTAGACTAAGTCCAAAGGAAGCTGATGACAGATGTAGGGGACACTGAGGGAACGTTTTTAAAGAAAATTAAATTCTGCATCATTCCAGGAGTAGTTCTGAAATTATTTTGTGAATTCCCATGTATGTTCATGCAAAGTCGTTTTCTTTGTGTAATTGTACCATTGACAGCAAGTAACACAAAACAGCACTCTGCGCTGATTTGCGTTACTTTTAGGCAATTTCCAGTGCAAAACGAGTTTTGAACTGGAAAGTAAATTAAAAAAAAAAATGTTGTGCTGGTTTATGCCACTTTTGTGACGTTACCACACAGAACCAAATGCTTGTAAATCTAGTCCTCAGTGTTCTGCTGTGCATCTGTCTCCTCGTGCCTAACACTCCCTAGGTCTGACCAATGACCATCATCAAAAACAACAATCACCAAGGATATATCATAACCTGATAATATCAATATGATATCACAACCTGACTGGCTTCCTCTAGATGTTAAAAGCAAAATGACAATTATGAACATTACCTGCGCCATCTTGTCTGGTGGAATTCTATGTGCACATAAGTTACAGTCATTTTAATCTATCACAGCCATTTTGTACTCTGTTGGTCACCTTTGTTTCACCCTGCCCTTACTAGCATCCCTCTGACCGACCTGGTACTGTGCTGGGGGCTATAAACTCTATTGCCACAACAAACCTCAGCGCCACTTGCTGCCACAAACTCGTTTTTCCTCTCATCCCTGTTTTCAGGCAAGCCTTTGGACGCTCTACCCCTCACTACACCTAGTTACACAAACAGGTTCCAAACACCAAAAAGACTCTTGCAACATGATTTATTGCACTGCAAACAGCAAGACTTGTTATTACCAACAATGGGACCTGTTTTTATCAACAGAACGGACTCTTAGATCTGGCCGGTCTCACATGTTTTAGACCCTGAAGCAAGGTCCAGCTGCAAGATAAGATTGTCTGTTTGACCTGGGTGGGAAGAGAATTACTGTTGGGCTTGTGTGACAACCTGCCCGGGGCGGGGACCCCAAGCTTTTGTAACCATGTTGATCAAACAAATGCATTGTGTCAAACCTGTATAAAAGGAAGAGCCAAGGGAGTTGTCAGCAGAACACTTCCCTCAGACATCCCGGTGTCTCAGTTGACGTGATCTCCTCATGAGAAATAAACCTCTTTCTTGTCTTCCAGTTTTCCAGCGCTTGCCTCATTATTTTGATAGCGAACCCAAAGTGAATTAGAGGTGGAACCCTGCACCGGGCAGCATTGAGGGTCTTAGAAGACTCGCTGCCTTTCACAAATTGGCGCCCAAGCGTAGGGGCCCATCAGCGACGCGTGGGTCCGGTAGAGAGGTCCTAACGACGGAGTGAACGACTAAACGATTGGGGTATACCTGCCTGAGAAGACCCTTGTCTGGCTGCCGATCGACTGAACTTCACCGGTTCCGAACGGACCTCTCTCGAGTGACCTGCGGTCCTGACTGGGACCTTAGAGGAACGCCGCATTGATTGTTGGAGTGAGAGGACAACCAGGCGCTGGAAGGGGAAGACTAAGAACTGTCCATACGGTCCGGGTAAGGTCGTGAAAAAACGCCTTAAATTGATTGATTGATTGAATAGTTTGATTGAAATACTAGTATTCCTTTTTTTGATATCGAGTTATTTGCGACATTTCCCTGCTTGCAAACAACAAAGAATAGGAATATTCTCTCTCTTTGCAGGCAGCGAAGGTCAGGTAGTGCAGACTTTTTGTCTAAATTGATTGATTGAGATATTCATTTTGACCGATAAATACGTCATGCCTGTTTTCTCTAGATTGTTTGATTGTAATTGTTTTGGACCAGACCGTTTGTTAGAGGTCAGTCAGCCGGCACCGCCGGAAGGCACCCCTAACAAGGACATGTACGTAAAGTATGGATTAGCCAGCGTAGCTTATAGCAAACTATGGCATAAATACACTAGGAAGGACCGGGTAAATCAGTGGCCACTGACGGGATCTTTCGATCCCGCTAAAATAGAAACGTTAGAATTAGCTCTCCACAAAAAGAAAACTAGACCAGCCATGTTTGACAGTTTTGGCTTATGGCGAAAAGAGGCAGCTCAAAGAAAGAAAAGGGACGAAGCTAGACAAGATAAAGAAACGCGAAAATCAGCTTACCAAGCCTGTAAAAGATTAGAAGAAAAACTAAAAGAAAAGGAAATCGATAAAAAGGAACAGGAATCAAAAATATCAGATCAATGCCCTGTTAGAACGCCCTCGACTCTTTACCCCAAGTTACCAGCAAAACAAAGGGTAGATGATGATTTATTGTTAGGTCCCCCAATCATATACATGCCACCCCCTTACGCCCCTACTCATCCCGTAGTACAACGACAGGACCACCAAAGTATAGCCGGAGATGGCACGATCGCCTCAGTCTCCACCGCCTCTGCTCCCACCGAGTCACCCACACCAAATGCCTCATCAAAGGATACAGTAGTAGAGGTAGGATCAAAAGAAACAGGAGCGCCCAGGGTCCCGCGATTAAGTAAAAATGAGCGAGCAGGCATTGATAAAGTAGTTAAATCCCTCATAGATAGGAAGGAGACAGAAGAGTATGTAACTGACATATGCAACTCCTATGTTGAAAACCGCAAACAATACTTTATTGTACGTCTCTGTTACCACACTCTTACTGCATATGAAGAGAAGTACCAAGATGTAGGGCCCGAGCGGCTAGTGGCTCTCTATAGGAAGGTAGACACCGGAGATGAAGGCGACAACGATGTTACAGAACTCTTTTCATCCACACTGGAGGTATTCCGTCACCTCGTGGAACAAGGACGGATAGATAAGGACAGGACATCTAAGATAGCAGGACCCCCGGTGGAAAAACCAGATAGCATGATGCCGATAAAAGAAGCTGCCCCTTATTGGGTACCTCCTAGAGGACAAGGGACTCATGACGATATGAACCATCAAGACGCTAGAGGAAGGGTGGTCTACAATTGGGTGTATCAACCATGGGACAGACAGGACATTTTGACGTTCCGTAAATCTCTACCGGATTTACGAAAGAACCCCACCGCCTTTTTCACCGAGCTAGGTACCGCTCTGGGATCAACAATAATGACACTTGCCGACATAGACTTGTTCTTCGGGTTATGTTTGCCAGCAGATGTGTGGAAACAGATTAGGAAAATAGACCATACCGAACTGCTTGGTCATACCTGGGAACAACTCAACACACTAGATAAACAGCGGAACCCTGGTCAAAAACCGGTTAAAGCAATATTGGACCTCCCTGACAAAATAGTGCAGAAAGTGAAAACGCTGATCCCAGAGAAAAAGATAGACTGGTCCATAGTAACCGCGTGCCGCCAGAAACCACAAGAGGATGTCTCAGAGTATTTCTCCAGATTTGAAACGGTGTTCTCCGATTACAGTGGACAAGACATGTCCACCGCAACCGGACACCACTTATTTGTGCAGAACTATGTCAAAGGACTACTGCCAGATGTATCCCAGAAATTACAAGCCAGCGAAAGTAGTTGGGCAGCATCTAAACCGGCGGCCATTCTCCAAATGGCCCAGTACTATGAGCATCAGAGAAACGAAAATGACAGGGCTACAGAAAGGAAAAAGAAGGACTTGAAGGAAAGGGTAATGGTAGCACAACTCCAGGGGGCGAATACAGGAAGGGAGCAATATAGGGGAGGATACCAGCAGAATACCCCTAGAGTACAGCCACCTAGTAACAATTCATCGACATCATATGTAGGACGCCAAGACCTAGGACAGGATCAATGTGCATTTTGCAAAGAATATGGACACTGGAAAACCCAATGCCCGGCTTTTTTTTTTGGAGCTGGTAGGGGCAGAGGGGCGAGGGAAATAGCAAGTAGACAGAGAGGAAGAGGACGTGGGAGAGGGTACGCGAGTGAAGCAAGCGAGGAAAGGCCAGGAAGAGTGAACACATTTGACCATCCCAAACAGAATCAGTACCAACAGACAGATTATGACAATACGTACGACTTTGCATAGGACAGCCAGGGGCAAGGGAGGGATCCAGTCGAGCTCTATGTTGATCAGCAAGGCCCTTATGTTACCGCTGAGGTCCTGGGCACAAAGTCGCCATTTCTGGTAGACACGGGAGCAACACGTAGTGCACTATCCAAACGACTGATTTCAAGGGCACCCTTGTCAGGCTCACATGTGACCTCAATAGGATTTGACGGTACGCCCTCCACCAACCCTTTGTCCCGACCGATCTTAGCGACTGACACGACAGTTAACATATACACCGACAGCCAATATGCCTTCGGGGTGGTTCACCATTTTGGGATCTTATGGAAAGAAAGAGGGTTCCTGACTTCACACGGTACACCCATCCTGCATGGAGATTTAGTCTCCGCCTTGACGCAAGCAGTCCTCCTCCCCAAGAAGTTAGCAGTGATAAAATGCCAAGCACATAGGAAAGTGACTGATCTCATTGGACAGGGAAAATGCACTAGCAGACGTTACTGCCCGAGCCACGGCAGGAGACAGAACTACGACACGAATGTATGTGACCAGGTCACAAGCTGAACGATGGACTGACGCTAGGACCACTGTAAGGGACATACAGACTACAGGCACACAAGACGAATTGACCGAGTGGGAAAAGGTGGGACTAAAAGACGAGGAAGATTGCTGGAGAACTAAAGACGGAAATAAATGGCTGTTACCCAATGCCTACCTCATCCCCATATTGACCATGGCACATTTACCAGCACACATAGGCTCCACCCCCATGATTGAACTAATCACCAGAGTATGGCATAACGTCAAGATAGCAGAATCTGCAAAACGCCTAGTACAACAATGTATAGTCTGCCTACAACACAACCCAGGGAAGGGGACAGTAGTACCACGGGGAGGGTTTGGAGTCCCTGACCACCCCTTTGAAATCCTTCAAATGGATTACATTCAACTAGAGAGATGCCTTGGTCTAAAATATGTCCTGGTGGTTGTGTGCGCTTTTAGCAAATGGGTGGAGGCCTATCCCACCCGCGACAATACCGCCTTAGCCACTGCAAAAGTATTGCTGAAAGAATTCTTCCCCCGATACGGCCTTTGCAGAATTTTATGGAGCAACGACGGCCCCCACTTCGTAGCCGAGGTGATACAGAACATACTGAGAGGGGTGGGGGTAAAACAAAAGTTCCATGCCGTCTTCCACCCCCAATCAGCGGGCCTGGTAGAGAGACAATGCAACGTTGAAACTAAAACTAGCCAAAATAGTTGCCACGACCGGGTTGAAATGGCCCGACGCCCTCCCATTGGCATTGTTATCGATGCGCTCCACCCCAACCAAACACCGACTGACCCCGTATGAGGTGGTCTTCGGCAGGCCTATGAGCATTTGGGCGGCACCAAGACCCACCTCCATTAACGATGTCCCGAACATATTAATGTCGGATTACTTGCATAAATTGACAAACGAGCTAACAATTATCCACCAACAGGTGCAGCAAGCCTTGCCTGACGTATCCAGGGGCCCGGGACATGAAATAAAGCCAGGCGACCATATATTAATTCGCAACTTCCAAAGAACGAAGAATCTGGAGCCTAGGTGGACGGGCCCCTGGCAAGTCCTGATCACCACCCGAACTGCCCTCCGAGTGCAAGGAAAACGAAACTGGCTACATGCCCATCACTGCAAACGAGTCCCTCCAACCCTGGCAACCTGTGAAGGGGTGGAGGTGCAAGAGGAAGTACTCGCGAGAGACCGACCAGCTCTGAGTTGCTACCCACAAGAAGACACCCTCGAACTATCAGAATTTCCCGACCCCACGGTGCCATCCAGGAAAGGGTACAACCTAAGATCGACGAAAGGAGGGAGCTCCAACGACCAGGCCACTAACTGAGTCAAGGTCTCAGATCGGTAGCACAGTCAAACAACGCTACCAGGAAAACGCCAGACAAAAGTCTGTGGTCCTAACAGTTGTTGAGCTCCTCGAAGATGATGGAAGAAACTGAACACCTGCAAAACCACCGCAAAGACACCAAGACTGCTAACCTGCACAGCACAAAGACAATTGCACTTGTAGCCGCATTTCTCACCTGTCTCCTGCTAATGGTCGCACTCTGGATCATTGAAGAGAATGCACCTGCATACAGAACATTGTCACCCACCATGCAACCAACCACCAAGAAAGAACACTACCTGGTATCACTACCGCCACATCTCCGAGAACGACGCAAAGAATTCTGGAATAATTCTTTCGTGCAGATGTTGCACCAACACAATCTTGCCACCAATGCTACCAACTGTTGGGTCTGTGGGCTGTTACCACATGCCACTGAACATTCCATCCCTTTCATCCCTTCGCCCTTTTCTATTCACGGATCTTGCCTTGCCTGGATGATGCTCCTACAAGAAAGTTACAAAGACAATGCCACTTCCGACGGAACAATCGCCCAGTTCTACAACGAGTTCTGGCGAAACAAAACAGGAAGGACAGCCGCCCCTTCTGCCCTCACACCTTCAATGCGACATTCCAGATTAATGTCCCCTCCAAAGAACGAGTGGAAATGCAAGTGTTCAATAATCCTAACAGAGCCACATTTTCCTACCTGAAGAAAAGAACTGCTGCAACACTGACAGTGGCCCTATCTGTGGTGAACGTCTCTGGCCTTGTATGCATTGAAGGCCGTGGGACTGAGAATGTGGGTCACAGCACCTGTAGCATTGTGGGGACTTTGAACACTGCCAACCCCCCAGCGCTTGTTGCATCACCCAATATGTACTTTGTTTGTGGAACCAAAGCCTACACCTGGCTCCCAGGAAACTGGGGGGCACGTGCTACATCGCCTTTGTTCTACCACCAACCTACACAGCCCCTGCAGAGCATCATCGAGAAAAGCGTTCTAAAGACATTCATCAAACAGACTCTGCCTCATCACAGTTCCTCGACGCAGCCTGATAATTCACCTTCTGTCTATGAAGCAATCGAACATCTCCATAGACTATCTTCCGAAATTCATCAAGGATCAGAGACTTGGACAATTGGAAGTTGGCTTTGGGGCATCTTGAAGGAGTGGGGTTGGAAAATATCAATGATTCTCTTGGTCCCAGTATTGACAATATGTGGTTGTTGTTTGGGTATACACTGTATACCACCTTTGTGTTATCTTTGCATAACTACCTTGCACCCTAAGACTATGGACACTCAGCTAACAAAAATGAGAGTAATGTATGATCAAGAGATACAGGACATTATGGAGATCGAAATAGACTGACAAGCTGGCTAGTTATGTTCAAAGGGGCCACTGTTAAAAGCAAAATGACAATTATGAACATTACCTGCGCCATCTTGTCTGGTGGAATTCTATGTGCACATAAGTTACAGTCATTTTAATCTATCACAGCCATTTTGTACTCTGTTGGTCACCTTTGTTTCACCCTGCCCTTACTAGCATCCCTCTGACCGACCTGGTACTGTGCTGGGGGCTATAAACTCTATTGCCACAACAAACCTCAGCGCCACTTGCTGCCACAAACTCGTTTTTCCTCTCATCCCTGTTTTCAGGCAAGCCTTTGGACGCTCTACCCCTCACTACACCTAGTTACACAAACAGGTTCCAAACACCAAAAAGACTCTTGCAACATGATTTATTGCACTGCAAACAGCAAGACTTGTTATTACCAACAATGGGACCTGTTTTTATCAACAGAACGGACTCTTAGATCTGGCCGGTCTCACATGTTTTAGACCCTGAAGCAAGGTCCAGCTGCAAGATAAGATTGTCTGTTTGACCTGGGTGGGAAGAGAATTACTGTTGGGCTTGTGTGACAACCTGCC
The DNA here is from genome assembly GCA_963921515.1 of Calotriton arnoldi. Lineage (NCBI taxonomy): Eukaryota > Metazoa > Chordata > Amphibia > Caudata > Salamandridae > Calotriton > Calotriton arnoldi. Next base: position 3,295,191 of record CAWUFW010000191.1, read on the forward strand.
CGGGGCGGGGACCCCAAGCTTTTGTAACCATGTTGATCAAACAAATGCATTGTGTCAAACCTGTATAAAAGGAAGAGCCAAGGGAGTTGTCAGCAGAACACCTCCCTCAGACATCCCGGTGTCTGCAGTTGACGTGATCTCCTCATGAGAAATAAACCTCTTTCTTGTCTTCCAGTTTTCCAGCGCTTGCCTCATTATTTTGATAGCGAACCCAAAGTGAATTAGAGGTGGAATCCTGCACCGGGCAGCATTGAGGGTCTTAGAAGACTCGCTGCCTTTCACATAGATGTGTGGCTTTGCACCTGCATGCATGTCCTGCCTTTGTGTGTATGTCAAGGATGCATTGTATGTCGGAACAACGCATGCCTTTTCCACGCATGATGTTACTCCGCAGTCTTTACAACAAATGCGTCTTTACCACGCATTCCTTTACCGCGCATACCGTTTCAACGCCATGCCTTAGGGAAAGCGCTGAACTTTGGAGCGGTATAATTTACTATTCCAACTCCAGGCTGCGCAACAGCAGGGAAAGTGTTGGTTTTTAAATTCCAATGCCGCTTTCCCTAAGGCATGGCATTGAAACGACATGCGTGGTAAAGGAATGCGTTGTAAAGATGCATTCGTTGTAACTGCAGCACTTGGTTCGGCCATCGTGGTAAAGGCTGTTTCCCTCAAGGATGCGATTAAGAGCTGTTATGTAATACTTTTTCCCCCATGTCACTATAATTTCTTATGTCATGTGTCCTCACACCTTCAGACAAGGTCTACACTATACAACACTGCCTAAATGAATAAATAATGATTGACCATAGTCCCTACACAAATTGGCAAAGCGAATAGGTCTTGAATTTGGGACCTCTTGGCTTTTTTAATGCCTTTTTGTCATGCTGTATAGCAATGGGAAGATACTGTGCAGCATAGCTAAAACCTAAAAAAGGAGTGAGATGACACGGATGCGTGACCGCGTGACCACATTATTTTGTAGGCACGGGGATGCCCTGTTACACATAAGGGGTTAAAATATGCAGCAGGTACCAGGATGGGAGGGGGGAGCAACAGTGAGTGGGAAAAGGCAACAACAGGGAGCTTGAGTGTTGGAGGGGGCAGCAACAGGGAGCGGGTGGGGGAGGGGAAAAGCAGCACATGAGGGAGGAACACACAAGCAAGAATGCAATGCAGTGGGGAGAAGCACACAAGAGTGAGTGCAACACAGAGGGGGAGGAGAGAAGCAGAAGGGTCAGAGGGGTCAACTTGGAGCACGGCCGAGGACGAAAGAAGATGTGTGCAATATGGAGACAGCTAGAAAACACATGCACTTTCATGGAGTGCTTAACCAACAAAAAAATGTACCTCCCGAAAAATAAGCAGTGGAAGGACACCAGTAAAGAGGCTATCCTCCAGATGCCGAACAAACACATAAAAAGAAGGAAAGCCGGCACAAGGATACAAATAAAAAGCAAGCTAATAAGAGTTACAATAAAGCCAACCTATTGTAAGCAGTGGGTGGGCTCTATGCCCACTGTGAGGTCACAATAGGCTTTTTCACAACCAGTCAGCTTGCAGTGTCTAATAGACTCGCCCTAAAAACTCAGAAGCGCTTCCCCCGCTACTTCAGAAAAGGTAGAAAGCCTTATGGAGAAGGATTGCCACATGCTTTGCAAACAGATCCCCACCAGGCAATTTCAGAGTGATAACTTCTACCCAGGAATGAACAGAAGGCTCCTTGCTGCATACAAACAGGATGTATTTTAAAACACACATGGTAGGTTTGCACACACATGCCGACTGACAAACTCACTAACACACAACCACCCACAGACTGCAGATCAGACAGGCTCACAGGCGTACACATAGAGACACAGAGGAACCCAAGGGACAGACAAACACAGGCACGTGTGTCCTCAGCCTGAATGGTGCTTCTTCCACTTTCTTTGAGAAGAGTGTTGAATGAAATGAGACATAAGAAAGGATTAGCCTATAATGCAAATATCAACTGAAGTCAGAAAACTTTAATGCATGGTAGTGAAAGAGGCTTGATATGTATATCCAAAAATATGCAGCATTGGAATAAAAGCAGTTGCTTCAACTTGAAGGTCACTTCCTGGGTGTTTGATAAGTCATGGCTGCAAACTACATCATGTGCAGTGAATCGCATTCATGGGCAGAACTGAATGAATGAATGAATGAATACAAGTCTTGTAAAGCGCGAACTTTGCCCAAGGGTGTCAAGGCGCCGATTACAATGTCGTGCAGATACTTTCCGCCCGACTCCTTCTCGGAATCGGATCCGACTGACTCGCGATCCGCGGTTCCGCCCGACCGATTACGAAGTGACCGAACCCCATTCGGTCGGATTCCCTTTGGCTTCTATGGGAGCCCGTGTTCCGACCGACAACACTGGCTCCCATAGTGAAATGGGGTGTTTGTGGAAAACCCTGCACCCTGTCGCAGGCACCTCATTGTGCCTGCCACACAGTGCATGGTTTTACAGGGGGATCCCTTGGGTACCCCCTTGGCCCCCAACCGGAGGCCGCAGGATAAAAGGGGGGTCTGCCAGGAGCCCCCAAAGTCAGTTTCTGACAGCTTTTTTGTGTTGGACAGACCGACTCGGAAAGGCTGTTGGAAACCGACATCGTAATCACTCGGTCGGAAACGCTGTCCGTAGAACTGTACGACGTGGCTCCGACTGACACGGATACTCTGAGAGCCGATCGGAACCGATTCGGGATGACTGAACGGTTTACCTTCCGACCGCGAACATCATAATCGGTCGGGCGGGTTGGAATCCGACTGAGTCGGTCTGAGGCTTTCCGCACAACATCGTAATCGACCCCTGAGTTTGGATCAAGGCAGCGGATATTTCATGTTCCATGTGCTTCCTCTCAAGTGCAAGGCATCCGAGGCAAAAGGAAGGAGATGTGAAACATGTCCTTCACTTGACCATGGAGCTATACTTTTCCATGGCATAAGATATCTTCTTGGCGTTGACCAAAGAGGCCCGCATGGCCTTGGCCTACGATGCCCTCTTGGCATTGGCCTAGGATCCTCAGTTAACCTAGGATTAAAGTCACCGGTTGACTCCATGGCACCATTTTAGTCTAGTTTTTCCTCTGCTAACCTAGACCAGTACACCACTTGATTTAATCAAGATGAGCTCGATCTTCAATTCCAAGAATATATCCGATTGTTAAAAGAAATACACAAAGTCATACACCAAAATAGTCACCCTACAAAGCAAAGATCCTTATTATCCTAGGTGTCACAATGGATCTTTGAAGCTGGGCTGGATGACAGTACGTAATTGTGTTCTCACAAAATTGTAAATTTATTTCCATCAAAACTTCAAGAAAAATATGTTTTTATATCAAAACATGATTTATCTTAACTCTAATGTGCTCTCACCCAGTGGGAGCAGAAAGCTGCTCTCGCTAGGTGGGAGCACAAACGTTTCTCTCTGCTCACACTCTTGAGGGCTGGAAAACACAGAATTGCTTCCACCTGGTGGGAGCAAAAGAAAAACTGTTCCCACAGACATCAATGTTGAAAATGCTATGGGGTGTCCCGGGTGGGTACTGGGACACTCCACTATTTAAAAAACAAACAAATTATAATTATGCTCCTGCACTTGCAGGAGCCCCTGGGCCTCGGAGGGCCAGAATAAATGAATAATAAATGAGTGGTACAAGCCGCTCATGTATCAGCCACTGCTCCAGCATGGAGCTCCCCATAATGCCCTGCAAGAGCTTATCATTTACATTTTTTAGATCGTGGTGGTGATGACTAGACGGGGCAGGGACACCTTCAAACCTTTGTTTAATTTTGTGGAGGTCTACAGGAAGTGCAGCAGCCCCCTAGCAACATTTTTAAAAAAACAGTACGCCTCCTGGGTCATAAAATCCATCACACTATGGGAGCTTTCCATATTTTTTAACATTTCTAGTTGGATCTCTATGCTCTTCAGCTGGAGTGCAGTGCCCAATTATGGTCATTTTTATGGCTGCATTTTGTGGCCTGAAAAATGTAAAAAAAAAGCCTCAAAGACATGTTGATGTTTAATTTTTTAATCAAACTTTATTAACATTTTTATGACATTCACCTTTCGCTGTACTTGGCCTATGGGCCTTCTTCCAACCCCTGCAGGAATACAACCCCACACTGCAAGGTTGGCCGCAGGCCCTGCGACTAACACACCTACAGGTAGCCAAACCCCAGCTGCGCCCTGTGGCCAACCATCCCTGCTGACAGCCAACCCCACTCTGAGCAGGGCCTTTGGCTGTGCATAAGGGGGGTTGGCCTGTTGCCAACCCATGTGAAGGCAACCAACCCCCGCAGACTGCCAAACCCATGCCTCACACAGCCTTTGGCAACACAGCATAGGGTTGGCCTTTGGACCACTGGCTCTGCATCCTTCGGAGCCAAAACATATATTAAGGGGAGGCGGACTTGCAGCCTCCTTCCCCAAGCCTTAATGGGGCCCGGGATCCCATCCCCCAGAGCCCAATTCAACAGAAAAGGGGAGTGGGGGCCAGGCACCCTCCGTACATGAGCCTTAATAGGCCCCGGGGACTCCATCCACCGGGGTTAAATTCTAAGGGAAGGGTGTGCATACAGCCCCCTACCCTGACCCTTATTAGGCCCTCTGGAACCCATTCCCTCGAGCTGAAAGCAAAAAGGGGACGGGGGCCACGTGGCACCACTACCCAAGCCTTATTAGGCCCCTGGGATCCTATTCCCGCAGCTGCATGAATATATAAAGCGGAGGGAGGCCGCATGGCTCCCTTTTCTCAGAGCCTTATTTGGCCCTGGGGACCCCCATCCCTTGGAGCCGTATTTTATTAAAAAGGGAGGGAGGCTGCGTGGCTCGGGGAGGGGAGAAAGGGAGATCATGAAACTCGGAATCAAGGTCATCCAATAGGCAAATGAAGAATTGACCAAGTCCCCAGAATGAATCTCTTACACCTTAGTGACAGGATTAACAATGTGAAAACTGAGGGCCTCATTTATGAAAACGTTTGCATCGCTGTGATAAAACAGCGAAGCAACAGTTTTCACTGCGCCCTCCTTGCGACACGATGGATGCACCATATTTAATGTACGGTGCTCCATGTCGCAAGGAATGACAGATACATCAGGATTCCTGACGTATCTGTCGGTGGAAAAGTCACGCATTGCTGGAGTTGTGTCGCAAGCATGATGCAACTCCAGCAATGCATGGGGTAGGCCCATTGCACTGCGTCACCCTTACGCCTGCCATGAGGCAGGCGTAAGGTTTTGACGCAGTGGCGTCCTAGAAGTGTCGCAGTGAAATCTACTAGATTTCACTGCTTCACTTCTACAAGGCTTTCTTTTGTGGGAACGCCCACCCTGCATACATTATACCTGACAAAGGTATAATGTGGCGCAGGGCTTTACAAGATGATACATCTGCCTAGATGCGTCACCCGTGTAAATATCGCGCAACGTGGCGCATTGTTTACGCTGCGTCACAAAAAGTGACGCCAACGGTGGCGCAAAAGTATCGCTAGGCCTTCATAAATAAGGCCCTGAGAGTGTAAGATTCATCACAACATTTTCAAGCTAAACCCATAGCATTGGAAAAATATTCAACAAAAACTGGCACATACTCCGGACGGATGAAATAATCAGTAGGTAGGTACACTCAACACCTCAGTTCACATTCAGGAAGAGCTGCTCTCTAAGAGACAACTAAGCCACAACCTGGTCATACAACACACTCCTAGGGCCTACCCACAACAGGGGGTGGTTTCTTTTGCTGTATGAAGTGTAGGGCTTGCAGCAGCAGCTCGAGTTGCTCCAAACTCATAATCCCCAACACTTCTAGGGAATTCACAATCAGAAAAGTCCTAACTTGTAGCACTGAGTACTGTGTGTATTGGTTAATGTGTCCGTGTGACAAAATGTACATTGGGAGCACCATTCACAAGGCCAAAAATGGGTCTTGGAGCATATGAGGGCGATACACCACAACGACAAGCAATACCCGGTGGAGAGCCACTTTGAGGAAATACATTTCCAGAACGATAAACTCCTTAGATGTGTAGCAGTAGATGCCATTGAATCCGATATTAAAGGGGGCAAAAGGGAGAGAAAACTGCGCATTCTTGAATCGAAATGTATCCTTGACTTTGGCACCATGTGGTCTTATCTCTGGGGAAGAAATGTCAGTGCATTGGGGCTAAGATGTCTTTATGCTATGCAATATTGCCTTTTCCCTCTTTTCTGACTTCTTAAGTAGAGTGAATTTTTTACTTGGTTTTAATCATTCTTCTGTTTTAGTTTTCACTCAGGTATCCACACTTGTCTGAATCGAGCTTGGTCAGCTGTGCACCTTTTTCAAGATTCATTTATCAAGAATATTCCTCTGACGAACTGTAAGAGATTTGCCCACTTGGGCGTAATTGGTGGACTTTTTGCTGATCCTGGGTCAACTCATCCATGTAGTTCGTCTGAGTGAGGTCACCACCGTTGGGTGGGATGTACGTTATTTTAACATTTACATTTGGGTGAACATTGTTCCTCTAAGTTGGGTGCATCCTCGGTTTTCATTATTATAATTTTCATTTTTAGCATTACATCTCCTCTGGCCATTCATTTTTGATGTATTATTTGCGTGGCACATGCTCTCTGGCAAGATTTACTGAGTTACCGCTGTGCGCCCCCTGACTGCGAGTTGAGAGCATGGCCTTATGATGCACTGAGGCTGTTTCCCTCTATGCACAGTTTCACAGTGAGCATACTGCTCTGCTCATGTCTCAACAGTTATTGGGAAGCATTCGCTCACATTACACACAATTTTTTTGTGTGCAGTTTTATATAGCACGAACTCGACACTAATGTATTGGAGCGCTTTACATGAGCACCGGTTACATTACACAAGGACACATTCATTTTTTGGTAGGCACCAGGAGATTAAGGGGGTCATTAGGATGGCGGGCGGACTTCAGTCCGCCCGCCATCCTAGCGGTGCTGGGACCGTCCGCCATACGTTCGGCGGTCCCGCTCCGCCAATTAGGATGCGACCGCCACCCTGGCGGTCGCATTCCGCATTTCTAACATTGCGGCGGGTGCAGCACCCATCGCAATGGTGAAATGGCATGTTGCGCATTCCCATGCACAACGTGGCAGGCACTGCGCGGTGCCTGCCACCTTGTGCATGGGTATGCAGGGGGATACCATGGGTACCCCCCAAGTGCACCCCCCACCCCTCCTGGGGGCCTGCAACGGGGCCCCAAAGCACATCCACGCCAGCCTTTCCATGGCAGCATCGCCACCATGGAAAGGCCAGTTACCGCACCCATCCTAATATGGATGGTGGTGCCTGGTAGGCACCACCACCATATTAGTGGCCAAGTCCGCCCGGCCGGCAATCATAACGATTGCCGACGGGCGGAAAAGCGGCGGACGCACTTTGCGTCCGCCGTAATACCCCCGCCATAATAATATGGCGGGGGCAAATCTAGTTGGGATGGTGAGCGGATCGCCACCGCCGAGCCTGCGGTGGCGATCCGCCCGCCATCCTAATGACCCCCTAAGTGATTTGCCCAGAATCACAGGATATTGAGCTGACGCCAAGACTCAAACCTGGTTCCCCAGCTCCAAAGTCGGCAGCTCTGGCTGTTAGGCCACATCCTCGACTATGCCTCTTAGTGATCTGTTCTTCTGGCGGATTGTCGTTAATTTACTCGTACTGTGTACCTGGACAGATTTTGGGTATAACAGCAGTTACTTTACATTTTCACGGCCAATTACTTGTGCATGCACTAGTGTGCATTATGTCAAGATGTACAGAACATCACTAGGATTGTACCCCGGGGTGTATTATTGTTAATTGATATTTTTACGTGTGATCAAATGCGCAATTAGAGTTAATGGAAAGTGAACATTTACTTTCATACTTGTTATGCACCAGTTATAAACATGACACATTAGTGTGCCTTCACAGCATCATGTCTTGAGATCAAGCACACTCTAAAACTGCACTTATTTTAATACTCTTGTGTGGATTTCTTTGGGGACAAGTTCCCTTTCACTGTTTATTTTCACTGTTTACCACTGTTCTCTTGATCTTTTGTGATGATGAGAACAGTGGTTCTCGAAACACGTTGGGTGGGTACTTGCCAGTATATTAAACAGTCCCTGGATTGATTTCCCTGGAGTGCGTGTGGTTTACTTATATATACGTATATTTTTCTCTATATATATGCACACAAAAAAGCGAGGAACTCTGGATAGTTCCCAAGTTTAGGCAGAGAGCAGCACCTTTTATTGGAACATCCTACGACACCACCAACACCCTGAATCTGCTCACCTCAAATATTTGTTTTTCTAGCACAGTTTTTGAGCATATGATTAGCACTGTGCCACACACGGTGAGCTACAAAGTGACAAAGCCTTTTGCAAATTTTACAGCAAAGTCTTTAAGCATAGGATTAGCAAAGTGCCATCCACGCCCAGCCTTAAAATGACTACTCCAAGCACAGTATTGCAGCTTTGGATTGGTAAAATACCATCCAAGCAAACCAGCTCATGCTCTGATTGGCTGGCCGCAACATGAAGAGAAATGGTATGGCCGCCATTACAGGACATGGGGACTCGATCCAGAGCCCACCTCCGCCTCTCATTGACAGACTGTCTAAGGCGTCAGCCAATAGGAGGAGGAAGCAGAGACCTGGCAGTGGGCTTAACTCATGTCAGCGCTCTGGATAAGCCAACTTCTCACTCACGTGAAAAATGGTACCATTTGGCAGTGCAAGCCAGTCCTCATCGGTGGCTCTCAGCAGGGCCAACTAGGGAACCAGAAGCAACCCTGGTAAAAATGTAAAAAGAAAAAAAAAAGACCCACTCTCTTCTTCTCCTCATGCTAGCTTTCTCTTTCCATCCATCCATCCATCCAGTCGCTCTATCTCCTTGTCTCCTCTCTCCTACCTCTATGATCACTTTGGGTCATATTTATGAGGCCCGTTGCATCGCACTTGCACCATGTACTGTGGTGCATGTGCGACGCAACTCAAAAGTGAGATTTATGAAGCCACGCTAGGCCACTTTGCGTGGCCCTGAGTGGCTTCATAAATCTGGAGTAACGCAACGCAGCACAAATCGCTGCACTGCGTTACTCTGCCCTGAGAAGGCCTTCCATGGGCGTTGCGCGGGTGTTCCCACGCAACTCCCATGGATTTTGACACATTCCCAGATTTACCAGAACTGGTAAACCTGGGCATGGGCCAAAAAGTTACGCCTCCCAGGAGAGGCGCGACGAGGAGAAATGTCTTTATTTCTCCTCGTTACTTCCTCTTTCTATGTGTTTTTTTGGTTGAATTTTTTTATTGCAAATTTAATTATAAACACAAGAGAAGAGTATCGCAACATGAGCAGTTCATTTCCATAAAGATGTAAGGAGAGTAAAAAGACAAAACAGTTTCATAATACTTCTAAAAAATCGATTTGCTGGGACAGCAGCAAGCAGTATTGAGAGTAAAGTGAAAAATATTCATAAATATCGGACATTACAAAATGTACACACAGGGTGGTCGACCTCCAATCTGGGGAACCGGTTCGAGTCTCGGCAACGACGCTCAACATCCTGTGATTCTAGGCAAATCACTTAATCTCCCTGTGCCTAATGAATGAATGTGTCCTTGTGTAACGCATCTGTTGCTCATGTAAAGTGCTCTGATACCTGATACCTTCGGGTCAAGTTCGCGCTTTATAAAAGTCTAGGGGAGAAAATAAAAGCCTCTCTTTGTTATGGTCCATTACTGCAACAATTTATTGTCCCATAAAATTGAGCACTAATTTCATATATATTAATTACTTATTCCAAGTGGGAGAGGGCAATTTGAGAAAAAATGAAGTGCATTGAGTATTTCAGTATCAATAAAGTGCATAATGCCATGTAAGCATCTGAACGAAAAACATGTGGACATAGTCCCTGCAATTCCTTGTACTCAAGTAGAATCTTTTCCGGCCCAGTTCTGAAGGTGCTCCCAAATCTGATTCCCCCTATTTCTAGCTTTCCTACCTTTGCAAGAATACAAATTGCTTTCTAGATTGTATATTGATAAGAAACGTGCTAGCCACTGAAGGGATGACGGGGGAAGTGGGTCAAGCCATGCTGATGCTATACAGATGCGGGCCACGACAAACAGAAAGTATCGCCCGGACCAGACCATTGTGTATTCCAGGTAACATTAACTGGGGAGTTAGAGTAACATCCAGAGACAGTGAAGTTTTCAAAAACTTGACTATCTCTGACTTCAACTGATCCAGTGCTGGGCAGGTGCTAAACATATGCGCCAAGTCTGCCTCCTGGCTTTGGATCTCAGGCAGCAAATACCTGCATTGCCACCCAATTTAACAATTTTTGCCGGTGTATATAGAGATCGAAAAGCGTTTTATAAAGCTGCGCCTATAGTCCCGCTAACAGCAATAAACTGCGGCCCAGCTCCAATGATTCATAAAAGCTGCAATCTGTAATACCAAGCTTATTCTGCCCTCGCCCATATGTTTTTCCAAATCATCAGGCATACAAGAGCCCAGAAAACTATAAATTTAACTAATTGTGCAAATAACATTATTACAAAAAATCTCCATCAAAGTTAGCTTAACAAACCCTCTCGTTCCCGCTCCCTTATTTATAAGAAAATCCCGAACCTGAAGGTACTTACAAAATTCCCTTCTGTCACTCCCATAATCCTGCGGTAATTCCTCAAATGATGTAAGTTTATCCCCCAAGTAAAGAAATGTCCTTATCCCCCTGGTCTCCCACCTCAGACAATAAGAGTCATGAAAAATCGATGGTAGGATTTGAGATCCTTCTATTGGGGAATAATAACTGCATCAATCCCAATACCAATTTTTTAACTAACTTTCTTGTGATAACTTGGCTGAACAATCTTTAGAAAGCAACTCATGGCATCTTCTCCTATTAATTAATAGTTCATATATGAGTGGGGGGGGGGCTCTCTCCCCCTCTACAATCACCCCCGCGTACTAGGGATTTCATACATTGTAGCGCTGCCGTCCACTGATAATATTTAAAAATGGGGACTGCCCAGCCACCTCTCTCTCTAGGTAGCATCAGATGCTTAAGAGCTCTTCTGGCGATAGCATAAGACCAAATAAAACTGCTCGCCATGTCTTCCATCGTTTTAAACCAACGATTTTCAAATTCAAGTGGAATTTCCCTAAAGAAATAGAGGACCTTGGGGAGAAATAACATCTTAATTAAGTTACATCAGCCGATAATTGAACGGTGCAGATTATCCGTCCTTCGCAGGTCCCTTTTAGCCTTCTAAATTCCCTGCGCCAAGTTAGAATCGACTATCTGGTCTATATCTGACTCGATACTGACACCCAGATAGACAGCTTTTTCTACTGTGCGGGTGTCAGTAGATTGTATCCGTTTGTTAACAACGAATTGAGGGGCATATTAGCAAGGCGATTATCGCCACTTTAGCGGGACTTTTTCCCGCTAAAGCGGCGATAATATTATCGCCTTATCAACAAGCTGTCGCTAACTGCTGATATTTATCGCTAATGGCATGCAAAGTAGGCGTTCCCCACCTAACAGCGACTGGAAACAGTCGCTGAGGTCGCTAACGCCTATCAGCGAGGCAGGGGCGGTGATTAGCGAACCAGCGCTAAACACGTTTAGCGCTGGTTTGCTAACACCTGGTCCCACCCTGACTTAGCCATGTAATCCAATGAGAGGTGGATTACATGGCTAAGTCCCCCTCGCACTATCAGCAAGCAGAACTGGGGAACAGTGTGAATATCGCCTGTTTTCAGGCGATATTCACACTGTTCTCCAAGGTTTCTATCGCTTTGGAGATTAGCATTGCTGATTGCACGCTAACTCCGCGATAGAAACCGGCGATGCCTGGCGATAATTATCCAAGCGCTAATTGCGCTTTGCGATAATTATCGCCAGGCATTGCTAATATGCCCCTCAGTCTTGCTCCAATTTAAGGAATACCTTGATAATTTTCCAAAGTGCAAGGCCTTCTTTTCCATCTCCCACATTGATACCTCTGGGTCTGGCGTCACTATTGCAATGTCATCGGTAAATGCCAAAACCTTAGTACCGTTGCAGTGAAATCACATGGGCTTAATAGCCAATTTTGTAATCAGACGGATATGTAAAGGGCAAACAGTAAAGGAGATAAGGGGCAACCCTGTCTTATTCCTCTTGCGATTTGGATAGAGTCAGATTGCCATCCCATGATCTGGATCCTTACCGAAGGATGTCGACAAACGGCTTGGATAGCTTTGATAAAGCCCTCACCGAATCTGTACCACCTCATGACCCCCCAAAGATAGTTTCAGGCTACCCTGTCAAACGTTTTTTCTGTGTCTAACAGAGCAAGGGCCATGGGGCCTTCAGAGACAGCTGTTGCATCAAACAACTTTATGACCCGGCTGTTATGGTCCGTGGTTCCCCTCCCTGGTATAAAACCATGCTGTCTTGGTGAAACCAGCTTTTTAATAATATGACTTAACCTTGTAGCTAGTACTTTAGAGTAGAGCTTCATTTCACTATTAATTAATGTGATAGGTCTGTACGATCCGGGGTTTTATGAAGTGGATGCTACAATGTTAGTTAATGCTCAGGATTCAGGTATATGTTGGCATTTTTGAGCCCCCACAAAAAATCTCGATCAAATCGACCTCTAGGGCAGAGAAAACAACTTTACAGTATATTCTGCAGCACACATAGAAAGAGGAATGTGCCTCAGGAGACTGTTTTTGTGCAGGAAGGGCCCCCTTTCTGCACAAAAAGAATCCTGCATGCAACTGAGGCACCATAGCACCATAGTGCAAGGGTGTCTGCGTTGGCGCAAAGCAGCCCATTGTGCGCCAGCACTGGGGAAAGGACAGGAATGCACTGTATTGGGATAAATACAGCGCATTCCTGCCCTTTACCTGTGACACAGCGCGGCAAGGTGACTTGCAGCGCTGCTTCACTTTGCCATAAATATGGCCCTTTGTTTCTACCTTCCCCCTCTCTCTCTCTCTTGAAGCTTCCCCGTACCTGCTCCAGGTAACATCATAGAGCTGGGGAAAGTGGCGGGTAAACCAGGAGCAGCCCTGGCCTTTCCAATGCGGAATTCTTACAACAGTGGATGGCCAGGAATAGTCCATATTGTCACATTTTCAGGAGTGTGATGGTAGCATTGGTACTGGCATTTGGATGCGCTGGCAGGATGAGTGGGTGGTGAGAGCCGCAGTGGCCTACTGAGAAATAACTTTGGCCTTGCACATATTTTTCCAGAAATTCAGCACTGTATTGGGTTACAGATGGGAGGCTTCTTGTGAAGCTTTCTCAGGAGCTTCATTTGGTGAAAAATGATGGAGTTCACGGAGTTCACAAATACACCCCAAAAAAAAAAGTTCTTTGTCAAGGGCGTTCAACCTTGGGCAATGGGGAGGGTGGAGAGCCCATCTACTCATGTCAAAAGGAGGAATTTCACAGTCTGTCCTAGAACAGTATGTGGACTCCTGTCTTGTTGGCATTGGGCTCAGCAGATTCCTTCTCATTCATGATCTCTTAAGAGATAAACAGGAATCTGGAGTGTGCAGAATCTGAGACAGAAATGATGAATGTGCAGGGTCAGCTGGATAGGAGCCACATGTGAGACATAGTCTGCACCAAAGGGAGGTTATTTGCCAGTGTTGCATGCAAATATTTAAAAAGTGATGGTTGACATGGAAAACCCTGATAGAACTTTGCATGTGACTTGGGTGTATGATGAAGAGGGGAGGAGCCCCACTGTGCAAAGAAGAGGGAAACCCCGTGAGCCTACCCTGAGGGCCAACCACAGCCAAGTGGTAGATTCGGATGGTGACATCCCTTGTATCGAAGACTGCGGAAAAGTCTACAATTATAGAGCTGGCTGGATAACCGGCAACCAAGATTGTCCTAGGGTCACCAGTTCTGCCGCTGTTCCTATTCCAAGACGAAACCAAAGTCTGCACATAGACCAGCAAATGGTTGGCTTGAAGATGGTTCTTGAGCAAGTGTGCCAGCTAGTTTCCATCAATCTTGGTGATAGCCAGTAACAAGAAAATTGACCTACGGTTGGACCGTCTAGTAACATCAAAACTGGGATTCATAAGAAAGTGCATAATGACTCTCCCTTCCAATATTACTGGACTACTTCAGGAGAAAACCGCTATTCAGTAGGGAGGCCAGGACTGGAATAAATGTGGAGCTCAAAGCTTATAAAAGACAGCAGGGCATATTTACAATAGAAGTGGAGAAGCGCAGCGTTATCCTCCTTGGTTTAACGCTGCGTCCACCACTTCTGAAACGGAGGGCTGCACCATATTTACAACAATATGGTGCAGCCCTGCGTTTCCCCCTGTGCTGGGGGCCAACGCAGGCGCCCTTGCACCACAGTGCAAGGGTGTCTGCGTTGAGAGGAACATTGTTTATGTGGAGGAAGGTCCCCCTTCCTGCACATAAACAATCTTTAAATGGCGTTTTGAAACTTAATGCAGCACACATAGAAGTTACAAAACATCATTTTTTGATTGATTGTTTATGTGCGGGAAGGGATACCTTCCTGCACATAAACAATCAAAAGCCTTTTGCTGTTTCTATGTGTGCGGCTCAACGCATCACACATGGAAACAGCAAAAACGAGGAGCAATGAAACATTTTTCCTCGTTGCACCTGTTTAAGACCAGCTTTTCCCTGGTCTTAATTTTGGCGCTGCCCCATATTTACACCACCCTTGTAAATATGGGGCAGCGTCAACATCAATGGGTGTTGCGGTGGAACGCCCACCGTAACATCCATTGCCCACCCCTTTCCCGCTAAGCATAGCGTGAAACGGGGCCTTATTTACAAGGCAGCGTTAAGCCACGTTAAGTGGCTTAACGCTGCCTTGTAAATAAGGCGAAGCACATATCACCATAGGAACATCACTAAAAGTGACGTTCCTGTGGTGATAGGGGCTTGTAAATATGCCCCAGCATGAGTTGATCCCAGCGCATTAGAATAATCACCATTTTAGAAAACCTCTCTTTGTTCCCTGCCAGTCATGTCTGTCTATGGTGCAAAATCAACCCTTAGGATTTCACGGGGACCATACTGGGGAGGAGAGACGGCCTAGTGCATGAAGACTAAAAAACAGTAAACTGGCTCCGGCTACTTCAACACGGCTGGTTGATATAGAGCACTGTGCATCGAAGCTCCCTCAAATATCCAGGATCCAGCATGGATTTTCCTAGATTAAAGAAACAGAAAACCCTCTCTTTATGTTTTTCCATCTGTGCTCCTTGCCTGTGGAACTCACTTCTTCCCATACTGCACTCAGCAGCCTCCATGGACTCCCTGAAGAAGGGTTTCACGATTCTCCTGTTCGCACGCTGAACCCCAGACCCTAATTCAGTACTTGCACTGCTGTTCAGATTCATCATCGAGCACCATGTTATGTTATGTTATAGGGGATTTGTAGAGCGCATGGCTGTCCAAAGGCTTCCCAGCGCTAAGCATAAAATACGGTGCAGACAGCAGGAGAGGAGATTAGCCGAACTGGTGGAACAACCATGTCTTCAGATTTTTTCTCAAGGTCGATTCTGTAGCTAGGAATCTGAGTTCCCAAGGTAGCGAATTCCATAGCTTGGGTGCCAGATGGGAAAAAGATCTTCCTCCCCATCTTGCTCTTTTTATTCTGGTTGAATGCTGGCAGTGCTTGGATACCCATGGTTTTATAGCGCTTTATACATGTGATGATGATGATGAAGACCTCTGACATCTGCCACTATCAGGGCAGTGCTTGTGACCCACTTTCGGGTGCGTGAAATCTCAGTTGGTACTGTGCTGTTGTATCTGCCAAGCCACCACACAACCCACCAGTCTGCCTTTCTCCCAGCTTCATTTCCTCCTACAGTGGCACGTGGACATTTAAAGATGCCCCTCTGCTTCTCAAGCCCTGGCATTGTTTAACATTCGTGCATATCATTACCTACAGTAGCCTGCGAGTCTGCATCTCTTCCTGCTTCACACCAATCTGTTCTCTCGGAGCTGGTATGTGCACAGAGACTATTTTTAGATCTCCTTATGCCAAGTGCACAATGCTACCTTGCTATTTTATGCTGCGTCTAGCTTTGACTGTGCCTCGCACACATACATGATACATCTTTCATTTGTCACTTGTCGCTGCTTCAGATTTTCTTGTTAATTAGTAGGAACATCAGTAATGTGTCTTATTAAAATGATGACACTTTCTTCAGCCTTCTCTTACCCTTGGCTCTGGTCTATGTTATATAAAATTACAAAATAAATAAATATATGTGTGCCTGAATGCAGCTACAGGGGCGGCTCCTCCATGTGGGGGGAGGAGCGCCACCCCACTGCTTTCTTGCAGTGCGAGAAGCAGAAACATAAAATGGTATTATAAATACCATTTTATGTTTCTGCTTCTGCACTGCGTAGAAAACAGAAGGGTTTGGTTGGGGGCGGGCGGGTGGGCGGTCCTGCTCCAGGGCAGGGGAGGAGTGGCCTGCCCACTGTTGTGGGCCCTGACTGTTTGGTCGGCCCCAGGGTCGACCAAACCAGTCATACACACTCTCCCTTTTCTCCATGTAGGCTGCATGCAGCCTACATGGAGAAAATGGCCTCCCCATAGATGCCTGTGTGGACGGCGTCCCAGCCAATCACAACGCTGCCATTGTGAGTGGCTGAGGGGAGGGAGGTTGCCTGCTTCCTGTGAGGACTCGGAGCAGAGATGACGCAATGCGAGACCGGGCGGGCTGGAGAAGGTAATTTTTTATTTAAAATTACCCCCCCCGCGTGACCCCCTCCCCGTACTGTCTGAAGGATCTTGCGGCCATTATGTGCCACCGAATTCCATATTTTATTTTGTTCACATTGAAAACATAGCATGAACACCTTCCTGCACATAAACAATAATTTGTGGCGTTTTGCTCTTTTTATGTGTGCTGCAGAAAACGAGAAGAAATAAAAGTATTTCTCTTCGTTTCACCATACCAACTCCTGCCCTTGCATGACATTAGTTTTTGGCGCTGCCTCAGAGTTACAGATCCGGGTAAATCTGGGGCAACGTCAAAAAGCAATGGGTGTTGCGGTGGAACGCGCACAACAACACCCATCGCATGCTCTTTCACGCAGATACCTGCGTAAAAGGGTACCATATTTACAAAGCGGTGTTAAGCCTCAAAAAGTGGCTTAACGCCGCTTTGTAAATATGGAGCAGGTTCTTGCATCACCAGAACGTGGGTAAAAGTGATGCTCCAATGGCACAATGCCCTTGTAAATATGCCCCCGTCACTCTACCTCACTCTTGTGAGTTCTTTTTCATCCCTGTTTTCTTCCGTTGTCATTGTTTTCCTATTGTTCACTTTCTCTCTCTTCCTCTGGATCAAAGTCTGATGCTGAAAAATAAATCCCATTCCCTAAAAGTGAGTGCAGAGGCCCACCCCCGGCAATCACTGGCACAAATTAAGAACTATATAATCACACTAACCCCAGGGTGATCCTAGGGGAGGGAACCAGAGGCGCGGGGCGCTGGGAGCAGGCAGCCTCCAACATCAAAAGTTTAACACAAACGGGGCCGCTCCCAATATAGTGACCAAGGTGTTTCAAAAATTAAATAGTGAGTGGGGACATTTCACAAAAAGTGAAGGACTGGTCTCACACACCACCTGGTGTCATGCTTCATCATTGGCCAGTCCTCGCCCTCTAGAAACTTGGTTTGGTAGAGGGCGGGCATACACCTGACGACAGGGATGCACTTCTAAACTAAGTGGGGGCCCATGAATGAGTGAGTGAATTTAAAAACCATTATTGTTACCAAATAACTTTTAATGTGACTGGCAGCTATATGGTGTTAAAAACAGGTGAACGGTGTGATTGGGATTTTATTGTCCCTCCACCGCATTGTGTATGGTCGACATGCTTCTGCCAAACGGCCAGAGGGCGAGGACTGGCCGATGATGAATCATGACACCAGGTGGTGTGTGAGACCAGTCCTTCACTTTTTGTGAGATGTCCCTACTCACTATTTAATTTTTGAAACACCTTGGTCACTATACTGGGAGTGGCCCCGTTTGTGTTAAACAAATTAAGAACTGTCAGAAGGATCTTGCGGCCATTATGTGCCACCAAATTCCATATTTTATTTTGTTCGCATTAAAAACATAGAATGAAGAGGACTTCCGGGCTTCATCTGTTTCTTAGTCTTTACCAAACTTTTGCACACTGTGCAAAACTGCACCTGCGAAATGTTAGCAAGCAGAAAACGTCCGCTTCCCTCAGCTCGAGGGAATTGTTCCTCTAGATGGAGTCAGTAAATGACCGGCTCAGCTAAAAAGGCAGATAAAAACAGCTAAATTAAAATCTGCTGCTACATATGTACAGTAATGCGGAAAAAATGCCAGTGAAACTAGCACGAACCACAAAAACAGGTGTGCAATCTGTTCCAGTCCCCCTGCCCCCCCTTTCATTGCCTTGGATCTCCCTCCCCCCTTAGCCCAGCTGCTCCCTGACCAACAGAGGAGGGTGGAGGGGTGTCAACAAGAGGAGGAGATGCGAGGTGCACATAACTGCTATAACGAAGCCAAAAATAGCCAATGAAAATTCAAACAGACGTAATATGTGTATGTGTGTGCGTGTGTGAGTATATATATATATATATATACATATATATACATATATTTGTGCATACTTGTGCGTGTGAATTATGTATACACACATATATATATATATATATACCTGTGTGTCCATCTCTATATAGCTATACCTATAACTCTATATAGCTATAGCTATGTATCAAGAAAGAATAAAGAGCTCAGTGAAAATGTAACTCTAAGGATCAGCATTTCTTTTTATTGTTATTGCCGAGGGCTTATTCCTTTTTTGGGGATATCATAAAATTGTCGTGGTGATCCTCAAACCCCTCCCCCCCCCACACCCAATCCACCAGGGCATTTTTATTTGATTTTAAGAGGGTGCCTGTGCCTTCCCAACATTTTGTGTTCCTTGTTCTTGCTCGAAGGGTGATGCTCATGGCCTGCCTAAATAAATACCCTATATTGCCGCCCTTCAATGGGCACAGAGTCAATCAGATTGCTGGGCGAATGGAAAATTGTGCACCCTCTTGGTTCATCAGTGTCATCTTGGGGGCGGGTTATGCTTTTCATCATGCAGGGTTGCGGGGAACGAAGTAGGTGTGCTTACGGACGTAGCCCCTTGACGGATGTGTGACTACAGGGACTGTCCTTCCCCCATTCCTTATGATGCCTAACTGATACGTAGGGGCTTATTTACAAGCCCCATGCGCCACCCGTACGTCACTTTTCCCATGTTAAAAATGACGCAAAAGTGGCGCAAGGGGCTTGTAAATAAGCCCCATAGTATTTTCTAGAAATAACAGTCCCTCACAACAAATACATTTTTTAATAGATACATATAGATGCCCTGAAAAAGTCCTGGTGTCCTTCGCGCACACAGCATTACCTTTTTGGATGCTTCTCGTTACACTCTAGCGCACCTGCAGCTGTTCGCGCGGCTCTTTCCTTGTCGCATATGGTCACCTAATCCATTTCACAACCAGAATGAGTCTCGGTTTTGTCTAGCGTATCAACTGCCCGTACTGTGGTTTCTCCCATTCAGGGCGCGGTCACCAGGACTTTTTCAGGGCATTGGTCTCAGGCATTAATTTATCTGTCCTGATGATGAGCCCAGTATTTTACTCTAAGGGATCGAAACGTCGGTGACTGCTCGCACCTTGACACAACCATATATTTTCTACTATGATGTGCTATGGTTCTGTAATGTATCTTTGCTGTCCATACAAAGGATTGTGTTTCTGGCTACGCTACTTTAAATTTCTGAGCTCTTGTTCTTATATGTATGTTGCCTCACTTGTATGTCCTTGTTTTAACCAACTCATTTTAAACGATTTTGTCCAGTTGGACAGCCAAATATAGACATCACTGTATTCCTATATGTATCTATTTCAAAATGTATTTGTTGTGAGGGACTGTTGTTTCTAGAAAATACTTCGTGCCCAAAGGTCCCTGACCACTGAATTGGATTCCCTTGTCTTTGTATAATATAGAACTGATACGTAGACCATCTCAGACAATATCAAGGGAAGAGTCCTAATAATAGCCTGTATAGTTGCGTGCATGCTTTACTGAATTGTGTACAAGCGCATGTATGATTGGTTGGAATTAGCAACCACACCACGTAGGGAATAAATAATACTATACTAATCTGGAAGAAAGCCGATTGACCCACTGGGCACTTAATGGCTGAAACATGTCGACCTCAGATGTCTAGGGCCATCATACCCTTTTGGCATCCCACTGTTTTTAACCTTGCCTAGGCCGTAGTTTAAGCGCTCCACTTACAAACACGTTGAGCCCACCCACTCACACTAGGGGGTATATTCAACATCTCCAAAAAATGTTAACGCAACTTTACACATCGCAGCCTATCCCGGGAAAATAACCCTGTGTTAACGTGGAATTCACAACATGGCGGTACCATGCGATAGTCTGCCAAAAACACGGCCAATGTCCGCGATACAACCACCTCGACGGAGATAAAAACACAAACCACAACACCAAAAAACGTGCGATGAGCCCATTCGCGATGAGGAAAGCAGCGATAAGCAGCGCCAGGCCCGCGACACACACACGGCAGGCGGGAATAAGCACAACAAAAGCCTGAAAAAGAAAGACAAACCAAACAGAAAACAACAGCAAAGCACAATGGAGGCAACCGGAGCCAGTACACAACCCCACAAGCCCCATTGGCAACAAAACATTGTACATGGCAGACCATCGTGGACAAGGTGAATGCAGCCGGAGAGCGGAGGAGGACAATGGAAGAAAACCAGAACAGCCGGAATGATGCGAAACGCACAAACAAGTAGAAACTCGCCAACAACCAGAAGGCAGCAATGCACACCGGAGGTGGGAGTCCAGCGCCACACCAGGAGCTGGATGACATCGAGGAAATGGTGTCCACCACATCAGTCTGGATATGGTGGCAGGACTCGGGGACCGGAAACTGCCCAAAATCAACAGACACAACAGCAACAGGGAGAGGAACGACCAGGGACTGGGGGGACGGGGGGAGATGGGCACAATGGCACACATGCACAATGAAGCACAGCACAACTGCAGACAAACCATGCCCAAGAGTAACAACACAAACCAAGAGCACAAGTCACACAACCCGGCAATATCACACCACTGAACAAGCACAGAAGTGAAAACCACACTGTCTGAAAGGGAGAAGGGTGAGCCAAATCAGAGCTGAAGGGACATCTCACACACAATGCAGCACACACACATAGGAAGCAGAGCACCCCAACATCGAACACAATGTGGTACAAACAGCAACATTTGCACAACCGAACACAGGACACAAGTGCACCCGCTTGTGGCCGGTAAATGGCCATACGCATCTGGCAAAGCACGAAACAGGGACATGATAATGCACAAGTACAAACCAACAGCCCTGATGGGGTAGCAATGCACGTATGGCAGGGAGCCAGATAGGCCGTGACACACACATTGGCATACAAATCAAGACTCAACACAGTTGGAGACAAGTGAAAGTGCGGAAACCTTATCAACAAGTGCGTGCCAGTACGGCCAAGAGAAGTGCCACGACATGCAGGCCAATGCAGCAGCATGTCTGAATGAGGAACGTTTGAAAGCGCCCATGTCCACCCCGGGGGAGTCCATCACCAACACAAGTCAGTGCCAACCCACGTTGGTTGTACGCGCATGGATCAGGAGTCCAGGCCAATGCAGCCATGTCCACTGTCATCTTGGGACATGTGACCAGATCCCCAACATGCAACCAGGCGTCGGGACACGTGCAATGGGTCACATCCAGTTGTGGCTGCAGGTACCTTGTCACTCGTCCATGAACGCGAGTGCAGCAGTGTAGGCCAACATTTCCAATGAGAGATCGTTGTCCACCACATCTGACATGTCGGCGACGTAATCCATCAGCTGTCCCGGACAGATGTGCTGACTCCAACCCCTGGCCCCAATTTGCACCAAAGCCCAATCGGGAGCGGCTCAATGTGGTCACTGCACACGACGACTCGTGCAATCTCCCAGGTCCAGTTGCCAGCATGCATGCCAAACATCCAGGCATGCCATAAACGGGCATCACGGTGACACTCCTGGTCGTGGGCCAACAGGGGGCGCACACACACGTCGAAATCCAGGTCAGCTACCGTTACGTTGGAGAGGCAGACATCCATGGTCCACTCGAATATGCACGAGCGACAATGCAACACAGGCTGAACCCAGGTGACGTTCGCAAGGCGGAAGCTCAGCCGGTAACTGATCCGTAGCACTGCCAACGGCAGTGCCCCCAGTACATGCAGCAGACATGCACGGTACAGGTCCACGTGACTGGAGTTGAGCATGTGTCCGGGATGGTCTGCCATTGCGTCAGTGGCTCTGCTTGAAGCGGCACTGGCTTTCCCTGCGCCAGTCCTGTGGATGAAATGGCACAGCTCGGAGCAATGAGCAGTGTCTGTGTGCAACGGGTGCAGGCCTGGGGTGGGGTGGGAGTACGTGTGAAGGCCATTTCACGCACGCTAACTACGACCAAGGACTTCTGCGTGTGGGATGTGTACACGTTGGTCTCACGTCGGGCAGTGCGTAGTGTGGGAGTCGCAAGCAAATGCTATCGTATCTGTCAGGGGGTGCTGGCCACATGCAAGTCTCAGCTCGGAGCTGCAGATGTGCTACCCCCTGATAGTTCAGACAAAGGACCTTTCATCCCTACAGTAACTTCACCATCTGCATGCATACAGGAGATGTACAGAGACCTGTCGTGGGTGTGGTGGGATGTCTGCGACCCTGGGAATCATGGATGATATGCCCAGCACGTGGCACATGAGCGGCCTCACTGTGTGTTACGTTGCCTCACAGCTGCTCCTCCCTCCCACGAGCCCCCACACTTGTGTGCGCTGCACGGTTGTATCACGTGCACTCCTACGGCACACCATTGTAATGCCTGTCCGCGCATGTCCAGCGGCATGCCAACAAAACCGTGAAGCTGGCCTTTGAGGGTGTGCGGCCACGTGAGTGTAGGCCAATGGTCTGGACAGGGCGGACACAGGTGTACAGTCCATGGCTGGCTGTGATCGCGCTGCGATTGAGGCTAGGCAACTGACTTATGCAGCCGCAGGACTGATACACATAACACTTTGCATGCATGTGCCAAGACCCCGAGCGGTGTTGCGCTCCTACATTTCCCCATACGTGCGGGCCCACCCTCCTGGTGCATGCTACATTGCAACATCGACTACTGTGGCCCTGGTGGCGACAATACCCCAACACAGAGACACACTTACCGCACTTCCTGCTCAAGGCCAGGCCAGAGCCACGCCCTGATCCCCCTGCCGAATCAGCACACCCCTGCGCTGACCTGACGTACGCCGGACCAGCACACGCCGCTTGTGCATGCAGGGGGGGGCGGGCGAAGCTACATGTCCAGGCTCACTGCCAACGCTGAGGTGACATGGTATCGTCCGCTGAAGACAGCACACTGTGATGTGGACACGTGCGCCCGGCCACTTTTATTAGCAGGCTCACATGTCGAGTGACACCTGTGTTGGATGTGTGTGGGGTGTGTGCACACCAGCCGTCATGGAGTGCCTGGTGCAGTCAAAAAACGACAACAGTGTACATCGTTAAGGACACACCCATTCAACCATAGAGGCCCCATGACTTGAGCTGCACAGAGTTAGTGGCCCCGGATGCACAGCGTCCTGCACGGACCTACCGCTGACTTGCGGTGCACTGGGGCAGGGTCACGAGAGCAGAGCAGGTTTTCATAGATGACAAAGGGGGTTGTCGCGGAGTGTCTCGGTGGACAGTGGAAGATGTACCCCCAGGGCATGATGCAGAGGGCAGAACCACGCTGAAACAGTCACTATGGTGGAGATGAATGGAACAGACACATGTCGGACACCAAGTCCGGTCCAGCCAGATGATGATGCAGACAACCCCCAGGCCATGGACTCAGACGCCACCAAAGTCCAACCAGAAAGTGCCCATGACTCATTGCGCACAGAGTTAGTGGCACCAGTGCTGTTAGGGGATGCCGCCTGCGATGAGGCGTGTCCAATGGTGTGGACTCCTCCACATCTTACCCAAGACACAGTTCCACATGTGACCTACTGGACCGCAGTGTAGGCCTGAGGCAGCGGTCAGCAGGGGCCATTCACCGAGTGTCGCCGGCTTAGGTTGGATGGTCCCACCGGCCTGCGTAGTTCATGTTCAGTGGCACCACGGGACGCGGACTTGCGGTGAACAGGGTTGATGGCACCAGGTCAGTTGTTGCTAGTGTTCGGTCACCTCCGTGACTAGGATCCGGCTTTCATCCGGACTGAGCCGCATCTTCCTCTTACTCCTCTCCGTGCGTTCACAGGTGTGGACTCTGCCATTCATGAATCACGACTAAGTGCTGGATTAGGGACCTACTGGTCCGCAGTGTAGGCCGGGGGCAGCGGTCAGCACGGGCCCACAGACACGTGTCGCAGGCTTGCGATGCAGACTTTTGCTTCACTGATCGGAGGGAGTTCAGTGATGTGGACGCTGCCACGGACTTGGGGTCACTGCCATTCAAGACTCAGGACACAGTTCCACATGTGGGACCTACTGGGCCGCAGTGTAGGCCTGAGCCCTCATCCACGTGTCGCTGGCTTGCGTCGAACAGGGTTAGTGGCACCACGTGTCGCAGGCTTGCGTTGCAGACTTTGGCTTCACTGATCGGAGGGAGTTTAGTGATGTGGACGGTGCCACGGACTTGGGGTCACTGCCATTCAGGACTCAGGACACAGTTCCATATGTGGGACCTACTGGAGCGCTGGGTAGGCCAGAGCCAGTAGTCTGCAGGGGCCCACAAACACGTGTCGCTGGCTTGCGTTGAACAGGGTTAGTGGCACCACGTGTCACCGGCTTGCGTTGAACAGGGTTAGTGGCACCACGTGACGCTGGCTTGCGTTGAACAGGGTTAGTGGCACCACATGTCGCCGGCTTGCGTTGAACAGGGTTAGTGGCACCACGTGTCGCCGGCTTGCGTTGAACAGGGTTAGTGGCACCACGTGTCGCAGGCCTGCGATGCAGACTTTGGCTTCACTGATCGGAGGGAGTATAGTGATGTGGACGCTGCCACAGACCTTTGGCCACTGCCATTCAGAACTCACGACTCAGTTCAACATGTGCCCACAACTGGGCCGAAGAGGACGCCGGTGGAGTATGTCAATGAAAAAGGAGTACTGTGGGAGAGCGTCGTGGAGGCCAGCGATGGTCTGCGGAGGCTGCAAAGGTCGCGGGACTGGGGCTTGGAGCTTGCACCGGCACGTGGTGGGCCCTCTTTGACACACGCCGGTGTCGGCAGGTGAGCAGAGCCTCCTTGGTGCGCTGGGGCAGGCATGACGGGTCTGGGGACCAGCGGCCCGGGGTGCAGCAGGCGCACAGGGACGCAGGCCCCGCCGCGCTCAGCGCCGGACTCGTGGCGGGCTGAGAGGCGCCGCCCTGGCAGACGCGTTGCCAATTCCGAATGAGAACCACGCCCAGTGCGACGGGCTTTTTATTCACACCCCTACGCACGCCTGGCGTACGCAGGGCCAACCCACTCCGCCCACGCATGCAGTGGGGGACGTAACGTGCGACATTTCCGCGTTCTGCCCCACAGCCTGTGGGGACATGGTAGCGTCCACTGGCCACTACACTCCATGCACCAGCAGTTAATCTCCACATGGCCATTTCCGTGGTTTGCACACTGAAGTCTGTCCGGCACCTCCACACCACACCTGGCATTGGGTAGGTTCACATTCATTAGTCACTTGCCGCTCTCGCACATGCCTGCTCCAAGCCTCTCCTCACATCCTGCTATTGTGTGGCTGTGGTGCCATGCCGTGGCTGGGTTGTGGGCATGGCAAGCCCAGGTTCCCAATGGAGTCGTGTTGTCGTGTCTGGTCGGTTGGCATGTTGTGTGGCATGTTGAATGTAGTTGTGCTGCGTGCCCATTGCCAGTGTCGTGAGTTGCATGACTGTGGGCTGGAGGTGTGTGGTGTGTTCATTTTGGACTTACCAACGAGCACTGCATTTCCATAGGTGCCATCCTGGGAGCGCTGGTTGATGATGGACTGTCGGGAGATGTAGGAATCATGCACTCTGCCTGGGGAGTTGGCCACAACATTGTTGAGGAGTCCCGGGCGGTCCACTATTGCCTGCACATTCATGGGATGCGTGTGCTTTCTGTTGAGGTAGTTGTGTGCAAAGTTGGCAAGGGGCACGAGGGGTATATGTGTGTAGTTGATTGCCCCCGACACGTGAGGGAATCCAGCTATGGCGTAGGGGCCTTGCTTGGTCTCCAGCTGCTCCTGCGCAGTGTGGGTGAAGTGGAGGTGCTGGGGTACCAGGCTGATGATGGCATCCAGGACAGGTGTGATGAACTTGGATGGGGCTGGCTGTGAGACTCCTCCGACTCTGGCAGTTGTGGGTTGGATGGTACCAGAGGCCAACATGTGCAGCACAGCCGGCAGCTTTGTCTGCGGAGGGATGTTGGTTGTCCGCTGTGTTGGTACCGTCAGCAGGTGGGCGATGTGGGTCAGGATGCGGGGGATGGTTGTCCTTTTGGGCCTGTAGTGGGCAATGTCCTCCTCTGGCGTTGGGTCTGGGCGGCAGGTGCGTTTAAGGTGGGTCCGCTGTCTTTGTGTACGCTGCCTCTGTGGTGTTCCCGGGGGGGGCGGGACGGGTCCTGTAGGTGGTGGCGGGCCTGGGGTGGGTGGCGGTGGGTGTTGTGGCCCTCATGGGTCTCCGAGCTGCATGATCATTGTCTCCATGGCATCTGTGGATCTTCAGATGTGGCTCTTGGCTGGGCTCCCTTTCATGCAGCAGGTAGTTGTCCTGCTTAACACAAGCAAAAGGCAGGTGTTAATTCCCTGTTGCTACCGCGGCTTATCGCCTGTTTTTGGTTCGCATCGCAGATCTGGCAGTTCGTTGTGAAAGTGGTGTACTGGTGTTTTCGTTTGTTTTTGCACGGGTACGCCTACTCTGCATCTCATTAGGGTTAGTTGGTGGTGTCACCCGTGGAGATACATTTTGGGGCAGTTATCGCGTGAATACTGGCGATGTCTGCAGTTTGCACCCGCTTGTGAATGGGGTGTTAAATCTATCTCCACTTTTGATGCGTTAAGGTGGTGATAACTCGGAGATAAGTCCTTGTGAATATGCCCCTAGGTGAGGAGGATGTGGGTCAGAAGATGAAGCAGTCCACAGGGGGGACCTATCGGTGAGGACGCAACATAAATATCCTAGAGATGTGTTGATCACACCGATTCACCAGGGTGTAGATCTCATTTACTCGTGAGAAATACTGTGGGCCACACAACTACCTCGTAAAATAATGCGATTTAAGGAAGACAGGTTAACCCTCCATAGTGTAGTTACGGCGGGTTATGAAACCTGCTGTTCAGGTGCTCGTCAAAGGATGCAGGGTTCGTAATTTGTTGACCTTTGAATAAACGGGTTAACATCATAGGTCACGATGCAGGAAATGAATGGGTTAGGGAGTGAGTGTCTAAGTGGGTCGGCCAGGGTCAGACACTTTTCTCTACTAATACTGTAGAATTTATATAGCGCGTCCTAATACTGACATTGGATTCCTGGGCACGCTTTTTGTGGTTAGTAGAGCATGGGTGTACTTTGGCATTTTTATCCAAGATGTCGAGTGCTGTGCCACTGCAGAGGAGTGCAATCTCCTTCCCCCTCAGGCTCTGGCATATCTGTCAAAATGTAATAAGCCTCACAAATAAATTATTGCCCATGGGTCGTCATAACCTGGCGTCTATGTGTCTAACAGATGCTTGCTTACACCTCAACAGGCAGTCAGAGAGCTGTAACAATCTCTCACATAGCCTCAACCGTCTCTCACATGCCCACAACAGACCTTTATGTAACTCCCACCAGCCCTTTACATATAAGGCAAAGAACCTTAGGTATGTCTCAGCAGACCCTTCCAGACCTCCAAACATAATACCAAACAGGCCCTTGCATATCGCCAAACGGACCCTTGCCTATCACCACACAGACAATTACATGCACCTCAAAAGATCAATCTATATATTCCAACAGACCCGCACATATCTCCAAATACATCCTTACATATTTCCCACAGACCATTATATAGCTCCCAAAAGATCTTATCTTACAGATCTCCCAATAGGACCCTTAGGGCCTGATTACAAGTCTGGCGTTCTGGGGACTTCCAGGGTCGTGGAGGTGGCGGATCCAGCTACCGCCGCACCGGCGGTCAGCCGCCCCATTAGGAGTTGGCCAGTCGGACCGCCCTGGGACCCCTGGCTCTGCCAGGGAACCGCCGTTCCCTGGTGTTGGAGCAGTGGTCAGAGGCCGCAATATGCTTGGCGGGACTGCTGTGTTCCAGCCAAGCATATTACAAATGTCCTCTCCTCCAGGGTTTACATGGCGGTTCCTCCTCCATGTAAACCTTGGAGGAGAGGAAACAAAGGGGGCCCTACAGGGCCCCTCTGTGCCTCAACCACAAGTGGATGCACACAGGGGGGTATAACATGTGCCCCCCTGTGTGCATGCACATAGGTTCCTTCATGACATGGACTTTCGAGTCCATGCCGTGCAGGAACTTTGTAGTGGGGTCCCATTGTGGTGCCTTTTTCAAAGGCACAGCGGCCTTTAAAAGAGACACCTCCATGGGACCGCCACACCGCCCGCCTGCCAGACTACTAAAAAGATGTAATCTGGCAGGCGGGCGGCGGCAACCTTTGACGGAGCGGTGGCTGGGCGGTTTGCACCCCCACTCCGCCAAAAGTCATAATCGGGGCCTTAGAGTTCTCCCAGTAAACGCTAACAGAGCAGAAAATATTTTCATCAGTCAGACTTCAGAATGGTGGTACAGCTGCTAGCCCAGGGCCAGTCAGGCTCCGCACAATTCCTGCTAAGTGTATTTCTATCGTGAGATATTAACTTGATCTGGCCAATTTTAGACATTTTAATGCCCCTTTCCTTCTCTTGGCACTGTGCCCAGCAATTTCAAATTCAGTTCAGTAATCCCACTTTTGAAAAAACTGAACTGACCACACACTACTTCTCAACGTCTGCTCTTTCATCCTTCTACCCACGGCGACAAAAATGTTGAAAGCCACTGTGGCAAAGCAATTTTGTCACATCCTTGAATTTAATGGAATACTGGACGAAATAGGGTTTTTACCCCATCGTAGCACAAAATCAGCGATATTGGCAGTGGTAGATACCCTGCACACGGAGGACGATGGCTGTAATGCAAACACTCTGATACTATTGGTTATCGTAGATCACAACATTTTCATCACTCAAACTAATAGCATTTTCATACAACACAAAGTACTTGATTACATCACTTTATTTTTAACAGGAAGGACTTAATAGGTAACATTGGTTCCATTTCGTCCTACTCCTGTTAAAAAAAACCCTAGGGTGTTCCCCAGGACTCTGAGTTGTCTCTGTAAATGCTGAACATCTACATAAGACCTTTTGCAGCACTTATGCACTCTTTCATCCTCAAAGTCTGATCATATGCAGATGACACCCAACTCTTGTTTATACTTAGTATCTCCTCCACTGAAGCCCTCTATCTATAGAAATGCTCCTCCACAGTGAACAGCTGGATGGGACTCCACTGGATGAGACTCCACACAGAGAAGACCGAAAACTTGATCACCAGTGGCAGACATAATCTTTGGTAGCCTACCATCTGTCCTCCTGACTTCAATCCTTGTCCCTTTTCCGCCACCAGTGTGAGCAGCCTGGGGGTTAAAGTTGATATCTCCCTTCAGATTGACAGCCGGGTTTCTGCTGTTGTATCCTTCTGTACATGTCACTTACACCGTCTTTGACTGCTGCTTCCACTGCTATCTTGTGACTGAGGTTGGATTTGCATCCTGCCCGTTATAGGGTTACGACTAGACTACGGCAAAAGACTACCAAGGTATCAAGAACACATCATTCACTAGGCTCCAAGGGATATAAATTAGGGGAACCGGGATGGTGGTTGGCCAGTCCCACCAAAGGTATCTAACGCAGTGGGGAGGGGGTTGAACATAGGGCCCTGGGGACCCCATCCCCCAGGGACAAAACATATATATTATGGGAAGGGGGGCTGCACACCCCTTAATATGGCCCGGGGACCCAATCCCTGGGGTCGAATTCCATTATAAAGGGTATGCCTCATTGAGCCTCATTAGGCCCCTGGAACTCCATCTCTCAGGGCCAAATTTAATTTAAAAAACAGCCTCATTAGGCCTTGGCGACACTATCCCCCGGGCCAAATTCAACAAAAAAGGGGATGGAGGTCTCTTGCCCCCATCCCCGAGTCTTGAAAGGCCCCGGGACCCCATCCTCAGGGCCAAATTTAATTTGAAAAGGGGAGCCTCCCTGAGCCTCATTAAGCTCTGGGGATCCATCCACCGGGGCCAAATTCAATAAAAAAGAGGAAGGAGGCCACGCGGCCCGCCTCTCAAAGCCTTCAAAGACCCTGGGGACCCCATTCTCCGAGGCCATAATTTTTTAAAACAGGGAGTGGGGTCGCACGGCCCTACTCCCCCAGCCTTCATAGGCCCCAGGGACCCCATTCCACAGGGCTGTACATTTTTAAAAGGGTAGGGTGGCCATGCAGCCCCCCTCCCCGAGTCTTTTTGTGGCCCTGGGGTCCCCTACCTCAGGACCTCTCTTTATAAGAGGTGGGTGACCTGGTGCCTAATTAGGCTCTGGGGGGGCATGCACCCCCCTTTCCCTTCTTTTTGACCTCGGCCCCAGGGGATGGGGTCTCTGGGGCCTCTCAGAGGCTCAACGAGGGGGGCCACGTGACCACCTCCCCATCCCCCCAAAAAACAAGTGTTGCCCCCGGGCCACCCAGCGAGATTTTTTAATGAAACAAACGCGGAGCCCGTGCTTGTTTATTTTTTTACTGCAGATTTGTGGATCCTCCAGAAGTTTGCAGCGAAAGGTTAAAAAAAAAAAAAAAGGAAAAAAAAGCATTTTTTGCCCCAGATGTGGTCCCTCTGGGACCCCACCAGGAGGCCTAGGAGGTCAGGGTATCCGTTCCCTGCCCTGAGTCCTAAGATGGCTGTCACCACTTCTTAGTTAATGTGATGGCAGCCAGTCAGATCTCAGCACAAGATCAGCTGGCCCAATGGATTCTCCGCTGCACGATATATACAAATATTTTCAACCTTCATTTCTCCAAAACTACTGAAAGGATTTACACCAAAACACAAAAAGCACTCTTCCTGATCTAGCTTTCTACCAAAAACTGGGCAGCGGGCCCCTTTGAGCCCAGGTGTCATCATCACTGTTGTCGTCCAATCTGTCCAGTATCACGTAGTCATGCAGGAGGCTGTGGGTCATCATCCAGCAGGCCAGGATCGATGTATCCTTCCCTACTACCAGGCGGTTTCTTGAAAACAGAAGAACATCTTTAAAACAGCACAGGAGTCTCCAGCAGCCCTGGAGGTCTCCGACTGCCTGCGACCCTGGAAACAAACCATACATTACCAAATGTGCAGTGATGCACGTGAGGGGTATCAGGGCCCCAAGCTCCATGCTTAAGACCTTCAGCAGGACCCGGACATAGGCACATTCCCAGAAGAGATGGTAGGCCGCCTCGTCAGTGGTGCATCCTCTCAGGCTGGACTTGGAACGGTTGAGCCCTCTTGCGTGCATGAAGGCTCTCACTGGCTGTCACTGGTAGACCTCCTTGGATGGCCACCCAGGCGATGTCTTTGTGGTGGGTGGTCAGGCACTTGGAGGCAATGTTCTTCCACACGTGGTCCTCTGTAGCAGAGAGGAGGGCGCCGACTGTTTCGTTGATACCTCTAGCATGGATCTGGCATTGGATGATCTTCAGATCCCACTGGTTCGGGGCGGCAGCCATCAGACCAATCTCCTTGAATAACTTTTCCACTTCCTTATTCCATGAGGTGTCCCAGTTATAGGGGACAGCGATCGCCCACTCTGCCCATCCGATGCACCTCCAGGTTGGTAGCAGGAAAGAGCGTGCCATTAGAAAGCTGATGTGGCTTTCGTCTTTAGTCTTCAAGGTGCTCCTCACACAAGAAACCAGCTGTGGAACATACCACCTGTGACGGGCCACTACCCGTGCGGCCAGTGCATTGTCTGTCCGCTCACAAGTGCTAGCAAATCAGTGACCTTGACTGACACTTTTACATGGCACCAAAGGAAACACACTAACTGCAATACGCGCAATTGTGTGTATTTGATTACTTGTCCGTGTCACCTGCAATACGTGGGCATGACAACACGCCCCGTCAAGACTAGAATTACGGAACACCGAAGTAACATTAGGTGTAAAAAGACCAATACCAGGATGTGTACCCATTTTACAGAATTACAACATACAGCCGATGATTTACATTGGACAAGCTTGGAATCGCACCCCCAGATCCGAAAGGATGCCTTGTTCAGAAAAGAGCAACAATGGATTTTTAGGCTCTCTAGTCATATTGGGGGTCTTAACAATGACATTCCTTGGGTGGAATTAAACCGCACCTAACAACACTGTCCCTTCCCGGCTTATAGTTTAGTTACACCTATGGTGGATACTTGCCTGCGATCTGCCGGCATCCTCACCGTCTATCCACTAAACCTGAACTAGGAGGTGGGGTCCCTCTGCTGTGGGTGCCCATATGCACTAGTCCACCTAGCTAGGCACTAGGCTTAATTTGCCCCCTGTCACCTTGTACACCCCGCCTACATATCTAACTACCTTCTGCATTTTTAAGTGCCATGCACAACCGTTGGCATTTTCTTGATCATTGACCAACAACTACCTATTCCATGGTAGGAGCAGACATGCCTTGAACCCCCCAGTGTAGGACATACACCACCCATGATTGGGGCACCTTGAATTTTCCCTTCATCAACCTACCAACATAACCAATACTCTTGGCTATTTTTCAGGTATTATATCCCCGCAACGATCTCTTAAAGCTCACATGCTCACTGTATTAGCATATGCCCCTTACAAGCGGCTGCATTTAATAATAGCCTGCCCGCATTCTCCTATTGTCCGTTTACAACGCTTAATAAAGCTACTTGGCAGCCTGACACCAAAGGCTGTCGTGCCTGTTGCTTTAGTGCCAGCACACTCTGGCGTAGTTACATTTTTATAACGATCTCTTATTATCGTTGCCCACTTCAAATTTTACGTTCAGTCCATCAGCAAATACCCCCACATAGTTGTTTACTTTTAATTATTGCCATTCTTCACACTCGTGGTGCTTCCACGTAGTTTAATAAAGTTATATTGCAGCCAGACACCTAAGATGGCCGCCGCGTCTGACGCTCTAGTGGCTGCACGTTCAGACGTAATGACGAACCAGGACATAGACCCGGACCTCAAAGGCCGACTCACAGGTCACTGAGCAGGGGTAGGACGATAGCTAGTTGCCACGCCACCCTTTTGTAAGTATTCGTCATCACATACTATGGGGATTCACAGCTTGATAGCAACGAACCGGTAAGATAATGAGCACATGTTCCTTATAGCAACGGTTGACGCCTCTAGCCTTTTGTTTTTGTTTCCCTATAGGACCGAGCAACGAAGTGCTCTGCTTACTCAACCCCGTCGGCACTGACCTATTAAGTCTGGGGTCTCTTACTTTCAGGCTAAACGCCCTGACTCCAGTCAGCACCGCTGGTTTTACCCTGATGCACTGCACCAGTGTTGCGGTAGTGTAAGAGTCAAGATTACCTTCTCTTCTACTTTTTAGACACTGGTCCTGACGAATTGCCGCTAGACCCGTTAGGGGCTGTAAGGCAAGTAACATGTTGACCACCGACACTAGAAAAACCCTGTAGGATCATTATCTCCAGGCAGGGTTCACTCATTTTAGCTAGGTTAGTGCACCTCCAGAATAAAAATTATTACATAGGGTAGGACTAGACCTATTTTAAATCACATCACTCACTCATCACACTACCCTGACCACATACCCTCACACACCCAACGGCTTCTTCAAAAAAAGATCTCCGGCAAAGAGCCCCTTCGCGGGTGCCCGTAGGGCATTGCAGCGCCGGCCCGACGAGGAGCAAAAGCCCTATGATGAAGCATGACATCCTTCGGGATGTGTGAGGGCAATCCGTAAGAGACCTGAACACCCCTCCACTTTAGGAGCTGCACATTTAAATATTTTTCATTCCTTTGTTGGGAGTACATGTGCAGGACCTGGGTAAAAAGCTCCCGGTTCCTCCTTTTTGAGAAACTACCTTGCACGGCGGCTCAGCCGTGGAACCTTCCTTTAAATTCCTGGGGTCGACGGACATCTAGCCGTCTATACCTCTCTTCACAGAATTTACACCAATTGATTCACGCCGTCCGAGCTCCAACATGGAAAATAACCAAGGACTCTCGTTCAGCGATGATTTAGTAACCAAACGTTTGAGGACACCTTCACACCTGGACCCAGATGGAGCTTCAGCATCCACCAGCCAAGGCAGTGATTGGAACTCCATTTCAGCGATGAAACGCCAACTCATGAAGATCATTATGCATGGCGCAATAATGACCGAGTACTTGCGTGCTAATATAGCCCCGAACGGTCTGATTGTGTCTAACATGCCGAGAATCTTCTTGGAGGACAAGCAATTTAAAGAAGAATGGTCCCTAGTTGCATGGAAGTGCACTAGGGACTGGCTGATTTTGATTATAAAAACAGCAAAACGCCTAGCAGATGACTTGATTATTAAAATCACAGTGGCAGAAGGAGCACTAAAGGCAAGCATTACCATCACAGCCTTTAAAACAAAACTGGCGGAAGTAAACAGTGAGATTGCGGACAACAAGGAATTCTTGATGAAACAAAAGGTTACCAAACTACAGAAGGACATCTCCAGGTTCAACAAAGAAGAAAATGTATCCTTACCTAAAAGAGGATTTTCAACAACCACCGGACGATAATTCCTCAGAGGAAAGCATACCCACACGAAGAAGGAATTCTTCCTACAGCAGCAACTCCAGCACGGACAGCTGGAGCGGACAACACCAACAATACCAACGAGGCCCACCCAACCAGATGTACAACTATGGGATGCCACCCCTTCAAGGACCTCCATTTTGGCAATTCCCGGGTTACCAACAAGGCCCCCAACTACCATTGGCCCCCTTCCATCAACAACCTTTTTTAGGCAGAGGTTGGGGCAGAGGGAGAGGCAAAAGAAGAGGAGGCAACAACCCACGCAAGCAAGTACAGTGGCAGGACCAATCCCACCAACCACACATGGAACTCAGGAGCCAGACCGGCAAGAAAAATTAGTTGTGAACCTTTCCACGAGGCAACTCAACGATATGGAGGAAAAAGTTCTCCACAAGGGACTGGGGTTTGTACCCACCCCCAACACTAATGACTTCAGAACCAACTGTGAGCTACATGACCTATTCAGAAAAATCTGCCTGCGAGCCATCTTCACTGATCAACCAAAACACACACTTGTGGACACGGGGTTACAAAACCATCTACCTTTACGCCCACTGCGGGCATAATACCACCCGAGATCTTAACCTTTGAAAAGGCAGTCCTAAAAGACATTAGGACCACTCGTACCAATAATTCCTTCCGTAACACTTCACGGCAAGAAAATGAGGCCATCAAACGTCTGGCCAACGACAAAACCATTACTATAAAAGAGGCCGACAAGGGGGAGCTATTGTCATCATGTCCACAACAGATTATAGAACTGAATGCCTTCGGACAGAGGACAGAAGATACTACACCCCCTTAAAGGAGGATCCAACTACACGACTGACAATCAAAGTCAGGTCCATTGTGATGGAAGCCCTCACTCAGGGATGGATCACGAAAAATGAGTCAGAGTTTCTTACCAACGACAACCCACGAGTGCCCTATTTTTACACCTTACCGAAAATCCATAAGGGCACCCTCCCCCCTCCAGGGAGGCCCATAGTATCGGGCATTGGGTCGGTCTTGGAACCCCTCTCCAGGTTCTGTGACCACTTCTTCAGACCCCTGGTGAAAGGAACACCGACATTCTTGCAAGACACAAGAGATGTCTTGAACATCATTGACAAACATAACAAGGAGGGCCCCCGTCAGGATGCAATAATCACCCTACATGTGGAGGCCCTCTACACCAACATTCCACAACTTGACACTGGAGGTCGTGGAAGGGATACTACGTACCATCGAGTGGACAGCCCCAACACCGATAACGTTCATTATGGAATGTGCCCATATCGCCCTCATTGATAATTATTTCCAGTTTGAGGACCACATTTACCACCAAACCCAGGGTACATCCATGGGTAGTACATTTGCCCCAAGTCTGGAATGTCTTTACATGTCAGACTTTGAAGCCAAGCACATTCTCACTGAGACTAACCCTTACAATGACAACGTCATTCTTTGGCGTCGCTATATCGACGACGTCTTGGTCATTTGGAAAGGCGAGCTGGATACCATCCCCCTCTTTGTCACATGTGTTAATAGCCTTAACCCTTATTTATGTTTTACGGCCAATGTCTCTGAACTGTAGTTACCCTTTTTGGACCTTGTAATAAGCTTAACATCCAGGGGATTGGAAACAATAACCTATAAAAAAACCTACTGATAGCCATAGCCCCTTCCTTTTCAGTAGTTTCCACCCTAGAGCATTACGAGATAACCTACCCTACGGGCAATTCCTTAGGCTAAGACGTAATTGCAGTAACCTCGAGGACTTCCAGTCACAGTCCTCTGAACTCACTACCCATCTGGCCAGACGGGATTATCCGGCAGGAAAGATCCACATGGCTCGCAAGAGAGCTCGGAATGCAAACAGACAGGCACTTCTGGAGATCCGGCCAAAAGTTGACACAGAACAAATTACATGTGTCACTACTTTACCCCGGAATCAAATATGATCAAACGAATCATAAATAAACACTGGAGAATCCTACATTCAGGTGATTTGGCACTAGAGCGGCCCAGGTTCGCGTTCAAAAGAACTGCTAATCTTAAAGATTTACTGATTAGTACTAGACCAAGGAAAGAACCGCCCACAAGAAACCAGCTGTGGAACATACCACCTGTGACGGGCCACTACCCGTGCGGCCAATGCATTGTCTGTCCGCTCACAAGTGCTAGCAAATCAGTGACCTTTACTGACACTTTTACATGGCACCAAAGGAAACACACTAACTGCAATACGCGCAATTGTGTGTATTTGATTACTTGTCCGTGTCACCTGCAATACGTGGGCATGACAACACGCCCCGTCAAGACTAGAATTACGGAACACCGAAGTAACATTAGGTGTAAAAAGACCAATACCAGGATGTGAACCCATTTTACAGAATTACAACATACAGCCGATGATTTACATTGGACAATCTTGGAGTCGCACCCCCAGATCCGAAAGGATGCCTTGTTCAGAAAAGAGCAACAATGGATTTTTAGGCTCTCTAGTCATATTGGGGGTCTTAACGATGACATTCCTTGGGTGGAATGAAACCACACCTAACAACACTGTCCCTTCCCGGCTTATAGTTCAGTTACACCTATGGTGGATACTTGCCTGTGATCTGCCGGCATCCTCACCGTCTATCCACTAAACCTGAACTAGGAGGTGGGGTCCCTCTGCTGTGGGTGCCCATATGCACTAGTCCACCTAGCTAGGCACTAGGCTTAATTAGCCCCCTGTCACCTTGTGAGCCCCGCCAACATATCTAACTACCTTCCGCATTTTTAAGTGCCATGCACAACTCTTGGCATTTTCTTGATCATTGACCAACAACTACCTATACCATGGTAGGAGCAGACATGCCTTGAACCCCCAGTGTAGGACACACACCACCCATGATTGGGCCACCTTGAATTTTCCTTTGTCAACCTACCAACATAACCAATACTCTTGGCTATTTTTCAGGTATTATATCCCCGCAACGATCTCTTAAAGCTCACATGCTCATTGTATTAGCATATGCCCCTTACAAGCGGCTGCATTTAATAATAGCCTGCCCGCATTCTCCTATTGTCCGTTTACAACGCTTAATAAAGCTACATGGGAGCCTGACACGAAAGGCTGTCGTGCCTGTTGCTTTAGTGCCAGCACACTCTGGCGTAGTTACATTTTTATAACGATCTCTTATTATCGTTGCCCACTTCAAATTTTACGTTCAGTCCATCAGCAAATACCCCCACATAGTTGTTTACTTTTAATTATTGCCATTCTGCACACTCGTGGTGCTTCCACGTAGTTTAATAAAGTTATATTGCAGCCCGACACCTAAGATGGCCGCCGCGTCTGACGCTCTAGTGGCTGCACGTTCAGACGTAATGACGAACCAGGACATAGACCCGGACCTCAGAGGCCGACTCACAAGGCACAGAGCAGGGGTAGGACGACAGCTAGTTGCCACGCCACCCTTTTGTAAGTATTCGTCATCACCTACTATGGGGATTCACAGCTTGATAGCAACGAACCGGTAAGATAATGAGCACATGTTCCTTATAGCAACGGTTGACGCCTCTAGCCTTTTGTTTTTGTTTCCCTATAGGACCGAGCAATGAAGTGCTCTGCTTACTCAACCCCGTCGGCACTGACCTATTAAGTCTGGGGTCTCTTACTTTCAGGCTAAACGCCCTGACTCCAGTCAGCACCACTGGTTTTACCCTGATGCACTGCACCAGCGTTGCGGTAGTGTAAGAGTCAAGATTACCTTCTCTTCTACTTTTTAGACACTGGTCCTGACGAATTGCCGCTAGACCCGTTAGGGGCTGTAAGGCAAGTAACATGTTGACCACCGACACTAGAAAAACCCTGTAGGATCATTATCTCCAGGCAGGGTTCACTCATTTTAGCAAGGTTAGTGCACCTCCAGAATAAAAATTATTACATAGGGTAGGACTAGACCTATTTTAAATCACATCACTCACTCATCACACTACCCTGACCACATACCCTCACACACCCAACGGCTTCTTCAAAAAAGATCTCCGGCAAAGAGCCCCTTCGCGGGTGCCCGTAGGGCATTGCAGCGCCGGCCCGACGAGGAGCAAAAGCCCTATGATGAAGCATGACATCCTTCGGGATGTGTGAGGGCAATCCGTAAGAGACCTGAACACCCCTCCACTTTAGGAGCTGCACATTTAAATATTTTTCATTCCTTTGTTGGGAGTACATGTGCAGGACCTGGGTAAAAAAGCTCCCGGTTCCTCCTTTTTGAGAAACTACCTTGCACGGCGGCTCAGCCGTGGAACCTTCCTTTAAATTCCTGGGGTCGACGGACATCTAGCCGTCTATACCTCTCTTCACAGAATTTACACCAATTGATTCACGCCGTCCGAGCTCCAACATGGAAAATAACCAAGGACTCTCGTTCAGCGATGATTTAGTAACCGAAATTTTGAGGACACCTTCACACCTGGACCCAGATGGAGCTTCAGCATCCACCAGCCAAGGCGGTGATTGGAACTCCATTTCAGCGATGAAACGCCAACTCATGAAGATCATTATGCATGGCGCAATAATGACCGAGTACTTGCGTGCTAATATAGCCCCGAACGGTCTGATTGTGTCTAACATGCCGAGAATCTTCTTGGAGGACAAGCAATTTAAAGAAGAATGGTCCCTAGTTGCATGGAAGTGCACTAGGGACTGGCTGATTTTGATTATAAAAACAGCAAAACGCCTAGCAGATGACTTGATTATTAAAATCACAGTGGCAGAAGGAGCACTAAAGGCAAGCATTACCATCACAGCCTTTAAAACAAAACTGGCGGAAGTAAACAGTGAGATTGCGGACAACAAGGAATTCTTGATGAAACAAAAGGTTACCAAACTACAGAAGGACATCTCCAGGTTCAACAAAGAAGAAAATGTATCCTTACCTAAAAGAGGATTTTCAACAACCACCGGACGATAATTCCTCAGAGGAAAGCATACCCACACGAAGAAGGAATTCTTCCTACAGCAGCAACTCCAGCACGGACAGCTGGAGCGGACAACACCAACAATACCAACGAGGCCCACCCAACCAGATGTACAACTATGGGATGCCACCCCTTCAAGGACCTCCATTTTGGCAATTCCCGGGTTACCAACAAGGCCCCCAACTACCATTGGCCCCCTTCCATCAACAACCTTTTTAGGCAGAGGTTGGGGCAGAGGGAGAGGCAAAAGAAGAGGAGGCAACAACCCACGCAAGCAAGTACAGTGGCAGGACCAATCCCACCAACCACACATGGAACTCAGGAGCCAGACCGGCAAGAAAAATTAGTTGTGAACCTTTCCACGAGGCAACTCAACGATATGGAGGAAAAAGTTCTCCACAAGGGACTGGGGTTTGTACCCACCCCCAACACTAATGACTTCAGAACCAACTGTGAGCTACATGACCTATTCAGAAAAATCTGCCTGCGAGCCATCTTCACTGATCAACCAAAACACACACTTGTGGACACGGGGTTACAAAAACCATCTACCTTTACGCCCACTGCGGGCATAATACCACCCGAGATCTTAACCTTTGAAAAGGCAGTCCTAAAAGACATTAGGACCACTCGTACCAATAATTCCTTCCGTAACACTTCACGGCAAGAAAATGAGGCCATCAAACGTCTGGCCAACGACAAAACCATTACTATAAAAGAGGCCGACAAGGGGGGAGCTATTGTCATCATGTCCACAACAGATTATAGAACTGAATGCCTTCGGACAGAGGACAGAAGATACTACACCCCCGTAAAGGAGGATCCAACTACACGACTGACAATCAAAGTCAGGTCCATTGTGATGGAAGCCCTCACTCAGGGATGGATCACGAAAAATGAGTCAGAGTTTCTTACCAACGACAACCCACGAGTGCCCTATTTTTACACCTTACCGAAAATCCATAAGGGCACCCTCCCCCCTCCAGGGAGGCCCATAGTATCGGGCATTGGGTCGGTCTTGGAACCCCTCTCCAGGTTCTGTGACCACTTCTTCAGACCCCTGGTGAAAGGAACACCGACATTCTTGCAAGACACAAGAGATGTCTTGAACATCATTGACAAACATAACAAGGAGGGCCCCCGTCAGGATGCAATAATCACCCTACATGTGGAGGCCCTCTACACCAACATTCCACAACTTGACACTGGAGGTCGTGGAAGGGATACTACGTACCATCGAGTGGACAGCCCCAACACCGATAACGTTCATTATGGAATGTGCCCATATCGCCCTCATTGATAATTATTTCCAGTTTGAGGACCACATTTACCACCAAACCCAGGGTACATCCATGGGTAGTACATTTGCCCCAAGTCTGGAATGTCTTTACATGTCAGACTTTGAAGCCAAGCACATTCTCA
This sequence comes from Calotriton arnoldi, assembly GCA_963921515.1. NCBI lineage: Eukaryota > Metazoa > Chordata > Amphibia > Caudata > Salamandridae > Calotriton > Calotriton arnoldi. The sequence continues at coordinate 3,336,614 of CAWUFW010000191.1, forward strand.
CTGAGACTAACCCTTACAATGACAACGTCATTCTTTGGCGTCGCTATATCGACGACGTCTTGGTCATTTGGAAAGGCGAGCTGGATACCATCCCCCTCTTTGTCACATGTGTTAATAGCCTTAACCCTTATTTATGTTTTACGGCCAATGTCTCTGAACTGTAGTTACCCTTTTTGGACCTTGTAATAAGCTTAACATCCAGGGGATTGGAAACAATAACCTATAAAAAAACCTACTGATAGCCATAGCCCCTTCCTTTTCAGTAGTTTCCACCCTAGAGCATTACGAGATAACCTACCCTACGGGCAATTCCTTAGGCTAAGACGTAATTGCAGTAACCTCGAGGACTTCCAGTCACAGTCCTCTGAACTCACTACCCATCTGGCCAGACGGGATTATCCGGCAGGAAAGATCCACATGGCTCGCAAGAGAGCTCGGAATGCAAACAGACAGGCACTTCTGGAGATCCGGCCAAAAGTTGACACAGAACAAATTACATGTGTCACTACTTTACCCCGGAATCAAATATGATCAAACGAATCATAAATAAACACTGGAGAATCCTACATTCAGGTGATTTGGCACTAGAGCGGCCCAGGTTCGCGTTCAAAAGAACTGCTAATCTTAAAGATTTACTGATTAGTACTAGACCAAGGAAAGAACCGCCCACAAGAAACCAGCTGTGGAACATACCACCTGTGACGGGCCACTACCCGTGCGGCCAATGCATTGTCTGTCCGCTCACAAGTGCTAGCAAATCAGTGACCTTTACTGACACTTTTACATGGCACCAAAGGAAACACACTAACTGCAATACGCGCAATTGTGTGTATTTGATTACTTGTCCGTGTCACCTGCAATACGTGGGCATGACAACACGCCCCGTCAAGACTAGAATTACGGAACACCGAAGTAACATTAGGTGTAAAAAGACCAATACCAGGATGTGAACCCATTTTACAGAATTACAACATACAGCCGATGATTTACATTGGACAATCTTGGAGTCGCACCCCCAGATCCGAAAGGATGCCTTGTTCAGAAAAGAGCAACAATGGATTTTTAGGCTCTCTAGTCATATTGGGGGTCTTAACGATGACATTCCTTGGGTGGAATGAAACCACACCTAACAACACTGTCCCTTCCCGGCTTATAGTTCAGTTACACCTATGGTGGATACTTGCCTGTGATCTGCCGGCATCCTCACCGTCTATCCACTAAACCTGAACTAGGAGGTGGGGTCCCTCTGCTGTGGGTGCCCATATGCACTAGTCCACCTAGCTAGGCACTAGGCTTAATTAGCCCCCTGTCACCTTGTGAGCCCCGCCAACATATCTAACTACCTTCCGCATTTTTAAGTGCCATGCACAACTCTTGGCATTTTCTTGATCATTGACCAACAACTACCTATACCATGGTAGGAGCAGACATGCCTTGAACCCCCCAGTGTAGGACACACACCACCCATGATTGGGCCACCTTGAATTTTCCCTTTGTCAACCTACCAACATAACCAATACTCTTGGCTATTTTTCAGGTATTATATCCCCGCAACGATCTCTTAAAGCTCACATGCTCATTGTATTAGCATATGCCCCTTACAAGCGGCTGCATTTAATAATAGCCTGCCTGCATTCTCCTATTGTCCGTTTACAACGCTTAATAAAGCTACATGGGAGCCTGACACGAAAGGCTGTCGTGCCTGTTGCTTTAGTGCCAGCACACTCTGGCGTAGTTACATTTTTATAACGATCTCTTATTATCGTTGCCCACTTCAAATTTTACGTTCAGTCCATCAGCAAATACCCCCACATAGTTGTTTACTTTTAATTATTGCCATTCTGCACACTCGTGGTGCTTCCACGTAGTTTAATAAAGTTATATTGCAGCCCGACACCTAAGATGGCCGCCGCGTCTGACGCTCTAGTGGCTGCACGTTCAGACGTAATGACGAACCAGGACATAGACCCGGACCTCAGAGGCCGACTCACAAGGCACAGAGCAGGGGTAGGACGACAGCTAGTTGCCACGCCACCCTTTTGTAAGTATTCGTCATCACCTACTATGGGGATTCACAGCTTGATAGCAACGAACCGGTAAGATAATGAGCACATGTTCCTTATAGCAACGGTTGACGCCTCTAGCCTTTTGTTTTTGTTTCCCTATAGGACCGAGCAATGAAGTGCTCTGCTTACTCAACCCCGTCGGCACTGACCTATTAAGTCTGGGGTCTCTTACTTTCAGGCTAAACGCCCTGACTCCAGTCAGCACCACTGGTTTTACCCTGATGCACTGCACCAGCGTTGCGGTAGTGTAAGAGTCAAGATTACCTTCTCTTCTACTTTTTAGACACTGGTCCTGACGAATTGCCGCTAGACCCGTTAGGGGCTGTAAGGCAAGTAACATGTTGACCACCGACACTAGAAAAACCCTGTAGGATCATTATCTCCAGGCAGGGTTCACTCATTTTAGCAAGGTTAGTGCACCTCCAGAATAAAAATTATTACATAGGGTAGGACTAGACCTATTTTAAATCACATCACTCACTCATCACACTACCCTGACCACATACCCTCACACACCCAACGGCTTCTTCAAAAAAGATCTCCGGCAAAGAGCCCCTTCGCGGGTGCCCGTAGGGCATTGCAGCGCCGGCCCGACGAGGAGCAAAAGCCCTATGATGAAGCATGACATCCTTCGGGATGTGTGAGGGCAATCCGTAAGAGACCTGAACACCCCTCCACTTTAGGAGCTGCACATTTAAATATTTTTCATTCCTTTGTTGGGAGTACATGTGCAGGACCTGGGTAAAAAGCTCCCGGTTCCTCCTTTTGAGAAACTACCTTGCACGGCGGCTCAGCCGTGGAACCTTCCTTTAAATTCCTGGGGTCGACGGACATCTAGCCGTCTATACCTCTCTTCACAGAATTTACACCAATTGATTCACGCCGTCCGAGCTCCAACATGGAAAATAACCAAGGACTCTCGTTCAGCGATGATTTAGTAACCGAAATTTTGAGGACACCTTCACACCTGGACCCAGATGGAGCTTCAGCATCCACCAGCCAAGGCGGTGATTGGAACTCCATTTCAGCGATGAAACGCCAACTCATGAAGATCATTATGCATGGCGCAATAATGACCGAGTACTTGCGTGCTAATATAGCCCCGAACGGTCTGATTGTGTCTAACATGCCGAGAATCTTCTTGGAGGACAAGCAATTTAAAGAAGAATGGTCCCTAGTTGCATGGAAGTGCACTAGGGACTGGCTGATTTTGATTATAAAAACAGCAAAACGCCTAGCAGACGACTTGATTATTAAAATCACAGTGGCAGAAGGAGCACTAAAGGCAAGCATTACCATCACAGCCTTTAAAACCAAACTGGCGGAAGTAAACAGTGAGATTGCGGACAACAAGGAATTCTTGATGAAACAAAAGGTTACCAAACTACAGAAGGACATCTCCAGGTTCAACAAAGAAAAAAATGTATCCTTACCTAAAAGAGGATTTTCTACAACCACCGGACGATAATTCCTCAGAGGAAAGCATACCCACACGAAGAAGGAATTCTTCCTACAGCACTAACTCCAGCACGGACAGCTGGAGCGGACAACACCAACAATACCAACGAGGCCCACCCAACCAGATGTACAACTATGGGATGCCACCCCTTCAAGGACCTCCATTTTGGCAATTCCCGGGTTACCAACAAGGCCCCCAACTACCATTGGCCCCCTTCCATCAACAACCTTTTTTAGGCAGAGGTTGGGGCAGAGGGAGAGGCAAAAGAAGAGGAGGCAACAACCCACGCAAGCAAGTACAGTGGAAGGACCAATCCCACCAACCACACATGGAACTCAGGAGCCAGACCAGCAAGAAAAATTAGTTGTGAACCTTTCCACGAGGCAACTCAACGATATGGAGGAAAAAGTTCTCCACAAGGGACTGGGGTTTGTACCCACCCCCAACACTAATGACTTCAGAACCAACTGTGAGCTACATGACCTATTCAGAAAAATCTGCCTGCGAGCCATCTTCACTGATCAACCAAAACCCACACTTGTGGACATGGGGTTACAAAAACCATCTACCTTTACGCCCACTGCGGGCATGATACCACCCGAGATCTTAACCTTTGAAAAGGCAGTCCTAAAAGACATTAGGACCACTCGTACCAATAATTCCTTCCGTAACACTTCACGGCAAGAAAATGAGGCCATCAAACGTCTGGCCAACGACAAAACCATTACTATAAAAGAGGCCGACAAGGGGGGAGCTATTGTCATCATGTCCACAACAGATTATAGAACTGAATGCCTTCGGCAACTAGAGGACAGAAGATACTACACCCCCTTAAAGGAGGATCCAACTACACGACTGACAATCAAAGTCAGGTCCATTGTGATGGAAGCCCTCACTCAGGGATGGATCACGAAAAATGAGTCAGAGTTTCTTATCAACGACAACCCACGAGTGCCCTATTTTTACACCTTACTGAAAATCCATAAGGGCACCCTCCCCCCTCCAGGGAGGCCCATAGTATCGGACATTGGGTCGGTCTTGGAACCCCTCTCCAGGTTCTGTGACCACTTCTTCAGACCCCTGGTGAAAGGAACACCGACATTCTTGCAAGACACAAGAGATGTCTTGAACATCATTGACAAACATAACAAGGAGGGCCCCCGTCAGGATGCAATAATCACCCTAGATGTGGAGGCCCTCTACACCAACAATCCACAACTTGACACACTGGAGGTCGTGGAAGGGATACTACGTACCATCGAGTGGACAGCCCCAACACCGATAACGTTCATTATGGAATGTGCCCATATCGCCCTCATTGATAATTATTTCCAGTTTGAGGACCACATTTACCACCAAACCCAGGGTACATCCATGGGTAGTACATTTGCCCCAAGTCTGGCATGTCTTTACATGTCAGACTTTGAAGCCAAGCACATTCTCACTGAGACTAACCCTTACAATGACAACGTCATTCTTTGGCGTCGCTATATCGACGACGTCTTGGTCATTTGGAAAGGCGAGCTGGATACCATCCCCTCTTTGTCACATGTGTTAATAGCCTTAACCCTTATTTATGTTTTACGGCCAATGTCTCTGAACTGTAGTTACCCTTTTTGGACCTTGTAATAAGCTTAACATCCAGGGGATTGGAAAAAATAACCTATAAAAAAACCTACTGATAGCCATAGCCCCTTCCTTTTCAGTAGTTTCCACCCCAAAGCATTACGAGATAACCTACCCTACGGGCAATTCCTTAGGCTAAGACGTAATTGCAGTAACCTTGAGGACTTCCAGTCACAGTCCTCTGAACTCACTACCCATCTGGCCAGACGGGATTATCCGGCAGGAAAGATCCACATGGCTCGCAAGAGAGCTCGGAATGCAAACAGACAGGCACTTCTGGAGATCCGGCCAAAAGTTGACACAGAACAAATTACATGTGTCACTACTTTTACCCCGGAATCAAATATGATCAAACGAATCATAAATAAACACTGGAGAATCCTACATTCAGGTGATTTGGCACTAGAGCGGCCCAGGTTCGCGTTCAAAAGAACTGCTAATCTTAAAGATTTACTGATTAGTACTAGACCAAGGAAAGAACCGCCCACAAGAAACCAGCTGTGGAACTTACCACCTGTGACGGGCCACTACCCGTGCGGCCAATGCATTGTCTGTCCGCTCACAAGTGCTAGCAAATCAGTGACCTTTACTGACACTTTTACATGGCACCAAAGGAAACACACTAACTGCAATACGCGCAATTGTGTGTATTTGATTACTTGTCCGTGTCACCTGCAATACGTGGGCATGACAACACGCCCCGTCAAGACTAGAATTACGGAACACCGAAGTAACATTAGGTGTAAAAAGACCAATACCAGGATGTGAACCCATTTTACAGAATTACAACATACAGCCGATGATTTACATTGGACAATCTTGGAGTCGCACCCCAGATCCGAAAGGATGCCTTGTTCAGAAAAGAGCAACAATGGATTTTTAGGCTCTCTAGTCATATTGGGGGTCTTAACGATGACATTCCTTGGGTGGAATGAAACCACACCTAACAACACTGTCCCTTCCCGGCTTATAGTTCAGTTACACCTATGGTGGATACTTGCCTGCGATCTGCCGGCATCCTCACCGTCTATCCACTAAACCTGAACTAGGAGGTGGGGTCCCTCTGCTGTGGGTGCCCATATGCACTAGTCCACCTAGCTAGGCACTAGGCTTAATTAGCCCCCTGTCACCTTGTGAGCCCCGCCAACATATCTAACTACCTTCCGCATTTTTAAGTGCCATGCACAACTCTTGCCATTTTCTTGATCATTGACCAACAACTACCTATACCATGGTAGGAGCAGACATGCCTTGAACCCCCCAGTGTAGGACACACACCACCCATGATTGGGCCACCTTGAATTTTCCCTTTGTCAACCTACCAACATAACCAATACTCTTGGCTATTTTTCAGGTATTATATCCCCGCAACGATCTCTTAAAGCTCACATGCTCATTGTATTAGCATATGCCCCTTACAAGCGGCTGCATTTAATAATAGCCTGCCCGCATTCTCCTATTGTCCGTTTACAACGCTTAATAAAGCTACATGGCAGCCTGACACCAAAGGCTGTCGTGCCTGTTGCTTTAGTGCCAGCACACTCTGACGTAGTTACATTTTTATAACGATCTCTTATTATCGTTGCCCACTTCAAATTTTACGTTCAGTGCATCAGCAAATACCCCCACATAGTTGTTTACTTTTAATTATTGCCGTTCTGCACACTCGTGGTGCTTCCACGTAGTTTAATAAAGTTATATTGCAGCCCGACACCTAAGATGGCCGCCGAGTCTGTCGCTCTAGTGGCTGCACGTTCAGACGTAATGACGAACCAGGACATAGACCCGGACCTCAGAGGCCGACTCACGGGGCACAGAGCAGGGGTAGGACGACAGCTAGTTGCCACGCCACCCATTTGTAAGTATTCGTCATCACCTACTATGGGGATTCACAGCTTGATAGCAACGAACCGGTAAGATAATGAGCACATGTTCCTTATAGCAACGGTTGGTGCCTCTAGCCTTTTGTTTTTGTTTCCCTATAGGACCGAGCAACGAAATGCTCTGCTTACTCAACCCCGTCGGCACTGACCTATTAAGTCTGGGGTCTCTTACTTCCAGGCTAAACGCCCTGACTCCAGTCAGCACCGCTAGTTTTACCCTGATGCACTGCACCAGCGTTGCGGTAGTGTAAGAGTCAAGATTACCTTCTCTTCTACTTTTTAGACACTGGTCCTGACGAATTGCCGCTAGACCCATTAGGGGCTCTAAGGCAAGAAACATGTTGACCACCGACTCTAGAAAAACCCTGTAGGATCATTATCTCCAGGCAGGGTTCACTCATTTTAGCTAGGCTAGTGCACCTCCAGAATAAACATTATTACATAGGGTAGGACTAGACCTATTTTAAATCACACCACTCACTCATCACACTACCCTGACCACATACCCTCACACACCCAACGGCTTCTTCAAAAAAAGATCTCCGGCAAAGAGCCCCTTCGCGGGTGCCCGTCGGGCATTGCAGCGCCGGCCCGATGAGGAGCAAAAGCCCTATGATGAAGCATGACATCCTCCGGGGTGTGTGAGGGCAATCCGTAAGAGACCTGAACACCCCTCCACTTTAGGAACTGCACATTTAAATATTTTTTATTCCTTTGTTGGGAGCACATGTGCAGGACCTGGGTAAAAAAGCTCCCGGTTCCTCCTTTTTGAGAAGCTCCTCACACAGTGGCACACAAAGATTCCCGTCCGGTTGGTGGCGATGTCGGGCACTCCTTTGTCTCCCTTGTTGTGCATCTTGAACATCACCTCCCTCTTCACTCTGTCCAGCTTGGAACTCCAGATGAAGTAGAAGATCAGTCTTGTTATGACCTCAGCTGTTTGAGATTGCACTGGCCACATGTAAGCGATGTACTGGAGCACTGGTAAGGTCTTGTCTGCAGGACCTAAATCTTCCCTTCCATCATCAGCTTCTGGAGGCTCCAGAGTCCCAGCTTCTGTTTCGTCTTCACCAGTCTTTCCTCCCACGTCTTCTCTGCCACATCGTCTCCTCCGAACCAGGCTCCCAGGATCTTCTGGAAATCCTGATTGATTGGGAATGGCAGTGGGTTTCGAGGGGGTCCAGTGGCCAAAGAGTAGGGTTTACGACTTGGCACTGTTGATCTTCACTCCTGATGCCTTTCCAAACTCGATTCAAGTCCTCTCCAGTTCCTTCACAGAGTGCCCATCCACACCGAAGACCGAGACATCGTCCGTGTAGAGGGAGCATTTCACTTTGTCCTTCCCGTTGCTTTCTGGTACTGTCACGCCTCCGATGTTCCTGTTCTGTTTGATGCATTCAGCAAGGAGCTCTATAACACAAATGAACAAAAGAGGTGAGAGAGTGGACAGTCCTGCCTAACACCCAACAGGACAGGGTAGAAGTTGGTTTTCCATCCATTAACCAATACCATGCCAGAGATATCTCTATACATTGTAGTCACCACATCCCAACAGAAGTCACCCAGTCCCAGTGCTTTGAGTGTCTGGCCCATTAACTCATGGGAGACACTGTGGAACGGCTTTTCCTGGTCTAGACTGACAAAGGCTGTCTGAACCTTTGAGCTTGTGACATACTCAGCCGAGTTCCGAACAAGGGCAAGACTATCCATGATTCGCCGGCCCGGTATCCCGAAGGACTGGTCAAGGTTAACTATCTTTGCTATTATCGCCTTTAGACAGCTGGCCATTTCCTTCACAAGGATTTTGTATTTCACATTCGGGAGCGAGAGGGGCCTCCAGTTCTTTGAAGTTCTCTCTCTCTCTCTCTTCTGTTTCTACAAAAGCTTTATTTTGCCTTCAGGCAGGGATTGGGGCATACTGCCCTTGCCCACAATTTCCCTGTAGTGCTCTAAAAAGTCCGGGCCGATCAGGTCCCTCAGTTCGACATAAAGTTCCACTGGGAGACCATCACTTCCTGGGGTCTTGCCTCTCCTGGAGGTCATAGGGGCCAAGTGCAGCTCCTCCAGGATGAAGAGCGTCTTCATGCCCTCTCTTCCAGACCCAGTGTCTTTGAGATGCCTTCCAGCAAACTGTCTGCCTGAGATCTCTCTGACGACTTTGGTGAGTAAAGCTTGCCATAAAAGTCAGTCACGACTCTCATAACTTGCTCTTTTCCAACTTTGGAGGTTTCCCTCCGAGTCCCGAAGGTCTACCAGCGGAGTATGGGCCGAGTGAAGTTTCTTAAAGATGAACTAGTTGAATTTCTCCTCCCAATCAAGGTTCTCGGCTCTGGTCCAGAAGATGATTTTCCTGGATTCTTCCCTGCAGTGCTCTACGAGTCCTTTTTGGGTTTCCTCCTGGTCGTCATGCACATCCTATCCCCTGAGCTCGAGTTCGAACAGTTGCTGAAGTCTGCTTTGCAGCCTCCTGAACCCACACTTCTTTTCCCGTGCAGAAGCTCTACATTTATCCAGTAAGAAGCTCCAGAGCCTGTACTTCACCCATTCCCAACACTCACCGGTCGAGTGAAAGAGGTCCCTCATGTCCCTCCACTCTACATTTGCGACTCTGAGGTTCGCCACTAACTCCTCGTTCTCCAACAGCAAGCAGATCTGCTTCCACGAACCGGAGCCTTCAGGGAACTGCCCTATACGTTCCCCCTCGAAATGGACTGCTCTGGGGTCAGAGTAGTGGATGGCAACAATAGAGCTCCGCCCAGGCTTTACCTTTGGAGAGGTGAATAAGAAGTCGATCCATAAACGCACAGATTCGTCTGGCCTACCACAAGAGAAATTCTTAGCATTCAGCCAGATGCTCCTGATACATCCTGCAGAGATGCCTCACCTATCATCTCCACCAACAGCCTAGACATCACGTCTATCCCCACAGAGTCTTACCCAGTGCGTCCATCCACCTCTACTATGCAAAATAAATAATCTGGATGGTCCTGGAGGTCATGAGCTGCAGCCTAAGGACCCTGAACATCTTGAGCCGTTCATTCTTCTCCAGGTGGAGCATAGACGTTGATGAGCCTAACGGCCTCCCCAGACCATGGGCCGTCCACGACCAGCACTCTGCCACTGGCCTGTTTGGTAACCTTTTTGATTGTGAATTGCTTCCCCTGATCAGAATAGCGACCGCTGACAATTTGCAGTTGTTTCCTTTGGACCAAAAATATGGCCTGTGCCGTTCAAGCTGTATGACTGAGCATTCTTGCAGAAAGCAGCTATCTCAATTCTGGGCAGCCAGGAAGCACAATGTACCAACAAGACTGACCTGATCCTTCATACTCCTGACGTTTAGGGTCAACAATTATATAGACATTGTCTCAGTGCTAGCTGTTAGAGATCAGGTTTAAATTGCTCTGGGTAAGAGCCTTAAGCTGCTCTACTGGGAGTGCTGAGCTGCCTGCTGGACCTCGCCTCCTTCTTTGCCGTCTTCTGTGTCCTCAATGAGGATCTCCGTTTCTACTTCTGGGACCACCATCCATGTGGTTCATCCTTCTGCAGGGACTCCTGTGACCACCATCATGCCTCCGGGATGCCTTCTGCATCTTCTATTCTGTTGTTTTCATCCTCAAGTCAATGGTGATGTACCCGTCCTCCATCTATTCCGCTTACACCATGTTGATCTTCTTCCTTGTGTAGAAGTCCTCCTTTCTTGGCCTTGTCCTCTTCCTGCGGGCACGTGGGTGGGTTTGGTCTTCTGTGTGAACCTCCTAGATGTTCTTGGGGCCAGGTTTCCTCTCCATTGGTTTAGGTGCTGTTCCTGTTTTTCCTCCCATCCTGGCATGCCTCCTTTTCTCCTCCTTTTCCTCTTTCTTCTTCATGCACTTGGAGCGCAGGGTCTGGGCTCTCATCTGGCACACTGTTCTGGGAGCTCCTCCTCGCTGCTGCTTTGTTCTCTCTTTCCTTCTTTCTTTCCTTTGTTCCTTTTCTTCTTCTGCTGTCCTGCCTTTCATGGGACTCCTAGGGGTTTTGTTTCTTTCTTCGGGTTGGCTAACCGCATCTGCCCCTGCACCTTCTGGGCTTCCATGGGTGGTGGGGTTCCATGTGGGGCTCCACTCTCTGTAGTTCATTCCAGGCGGGGTTCCTGTGCTGCTGTGGGTGGGCGTTTTGGTCCTTTGTGGACATCTATGCTTGCTGTGGGTTCCTCTGCTGTCTTTTTGGGACTGGCTGGTGGTGTTGGTGCATCCTTCGGGGCTGGTCTTGTTCGGGGTGTCTTCCTTTCTGGGTCTGGTTTGTTCTCTGCCTCCTCTCTTGAAGCCTTCAGGAGGGTGTTACCTTCGCATTGGCTGTTAGGTCCAGATTGGGTCTGGTGGTCTTTGGGGCTCGGGTTCCTGCTGTCCCATAGGTCCTTGGTCTGTCTGACTTAGGGCATCAGTAGTAGGGATGTCCCTCTGCGCCACAGAAGTTGCATACCTTCTTGCCTGAGCACCAGCTTGCCTTGTGTCCGGTCTCCTTGCATATCCTCCAGAACTTCTTCAGACAGTCTTTCCCTCTATGTCCCATGGCTTACCACTTCCTGCAGGTGAAGGGTTGTCCAGGGTACCTGAACTTGCCCTCGTCCGCTTCTAAGTAGAAGCTCGCCGGTGGGTGGTTCAGGCTGTCCTTCCCTGCTGTGTCTTGGTGGAGGTTCATGGTCATCTGCTGAGTCATGGACCAAATGCCTCTTCTGTCCCGGACTTTGGTGGGTCCTCTCACAATTGTGTTGTTTCTCTGGAGGAGCAACGCAATGTCTCGGTCTCGGGTGTGGGGGTTCCTCACCTCCACAGTGATTTGCTTCTCTGTTGATGTTGGCTCCCATGCTGCTATCACGTGGAAGACATTGAAAAGTGGTTCCTTCTTCTTCTTCTTGAAGAATGCCCACTACTTTCTGAAGAGGACTTGGGTGTTGAAACTCAGAAGGAAAATCAACCCCGATGCTGATGCTTGGCAGCTCAGCAACTCCACCACTAGGATCCCAGATGGCCTGATGACCTTGTCCCGGAACAGGTCCCTACATAGCCTGAACCCCTCCTCCTCTTTTACCTCCCACCGAATGACCTGGGTGTCCCACTGAAGGGTTCTTGGGCGTATCCTTGGCTGGCCCTATCCTTGTCTTTTTCCTTGCCCCCAGGTTTTGCAGCGTTGGCGCTCTCAGGTCCCTCCTTCATGGCCCTTGTTGCCGTCTCCCCCCCAGGTTTCCCATCACTGGTGCTCTCTTTTGGAGGGTTATCCTTACTATCAGCTTTGTCACCCTCCCCTGGAAGGGGTTGGGGTTGGGCTTCTGGGTGTCCACTGTGGGGATGCCTTCTGTGCAGGTCACTGGGGAACCAGTGTCCATGTCCTCAATCGTTGCTGCCATTGGTATTACCATGTGGGCTGCCGGGCTATCACTGGATCGCCTCAGGGTTACCGGAATGCCTGTGAGTCTACCTGTCCTGTACCTTCAAGCAGACAGCATTCACCTGAAGTGCAAGAAACACTGGCAGTCACTCTAAGAGCTAAGGTGAGGGTCATAGGTGTTACCACCCAAGAATGGGTCCCCTCTCCAGAGGTCTGAGTGCTGACAGATCTGTGAAGGATATTAGGAGGGGTGTTAGTCCACCCAAAAGCCAGGAAAAGAAGAAGAAATAGAGAGCGCAATGTTACCATGCCCTAAGGGCTGACCACGCGGTCCTCAAGGTTTCTATTTGGCGCCCCTAGTGGGCAAACTGGCACTAGCACACAGGTGTCCTTCCTCCTGCTCCTTAGAGATGAGTGGGTCTTGTCTGGGTAATTTGCAAAACATTTCAATCAAACAATCAATCAGGGATTCTTTAAAGAACGCTACTCACCCGTGAGGGTCTCAGGGCACTTGGGGGGGAGGGGGAGCAGATCCGGTCAGTCAAAGAGCCAGGTCTTGAGGGTCTTCCTGAAGATGTGCAGGGTGGGGGCGCGTCTGATGTCAATTGGGAGCTCATTCCAGGTCTTGGCCACGATGTAGGAGAAGGTTCTGCCACCCGTTCTTGTTCTGCGGATGCGCGGGTGTTCGGCGAGGGCGAGGTTTGACGATCACAGGTTCCTCTTGGGTACGTGGAAGGAGATTCTGTTGTTGAGATATTGGGGTCCGGTGTTGTGGAGGCATTTGTAGGCGTGGGTGAGTATCTTGAAAGTTACTCTCTTCTCAATGGGGAGCCAGTGGAGGTTGCGCAGGTGTTGGGTGATGTGTTCGTGTCGAGGGATGCCGGGGACGAGTCTGGCTGCGGTGTTCTGTATGGTCTGGAGTTTGCGGAGCAGAGGCTTGTTTATCCCGGCGTAGAGGGCATTTCCCTAGTCCAGTCTGCTGGTTATGAGTGCATGGGTGATGGTCTTCCTTGATTCGGGGGGATCCATTTGAAGGTCTTTCGGAGGATGCGGAGGGTGTTGAAGCAGGTGGAGGCGACGGTGTTGACCTGTTGGGTCATGGAGAGGGAGGAGTCGAGTACAATGCCGAGGTTTCGGGCATGGTCCGTGGGGGTAGGGGAGCTGGCGAGGGCGGTGGGCCACCAGGTGTTGTCCCATGCAGAGGGGGAGGGTCCGAGGACGAGGACCTCTGTGTTCTCGGAGTTGAGCTTCAGGCAGCTGCTGCTCATCCAGGATACGACGTCCTTCATTCCTTCCTGGAAGGAATATATGCATATATGATCCAAATTTCAGCTCCTTCCAAATCAAAGTCGTAGAATTACTTCTACTGTGCAGTGGTTTTGATTTTATAAGAACAGATACTAAACTTGATTTTAGCCAAACGGCTGAGAATATGGGATAATTATTACATCTGATACATTTCAAACATCTTGCTCTTGGATTTTTATTGGCTGCAACAATTATATCATCCAACAGGGGATATTCTTCATCATCCCCTTTGTGAGTAAGGGACAGATATCCGGAGTCAGGTTGCAAAAATTGACATTTTGTAACCGGTTTCTGAATTTGCAATGTAACCTATGTACTGGTAGGTCACACTACAAAACGTTCACTCTCAGAGGATCGCTGTCTAATTAACATTAAATAGGGAGGTTGCTATTTGTGACACCCTGTGATTGGCTACAAAAACATGGATGATTGCTTATAAGGAATAGCAGACCACCATCCCTGTGTTTGCATCCTCAAACAGGAACCTTTTTTCGTTTTAAAAGCTGCCTGTGTTCCCTAAAGAACTGGTGCTGCTTAGGTTTTTTTTTTTTTTTAATAAAAGAGCAGACAGTGGTTTTGTGGAACTAAATAGATGAAGATTTGAGATTAGTCATGCAAAAGTGACAGGAACTCTTTCCTAACTTGGCAAACCGCTCCTGTCTTTAAAAGTGAACATGTCTGAATTACGAAGCACTGGGTCCAATTAAAATACTCCTGGTTCAATGAGTCTCACATCTTTGTTCTTGCTTTCCCCCAGTTACTTTCACTTTCTGACAAAGTGCCATCATTTTAAAATAATGACTAAAACAAAAACATCACAGCTGCCCTTCCCATCTCTGTTTGTTCTTCTTTCTTGTTGGAGACAGTGGGAATGCGCCTCAACCACTTTAGTATTAATTTCTGTTCATTTTAATCAGGATGTCTTCCAGGGTGCCAGAATGAGGAGTGCCTTTGTAGGTAGCAAGTGGCTTACGGAGTTCAAAGCGCCCTGTGGGGCATATTTACAAGCCCATTGTGACACTTTTGCGCCGATGTTGCGTCGCTTTTTGTGACGCAGCGGCGGCGCAAACAATGCACCACATTGCGGCCCATTTACAACGTTGCGCATCTAGGGAGATGCGTCACCTTGTAAAGCCCTGCGCCACATCATACCTGCGTCAGGTATAATGGTGGGTATAAAGTAGGGTGGGCGTTCCCAAGCGGGAAAGCCTCGTAGAAGTGACGCAGTGAAATCTACAAGATTTCACTGTGCCACTTCTAAGATGCCACTGCGTCAAAACCCTACGCCTGCTTGGAGCAGGTGTAAGGAGTGACGCAGTGTATTAGGAATAGGCCTCCCCATGCAGTGCTGGAGTTGCGTCGTGCTTGCGACACGACTCCAGCAATGCGTGACTTTTGCGCCAACAGATGCGTCAAAATTTCTGACGGATCTGTCAATCCCTACGCCATGGTGCGCCGTATTACAAATACGGCGCATACATGGTGGCGCAAGGGTTTAGCACGCAGGCGCAGGGAAACTGACGCATCTGTAGAGATGCGTCAGTTTCTTGTAACTTAGGGGCAGATTTACAAGCCCCTTGCGCCACTTTTGCGTCACTTTTCCCATGTTAAAAGTGACGCAAAAGTGGCGCAAGGGGCTTGTAAATCTGCTCCTTAGTCCCTGTGTGCTCAAGCACTCCCTCACCTACAGGGCGCATCTTGTGATCTTGAGCATGTCCTATTTTCTCCCTGCAGCTCAGTTAGCCAATGAAAAGCAGGAGAACACAGAAACTGCTGCATGAGTCATCAAACACTGCAGGAATGGCCCTGCCATTCCAATCCCGGTAGCGTACATATTTCTTTCCACACATTGGGCCCTATGCCAGGCACCTGGTACCAGCTAAGGGTATAACATCTCTTATCTGCACGAGCCCACTTCTTATGCAAGTGGTGCTTAAGGCTGCCTCTGCCTGCTTGAGGTAGGGGGCCTAAATTTTGAAACTAGGAGACCTGTGATGTAATCCCGGCTTCACAACTTGAACAAATTAAATTGTATGGGCTTGGGAGAAATCCCTTTATCTCACTGTGCCTTCGTTCCTTTATCTGACAACATTTGGGAACACTTATACACAGGCTTAGCCCAGCATTACATGCTATTTATAAAACCTTCTTTGTTTTTCGTGGAGAATTTATTAAGCGTGCACTAAACCCCAAAAGGCAGCAGAGCGCTATATACAGCAACAGGACAGGTATGCAACAGCCACATTTATCCACTCTATTCTCCAAAGTCCACCGAAAATACAACATGCCATAGCTCGGCTATGGTTTACATTTATGTCAGCTTCAATCAGCACTCTCCAACGATCTGTGGGTGAAATAACCAATATCTCAAGCGTCCAGATATGCGCGGCTATGTCAATGGAGGCGCTAAACCGTGCCATGATGATGCCATGGGAACACAGAAGGACCAGCAGCTTGCGGAAACATATGCTGCGTCACTGTTACCCTGGTTATGAACGACGTCCCCCAACACTGCTGTCTGATGTAGCCGACGCAAAGATGGCGGCCGTGTGCCAAGTGAGCTGCGATCCTACTCCAGAGGGCCTTGTATTCATTTATCTGGGGTGGACGTAATTAGCATTGGTTCTGCTGGCAAGGCTATGCTGACTCTAGCTGGCAAAGCCCTCTGGCTCTAGCAGGGTGCCACATCTGCTCCCCAGGAGTCATTGTTGTGTCGTGTTCTGAAGCACGTCACAAGTCAACATTGCCATATTGGCACTCCAGCCTACAGGCACCTCTCCTCCGTTTCATTTCTTTTCCATCAATGCCCAAAACCTGATTTCCGTATGTGAACATGCTACCATGATTGGGGCCTCCCAAATCACATTCTGATCATCAATGTGACTTATTTTCCATGGTTAGGTCTCTCCTTCTGCCATCCTCCACCTTTCTTCCACTAAATGACAAGATAAACCCTGAGAAATTGCATTTTATTACTCTGCGGCACACAGCGCCAGTGCCAGACTGGCCGTAGCGGGCACCAGGCGTTTCCCCGGTGGGCGGCCAGGGTGGGGGGCGGTTTTGGACCCCTGGGAGGCCGTTTTCGTTATTGGGGTCCAGTTTTGCAGCACAGTTGCAATATCGGCCCGCTGTAATAAAAGCTGCAGCGGTGAGAAGAGAGTGGTGCTTCCAACTAGCACCCCTCTACCCCCCTTCCGGAGTCCGGCTGAGCTGTTTGCCCGGGCCGTTTTCGGTTCCCAGTCCGGCCTTGCGCAGCGCTACCATGCCATAGTGCCTTGAACAGTGTAAATCCTTGTTCCCCCTTCTATCTCACATCGGTCAGCCACCTTAAGCCATCTGATCATTTTCCCCATTGGTGATCACATCACCAGGCAGGCTGCCTAAAAAGAGATCACGTAAAACTTTGAAGGACACAAACCCTTGCAGCCTGTCGTATACTTGACTTATACAATATAATTATCCACTCGTGGAGAAGTGTAGCTCAATGGTTAGAGCGGCAGACCCTGATGCAGAGATCTGGCCCGGGACCAGGGTTCAATTCCCGCCTCGGCGGGTCTTGGGCTCAATTTCCTCGGACCTGATAATTCTCGCCTCGGTGCCTATTCTAATCATGGGTCCCACTCTGCAACTCTGGGCAATAGCTTGCTTAATCTCCACAACGGCCCCAACAGCGCTGGGATGCCTGGCTTCACCCTGGGGGTGCCCAGGAGTGGACATTTCACAGGGAAAAGCCAGGAAGGGTTCCACAGCGGTATGCGTACAGCGCCTGGACACCCCTTTGGGGGTATGGGTGCGCTTTACAAGTACAAATTTCATTTCATTTCATTTCACTCGTCGCCAAGTTGTAGTCAGGGACTCGGGAGACAGGTAAGTGTTCATGGAAGTTTATTCCAAAAGACAGCACCCACAACCAGGAGCGTCCGGCATCTGTGAGGTATATCAGCAACTGACTAACGTCGCAATGGACCTTGCAGATACCATTCCATCCAGAACAAGGAATGCAGATTAAGCACAAACAAGGCAACCTGGTGCATAGAAGTGACACGGGGCATACAACCCCGTGCCACTAGGACATGCAATACTTCAGTAATCACATTTTATTTACCCTCAGAACACTTGTTTAGTTGAGTCCATTTCAGTACATTGTGCGTTGTCCACAGGGCACTCCATTGCAACGCTCCAGGTTATATTGCATGGATCTTCCAGCCATCGCATTCTTCTAAGGATCTGAAATTATCCAACCCTGGTCTCATGTCCAGCAGATCACCCAGATAAACGTGCTTCATTGCACAGTGGTCAACTCTCTGGAATAGCCTCCCAGTACACCTTGGAGTTGGGAAGCAACTTATTGAGTATCGTTGAGGTCTGTAGACCAACTCTTAATCTCGGGGATGGATTAAATAGTAGGGCAGGGGAGGAGGGGAGGGCTCAATTTAAAAATATAAATAAATAAAAGTTCACTTACCTGAAGGGTCGCCGCCTTTCCTCTGTCCTATGCAGGAAACAAGAAGCACACATGCTCCTAGACTCCCCTAAGCCAATCACGACGCTGCTGTCCCCAGCATGACAGCAGCGTTGTGATTGGTCTGAGCACCTTTGATCGGTGCTCAGACAGGGACTGGGAGCCTGTGCATGTTCTCCACCCAGGCTGTGCAATACAGCTGGGTGGAGAACATGTTAAGTGTGCATGATTGTTTGGACTGCTCAAGACGGCCGACCAAACCGTCATGCGCACTTAAGTGCACATTATACCACTCCTCCTCCCTCTCCCTGTGACACAGCCCATCCCCGATCTGCCCTAAACTGGCTCGGGCACCATAGGGACAAATAAAATAATAATAACGTAATGCTATTAACGTTGCTTTATCATTTTTTTTTCCTTTTACACTCAGTGGGGCGACGCTCCGCTGCCTTAGCCGAGGAGCCGCCCCTGGTTCCATCCAGTAGAGAGAAAACCACAGGCCTCTTTGCCCAGTTCTGCATCTGTAACATTCAGCAACATGTTGGAATCCTAGAATGTTTGATTACGTCAGCTGAGGATCTGAGATGCATTGTGATATCATTCACAGCATGGTTCCTTTAAGGCTTCACCATTATCCAGACTAAGACCCTTACACCTTATTTCTCCAGATGCCTCTGGTTCTGGACCTGATGGGTCAGATTTAAAAGTTTTACCCTGTTTGCACAGCACTTGGAGAGCTTCTCTTTGGAAGCGCGCTAGCTTCGGGCCTCCTTTTATGCCTCATTACAACCCCTATCCCCGCCCACCCAATGCTATCTGAAGTGGTTGGCTGATGAGCAATACAAAAACAAACAATTGAATAATAGACATCTGACATGGAAAATGTATAAAATAAAGAAATTGGGATTCCTCAGCAGAACATTTCTGAATAGCTCTATCATGATCTGGGGTAATAGGTACAAGACCAAAAGCCATCAAGAACAGGAGACAGGGCTGGCAGGGCAGGGTAAAGAGAGGTTGGAGGATTTCAAGTGTCAGTCAGTGGTAGCCTTCCAGGTCAAGGCCACTAAAAGGCCAATCAGAGTGAGCCCTCAAGGGAAGGCGGGATCTTCGAGGGGACTTTAAGAACTCTCAGAAACTGAGGTCAGTTGCCTCACAACTGCTTTATTGTATAACTCTCTGACTCGTAGTTATCAACCAGAATTGGCTTCTTGTCTGCATCTTTGCTTTCTCCCCTCCCTTCCTTGTTTCCTCCCCCTGCAGTGACTATCTTGCTTGGCGTGCTAGCTGCTCCATCGGCTGTTGTCTCCGTACCAGTTGCACTTTGAACCTATCTCCCTGGCACATTCCTCCAGTGCTTTCTCCCTTAATATGCCTCTGGCTTCATCACTGTGTCACCTCCACTCACCCCTTTCGCAGCCATCATGCCCTCTGGGTTCTAGAGGTTTATCGCTACTCTTGGCCCATTACCGGCACCTTCTTACGTAGGACCTGGTAAGTCCTGGACTGGATTGAAGGTTGAGGCAGGAGGCGGTTCCACCATGTTGAATTAATTGTCTCTTCTGTCCTTTATCTAGACTGTACTGGAGGGACATGTGCAAGGCGATGTGTCTGAAAACCATCAATACATGTGAGCTGGGTTGGAACCAATGAAGATGCCTCTGGTGATTCTCTTACCTTTACTCCCATCCCCCCCCAATCAAAAGTGTGTGTTCTGGGCTTCTGTCACTCAGACCGAGTCAATCTCTAAGGGCGGCGTCTTGGGTATTAGCACTGGAATCCACCATATGTATCAAGTCCCGAACCTCACAGGCTGGGAGGACTGGGGCAGAGTCAGTGAGCTTTACACATGTGGAGCCAGTGATAATTTTGTAACTGTGACATTGTCCCCTCTAAACACTGCTGCAAAAACATTGTTGAAAATTTAATTTTGTATGCAGTACAATCTTTGTAAAATCCCTGTCGTGATTACCAGAGTGGGGTTTTACTTAAAATTGTAACTGGGCAGTGCAAGTTTACAGGAGCTAATAGATGACTGCCTCCCTTCCTTCCCTTCACTCTTGGTCCATAAGTGGGAGAAAGTGAGATAGGACGTGATGTTAAAAGGCCACTGCTCAAGGGGAGGTGAGTGTGGAGCGGAAGGGGTTCGGGAGGCCACTGCTGCTTGTGCCACCCATTGCCCCTACCAGTGCTGTCAATGACAATCTCAACACAACTACCAACCATCACACCCTACAAGTATAACAATTCTGACTATTACAGGCCCCCAAAGCTATAACAATAGCTTGGCCGGCAGGTATTAGTCATTTTGAAAGAATATTAAATTAATAAACAACTGTTGTGATGCTGATCTCTAAAATTGACAAACAGCGCCACCATGTGGCAGACTGTCATAAGTGCCGGTGTTGCCAGTTAAGTGCCGGTGCCGAGTACCGGAAACCACCGGCTCAAATTAAGCACTGAGAGAAGGGCCAGAAAAGGTAGGAGGATATGGAAAGAAAGTGTGGAGGAAGTGAGCGAAAGCAATCTAGGAACACAGGACATACAAAGAATAGAGAGAGGAAGGTGGAGAAAGAGGAAGGGAGATGGAGATGGGGATGAAATCAAGAAAAACTGACCAAAATGGAAACAGATGGAAATAGCAGTGGCAGAGAAACAGCCACAGAGGGCAAGAGCAAATGCAGAATGAGAGGCAGGCTGAGCAAATGTGAAAAGACATGCAACAGTGACAAGTTCAAAATCACATTCATTATCAGTGCTCGGTGGAGAACGTCACACCTCACCGAAGCCCATTTCTGTCACTCACCTGCAAATATTAGTGTGATATTACACTGCCTGTTGGTGCCCACGTTGCTAATGAATGCGAACATTGACCCGCATGCGACTGAACAGCTCTAAGATTTAAGAATGAAACCCTGCTTCACTTCTCATGATTGCATGACACTATCCAGGCCACATTTTAAGGTCTCCACCTCACTGTGTGCTTTAAGAGCCCGGGTTTTCTAAGTTTTTTTCTCATTTGAAATACATGCAACTTGTTAGCACTGTTAATGGCTATATTCACATTTACGCTGTTTTCGCTTGACCTGTGCAGGCACAAAACCTCTCCTGTGGCTTTGCATAAACTTTTCTTAAGTCGTACATTCATGAAAACATATATGCAGCAAGTTCACTTGCAAGATAATCAAAGCATGACCCTGCAAAAGAGCAGAATAAACAAAAAAATAAAGATTGTGAGATGAAAAGGCCTTGAAAGCATATAGTTAGAACATGCCTCTTCTCCTGACAAAACACTAAACATATCTACACTGCAGCCTCTTTGTAGGGTGATCTTGGAGGCAGTTTTGTAGATATGACTCTTACTTTTACATTCACAAATACAGGTTACTTATACATTTGTGTGTGTTGGGAACAGTGACGAGATGTTACTGATAGCTTATTTGTGTAGGGAAATGTCAACTTTCTCAGAATACGATAAGTAACTGATGCCTCCAACAATATTCAGTTCACCACGATGTAAAGCAATGGACACACTTGTATCATTCTGCCTTCTAGGAAGTGCTTCTGTTGCATTGCATGAGGGACTATTTTACATCAGTAAATTTACACTCAAATCATAGTGCTGTTTGTCACATTCAATTCTTTATCTGTTAAATGCTTTATATATGGAAAATAACCCTTTGCTGCATTTTTCTCCCCCATATTGGATGAGCCAGTAGGGCAGGCATTAATGTGGTCAGCTGCATGCGAGCATGCACACGTGTAAACTGCATTTGTGAATGCCAGTAAGTACATGCGTGGCACATTAAAGGCAAACCTATTGGCTCAGCCAATGCCTGTTTCATTTGTTTATTGTTTTTCCTGCAGTCGCTGTCCACAGATCGCCTTATCCTAACTTTAACCCTATTGACAACTCCCACCCAATAACCCTGAACCAGGTTTGAGTCTCGACGTCGGCTCAATATCCTGTGATAATGGGTAAATCATGTAATCTCCCTGGGGCATATTATCAAGAACGGCGTTAAAATTATCGCCGGTTTAGCGGCAGAAAACTGCAGCTAAAGCGGCGATAATGGGCTTGATAATATGCCCTGGAGAATTCCAATAGAAGCCCATGTTGACACCAGAACATGGAGTTCTATTGGAATTCTCCAGGGCATATTATCAAGCCCATTATCGCCGCTTTAGCGGCAATTTTCTGCCGCTAAACCGGCGATAATTTTAACGCCGTTCTTGATAATATGCCCCCCTGTTCCTACCAAAAATGAATGGTATTGTAGCTGGTGCTCATGTAAAGCGCTCCAATACCTTCGGGTCGAGTTCAAGCTATATAAAACTTCAACAAAAAAGATCTTGAACACCAACTGTAGCCCTACATTTCACCCCACAAACTAAACCCTCATCCTATCTTTAAATCCCACCTTCTTAACAATAAAGATATCACTGCTTTTCCCAAAGACTCAAGTACCCCATCTCTAGAACATACCCAAACACTTTCCTTCACTGTCATCATTTCCCCAAACCAATCACTAATATTCAACTCTAACCACAACCCTTTACACAAGCCATGTATTTTCTGTAATCCTAACTCCAACCCTTTGCGTTTTCCTGTCCTTACAGTTTTTAGATTTTTTATAACATATTTTTATTGCAACAGAGCAGAACAGCCTTTGTACAATATTGTTGTTAAGTACAGACCAAGCATTATCGTATCATACCATACATTAACATTGTGTGTTTGATTATTTTTAAGTTATTTTATATTATTTCAATCTTAACTAGTTCAAACTTTTAGTTTCGCACTTTTGGTCTTTCTCACTTTTTGCTTTTGAACGTTTGTCCTAAAATGACTCTGTTCATGTTTAATAACACGTTTGACACATTTCCAATGTGCCATAATGTACTTTCTTTATATCGCCCCATCCCACAACTTAGCTTTTCTGCATAGAAGCAAGGACTGCAATTTTTACAACAAAGGGCCTTTTGCAACCGCTGTTTCCGCAGCATCGCTCCCTCTGTTTGCCTTCGTGGTTTTCTTCCTTGAACATCCTGCTTGCTGGGCAGTGGGTCCGTCTGGAGCTGGTTTCATTGTGTGTTTAAACAGAACGACCGCGGTCTGCAAGATCAACAGACATTTGTGCTACAACTTCATTTTAAAGGGTTTTTTAAATGCACCTTTTCACTCCCAGAACAGCTTTTCAAAGCTGTATTTTCTATTTGCACACATAACAGTGACGTCAACAACACATCCCTTGTGTAGGCCTTGTGTAGACAAATGCCCCCATATTATGTATGACAGGTTAACATAACCGTACATGACTTAACCTATCATGACGACTTAACATAACATAACATCACATCTTAAGGAGGGCCCGTGGAATTATGCGATTCTGAACCAGCAGTGTATATTGCATAACCATATAATTGCAGCAGTTGCCACATAGTCCAACATCTTCTGAGTCTTGTGTATTATAGTGAAAAATAATATAATATTCTGCCAAAGAACATGCTGCATTATGCAGCGTATTTTGCCTTTTCTTGCCGCATAACTTAGTCAGCCCTGCGGTCCTGCTGCATAATTTGGTCCTCAATTTCTGAATAATTTCAGTGGCCCTGATGTTAAATCTGTCTTGGCTTTTTATTCAACAGGACTTTGCACTTTGGGATTTACATGGCCATACTTTTTATGGGAAATCTTAAACTGTATGGCCATACATGACAAGGGTCAATGGATAAAAGCCAGGACTCGCTGAAGGCGTCACACGTGACATGGGGTTACTTGGCAGCTATGCAGCGGTCTCCATCATTGGTCCTTGAGGGTCAGACAACCACTGACAACGTCATTGATTACAATTTATATTCATTGTATTGTAAATTGATAACCTGATAATCTGGCGAAGATCCCGCCTTCATGGACCAGCACTGGACCACCTTTTCAAAAATGGAAAAGCTTCAAGGGTTCTAGAGCAGCAAATGTGGGAACACAAAAAAGGATGGCTTTTATTACAATGTTAAAGACAGAGAAGCACCCCCTGGAATTGGATTTTGAGATTCCAAAATCCTTCCGAAGCGGGGAGCGGGAGAGGAAAGGGTTCCTTGGGATAAATCCAGGAGACTCCAGAATGTGCTGCAGAAAGCTGTGATCTTCATGAATAGCCCCTCTGCTCTGCGTCAAGAAGACAGCACCAGGTGGTGTGTTAGGAGGGTGGTCACAAAGAAGGCAAAGGTGGGCCTAAGAGGCTTGTGATGACACAGCCCATGTGCACCACTGGAGAAACAGAGCGCCCTCTGCCTGCTGACACAAGTAATAGACCTGACGAAGAGTGAGGTCACCCACATGGCCCCTGCTTTCAAAGCCTTTGGGTAATGATGCTACCACCAGCAAATCAATAACTCCGCTGACATGCACAAAATATGAAAAAAACTGTTATCCAAGCTGAGAAGGTCTTACCAAGGTCACACCCACCCTCACCGGCGCCATGGCTATTAATGATTTCTTTTTCAAGCATCTTATGCTGGAGTTTACTGAATAGCTATTCCATGATCTATGCAGTGCCATTCATACCTGTACTCTATGCAGGTTGATGTCTTTACCGCCGCAAAGCATTCCAGACGTTCTACAAAGCACCCTGTTTTGCAATCATGCTTCGCTCCTTACAAGATCAAGGTCACCCTTCAGGAAACACTCCATTGTTTCAGGTGCTACCCTCATTCTGGCTCATTGTAGAGCTATTTTCCAGGCCCCAGACACTCCATGCAATCACACAACTGGTACCTTTTTTTTTTTTTACCTTATAGATAGTCCCTACCACATGTACTTCACATAACCATCACGTTTGATAGCCGGTAATAACATAACTTAACGTGTATTTGTAAAGCGCACATTCACCCAGAAGGGTATCTTGGCACTGAATAACAGATGTTTGTTGTTACCCAACTCAATGGTACTCATTTTATCGACCTCAGAAGGATGAAAGGCTGAGTGGATCTGCTGGGATTTGAACCTGTGACCATGAGGTCGAACGAATTAGTCCAGTATGCCGCCATATGTGGCTTAATGTGGCTGCCTTTTGATATCCAACAGGATTTTCTACTCACCAGGTTCACCATGTATCATTATTCCAGACTCTTCGTAAATTGATCATCCTCAGACAACACAGGTAAGACTGAACCTGCAGATAATCACGTGCACAACACAGCATTAAAGCCTTAAAGTTGGCTAAGAACTGTCTAAACAACAGCAGCTTCAAAAATCATAGTTTTATACATCAGAGAACTACATAGATAAATCTAACATTAACACCCCACCCACATGCGCGCAAGATCACATGGTTGTTACCAGACTGGATTCTGATGCACAGACAGAGAACACTTTAGTCTGGGGGAGGAATGGACAACCAACCACCCATTCCAAAAGATGTGAAAGCCCTTCAGCACATCCACCATAAGAACCTGGAAAGATCTCCCATAATCCAAGACAATTTATCTTCACACTAATCTCCATGAACCACTTCTGCAGTAAACACTGAAGAAATACCAACTCTACATAATCACATCCTATGAAACATCAGGCACCATTGGTCCCTTCCATGATCAGGTGGATGGACAAACGGCCTGAGAATGAGCTAAGGACGATTAAAGGATAAACCATACATGGGCAATGTGGCTTTCTGGCTGCCTGTAGAACCAAGAGACCTGAGGGATAATCTTGAATGTCCCACTTGAGCACATTGTGTGATCCTGGGGAAATCACTTTCAGTGGTGAGGGACTGCTACAGCACCCCTGGCCTCCGAGTGTGAGATGGCATGTGAATGATGGTTTTCATTCTGTAGAGGAGAATGATCATAACTTCAGAACCCGCCACACCTCCTTTCCAGCTCCCCCCACCCCACGAACCCTCGCTCTGAAAACAAATCCCGCTCCACTGTTTTAAGTGTTCCTCAGTTCCCTTATCTGCTGAAAACACAAAGTTCCCGAGGAACAGGCTGAACTTCAATATTAAACCTAGACATCTGTTTTTATGTTAAATATAGAACGACCTCTGCCTCGCAGAAAATAATAATAGGCAGAGCAAAACACGCCACCATTAAAACCTCGATGAACAGAAGACGAGCTGGGAAAGGCGCATTGTGCGCTGAATTAGCCAAGACCGACCATGTAAGCAATATTCACCCCCACCTCCCTACACGCGCTCTTTCTGTAACCACAGCACTCACTCACACTTGTGTTTTTTCCCCCTCCAATTTCGCTTAGCAGCAGCTGGGACCACAGTTTGGCCGCCCATCTGCACACGGTGCCAACCGTTCACTTTGTAGTGTGCCCAGCTGTTGCTGGGCACGGCTGTGCTGGAGTAAGTGCCCTGGGCATTCACACCACCACCACCCCCACTCCCAGCCCGTCTGCCCAGAACCCCCCTCGCCCACCTGCTGTGCCCTTCCTCCTCGCTACCTGTATCTGTGCAGAGATATGAGTTTATTAACCAAAGGCACCCCACCCAGTAGTGTTTCTCTCTCAGCCCCACTCCCCTAAATATCTCATAATAAATAAACAGCGACAACCTCGTCTCTCTCATCAACTCAGAAGCAGGCCTGTGCAAAACGTTTGTTACGCCAGCGTAATCTCGTACACTACCCACAATGCCTAGTTCACAAAACGTGTGAAGCGTTTGGCACGTTGCACAAAACATGATTTTGCTAGATTTTTGCCTGCAGTAGGCTGGCTTGAGCAGAAAATGTCTGCCGAGAGACAGTATTTCCTCAAACAAGACATTTTCTTCTCGAACCTGTATCCTGCAGGTTTCAGGCGTAAGTTTTGTGTGTAAAATATACACTTGCTGAGAAATGTATTTTGTGTGATGTGTAATTTCACAAAAATCATGCATATTTTGCAAAAAGGATTGCACATTTTATATTTGTATTGTATTGTAATTGCATTTATATAGCGCTTACTACCCCTGACGAGGCGTCAAACGCTTTTTCGGTGAGCAGCACGCTACTACGGGACCCATAAAGGATTAATGTTGAATTAGTAGAGTGAAAAATGAAAGTAATTTAAGTGGATAGGTTAGTCAGTTATTTGGATTCAGAAGGATAGAAGAGGAAAAAAGGTTTGTATTTATATAGCGCTTGTTACCCTTGATGGGGTGTTGAAGCGCTTTTTTTTTGGCGGGTAGCACGCTACTCCGGAAACCCATAAAGGATTAGTGGTGAATTAGTATGGTGAAATATGAAAGTAATTTGAGTGGTGGATATTAGTCAGTTATTTGGAGTGAGAAGGATAGCGGAGGGATAGAAGGGGAAGAAAGGTTTGCATTCATATAGCACCTGTTACCCCTGATGGATGTTGAAGCGCTTTTCTGGCGAGTAGCACGCTACTCCGGAACCCATAAAGGATTAGTGTTGAAAATTAGTATAGGGAAATATGAAGTAATTTGAGTGGTGGCTATGTTATTCAGTTATTTGGATAGAGAAGGGTAGGCGTCGGGATAGAAGAGGGAAAGAGGTTTGTATTTATATAGCGCTTGCTACCCCTGATGGGGTTTTGAAGTGCTTTTTTGGCGAGTAGCACGCTACTCTGGAACCCATAAGGATTAGTGTTGAATTAGTATAGTAAAATATGAAAGTAATTTGAGTGGTGGATATGTTAGTCAGTTATTTGGATTGAGAAGGGTTTGGGGAGGGGTAGAAAAGGGAAAAAAGGTTTGCATTTATATAGCGCTTGTAACCCTGATGGGGTGTTGTAGCGCTTTATTGGCGAGTAGCACGTTACTCTGGAACCCATAAAGGATTAGTGGTGAATTAGTATAGTGGAATATGAAATTTGAGAAGTGAACATGTTAGTCTGTTATTTTGATTGAAAAGGATAGTGGAGGGATAGAAGAGTGAAGGATTTAGATGGGGTTTTTTTTGGAGGTCATAGCAGTAGGAGGAGGCTTGGGATGAGTAAAAAGGGGTTGTGGAGGGGAAGAGTCAGAGTGAAGATTTTAGAAATGTGTGTTTTGGGGGATCAGTATAGAAAAAGAGGTGTCAGATGATGCAAGGAGGGGTAGAGTAGGAGAGAGTCAAGAAAGGGTTATTTTGGGGAACATAGTAGTGGTATGGCGTTTGGGATAAATGAGAGAGTGGGTGTAGAGGATATAATGATAGATGTATAGGGTGAGATAGGGTAGTGAATTGGAAAGAGTAGTAGAAAGAGGTTTGAGATGAGTCAGAGAGTTGAGGTAGAAGATATATTGAGAGAAGTATAGGCTGAGAAATAGGGTAGTGCATTGGAAATGCTAAATTAGAAGAAAGTGATAAATATAAAGATCCATGAGTATATTGAAAGTATATAGATGCAAAAAGGAGGTAAGTATACGCAGATTAAAGACATTGATAGAGGTACAGGATGAGAAATAGGGTAGTGCATTGGATATGCTTTTTCAGGAGAAAAGTAACAAACACACAGATCCAAGTACATGGAAGGTACATAGATGCACAATGGAAGCAAGTACATGTAGACCAAAGATGCACCAGATAAACTCCGGTTTTCAAGGGTTATTGTATACTTTTTTTTTTTTAACAACATAATTATTCTACATGTTTATACAAAGCAATACACAAAGATAGGTACATATCTATAGTGAAAATAAATGCTTATATACAGAGGGATATGCTGTAAATTTCTGTTTGCGTATGGTGCTTATGTGGGGAAGAGCCAATTCTTGAGTAGTTTTCTGAAGATAAGGTGGCTGTCCGTGGATCTTATGTTGGGGAGTAAAGAGTTCCGTAGTTTGGCTGCTTGAACAGAGAAGGATGTGCCACCCATGTTTTTTTTGTTGTATCTTGGGATTTTGAGGCGAGGTGCCCCTTTAGAGCAGAGGTTCCTTTGTTGAATGTGTTTGTTGATTTTATTCCTGATGAAGAGCGGTCCCATTCCATGTATTGCTTTGTGGGTGATACAAAGCAGCTTGAACGTGGATCTTCTGGCAACCGGTAACCAATGCAGGGCTTTCAAGGCAGGTGAGATGTGGTCTCGCGGTTTGATATGCAAGAGTAGTCTGGCAGCCGAGTTCTGAATCTGTTGTAGTCTTTTCATGGTCGTTAAAGGTGATCTGTGGTAGAGGCTATTGGCATAATCAAGTTTGGACAGAACAAGGGAGATGGTAACTTGGACCTTGTGTGGAAATCCCAAATGAGGGAAAATTAATCGCAGCGTTTTTATAGTGACAAAGCTTGATCTTGCTAGTTTGTCCACTTGGGCATTCATCGATAGCTTGGAGTCCATGGTCATTCCGAGGTTTCTTACTTCCTTAGATACTTTAGGCGGGATCCCAGTTCATCAGGCCAGACGGAAAGCGGCTCATAATGTTTCCAATCGCCACACGTGAGTATTTCCGTTTTGGAAGCATTCAATTTGAGATGGCTCCAAGTCATCCACTGATCCACGGCTCTGAGACAACTGAAAATTGGGGATTTTCCAATGTCTTTGGGGCATTCCAGTTGAAGGAGTATTTGAGTGTCATCTGCATAGTTATAGCACGTGAGGTGAGATTGATTGATCAGTACCGGTAATGACTTCATGTAGATGTTGAAAAGCATGGGCGAGATGACAGAGCCTTGAGGGACCACTGCTTTTGTGGAGTATGGTTTGGACGACAAAGGTGGGGTATGGATGACATTAGTTCTGTTTCGAAGGTAGGACGCGATCCAGTTTAGAGCAGTCCCCTCTATGCCGGCTTCATAGAGTCTTTGTTTCAGAGTGTCATGGTCAACCGTGTCAAAGGCAGCCGAGAGGTCCAAGAGGAGTAGCGCAGCAACCCCGTTGCGGTCTACTGTATTCTTCAGGTCATCCCAGATGGCAAGGAGGGCAGATTCTGTGCCTCTTCCCGGACGAAATCCTGTTTGGAAGTCTGAAAGTATGTCATTCTCTTCAATGAATTGTGACATCTGGGCGAACGCTGCTCTTTCTATCAGTTTGCCCAGGAAAGATCCATTTGTAATTGGTCTGTAGTTGTCAGGGTTCAGCGGGCCCAAGTTTGTTTTCTTCAGTAAAGGGCATATGTGTGACTTTCTGAGTTCTTCTGGAAATATTCTGGTAGTTAAGGAATCGGTGATGATTCTTCTTACTGGAGTGGCAGCAGAGGTTGTTAAAAGAATTGTCTTGAAAGTTTGTGGTGGACAGGGGTCAGAAGGGCTGCCGGCAGGCCTGCTTGCTTTGACCAGGTCCATAAATTCATCGTGTGAGATGTGTTGGAAGGAACGGAGAGGTTGGGTTAGAGTATTCTTGGATTGTTGTTTTGTACAAGGGTTAGTGCTGGTGCTTTGTTTCTGTTTTAAGTATGAGTCCAATGTGTCTGCTTTGTCCGTGTAATGATTTGCCAGTTTGTCTGTGAAATCTTGAGTAACAGGATGAGTTCCTTCTAGGCAATTTGGTTTGCGAAATTCATTGAGTATTTTATAGAATTCTTTATTTGCACATTTAGCATTTTGAATTCTGTCTGAATAGTACCTTTTCTTAGCTTTTTTGATAGCTGACTTGTATAAACTGTTACATTTCTGTAGGAGAAGTTTGTCTTGCTTGGCGTTTGTTTTGAGCCAGGTATGTTGCAGCTTTCTAATTTGTTGTTTTATGTCTTTTATCTCTATGTTTCTCCAAGGCACTTTTTTTCTTTTGTTCTGTTGTGTGGTTTTGAGTGGTATCAGGATGTCAAAAGCTTCCTGTAGCCACTCATATAGTTTTTGAACAGAATTTATTGTTTCCAGATTTGTACTGGATGTTAGTTGTGTTTCTAAGTGTTCCAAATTGAGTTTGTTCCACGGCCGATAGGTGGGTGGATGTAAGGTAGTTTTGGGTGAGTCGCTTAGTGTTGTTTTATGTTGGAAAGCAAGCAAATGGTGGTCTGACCATGTGACTGGAGTTATAGTTTGAAAGGTAACTAGTTCAGTATTAGCAAAAATGACATCTAGGATATTTCTAGCGATGTGTGTGGGTTTGTGGACAATCTGATGCAGGTTCAGGTTTGCGGATATTTCACTTGAGTCATATGCTGTCACACTCTTTGCAGCAGTGGTTAATTTGAAAAAAAAATAAGTGCTGGGGCTCTCTTCAGGAGGTGGCTTGCACCAGCCCATTTCTCCTGTTAGCGTCGCCTAAAATAGGGGAGAGGATGTGGCGTAATGGCCAGAGCTGCCGACTTCGGAGCTGGGGAACCAAGTTCGAGTCTGGCGTCGGCTCAACAGCCTCTGATTCTGCGCAAATCACTTAATCTCCCTGCGTCTACCATAAACGAAGGTGCCCTTAACTGGTGCTCATGAAAAGCACGGGTGCTGATGATTAAGTGCCAGTGCTCAGCAGCGGAAACCACCGGCACAAATTAAGCACTGCTTTATGCCGGTGTTTGCCCCAACGTGATACCCCCCTTTTGTCGTTGATCCCTCCCACCTTTTCTGGTGAACCTTTTTTTTTGTTTTGACGCTGTTCCGTGTTGCTGTGGAAGAGTGATGGGCAGCAGCTCTCTTTTTGGGCAAACCGTGACCCAATTGCACCTCTCTCTATAAATATCCCAGGCTAACACCCACAGTGCGTAATGACTTTGAGCTAGACCCGCCATCGGTGGCATTGGCGCCATACTTACACCTATGCAGGGCTTTAAAAACTGGGGGGGTCTCTCAAAGGAGCGCGGATGATGTAATTAAGGGTGTGGCTTAGAAACACATAAGTTGAAAATCTGTGCTTAGCATAGTGTGCCGCCCGACTGTTAGTTTGCTGCTTCTGTCATTGCATCCAGATATATAATACAACAAGTAACAAGCCAGGCCTATTGGCTTTGTCAATGGTTGTTAGCTGCATAAGATAAATAAGCAACAACTATGGCTTCATTGTACAGCATATCGAAAATGCTTCAGTTCTGAAATGATGAGACTGTGAAAGAAGTATAACGAGTCTTTTTGAAGTTACATCAAAGGCAGTTAAGGGTGGTACAGCTGCAGAGTTAAGATTTATTTTTTTCATCCTGAGGGTGATGGCAGAAATGGAGAGCCCGATAGGGACCCGTCTCAGCACCTGCTTTTCAGAGCTGTGGGTGCTAAGCACCGGCAGGACCTGGCCCACTTAAAGCCCTGCACCTATGTGGAATAGCTGCACGAATGGTAGTCATGCCGTCATGCCCGTTTTGTGCCGCTGCTCTGGTTCACCAGGCCTCTTACCACTAGGATTAGCACGGTAAAAAGTGCCCAGGCTTAAGCTGAAATCTGCATTTAGCACCTAATTGGGACTAGTGCAGAAATGGATGCAAATCAGCAGGCGAAGTGCATTAAAAAACGTACAGGAACTGTGATGGGGCGGGGCCAGCGAGCATGGAGGCGGGATCAAATGCGTGGCTGAAAAGAACAACATATTCTGCACCTATTTTGTTGCCCTTCACCTTCAAGTAACTGCATGTATAATAACGCACGTCTTAAATGAAAAATCACTGCAAGTTAAACTAATCAGAGAGAAGCACTATTGTATTTTGAGAAACCCCTATCGGTTAATGCGGTCACTGATGATATCTATCTGTGTAACCAGAGAGCCACAGAATTGAATTCTGGTTGGTGCAGTGAGAATAGTGACTGTATTTCTTCTGTAAGGAGGTCCCAGCCGGCGATAGAAGGCATCTTGAATAAGTATGTCATTATTTTAAACTTCCATTACACACAGTACAAGATAGGCTGCCACAAGGTGCATAAAAGATTTAGGTTTAAGATTAAAAAAAAGTGCTTCAAAATATTCATCTGAGAAATGTGCAGACTGTACCTAGTGCAAACGTTTTTATAACTGTCCATTAAAAAAATCATGCACTCCACAGCTCATCAGCTCATCAGGTCTCCTTACAATACCTCCCAAAAAGAAAACTTCAAATGACTCCATCAATTCAAGCCAATCCTGGCTCCCAAGCAGCCTTTACACTTGCAGATAAACCAAACGCGCACATTTACATTTATTTCAGGCAGCAGACTCCCTGGCAGGAAGGCTTGTTTCTTGTTCAGCTCTCTGTCTGGGTGTGGTGGAATCACCTCCGGGTCAAGGGTCTCTGTCGGCAGAGCCAGCGGAGGCTCAACTGTCAGCAACCTATGGTTTTCCAACTTTAAATGGTGCGGAAGAACTGCTCGTTTTGCAGCATGGTGGGTCCACTCTTAAACACTAAGTGAACCTTCAACAAAACTGGCAATGACCCCTTGGTCAATTACAATTAATTTTTAACCAAAGCCAAGGTGCACTGCTCCTCTTCAGTCTGTGTTCAGGTTTTTTATGACTCCTCTTCAAGGGGTCTGAAAACTTTGTTAGCATTAAAGGGTCACCCTAGCAGAAGGCGGCCCGACAGATGCCTGGAAGTGCTTAATTTGTAACATAAAATGTGATGTTGCCCAAAGATTTCTCAGCAGCGTGGGTGCTGCTGAATGTCAGGGGTGTCGAAAACCTAGACTGTGTAGTCTTTTTTTTTAAATATAAAACATTTTATTGGGATTTACCCCCTTTTTATACAAGAAAAACAAAAGTACATAAACAAGTACACTTCTTCTAAATGGGTGACATTACCCTGTAAAGGGCACACACGTACAGTCATTGGTCATACTGAAACAACATCATGGCTCTCCACAGCCATTCCTCCTCGTTCAATGACCCCTCGTTGGGTCCTCTCCACTACCAGTTCATCAAGTTCCTTGTCAGGGGACCATGCGCGTCTAGTACAAGGCTCCAGGGGGATGCCTCTGTATTGGCACCGCTTCTCCTAGATATTATCATGTTTATATGGGCACCCCCTGGCAGCATAAAGGCCTTTCCAAGGTCATACAATGATCCAACCCTCTGATGATGGGGGTTCAGGAACCTTCCACTCTTTGGCTATGTCTCTCTTGGCCACTACCAAGCCCAGCCACCCCTGGGCTATTTTATAATTGTTACTGTTGATGTCCCTAGTGATGTGTAGGAGAACCATCCTGAGGTCTCTGGGCAGCCTCCCACCCTGTACTCCTTTTCAAAAGGGGGTCAATTTCTCGCACCCCCATACCATGTGATGAAGGTCCCCCGTCTGGCATCAACATCGTAGACATAATGATGATGTCACAACCCCCATCTTCCAGAGTCTGTCCCATGAAAGGTGGGCTCCATGTAAGTATTCCAATTCTATTGCTCGAAATTGTGAGGCAGTCGCGTCCTCTTTTAGGGATGCCAGCGCCTCCATCCAGTCGTCTCTGTAAGAGGGCCCAGGCCTCTCTCCCACTAGTCGCTTAATTTGCCAAAGGAGTCAGGGGTGTTCACGACCAGGGAGTGATAAAAATGCAAGAGGTTATGGGGTTTCACCTCTCCCAGTGGCTTATGGGGAGGGAGGTCCTTCAATTTCTTTATCTAGGGCATTATGGCATGACTGAGATGTAGATATCTAAAGAATTGACTATGGTGGAGGTTATGGACCAGCATACCTGAACCACTGCCTCACATTCTACGTACCCGCCAGACAACTCCGATCCTCTCAACTCCCTAGCCTCTGTCCCCAGGATCCACAAGACCAGAACCGGAGAAAGGTCGTTCTCCCACCTCACCGCCCAGACCTGGAACACCCTGCCCCTCCACCATAGGCAGTCCGCGTCGCTGACCCAATTCAGGAAGGACCTCAAGACCTGGCTCATCGAATGATCCTCCAACCAGTCCAACCAGTAGCTCCCCTCCCCCCCCCAGCGCCTTGAGACCCTCACAGGTGCGTAGCCGCGCTATACAAGACCCTGATTGATTAATATTCCCCCCTGTAAGTCCGTGAAGGATTTTAGTACCGTCCTGACATGATGTCCCCCAATTTAGAGATGCCTATAAGGTCCCATTTCCCAAAGCCCTGTAGGTCTGACACCTGCCGCAGGGAGGTTTCTTTTGTCATCATGCCCACCCCATCACCCTTGTGGCTGAATCCCATAATCCAAGTACCACTCTCGTGGCTGGGGGTAGGTCGAGGGAGGCAGACCCGCCCCCCCCCCATAGAGCATAGGCTGCATAGTCTTCATTCTAGCCCAGTCCTCTTTTATCCATCACCACACACTCTCTGCTTTTTATCTCACTCTGTCAGGTCCTTTGCCATCCCTGCCTTCTCCCTTTGTCACTGGTTTTACATCTTTCTCTTGCACCTTCTTTTCCTCTTTTGTGTTTTTTTCTCTTACTTGCTCATGGCGAAAGTCTGATAAGAAGAAAGTGCCGGCCCCACTCCCCAAAAATGAGTGCTGATGGGCCCCACCTACAACCACCGGCTCAAATTAAGCACTGGTGCCAGGTTCCTTCCCCTCTTCCATTACAAAACAATCACCCTGTAATGATGGCATTAGCTGATGCAGTTACAGACATTCACACTCCTGGTCAGCGATGCCCAGTGGGCTAGCGATGCCCAGAGCTGGCCATGTGCTTGTGCCGCATATTGGAAGCCTGTGCCGCCGAATGACGAGCGTCCAGTCTACTCACTGTCACTGTCAGTGGCATTCATGCTTTCCAGCTGGCACCTACCCCCTCTAGGCGAGCAGCACATCAACATACAGTAAACTCTAATGCTTATGACCATAGTCACTGATTAAATTGTAATCTGCGCAAAGCATTCAGCTCCAGTGCAAGGATTTACGGAGCACCAAAAAGAAAAATTAAATGTTGCCATTTGTGCGCTCTCTTGTGCCCAAATGGTAAAAAATGCAGTTTGCTGCCAGTTGGCTGCAAACTGGTGCCCTCTCGTGGTAGGGACTGAAGGAGGCGGCATACAGTGGTCTTATTGCAACATATGTAGCCTGTAGCGGCGTCTCATATCGCACATCTGAGCTTAGCCGAGGGGTGAAGGGATGTACTGGTTCCGGCTGGCCAATGCTCTGGGCCGATGCCTTGTGACAGATCCTGCAATGAAACAGCACCTGGGAGCAGGGAAGCCACGCGCACCGGTGTGGCATGGACTCTAAATACGCTGGGCCTTATTTACAAAGAATTAACACAGCGCAGTGCCGCAAGCCATATGGCTGCGCCACGCTGCGCTAATTCCGAAGCACAGGGATGCGTCGTATCTACAAGGATATGACGGATCACTTTGTTCTCCCCTTTGCTGGTGCACAATTAGCTGCCATGCCACGGGGATGATGCACATAAACAATCTGAAATGGCGTTTTTTAACTTCTATGTGTGCGGCATTAGCACACATAGAACTTGCAATACGTTGTTTTTTTTTAAATGATTGTTTATGTGCAGGAAGGGATACCTTCCTGCAAATAAACAATCATAAGAGGTGATTTCCTCGTTTTATGTGTGCTGCAGAGGAAAAAAACGAGGAGAATTTAAGACATTTCTCCTCGTTGCGCCTCCCTACGCCTCTCCTGGGAAGCATAGCATTCAGACGGCTTTCCAGGTTTACGATTCCTCGTACATCTGGAAATGTGTCTGGTTCCCTGAGTGTTGCGTGGGAACACCCACAGCAACACCCATGGAGCGCCCCTTTCCCGCAATGTGCTGCATGTAAAGGGGCCGTATTTACAAGGACAGGAAAAGCCATGCAGGGTGGCTTTTCGTGTCCTTGTAAATATGGGGCAGCAAAATGTGTCGCCGGTGCGTCACAAAAAGTGACGCACCGGCGGCGCAAGGGGCTGTGAATAAGCCCCTCTATAACTGGGGGGCATGGAGGCAAGGGGCTGTCCCAGAGAGATGGCGCGGTGGCGACAGGGCTGGCAGGCATCAGTAAGTCACATGTGGATTTCCCGATAGTCCGCTGATTCTGAAATGCCAGTAGGGCCGGGGAGAGTCATTGACATATAAATCCCTAGATTTACCATTAGGCAGGATCTTCTTAAAAGCCATTCGAGTGGGATCAGAGTCAGTCACATGTTAACCAGCCGAGATGCAGACAGATCAGGCGGTAGACACATTTGTCTGACTGTGCCCCGGCCCTACTGGCCTGTCCAGATATAATCTCCTTCGAGGCCAGCCCACTGCTGGGCCTGAAGTGTGGCTCTGACTGTGCCCTGAGGCCAGGGTCATGTGGATGGTTTAGTTGGAAATAATCTCTAACAACACAACAGCTCTCCTTAAACAAGCTGTGCGTTCAGCTGCAGTTCCAGATAATCTGCTGGAAAGAGACATCCTGCGGCTGCAGCCACCCACAGACCTCTCCCTGTAAGTGGTTTTAATAATTCATACAAATGGTTGTTTATGCAGGGCTGTGTGATGGGATGCCTTGACAGATGCACGCTTGTAGAGGAAATGTCACAACCTGACATCATGTACACTTCTCAAAATACAGCTGATTCCACTTATTAGAGTCCCCAGGGGTCAATCAGCCAATCAGAATAGGGGAATGCCACCCCCTGCCAGAACCCTGAAAGGCCATCACACTAGAGCCTGGGGCACAGGAAAAGCAGTGAATCATCACCCTGTGAATCATCACCCTGTGTTCTGCAGGGTGCCAACATTTACTCTCCAGGTTGTGTTTTCTGCCAATGTAACTCAGTGGGTTAGTGTGCCTGTGGCGCAGCAGGGGTTCAGATCTCAGTGGGTTGACTAATTTCTTCTTTCTCCTGACGTCAGTATCATGTGAGGTCTGACAGATTCACTGTCAATGGTGTGAAGTGGTCTCCACACCCTTGTTCTTGCTGCGTCTCCACCTGTGGTGCTGGCCCACTCCCTGGTGGCCTCCGCCCCAGGTCAAGCTTCTGAACCATCCATTGCTGTGACTGTGGTAAGTGCACAAATCCCTCCGCCCTCTTGTTCATCTATCGCTCCTCACTTGCGCCATCTACATTGGCTACCCACGATTAAGAGAATCCAATTTAAGGCACTTATTTTAGTTTTTAGAGGCTACACCCACAAGGGCCCGCTATATCTTAGGAGGAGACTTAGGTTTTACTCCCAGGCCAGAGCCCTGAGGTCCAACAACCTGAAGCTTCTGAATGTTCCCCGCATACGTAAAGCAAGACAAGGCGGACACTCCTTTACATACCTGGCTTCCAAATTGTGGAATTCTTTGCCGCTCAATGTATCTCAAAACCTTCTTGTTCGATACCTCTATTATGGCTATGTAATTGCCACATTCTCTTTTCCTCTCATGTGCTGTCCGCTAGCGCCGCGACACCTCCTCGGAGGTAGTTGTGTGCTTTACAAATTCCATGAATTGAATTGAGTGTGTCTACCTCTAGTACCCTAAATCCACCTTGTACGTTATTTTATTCACATTTGTATAGCTCTAACCATCCTATGCGTGGCATCGTGGTGCATACTCAATGGGTACCCTTTTGTGTGGAAGTAGGAAGGCATTATTCGATTGTGACTGGTGGTTGTTGATGTTTGTGTAAGATCAGTGGTGCATATGTTCAATGCAGGTTAGAAGTGGTCTGTGCAGCTTAGAGTGAAGGGAACTTCATAAGAACAGATATATTGAATGGACAAAATATTGTTTCAAGAATATCGAGAACAAATATATCGTGAAGGTAAGTTTCTATAGGTAAGCAAAGTTTTACTATACTTAACTCTATATATATGCACCATGACAATATATATATATATTCAAGGTACGTAGATGTGGAGTTAGAATTGTAAATCTATACTTACCTATGTGCACTTACCTTCTCGATATTTTGGTCCTCGATAGTTTTGACACAATAGCCTGTCCACACAATATTTTTAGCATAGATGTTCCATCGGATAACCCTCATTCCTATCATGGCCGCACCATCTTGGCACCCAGTGACCCAAGGAGCCACCATCCATTAGTCTCTGTGGGTACTATTCCTACTCAGTGCAGCTTAGGGTTGCCCTGTAACTCTCTCATGCCTCTGATAGGAGTGGGGTCGCTCGAGGGGAGCGGAGTCAATGAGACCTGTTCATCCCTAGAGGTGGGTGAGCCACTGAAAGGTCGAGTCAGGCTCAAGGCTGAAGCCTGGCTCTGGCTCAGCTCCAGGTCATGTTGGACTTCGAGCCCATAACAAGCCGAGCTTTCATGTTGCTGCCATCCTCCCTCTGCTCAGGATGTGGTGTTATGGCCAGAATTAATCGCGAAAGGGGTATGCAGTTCCTGTGAGAAGATATAGGTTTACCAAGAGAAAGCGAGGGGGGGTGCTCCCAATAGGAGCAAGGGCCCTCACACACCCCAGGGGGTGTCATGCTCCGTCATCGGGCAGCTCCTCGTTGGGCTGGCGTTGCAATGCCCAACAGGCCCGCAGGGGGCTCTTTGCTGGAGTTCTTCTCTTTTTGCCGATGTGGAGCGTGGGGTGTAATGAGGAGAGTGTGTATATGTAGCGAGTAGAGTGGAAGAAGTGTACTATAAAAATAACTATAGGAGCCCAAAATACCAATTTAATCACTGGGATCCTATGTTATGGTTAAAAATATACATTCAGGTGAGAAGTGGATAGAATGGTCCACTCTGGCACGTTATAGGTAAGGATGTGGATCGACATGATTCATGCCCTTTACTGTCTAAATGATCGTGGCATTTCTTCAGGACCAATAATCCTTATCTACTCACAAGAGGGTGGTCAGTGCACGTGTCTGTTACCATACCTTGTAAAGGTCACACAGATATATAGTGTACCTTCTGGGATAAAACCTATGGAAAGGGGAAAGGAGAAAAGAGAGAGACAGTACATTAAAACACCACCATACTATATCAGGGGTTTTGGAGTTTGTAAGCAAAAGCGAAGCAGGTACTCGCCCCCCATCATTCTGTCTTGGGCGAAGCATCCTACTACAGTTTGAGAATCACAGCATGAGCCACAATAGACTTTCATGCAAATCCATGCTACCTCAGAGACATAACCAGTGTCGGGAGATCGCCCCTGAATTGCACCCACACACACGTGTTAAATTATCTCACATCACCTATAGCATATGCTTCGTTGACAGAGTCATATGTGAACAGCCTAGACTCCTCTTGTGTCCATCTTACCCAAGGATTAGGTATTATAGGGACCCCGTTGCATGGGCCTGAACGGACACTAACTTGCGTTCCTTATATCCTATAGGGAGCGGTTATGAAGGAGAACTGAGTTAACACAATTGCCCAGTGTTTAAATATTCTTATGATTTTCAGTAAATATACTATTGCACGCTCGGGGTCCATATTTTGTGCCTTTATGGATCTGTCATCAGCTTTTGATCGTGTTAATAGAACTAAACTGTGGCAGATCCTGAGGCAAACAGGTGTGGATCCTAGTCTAGTGAACTTCCTGGTGGATCTTCATAATTCTACCCAGGCAAATGTTAGGTTCGCTCAGGATTTGCGTATTACTGAGAATTTTGATATCAAAAGGGGCGTCCGTCAAGGTTGCATTTTAGCCCCTTTTTTGTTTAATTACTATCTTAACGACTTGGAACAGGAATTATTGGAAACTGGGGTTGATTACCCGTATGTTGGACGTCGCGGCATCCCGATACTGCTTTATGCAGATGATGCCGTTCTTCTATCTAGAACAGAGGTTGGTCTACAATCTCTTTTAAAGGCTTTTGCGGGGTACATGGGTAAACGGGACTTGTCAATTAACAATTCCAAGTCTTATGTACTGAGAATAGGTAAGCAAACTGTGAAGCCCTTTAAATTTGCAATTGACTCAACTGTGGTCCCTCCTACGAATGTTTTCTCATATTTGGGGGTTCTTATCGACAACAAATTAAAATGGGGACCCCAAATTGAGAAGAAGAAGGGGGAAGTGGTTCGGGCCAATGCGGCCATTTTTAAATTTTCATCAAGAATAGGGAAGAAACCTACTGGGGCCATGTTACAAGTTTATAAGGCTAAAAGTCTTTCCATTGCCTCGTATGGAAGTGAGATATGGGGATATACAGCCGCAGATTCTCTGCAAGTGGTGGAAAATAATTTTTTTAAACGCCTTCTGTGTGTCCCTCAGGGGACCCCTAATTTAGCAGTGCATGAGGAACTGGGGGTCTCCTATATTAGTGACATCCTTGCATTACGTCCACTGATTTTTTGGTTGAAATGTTGGTTAAATACAGATCTGTCTTTTAACCATTTATTATTAAGAGAGTGTATGCTGCTTGAACAAGCCTCATGTATCCCTTGGCTAAATTATATTCAAAAGAGTTTTAAAGGGATAGGGCGTGTACAGCAAGCCAGAATGCATAGTTAAGCAGGATGTCGTATCAAGCAGAATAGCTTTTATGAGTTTGTGGAGGATGGAAAGAGAAGCGAAGGAGTTGCTGAAACCTAGTGTACGCAATTTTATATTAACGAAAACCACCTTGTCAACCGAACCCTACCTCATGGGGTGTTTGTCCTCTCACGAGAAATATCTTTTAACAAGGTTTAGGATGAATCTATACCATCTTTTGTTGGTTAGACCAAAAGACCATAAGAGGGCAAGTGTGACACTATCCTGCGGCTGCGACGGTGAGTCTCCGCAGGATTTGTTGCACTTCATGTTTGCTTGTAGATTTTATGAAGTTCCTCGTAGGATTTTTTTGGTCCCTTATTTAAAACGACTGAATTTTAGACAGGTTCGCCCTGCACTCTTGCATCTACAGATGTTGTCTACGGAGTCATTGTTTTTTATACTTGGCTATTTAAAAGCTTGTGTTAAATCGCGATCCTTTTGGATGTTTAACTTGTTATTGTATTAATGCATTTTTACTGTTCGAATGTTATACACCCATGTTTGCACTCATATAACGTGCATAATTTATACAAATGCTCCTGGGGGTTGCAGTTTTAATATTCTTGTGGACTGTACATATGTATTTATCACACATTGCATTTTATATTTTGAATTGCACTTGGGGAGTATGATTTTAATTTGACTGTTCACCAGCTTAAGGAGATTTGATTTATATATTAGAATGTCTTTGTGTAACTTTTATGGTTTTGATGTTAAAACCGAATAAAGTTTATTGACTGACTGAGTTAACACAATGTGACTTCGATGATGCGAGATCGTAGAAAGCCTCCAGTAGGAGGTGACATGGAATACTCACATTTGTCGGTGCTCGCGTCTGGCGACCGACCTACCCTGCGTTCAGCCGCTGCGGCTTGTTGTGGCCTGAGCCACCTACCTTTGGAACTGGAGAACCTGGTATGAGTCTCTGCAGCTCTGCGTCGGCCCAGGGTAAGCTGAGTTAGAAGCTGGTGGAAGGAACCACCGTCCTTTTTTGGGTATGTCCATGATGAAAGAGGCCATCTTCACTGATGGCTACAAGAGGAGTCCAAGGGGTTATGTGACTGTCAAGAAAGAAGGAAGTAGCAACAAGGATTACACCCCCATCGTTCAAGGCACCTGGAAAATACAAATAGTAATTCGGCCATTTCATGCATAACATCTTCAGCCAGTTCTGGCATTTTATCAAACAGTACTCTGCGTTCTGGCTTTGTAAGCATATATCCTAAAGGTGAAACTACAAATCCCAGAATGCAAAGTGCTTTTGGCTAAGAAATCCAGTGGTGGCTGAATATGCCATACTTGGTATAAGGCCTTTGGCAGCTATGGATAGTTTACAAGTACTTTCTCCCAAACTAGGCTAGAGCACTTATACCAGTTAGTGAAGGATCGTGATTGTGAACTCTGCGTTTTCTCGCCCCAGAGCTGCTGTTGTTAGAAGAAGCCCCCTTCTAGTCACCCTGGCGAATGGCCACTTTACATCCAAACATTGGATGGCAGTCAGGAATGACATCACGCTGAAGTCATGCAAGGAACCTGCCCAGCCAGCAGCTGCAGAGGGTCATCGGTGACCCTGTGCAGAGAGAGGCAGCTGAGACAGGCTGCAGACTGACAGCTGGGGCAGGGATCCGGTGGCCTTCTGGCTTTGCAGGCCAGAGAGCAGGTGAGCCGTGGCTGTTCAGCACCCTTGTGCCCAAGAGGCATGCCAACACTTGTACCATTGCTGGTTGTTCTAGGCCATCCGTATGGAACGCATCCCAGTCACTTAAAGAAGGCCATTGTTGTGGGCAGTCTGGACACTTAATCAGGGGCCTGGAGGGAGCTGTAGGGCTTAGCAGTGTGTTAAGAGGTCAGCCTCTTGTCTGGGTCTCTGGCTCCAGGTCAGTGAGAGGTCAGAACATGTCACCATCTCTCTCCTTATTGACTTCCATCCCTGAAACAGAGGTTGATTCCGTCTACTTCCGGGTTTTCAAAACACCACTTCCTAGTGACACCCACAAAGCATTGCTATGGGGCCTTAGAGCAGGAGATGCAATCACACATTTGATCACTACTTTTACTCCATCCACGGTAGGGTTGAAGCACATTGGTGGAGCGGTATTAAGTCTGTGTATATGTGAAGGGCTCCTAAAACTGTATTGAAATTTAAAAATTGATTTGAATGCTAGACTAAAAGCTAACGCGCCTTATTTTAACTTTTTAAAATCACTCACACAACAGTGCACTTGCACCTACCTATATACGCTGCCCTTCTGCTCTCTGTTGGGTGCCTCCCCGGTCCACCGCGGAACGTTCCGATTGTGTGGAGGGAGCGAACACCTACCGGAAGTAACATAGAGTTTTCTTCCGGCGGACACCAGATTGGGGAGGTTAGCAGTTCAGCCTCCATAAAAACGGATGCAGGGCACAACGCGCAACGGACGCGCACAGCGGGCGAGCCGCTGGCGCGCCTAAGGCAAGCCCGT
The DNA here is from genome assembly GCA_963921515.1 of Calotriton arnoldi. NCBI lineage: Eukaryota > Metazoa > Chordata > Amphibia > Caudata > Salamandridae > Calotriton > Calotriton arnoldi. Next base: position 3,380,380 of record CAWUFW010000191.1, read on the forward strand.
CTGTGCCCGTCCGCGCCTGGATGTCGCCAGGAGCCAGAACCCCTGCCGGTCTAACCCTAGATCGGGATGACAAGACAACCATCACTCAGAAATACTCTAGCCAAGAGCTACTACGTATCAGAGATAGGTATCGCTCACATATACCAGCCAACAGAGCCTGCACCCCCTCTATAATTTCAGAAGGGCCTTTCTCCTGTAGGAACTGCAGATTTCAAAGCGCAGCGCCTGCAGGGCCCCCAACCAAGGCAATCAATGCAACCACGTCCGGTCAGGATATCAGGCCACCCCAGGTTACCAGCGAACAGAAAAATCCCCTGCAACACGCCCATCAAAAAAACAGAGGCTGGGATTGCTTTCTGGCTAACGTTCGATCCCTAACCAAACACTCAATAAACATCTGGGATCTGCTATCCTCCCCTCTCCCTCATATTGGGTGTCTGACCGAAACCTGGACCAAGCCTGACTCCAACCCTGACATCGCGGTCGCTCTTCCTGAGGGCTACCACATTCAAAGACTAGATAGACCCCATAAAGTAGGAGGAGGATTAGCCATTATATACAAAGACCCTATTGAAATCTCCATTATTGACCAACAATGCAGCGACACCATGGAGATACTTATTTTTAGAGCCGACTTACATCCTCAACTTAGCTGGAAAGGTGCTCTTGTATATCGACCCCCAGGACCCCTTTCCAATTTTTCCTCTCAACTTATGGAGCTTATCTCACCCCATGTGATCTCAACTAAGAATTTCCTACTACTGGGAGATTTTAATGTGCACGGTGAAAATCCTGCAAACAAAGAAACTGCAACATTATTAACAGACTTAGCCACGCTTGAACTAACTAAAATAAATAATGACCCCACTCACCTGGCTGGACACACGTTAGATCTAATTCTAACCAATTCCCCCAACATAACCTATGAAGCCACTAGTCCCCTGACATGGTCAGATCATTCTTTGATCGACTTCCGAATTAGCTGCCAAAAAGGTAACACAGCCCCGAAAACAAGACCCTCTAAGAAATACAGACAATGGAAAAAAATCACTTCTACAAACTTCCATGAAGCTTTTACACCTCCCCAGAACTCGGAAACCGACAGCATAGAGGAACGTCTATCTTCCTTAACTACTAGTATGCTATTCACTATTGACCATCTAGCCCCGTTGAAACCTCTACCGATTTCTAACAAACGCCTACATATTCCATGGTACTCCTCCATTCTCAGAACCGAAAAAAGCCATTGCAAAAAACTTGAACGGCTATGGCGTTTTTCCCAAAACCCACTAGATAAAGATCGATTTAAATATGCACAAGCAGCATACCACAAAAACTTGAAATCTGCTCGGAAATCACACATCGCACTCCAAATCGAAAAAGCTGAAAATTCCCCTCGCACTCTGTTCCAGATATTAAAATCATTTACCAACCCAAGGGCATGTAATACCGAAGAAGTCCCTTCTCAAACTCTTTGCGACAACATTGCGAACCATCTCACTCAGAAAATAGAAAATATTTACCAAAAGATTACCTCAGCCACCCATCCCCAACCAGGTCCTAGCATAGATCCTCCCCCCATCATACCAGATGCCTCAACCATAGAAATCTTTCCAGCTCTTACAACTATTGAAGTGGATGCTCTCTTAAGAACAGTCAAATCAGGGTCTCCACTTGACCCCATACCTGCTAAGATCACTGCCGGGCTATCCAAAACACTTGCTGCTCCCATCTGCTCAATCCTCAATAGTTCAATGGAGGAAGGCAGCCTTCCCCATGAGTGGAAAGCTGCTCAGGTCATCCCCATTAGGAAAAACCCTAAAGTCGCACCGGAAGACGTTACGAATTATCGTCCCATCTCTCTGCTTCCTTTATATAGTAAACTCTTAGAAAGGCACATAAACAAACACCTATCCGAGTTCGTCGAATCCTCCAATCGCCTTGACCAATCACAATACAGATTTCGACCGAGGCACAGCACGGAGTCAGCGCTGGTGGAAGTTACGGACAACATTCGAATGCTAGCGGACAATGGTCGAGCAGTACTTTTGGTGCTGCTTGACCTGACTGCTGCCTTCGATACTATCTCCCACCAGATCCTGCTCAAACGTCTCAAGGACATAGGCATCCAGGGTAAAGCCTTGAAATGGTTGACCAACTTCTTGACCAACAGAACCCAAACCATCAACTTCGGCCCTTTTCGTTCACAGACCTCCATAGTTACCAAGGGGGTTCCGCAGGGCTCCTGTCTAAGCCCTACATTATTTAACATCTATGTTACCCCCTTGGCAGGGCTACTGAGGAAATTAGGCTTCATTCCCATCTCCTACGCCGATGACACGCAACTTCTCCTCTCCTTTGATAAATCAGACCCTAATATTCAGGCCACCTTCTCGGAAGGGATGAAAGGCATCGCGCAGTGGATGAGAGAAAACTTCCTTCAACTGAACACTGAAAAATCTGAAATTATGTTGTTCGGAGAAGCAAAAGTGAGATGGTCCCCTAGCTGGTGGCCCGGGGAATTAGGATCAGCCCCTTCCCCTAAACAGGTAGTGAAAAATTTAGGAGTGCGAGTAGACCAGGAATTAACATTGGAGGAACACGTGAACACCACTGCCAGGACATGCTTCCACACACTCGGCCTCCTCCGAAGGGTCTTCCCCCTCCTGCCACTAGCCACTCGTAAAACCCTAATCCAGGCTCTGATCATCAGTCGCCTGGACTATTGCAATGCACTGCTGATTTCTGCTAAGGAAACGTCCCTTAAAAAACTTCAAATAGTCCAGAACACTGCAGCCCGGTTGGTGAGCAATGCACCCCCTAGAACCGCATCTGCTCCGCTACTCCGGAAACTTCACTGGCTTCCAGTAAAAAAAGAATTATGTTTAAAGTCTGTAGCATGGTGTATAAATCCCTAAACAACATGGGCCCCAGCTATCTAACACAAAAGCTGGTCAGATACACACCGCCTAGGCCCCTGCGGTCAAGTCACCTAGCGCTCCTCCACATCCCTCGCGTTAAATTAGCCCGCACTGGCGGCAAAGCCTTCTCCCATCTCGCCCCTCACTACTGGAACCAACTCCCTATCCAGATGCGCCAATGTACCAACTTTCTGGCCTTCAGAAAACTTCTGAAAACTTCGCTGTTCTGAATCTTCCCCTGATCTGGTCACGAGCAGTCTCAGCGCGGAGATACCCTGATGGGGGTGATTCTTGCGCTCTACAAGTCCCCTAAATTAAATTAAATTAGGTGGGTCTTTGGTTTCCACTGATGCTAGTCTTAGGAGCTCCGTTGACTCTGTGCATGAGGACTGCTCCTGCCCCTCAGCACTCCCCCTCGCCACACACTACTTCTCTCTCCATTTCACAAGTTCTGACCTAATGTACAGCCTCCTACCAGGCGTGATAAAGCAATGCTCAACCCCTTCAAAGAGGACTTTGGAGAACCCTTGATTTCTCAAGATGGGACACCGCAAAATACTCCGATAAAAAACCAGAAGAGCATAGTGGGGAAGTAGAATGAAGGTCACCATCAGTCAGCACAGCATCCTCTTAGACCCATGATGATACAAAGTCAGAGGACATAGAAAGAGGACACAGTTACAGGAAACAGGAAGAGGATCTAGAAGTAAGGCACTGAAAGAGGAAAGAGGGGACATGGAAGGAGGATCTACTCAGAGGACACAGAACCATGATGATACAAAGTCAGAGGACATAGAAAGAGGACACAGTTAAAGGAAACAGAAAGAGGATCTAGAAGTAAGGCACTAAAAGAGGAAAGAGGGGACATGGAAGGAGGATATGGTCAAAGAGCGTTGTTTCATCCAAGTTGATGACAATCAAGTGTAGACTGTCCCACACGTACCCAAGAGACGGTGTATTATTTCGATTTCATGTCTCATTCAGGAGCCAGATTATCACGATTGTGATTAGGGTCTCTTACATTGATACCCTCCCATCACCGTCACAATTTCCTAACCCTATCACTAATGTGTAAGTAATAAAAACAGTGGTGTCTCAAGAAATGAATTTGAAGGGGACACACATTGGCCACAGATAAAAATGGTGGAGCCACCTACATAGGTTATATATATATATATATATATATATATATATATATATATATATATATATATAAATATATATATATAATCTATCTATCTATATATATATATATATCAATATATCAATCGGGATTGTGAAGCGCGCTACTCCTCCGTAAGGGTCTCAAGGCGCTGGGGGGGAGGGGAGGAGAGGTGCAGCTCTGGTCAGTCGAAGAGCCAGGTCTTGAGGGTCTTCCTGAAGATGTGCAGAGTGGCGGCACGTCTGATGTTGATTGGGAGCTCGTTCCAGGTCTTTGCCCGGAGGTGGGAGAAGGCTCTTCCACCCGTTCTGGCTCTGCGGATGCGTGGGGTTTCGGCGAGGTCGGCGGAATGGAGATTTCTCTTGGGTACGTGGAAGGAGATTCATTTGTTGAGATATTGGGGTCCGGTGTTATGGAGGCATTTGTAGGTGTGGGTGAGTATCTTGAAGGTTACTCTCTTCTCGACGGGTAGCCAGTGGAGGTCCTGCAGGTGTTGGGTGATGTGTTTGTGTCAGGGGATGCTGAGGACAAGTCTGGCTGCGGTGTTCTGTATGGTCTGGAGCTTGCGGAGTAGAGATATGTTGATCCCGGCATAGAGGGCATTTCTGTAGTCCAATCTGCTGGTTATGAGTGCGTGGGTGACGGTCTTTCTTGATTCGGGGGGATCCATTTGAAGGTCTTGCGAAGGATGCGGAGAGTGTTGAAGCAGGTGGAGGCGACGGCGTTGATCTGTCGGGTCATGGTGAGGGAGGAGTCAAGTATGATGCCGAGGTTCCGGGCGTGGTCTGTGGGGGTGGGGGAGGTGGCCGAAGACGGTGGGCCACCAGGGGTTGTCCCATGCAGTGGTGGGGGGTCCGAGGATGAGGACTTCTGTCTTCTCCAAGTTAAGCTTCAGGCAGCTGCTGCTCATCCAGGATGCAACGTCCTTCATTCCTTCCTGGAAGCTGAGTCTTGTGGTGAGGGGGTCCCTAGTGAGGGAGAGGATGAGCTGGGTGTCGTCGGCGTAGGATACTATGCTGAGTCCATGCTGTCTGACGATGGCATTGAGGGGGGCTATTTAGATGTTGAAGAGCGTGGGGCTGAGCGACGATCCCTGAGGTACTCCGCAGTTGACCTCTGTGGGTTTGGAGAGGAAGGGTGGAAGTCTGACTCTTTGGGTTCTGCCGGTGAGGAAGGAGTGGATCCAGTTGAGGGCGGTTCCCTGAATGCCGGTTTCATGGAGTCTGGCGGTGAGAGTGCGGTGGGAGACGGTGTCAAAGGCTGCAGAGAGGTCAAGTAGGATCAGGGCCGCGGTGTGGCCTTGGTCGAGGAGGGTGCGGATGTCGTCTGTGGCGGAGAGTAGGGCGGTCTTGGTGCTGTGGTTGCTGCAGAATCCTGATTGGGAGGGGTCGAGGAAGATGTTTCCTTCGATCAATTTCGTTTGATGGATGTTGACGATCTTCTCAGTGACTTTGGCTGTGAAAGGGAGGCGAGAGATGGGTCGGTAGTTCTTCAGGTCCGTCGGATCTGCTGAGGGCTTCTTCAGGAAGGGCTTGACTTCTGCACGTTTCCAGTTGTCGGGGAAGGTGCCGGCTTTTAAGGTGGCTTTGATGGTGCGTCGTAGTTCAGGTGCAATGGAGGCGGTGGCTCTGTGGAAGATGTGCGGAGGGCAGGGGTCCGTTGGGGCTCCTGAGTGGACGCCTTTCATGGTCGATGCGGTGTCTTCGGTGGTGACTGGGGTCCAAGAGAGGATGGTGGGCTGGTTGTCGTTGCTGGGGGGAGGAGTGGATTCGGTGTCCGGAGTCTGTTCGTTGAAGTTGTCGTAGAGGGATCTTATTTTCAGGTGGAAGTAGGAGCCGAGTTTGTTGCAGAGGTCCTGTGAGGGTGTGAAGTCAGTGGCTTTGCTGGGGGGCTTGGTAAATTCCTGAATTATGCTGAAGAGTTCCTTGGAGTTGCTGGCATTGGCGTGGATTTTGTTTCGGATGAAGGTCCTTTTGGTGGATCTGATGAGTTAGTGGTATTCTGTCATGGCGTTCTTGTAAGTGGTGCGATCTTCTGAAGTTTTGCTGTTTCTCCAGTTCTTCTCGAGACGTCTGCAGGTGCGTTTGGATTCATGGAGGTCGGCGGTGAATCAGGTGGCCTTCCTGGGGTGCTGTCTGTCGGGGTGGTGAGGGGGACGAGCTTTTCTGCGCAGTTGGTGATCCATCTGTGAAGTTCTATGGCTGCGGAGTTGGCGTCAGTCGAGGTGGGGGGCATCGCTGTTGAGGGTGGAGTTGAGGTTCTCCTCGGTGACCTTGCTCCAGTTCCTTCGTGGAGTGCGGGGTGCAGGTTTGGGGGCGGTGGGTTTGTCGACGTAGAAGTGTATGCAGTAGTGGTCCTTCCAGTGGGGTTGCGTGGTGTGGCTGAAGTGGATGTTGTTACCTCCTGCGAAGATGCAGTCAAGGGTGTGTCCTGTTTTGTGGGTGGGGGTGGTGACGAGATGTTTCAGTCCGAGGTTGGCAAGGTTGTCCAGGAGGCTGGCGGATTTGGGGTCGCTGAGGTTGTCGAGGTGGAAGTTGAAGTCTCCAATGAGTATGTAGTCCGTGGAGGCGATGGCGTGGGGCGCGATGAGGTCCGCAATGGTGGTGGTGATCGCGGTTCGAAGTCCGGGGGGTCTGTAGGCGAGGGTGCGCGTAGGGTCGTTCTGGGGCTGGTCTGAATCTGGAAATGGAGGTGTACGGTGGTGGGCGGTGAGTCGCTCGTGCTGGAGGTCATGAGTCGGAGGGACTCACATATATACACATGTATATAGACACACACATTTGCTTAAAATATTCAAATGTGACTTTGTGAGTATATCTCTATGTATATTTAGATGTGGATATTTACACAGTCATAGAAAGTCAGAGGTAAACGTTTTAAGCAGACAACACTTCTTTAAAAGGAAAATGAAATGGACAAATTAATGTGTGGCACGGCTCAGTGTCTATTTCTTTTCTCTGTCTCACCTTCTATGTACACTGAGCAGCTGTGTTGCCAGGGCACAAGGAGAGGGCAGGACAAACAGAGACGGGGCACAGGCCCCAACTGACCCTCTCTAGAGACGCCACTGAAGAAAGATGGCCAACTTTCGGTTCTCTCACTCTGCAATCCCAGGCACATCGCAGTTTGCCTATTTGTCAACGGCTGCTCCATGTCCACCAGGATTCACAATCAATGTTGATCAAAACCATACAAGTGATTGTCTTAAGAAACCAGGCTTTTGTTTTGCTTTGAACCTCCATGTGGTCTTTTTGTTTTCTTTCCTGTGCTGGTCTGCAGACACTGTGAGTGGAGTAATGTACTTCTACAGTGCAGCCTGTGGGTTAGTCACACACATCCAGGCATACAAAAATGTGTGCAGCACAGCGCTTCATAAATCTGCAGCGCTACATTAGGCCAAGGATAAAAACTTTTTCCGCGCCAAGAATGTCATCGGAGGTGATCACGCAAAAAAAAATATGTTTGCATGACAATAAAGGGCATATTTACTAATCTTGCAAGCAATGCAGGGCAGCAAGCAAAGTTAATGCGTTGCATGAAAGGGAGAGAGTAGAAATGCTACATTTTACAACGATATTGAGCATTTCTGCTTGCTCCTTGCCTGGCGCACTGTGTGCTGCCTAGCGCCAATGCAGGCACCGTTCCACCATGATGCATTCTTTCCTCTTTCTATGTGTGCATGCAGAATTCTTGGAATTGAAGGTCAGCTTGAACTGGTTTTTTGCCTGCTTTCCCAAGGTTGTCCAGTAGGGGCTCCATCCATCTGACCTAAAGCCAAGCAGTCTTGGCAGGCGTTACTAGGCTGCTGTTAATCTGCTAGAGCGGTCTCCCTGTGGGCTTTCCACTCCACCCCGAGATTGGAAGAACTCCACTTCTCAATATGCCGTCACCAGGCGCCAGCCACCATCAGTGCACCCAGAAAATAGGATGGTGTGGCCTTTGTCCTACGGGATACAGCTGTGCCAGATGTGCAACACTCTTCGGTATACCAACCAGCACCTTCCCGAATCAGCCCAGGCCTGCCCGCCTCTCAGGGCCCCGGATATGAAACAAAACTTCCTTGCCCATAAACATAGATCTCAAAGCAGTTCCTCAATTGGTGTTTTTGAGTGCTCATTTTTATGGCATGCACCGCTGCTGCCCAGGCCCAAGAGCACCCATTAGGTAAATGCAGTGGTGGCGTGATATTAGCCCCTGCAATCCATGCGGTGCAGAGGGGGCCCCGAGCGGCGGGGGGGGCCTCCATGTACTTTGCAGGGGGGCCCCCTCAAGTTTTGTTACACCACTGAAACTCAGCAGAGGTTAGGGGAAACCTATCTGCTCGCAATTGACATTCCTACGCTACTGTATACTGTTGCTAGAGCCAACATCCCTGTGTGGTATTATCTCTCCAGCGCAGCCAGTGGCATCTGCACTTGTTATGTTAGGTTTGCTTATAAAGCGCACGTGTCACCCCAGCCGGGGTGTCTCGGCGCTATAGCAGCTCCAAAGATTGCCCAATTTCAGAGTGGAAGGTGTCAGACAGCTAAAAGAGCAAGGTCATGAGGGATTTCTTAAACTGTTTAAAGTCAGTACACGCACGCAGATGCAGTGGAAGCTGATTCCAGTGCTGGGGGGCTAAATGTGAGAAAGAGCACCCACCACATCTGGTGGTACGAATAAGTAACAGGAACTTTCCACTGGATCTAAGAAACCGAGTAGGGGCATACCACTTTAGTTTACCCTGCAGATAGGGTGACCCACTTCCATACAAGGCTTTGTGGAACAGACAAAGAAGTTTAAACAAGGCCTGTTTTTTATGGGCTACCAGTGGAGGGATCTGAGGATAGGTTCCAAGGGCAAGGGGGCGGAAGATGACTAATTAGCTGAGCAGCGGTGTTTTGAACCACCTGTAGTTTGGAAGACAGTACTTCATTCACAGCTACCATTAGGGCATTACCATTGTCCAGGTGGCTAATTTTGAGGGCCTGGACTAGGGATTTCCTTGTCTGCAACAGCAGCCACTGGAAGACCTCCCTGAGGAAGCGCATGACTCCAAAACAGGATCCTGCGATGGTGTTTACATGTTCCCTTATAGAGAGATTTTCATCAACCAAGATTCCCAGGTTTCTTGCTGTTGCTCTTGGGGTGGGAGCTGGGCCCAGGCCCTGAGGCCTCCAGTCCTTCGACCACACGGAATGGGCTTTTCCAAAGAACACAATCTCAGTTTTGCTTGTGTTTAGCTGGAGGCAGTTTGATTGAATCCAGGAGGCTATCTTATCCATACAGTTCCGGGATCTCTCTTTAGTAGAGTCCGGATTAGGTTTCATTGTGATAACGAGTTGATTGTCATCTGCGTAAGAGATTACCTCAAACCCAATTGATTTTATCACTTGGGCCAGAGGGGCCACATAGATGTTAAAAAGCGTGGGGCTCAAAGTAGACCCCTGTGGCACTCCCCTGTCCAAGGCTATGGTTTGAGAACAAAAGGACTCTAGCTGTACCGCATGGGTGCGGTCACTCAGAAAATTCCTCAGCCATCTCAGGGCCTTCCCCCGACACCTATCTCCTTCAGTCTTTGAATTAACACTGAGTGGGAGATGGTGTTGAAAGCTGCAGAAAGGTCTAAAAACACCAGCTTTGCTGAGTGCCAGTCATCTAAGGACAGTCCTATGTTGTCTAAGACTTCCACCAGTGCAGTTTCTGTACTAAAAGAGGCTCAAAAGCCCGACTGGGAGGGATCAAGCATGGAATGACTTTACAAAAACGCTGTTAATTGGGAATTCACAAGCATTGCCATAACTTTACCAAGAAAGGTCCGTAGCGAGATGGGTCGGAAATTTGCTAATACTTTAGGATCTGCAGTGTTTTTTTTAATTTAATATGGGTTTAACCCTTGCTGATTTTCACTAAAGAGGAAATGTTTCCAGGCTCTGGGAAGGCTTAAATAACTGAGTGAGAGACGGAAGGAGGGCTGGGGCCACAATTGCCATAATAGAAGGAGGTGTTCGGTCCTCTGGTGATCCTGACTCAATTTTATTTTCCAGCATATTGACTTGGTTTGGGGGTCACCTTGTTAAACTCCTCCAGGAGAACAGGGCAGGATGTTTCAGTGGGGGTGCGAGCAGCCCTGGTTACCTCCATGCTCTTTTTCAAAAAAGTACTATAAATTCTATCAATTTTATCCTCAAAATAACTGGCCAGCTCGTTAGTAAGGGCCTGAGGGGCCTCTTCTGCCGCTACGGGACAGCTAGGTCTGCCGCAACCTAGCACGTACCTTTAGGGCATGCCTTGACCACCTGTTCCGCGTTAACTTCGCTCTGTTGGGCCCGCTGTTGTGTCCACAGTACCCCTACCATTCTCTGTCTCCAGAGTCGGTGCGTTCCTGGGTTTAAGGGGTGGGGTGCCAGCAACTGCCATCTAACTCATGCCATCTTGATTGAAATCTTTCTTGCGCCATCTTGATTGAATCTAGACGGGCCTGCAGATCCTGGTGCAAATGAAAATGACCATCAATGCTCAGGAGTTATTCCTCACAGTCTGGATAAAACTCCTGTCCCAGGAAATCTGACGGATTAGTTGCACGACCGAAGGAGTCTACATACACCGCGGCCATCTTCGAGCCCGCCTCGCTCCACCCACTAAGCATTGTCACATGTTGGTACCTTTAAAACCAGCCCTTGGAGGGATAATCCTAAACAGAGATGTACTCCCAAAATGTTCCAAAGACATTTGACTAGTCAAATTCACAACATCACTTTATCAGTTATTCCATTGTTTTTATCATCACATTCCAGGTCTTGAATGCTTTAAGCCCTGACAATTTCGAAAACGTCTTCCAAGAATATCCTTAACCCCTTCCGTGCTCATGACGAGCTCAGCTCGTCATGCTGCGCGGTTGCGCTGTGCGCATGACGAGCTGAGCTCGTCACGACTCCACCCGCGATCGGAATGTCCCGCATACGAGCGGAATTCCGATCGCGGTCAAGGGGTTAAACTCTAGGTATTCGTAGAGCTGAATATGAAAACATCCTTTTCTGCAGTATTGAGTCAGAGCTCTTTAGCATGCTGATGGAAAGAAAGATATTTTCAAGAAGTTGGATTTCACCTTGCCTAGGATTGAAAGGAATCAAATTGCAGATGTGCATCTTTGCTTTCAGAATACATTAGTACAACCAGGTTCTCATAACACTGTACAAGAATGCAGTCAGTTGCCAAGTTTATTTTATTTATTTATTTAATGCGATTTTATATAGCGCGAACATTACCCGAAGGTGTCAGAGCGCTTTACAAAAGAACCAGTTGCGTTACATAAGGATTTTGGATTACATGAGTTACATAAGAGATACAAACAGAAAAAATTGCAAATGTACAAGTTGTAAAGTCACTCAGGGAAGAGATACAAACAGATAAACTCTAAGATCACATAGGAGTGGTAGTAAGTACAAAGGTCTACTACATATACTAGTGGTTTGAGTTATATATATACAAATTGCAAATTCACTCAGGATTACATTTTAACAGCGATTAGGCTTGGACAATTATATATTACATATTTACAGAGCAGGAAATTCTTGCCATCGTTCAGCCAGGTGTTCAGGTGGTGTAGCACTTAGGGGCGGTGGTCTTGGGTCCGTAGGGGTCCCCGAAGAAAACGTTACCTAAAATTACAGCTACATTGGTTGCTGGTTCAGTTAAAAGATGTGTAAAACAAGACCAATGGAGCAGGCCAAGGGGTAAAGTACTGGCAGGGAACACCATAAAGGTCAGAAGCTGACAAAACCAGTGGTGATTCCTGAGATCACCCAGTGTGAGGCCGGTCACCCTCACTGCGTTGGACTGCAAAATAAAGACGTGAAGGGTGCCTCATTGGGATAATGCCGTGAAGGGGCAAGATTCAAATACGGGGGTAAACTGAGGGCGATGGTCAAAAGGCGGAAGGAAGGCGCTGACCAACAGGGAGGATCAGTCCGAGTGTCAGTTGCAGCCGCAAGATGGAGGGTCCAGGTCATGGGGGTAAATACCTCACAACAAAATGGCGGGCAATGCGTGCAAAACCGAACCGGCTGAAAAGTCAGAGAGAACACCTACCCCAGGAACAAGGCTGAATGGGAAGGCAAAGTCACCAAAATTTGAAGGAGGAACAGCAGGGTGTTGTCGATCCCTCGCCGGGCATCGAAAGTAAGGGGAGAAGTCAGCGCAGGCTCGTATCCGTAAGGGAATGGCAGTTGCGGGGCCAGGAGGGCGCGACACAGCCAAAGGGGAAAACAAGCTCGGAAAGACGGGCTGCGTCGCGGCACTCTCCAGGAAACACCGTCCGGGGTCACAAGATCCACTCGATTCAACTGCAGCCCCAAAGCGGCGCCGCCGGAAGATAGGAATTCACAACAAAGGTCTGGGAAGGCAAGCGTAGATCGACGGGACCGCCCGGACAGCAGAGTCAGGTATCAGCTGCATCGAGGCGGACGGGCAGCCGGCAGACCCACCGGAGTTCACAAGAAGGCGGGGGAAGAAAGGAGGACCAGCGAGTGATGAGGGGCACTGTGCCCGATGTCCGTTGGTTTATTCCTTTCAGAATGATGAACCATGCTTGATGTCACCAATGGTGATTAACAGATGAAGGTAACAGACAGGTCGTGGAACACAAGAGGCTTTTCAGAACACCAGCCAGTCGGCAAAGAAGTCATAAATAAACAACATAATAATAATAACATTTTGAAATGTTAGTGATTGCAGGGGAAGGATGAACACTGAAATCCTGGAGTGGTTAATTTATATTTATCTATTTAGTTATTTGATATTGCACGTGACTCACTCCCGAAGAAGTATCTCAGCACTACACTGCACGAGAGAAGAAAAAGAAAGTCTAAATCAGCCAAGTTTTAAGCCCATTTTTGAAGGAAGGGAAGTCTGGCAACAGCGATGGCCCAAAGAAAGTTTGTTCCAGTGACAGGGGGCAGTGTAGGAGATAGATCTGCCCTCGTATCTTGAGGTGCGGATGCGAGGAATCACCAAAAACGACTTGCCCAACGATCTCAGACATCTAGAAGGAAGGTCAGGATTTAGCCGGGACGACAGATAAGCTGGCCGCGACTGAAAAAGAGGTTAGCTAGGAATAGGATTTAATATTAAACCATGGCAGACCCACCACCAAGTTGTTCATGAGATCCAGACTTTACATTTCTGTGATATGTGCCAGGTTTGCCTACTTCAGCCAGTGTAGGACAAAAAGCAGATAGCAGAGTAAGTGAAATCTAAGAAAGTCACCAAAACTGCAGATATTTATGAAAATGCTTAAAATATCAGCACTGAATTGTGCCAGCGACAATCATATTTTGGTCGGAAATTCATAAGGAAACTTGTGATAAAACTGGAATATTGTATATGCTTTAATGGGAGGAAACTCCGCCTTCGATGAGGAATACGCCCAGCCTCGTGGAAATGTTGTCATTACCTGTGATGCATCTGGAAAAGCGAAGGACGGGTTAACCCTTTCAGTCACATCCGTCACATCAATTGCAATGTCAAGTTGCATCATTGTGTTGCAAAAGTCCTGTGGATTAGATCTAAAAACATTTGTAACCTGTGTTTAAACAAAGGTATTACATTGTGTTAAAGATAGGTTGGTTTTGAACTAATACTTAAACTTGTGGTATGTACTCTATTGTGACTAGTACTGAAGTCACCTAGGGCTGATTCACAAAGGAATGCAAGAGTGTGTTAAGTAGTACCCCTGTAGTACACTTGTACGTACTCTTACATACCTATGAGAATTGACCCTAAAACACCACAAATGGGAATGAAATTGGAATATTAAGGGAATATTCATATACGATAAGGAGACATAAAGGACTGTTGCCTCGTTGCACTTTTACTAATTGGGAGTCGTACATTGCAGTAAGGCATGTAGGAGTATGTAAAGGAGTACTCCTGTGGTACTACCCATACTGAGAGATGTTTTTCTTAATCATCCCCCAGGGTTCTAAGTAGGATAAATATTGAAATAATTTTCTTGTAGAGCTTCGCAATGGTGTTGTGAGGTACTAACGCCCAAGCCACATATGCCAACAGGTTGCCTGCCCTGCCACAAAAACCACCCTACCCTTTTTAAGACATCTGGAATATGAATTGTCTTGGGTGTCAAAAGAGCAGCTAGGGGACACTGTGAATATTAGAAGTGGTTGCTCGATCCTCCAATGCACGGAAGTGACACTATGCACAGTTGTCAAAGAGAAGAACGTAGGGTAAGAAATGGAATTGCCGCTTGACATCACCATCATCAGGAATGTGGGAAAGATGTGCCCAGTTCCATTGTGCAATGTTTAATAAACACCAATCCACACTCCCGGCTTGTCTCTAGCACTCACCAAAACACAAGGATTGCTCTGTTCGTATTAACCAGTGGTTAATTTGTAAAAAAAACAAGTGCTGTCCCTCTTGTCAGGAGGCAACTTGCACCAACCCATTTCTCCTGTTAGCACCGCCTAAAACAGAACCAACTACTAGCCATGAAACCCTACAAGTGGGGAGAGGATGTAGCCTGATGGCCAGAGCTGCCGACCTCGGAGCTGGGCAATCAGGTTCGAGTCTCGGTGTCGGCTCAACATCCTGTGATTCCGGGCAAATCACTTAATCTCCCAGTGCCTACCAAGGGTTGAGTTTGCGATATAAGCGCGGTGTTGATGATTAAGTGCTGGTGCTGAGCACCGGAAACACTGGCATTAACTAACCCAGCATTTACATATAAACCTTCTTCTGCTAGACATCAAAAAGGTCAGATCCAGTGGCTTAAGAGGGCTTCTCCTTGCTATGCAGCACCACTGGAATCATGTGATCCTGCTGATACTAAGAAGGTGAAATCTTTGCCCAGACGGTGTTAACACGTTATGCTGCATAAGTTCCTTTTCTTCCTGCAGTTTAGTCAACCCTGCTGCATACATTTGTCCTCCTTGCCCCCTAATCCCAGTGGCTCTGTGTATATAGTATCTTTTACATTTTACTGTATCAATTACAGTTTGGCTTTCACAGCTGCACCTTTATGAGTCACATTACTCTGACGCTTGTCATTTTAGAGCCAGACTGAGCGAGGGTGGGGTAGAGGGGTGGCGGGTAAGGGGTTTAGGGGATGGGTGAGGGGTGAGGGGGAAGGAAGAAAAAGAGGTAAGGATAAATGCACAAGTAGATTCTACCTTTCTGAAGATATTTTTCCCTATGGTGTAACTCAGAATCCATGAGTGAAGACTGGTCACTGGGAATACCTGGTGCAGGTATCGGTACTGCAGCTGAAGGTATTTTTGCATCAGACCTCGTATGAGTTTCTAGCAATTGGAGACTCTTCGCCCAGTAGAGGCATGAACTCCCCATGCAATGTCTAAACTCAGATCCCAGTAGATTAAAGTGAGTTTTTCAGTGAGCCACGAACATTGTGAGAATTGCAAAACTAGAAAAGTGTAGGATTAGGTATCTCTCTTTTTTCACAAAGTTGGAGTCTGTTTTATGCAAGACCAAACTTTAATAATTATACAGTTAATCTCATATCTTCACTCCTCTTAATGGTCGTGCTCTGGAGGTTGAAGGAATGTTCAATCACACAAACTCTACTTCTCCCACTTGGTGTGCCCGTTTTCGCTCATACCACAGGTGAGAGCTCTCCCTCACATCGCATTTAGTGTCGGTGGACAAGGCCCTAACCACCCTAATCTGCAGCTGCTGTGAGGATGCCTGCTCCAGAAAGAGTAAAAAGCCTCAATCCCAAACCACTGACCCCATCCTTGCCATAGAGAGTACACAACCTGGCAAGTGAGGAGCAGCCCTTAAATGGGGCGTCTGCTGGTCCACGTATTTAATCAGAAAAGGCCAACCCACAGACAGCAGTGAAGCTGCTGTTCCAGAGAAACCCTTCATTGCCCTTCTGATGTTTTAACTTGAGGCATCATCAACACACTATAATATTGAAGAAAGGTAGGAAAACCCAACCAGATTCCACTATCTTCAGCATAGCTAGTATATTGGCTTTTTCATGACCCATATTTATGATGAGCTGAAGTTTGACGAAAGAGCTTTTCCTGAATTTATGTCTTAGTGTACTGTGCTTTTCTTATAAGGACTGGCAGCAGTACTCACTACTGGATTTTAGAATTGTTTTGAAAAACGTATATCTCTCGCCCCTTTCAATATTAAATACAGCTTTCAACCGGCCCCACTGGTCATGTTTACTCCTGAATAAGCCTTGACAAGGTTCAGTGGTCAAAACATGTTGACTTGCCGTATACTAAGAAATAGAGATGAATAAATTAATTACTCCCTGAGAATTTAGTCTTGAGTGCTTCTGGGACTGTGATTTAGCATCAATGCTCAAGGATGTTCAAGGAATTTTCATGTCCAAAGTAAATCTCTAAATTAAGTTTGGGATGAGAGGTGGACCAACAAAGTGATGGAGCATTGAAACCTCCTTAGAACTTCTCTGGGGTTGCTTTGCTGACAGTTTACTGCAATGTAGTGGCTTCGGTTACAATAGTGAAATTCTGTGAGCGGTTTTTAGTGTCGGAACGACTCATTCTGTCTTTATTACATATAAATAACTATGTGCTCCCTAACTAAAACCACAAGCTGGATGGCGTGTTCTGTAGCAAAGGGGGCATCATATCAATTAAAAATCCCTTGAAACGGACTAAATCTACTTAAATATAGTGACGTTAAGGTTACAAAATCCCAAACAAGCATGAAATGCAGCAGCTAAGGAAGCAAAGCAGTTCAGCGTTAGTTCCCTCCGTGAAGTAGGACGAAGGCCTGAGCAGCAGAGTTTCCAAGCAATGCGAGGTTACAGAAGGGTGAATCGAAATAAGGAAATTAATGGAGTTCTCAAAAAGTCATACAATAGTGTAGACTGCCACCAGGCCTCTACAACAAGTTGTATCGCCCCCCCCACCCCATTGGCCTCTCGCCTGCACGAAGCCCAAGATGGGGAAGACAAGAGCGTCCGTTCCTGGGGACACGCGCAATCGGCCGCTGGAGGCCCGACATAGCGTTGAAGCGGGTAGGCATCACCCACAGGTGAGGGAGCGCACCGCCATCAAGCCTCCAGAGGTGGCTGGTTCGACAGGAGGAATGTCTTCCACACTGGCAGCTTCCGAGAGGGAAAAGAGGGTATAGTAGTGAAGAGCACTGTGAAAAAAAATAATAATAAACAGTGGCACGTTGTATACTACTTGTGGAAGCTACACCTGGAGGTGAGAGACTGTCTGGCCTGGTCAGAGGTGAGAGGCTGTCAGGAAACACAGCACATTGCGACCATAACTGTGTCCCTCTACACTGGCCCAAACACCCCACAGAACACTGAGCTGTTGCATTTGCTGTCCATTGTGGAGGTTGTGGTGGTGAGTGAGGGAACAATCGATGCAAGCTCGATTACACATTACGAAAGGGGACACTGGCACACTTCTAAGCTGCCATACAGCGGAAGACTTGGGGCTCGTTTTCTTTGCAAGACAGGTCCATGAGTCACAGGTTGCCAATATTATGCAGGAGTTTCCCCAGCAGTGAGGGGCTTCTGCTCTGTGGGCAGCAGATAGTGATACCCTGGAGACTGTGGGCCCAGGTTGTTGACCCGACCCACCAGGTTCACCAAGGATTGGTAAAGACTAAGGCGAGGCTGAGGGATAAAGTGTGGTTTCCCCAGAATGGAAACCTGGGTAGATGAGGAAGTTCGAGGCTGCATTCCTGCATGGTCACCAGCGGGGATCCCCCATCTGCCCCAGTAATCACAGAGGAAACATGCTTGACACCGTGGTTCCGGATCAGCATGGACTTTGAGAGTTTCCCAGATGGTCGGCTCACAGAGGTGATTGTTGATAGCCACACAAAGTATCCTGTAATGGAGCTAGTGCAATCCACTGCATTCTGAAAGGAGGTTAAACCCTTCCTGAAGACGGTATTCGCATTGCTAGGGCTCCCGGTGGAGGTGAAGATTGACAATGGGCCCCTGTTCCAGGGGCAAGAGTTCCAAGTCCACCTGGAGTCTCTCGACATCAGACATCGGAAAGTGATTCCCCAATGGCTTCCAGCCAATAGAGAGGTGGAGCACTTTATGAACACACTGAACAGGGCCCTTCCCATCGAGGTTGAGCAAGGGGAGGATGCTGAGTGTTGCCTCCACAGGTTCCTGAAGGCATACAGGCAAATGCTGCATAGCACCACAAACTGTGCCCTGATGGATCTTCTGCTTCGAAGGCCCACCAGAGGCATCATACCGGCAAGGCCCAACTGACAGCTTGCCATCCTAAACATGCAAGCGGTGCAGGAGAATCGCAGAGACACTAACAACTGGGCGAGCCAAGTTCTAAGAGCGGTGACCCCTGATCTGGCAGCAGGAGGAGAAGTCATCATGCGTGATCTGCACCCAGGTTGGAAGTTCCACATACCATTCGAGAAAGAGGTGTGGAAGATTGTGTACATTCCAGGGACGATGGTCACCTTCCAATGTGGTCAGTTCGCGGTAGCCAGGAATGTCTCCTGGTTCAAGCGGATTGGTGCCCCAGCTTGGGAGCATGGCGACAGCCTGGAAGGTTTGGACGACGTGTATGGGAAGAGACCATGACATCTAGTCTCTGAGGCGGAAGGGCCCGACGGCGCCTTGAGAGTCACGGAGCTGAATCTGAGGGACCCAAAAGTGCAACGGCCCCTAGGGCAATGGAGAAACCGGAAGCCAGAAGTATGGGCTCCGACCCAATCCTGCACCCAGCCAGAGACTGAGGGATCATGCATGCCGTTTATGAACAACAAGAAGTGGAAGTTTTTCTTTGGTAATATAAGTTGGAAGGGATGTAGAGTGGGGATAGATGAAGGGCGGAGTGGGCGCTCGTGGCCACTCTGCGGAGATCATCCATAGCAGAGGCGAAGCTGTGGCCTATCCCGGAGTTTGCATGTGGCAGATTCTGCAATCACCTACACAGAACCGCCATAAATGAAAACAGGCTTTTTTAGGCATGTTTTGAAAGAAAAACTCTTTCTGGTTTGCTATTTAACATATAGTCAGTAAAGTGTCAAGGGCAATTTTCAAATACTGTTTTGAGAATGAGAGATTGTCTGGAAAAGTGGTCTTTGGAGCATATGAAAATGTAGCAGAAATCATTTTTTAAGGATGCACAGAGAACTGTTTGCGTCACGTTCAGGTAAAATGGTGCTTTTCATCTTGCACAGTAGAAGTCGATCAAAAGTCTCAAGAGAGATTTAGCCCAGACAAACGGGCACTGATGAGTAATTTTGTTTTTTAATGCCATTCTTGACTTTGTACACTTTGTTACAAGTCTTCATGTGGGAATTTAAGATCCCACACAAGGTTAAATGGCCTCCACATTTGAACAAATGTAGTATTAATACACATTAATGCACATCGCTCCTTTAGTGCAGTGTGGGTGACAGACCAAGCAAAATAAACACCAATCTCTTTCACTTGTTAATGCAAACCTGTCACCTACTTACTCTTATGATCAGTTTTACTTGTAACCAAAACAATATACTTCCTAATCAGATTTGCTAACCCTAAAATACAAGACTTTTCCAGGGGGTCCCCAAGTCACAACAACACTCTCTGCAAAGCACTCCAGAGACAAAGCGCCTCACACTTTTTGTGTTATTGTTAATGTTTCAACCGCCTGTTACTTTGGAACCTCTAAGTGTATGAGTACCAACATTTAACGAAGGAATTGTTATGTCCACTGTGAATTTCTAAATTAAGTTTGGTGATTAGAGATGGTATTTATCATTGAAGGCTCCATGTGACCCGTTATGGATTGTGTAGCTTAAATATGGCAGAAGAAGAATTTGTCCGGGGTTGCTTTGCTGAAAGTTTACTGCAGTGTAGTGGCTTTTACTTTAAGAGTGCAATTCTGTTAACCATCTTTTAATGTAGGAAGGATCAATTACCTATTTATCACATGTAACTGTGTGCTCCCTAACTGAAACCACAAGATGGGTGCGGTGTTCCATAGCAAAATGTACACCATATCATTTAAAAGAATCCTTGAAACTGACCCGAGCCCCTTAACTATAGTGAAGTCAAGGCTACAAAATCCCCCAAATCATGAAATTCAGCAGATAAATAAAGACACACCATGACAAAAGCCCTCATCACCAGCCGACTGGACTATGGCAATGCCCTCTACGTAGGAATTGCAGCACACCTCCGACAGAGACTTCAGACCATACAGAACGCAGCAGCCAGACTCATCCTTGGCCTTCCCCGACGAACCCACATCGCACCCCACCTCAGGAAACTCAACTGGCTTCCCGTACAGAAGAGATGCCAATCCAAGCTGCTGACCCACGCACACAAGGCTCTACACAACCAAGAACCCGCTTACATGAACCACTGCCTAAACTTCCACCAACCATCGAGAAGACTACGCTCCACCTCCCTTTCACTTGCCCATACTCCCCGCATCTAAGGAAGCAGCAGTGGAGGACGCTCCTTCTCCCACATCGCAGCAAAGTCCTGGAACAGCCTCCCCACACACCTCCGGACCATCAACTCACTTCCGGAATTCAGAATGGCCCTCAAGACCTGGCTGTTCGAATAAGCCTCCGGGGCCTGCAAGTGCCTGGATACCCTATCAGGTGATTAGCCACACCTTATACATCCTGATGGATTGAAAACAACTCCAACTATCCCTTTGATTTATCCCATCCATTCTTTGCAGGCAGCTGCCTTTGATGCATACTGTCACTACTGGGTCCACCCAGGAGTGACAAAATACCCTGCATTGGTATCTTAACTAGTACATCTTGCAGTTTCAACGTCCTGAAGTCTCATGTATTTTAAGTCAACCCTTATATGATAGATGAATCTGCTGGATGTATATTATTGCACCCTACATCAAATGCATGCTCATAAATTTACTGGTCTGGCGCCGTCTCACTGTCAGACATTCCACCGTCTGCACTGCAGTGGCCACACCCACACATTTACTGTTGCATGTGGGAAAATGTAGGGGGCAGTACCCAGGCATGAGAAAGTGTGGGGGACGGGAGGCACCAGCACATATTGGGGGCAGGCATGTGGGACCCCCTTAAGGGAAACAAGCATTGGCAATGCCAATAGGTCTCGCATTTGCGAGAGTTAGAGCTATTGGAGTTGTAAATGACGTCTTTTATCCAAGCCCTCAGCCGAAAGGAAAATGGAAGAGCAACAAGTAAAAAAAAAAATTATGAAACGAGAGAGGGGAAGTATCAGGGGAGATGGAGGAATTGGTGAGGGACAAACATGGCAAATAGAGTGCGTCGGTGTGAATCCTTTGGCAAAATGTCCACTAATCAGTTATAGCACCCTATATGTGCATATTGTTTAAACCACTGACATCGCAGAAAGCTACCTTCTGGCGTGAATCATACATTTTACCCATCCCGTCATCCACGTGACATTTCACAGGCAACATTTTTCGATGGATTCAACCAAGCAGCACAATCCTCTTTTCCACTATTTACATTGGACACCAAAACAACACAGCACAGCCAATTCCATTATATTTCGCAATCCCAAATGAGGAAGTTGCAAGCTGTGCAAAATACAAATCATGTTTGCTTTGCTGTGACCACATTTCCAGGCTGCAGAGAGAATTAAACTCGCTTACAAAAGATTTCCAGGTTAAATCTAGAGTGCTGTGTAGACGGCACTAGAAGATGTAACCTCACCAAACCGCAGAGAATATTGCTCCAGGGCAGAACAAACTGCTGGAGCCCAAGTGTTACCACCCAAGTGAGTGGGGAACGGTGGTCAGTGGCTGACGCCTTGTTGGGGAGCCAGCTTCCTGCATCTCCTCATTTTGTGACCAGTTTTTACTGGTTCAAAAAAGAACTTAAGAATTTGTATTTAAATTCGGAATAATGCAAAAATTGCTTTGCTACAATTTGGCATTTTATTCTATATGTTTGTTCGGTGAATTATTTAACTAGTTTGGTATTTAACTTTTTGGGGCAGATTTACAAGCCCCCTGCGCCACCAGTACGTCACTTTTTGTGACGTACTGGTGGCGTATCTTACTGCTCCATATTTACAAGGACAGGAAAAGCCACCCTGCGTGGCTTTTCCTGTCCTTGTAAATATGGCCCCCTTACACGCAGCACTTTGCGTGAAAGGGGCGCCCACGCAACACCCATGGAACGATACACATTTCCAGATTTACGAGGAATCGTAAATCTGGAAATGCGTGTGAATCCTACGCGTCCCCAGGGGAGGCGTAGGGAGGCGCAACAAGGAGAAATGTTTTCATTTCTCCGCGTTTTTTCCTCTTTGAATTGAAAGAGGAAAATGCCTGTAGTGATTGTTTTTGTGCAGGAAGGGGCTCCTTCCTGCACAAAAACAATCTCCCCACGACGCAGGCATCCTTGCACCATGCTGCAAGGGTGCCGGCGTCGGCGGATGGCTGCAGTTTGTGCGCCAGCGCAGGGGGAAGCACAGAGATGCGACATATTATTGTAAATATGTCGCATCCCTGTGCTTTGAAAGTGACTCAGTGCGGCGCAGCCAAATGGCTTGCGGAATGCACTGAGTCACTTTAATTGTAAATCTGCCCCTTTGTATTTTAAATTTATGTATTTAGAATGGTACCTAAATGCTAGGTTAGGCCCTGGCATGTTGACCGTTCAGTAAGAAATACATCTCAAACGTAGACGTGATAAGATGGCATGAAGCGCGCCGCTTTTGCGGTGTGCTGATGTTAAAAGCGGGCCAGCCTGGCAGGGAGGAGGTTGAGGACACCAATGGCGGGGGTCAGTTTTAAAAATGTTGCAGCCTTGCGGACGTTCCTTCACCAAAATGCCTGGGGTAGCAGATGTGACATCACATCATACATCCTTTGACCACATGACATCATAGGAAGGGATATGTTTTGACTTATGACTTGATGTCATCCTAGACAGGGATGTAACTGAAATATGCAGTGCCTATTTTAGATTACACCTATATTTTAAGTAGACTGGTGTCAAGAGATGCTGCAGGCTTAGATATCACCTGCCCAGTCACAGCCATCATACACCAAAGGTGCTCATATACAGTTACAGTTTAAAATGCCAAGAACCACCTACTAAATGCCTGAACACTCATCATCCCTGCTCTGCTGTTCATCATCATGCTGGAGTGGGGAACAGCTGTCATTCTGTGCCAGATTATTAATATCTATTGGCCAGAGAAAGTGACTGCTTTCTTTGGCATTGTCTGCTTGGTTTATCTCTCTCCTTTTCTCCTCTCAAACCTCTTTCCCTTGAGAAATCCAGTGTTGCATTTGTCTCTACTTTACTCTGCCTTCAGACCTCTCTAGTCTTGTTCTGTGATTCTCCTCTCCCTCGCTGCATCTCTCATATCACCTCTCTCCATGCTCCTCTCTTCCTCTTTACTATAATTTCTTTCTCCTCGCATGTCTCCATCTTTCTTTATTCCCTTATCTATATAATTTATCTCTATTTCACCTTTCTTCCCTTTTCTTTCTCAGCTGTCTCTTTCCCACCAGCTGCTGACTCTTTATATCTCACCTGCCCTCCTTTCCCACCTCCCTTTCTCAGCTATCTCCGTATAACTTCTCTGCTTCTCTTATCTCCCTCTGTCTCTCACCTATCCATCTCTCTCTGGCTCTCTTTCTGCTGTGTCTCACCCTTTTATCTCTTTATGGCCTTTCTTTCAACCGTCTCCACCTCTCACAACAGTCTCTTTATAATCTGTCTCTGCTTCCCACCTGTTTATCTTTATCCCAACTTTCTCAGTTGTCTCTTTCTAATCTGTCTTTTTCGTTGTTTTCTTTCTTTTCCCTGTCTCCCCCTCTCACTCTGAGCTGTCTCTGTCTTTTGCAGCCTACTTCTTAGATTTCTCTCTTTCCCATCTCTTGCCATCTTGCATGTCTCTCATCTGTCATGCTTCATCGCCTCTCACCTGTTTCACCCTCTCACCTATTTCCTTCTTTCTGTCTTTCTCTTGTCTCTTTCTCGCATGTCTCTGTGTCTCTATTATCCCTCTCACCTGTCTCACCTCTGTCATGCATATCTTTCTCACAACTGTCTTCTGTTTATCTAAGCTGTGTATTATCTGTTTCTATCCTACGCGTGTGCGCAAACATACACACACACACGCAGACACACACACACACTACTTCTTTGTCTCTGCCTCTCACCAGTTTCGCTCAGGAGTGTAGTCAGTGTGTCATAGGCCCTACCTAGTGCAAGAAAGGAAACTGGCCCCCTGGCTGCCGTTTGAATGATAAATTACAGGAATAATCCGGGTTCAGTGGGCCCCTCAGTGCCCAGGGCCCCAGTGCACTGCACCTGCTGCACCAATAGAAGCTATGCCTGTGGTTTCTCTTCAGTGTCCTCTTCTCTACCGTTCTTTCTGCTTCCCCTGATCCTCTCTCTGTACCATGGGCGTAGGAAGTGTGGGGGACACAGGGGATTTATCCCCCAGACTTTTGAGTGAGGGGGGCACGGGGGACAGGAGTGGGGGTATGAGGGGACAGAAGAATTTTCCAGCTTATCTCCACCATTAGAACTGCCATTAGCAAGTGAAAGCTCTACCTAGAAAGGTAGTGCTCTTGACCTGCTGACCTGCCGCTGCCCACGTGGCATCCTCATAGTGTCCTGTTACAGCTGCTTGCAGCTTGCACCTGTGAGAACAAAGGAAGAGGAGGAGAAACATGCATTTGCAGTCTGCATCCTGCCCAGGCATGGAGAAGGACCGGGATCATCATACACCACCCATGGCTGGCTGGCCAAGAATCATCTAGCGCCCAGCCCCTTTGCTATCTGCAACTTGAATGTGAGCCTGCTGGGCACTGAGGAAGCTGCAGCCCTGGTGGTGCTTGTCCCCAGAAGAAGGCATGAGCTAGAACAACAGGTGAGGTGATGACAGGAGCTTTATGAATAACTCAAGCCTCACTTTTTTAAAAAGTAGACTTGCAAAATGGGGCGAAGGACATCAGGCTGATTGTTTTAGGGAATCTAGCATTAACCTTGCACAGTGCAATGATCAAAGCACCCATCTCTGACAAGATGGGACAGTAAGATAAACGCTCGCTGCTTACATCTGCTATGGATCTGAAGTAAATTGTTAGTAAGCATGTCAGTATGGCCAACTCCACTGTTCTTTTTTCTGTCTTTTTTTTCTTTGTTTTGGGGGGTTTAACACCCCCAAATCCCATTTTTTTTAATTAAATCCCTTACCCCTCTCTCCTTTTCCTCCCCTGAACCCTAAAAACCCCTTACCTCCTTTTACTTTTATGCACTCTTGAACCCTAAAACCCCCTACCCACCTTTACTTCTACCCACACCTGAACCCTAAAAACCCTTTACGGCTACTCACCACTGAAGCCTAAAACCCCATTATCATCCTTTAACCCTACTGGCCCGAACCATAAACAATCTTACCCTCTCTTTACCTCTACCTGCCCCTGAATCCTAAAAACCCACACTGCTACCCACCCCTGAACCCTAAAACCCCCTTGGTACCCGTTACCTCTTTCCTCCCCTGAACCTTAAAAAGCACTCACCTCCCTTTACCTCTACCCAACCCTTAACCCTAAAAAATCCCTTACCTCCCTTTACTTCTACCTCCACTAAACCCTAACATCACCTTACCTCCCTTTAACCTTACCTGGTCCTAAATCCCCTTAAAAAATCCTAACCGCCCTTTACCTATACCCACTCCTGAACCCTAAACCACCATTGGTACCCTTTACCTCTTTCCTCCCCTGAACATTAAAACCTCCTTACCTCCATTTACCACTACCCACCTCTGAACCCTAAAACTACTCACTTCCCTTTACCTCTAACCCACCCCTGAACCCTAGAAACTCCTTACCTCCTTTTCCCTCTACCTGCCCCAGAACCCTAAACCTCCCTGACATCCCTTTACTCTACCCACCCCTGAACCCTAAAATCCTCTTCGCACCCTTTACCTCTTTCCTCCCCTGAACCCTAAAAACCACATACCTCCTTTAACCACTACCCACCTCTGAACTCTAAAACCCCTTTACTCCCCTTTACCTCTACCTACTCAAACCCTAAAAACTCCTTACCTTCCTCTATTCACTGCTATAGCCTGAAACCACCTACCGTCCTTTATCTCTACCCACCCCTGAACCCTAGCAATCTCTTACCTCCGTTTACCTCGACAAGTCCTGAACCATAAAAGCTCCTTACCTCCCTTTACCTCTTTCCGCCCCTGATCCCTAACCTTTACCACTTCCTGACCCTGAATCCTACAAAAGCCTTACCTCTCTTTACCACTACCTGCCACTAATCCCTAAAACCCCCTGTCAAAAATTATCTGAGGGGGGAAAGTACCCACCTCACGTAATAATCACAGTTCTTGTCAGGGTAAACCACTAAAGTCACTAGTTAAACTTGAGGTCACCCCCCTGGTAGCTACTGCACAGAGAAGATGGGCGTAACTTGGAGGCAATCCGGAAAATATTTATGCAGTAATAAAACAGTAATAAAGCTGAAATGCAAAACAATAAAAATCCCAAAATGAATTAGAAAAATTGAGTAAAATGTAATAAACAAAACTACACCAACATGACAAAAATCCAACAAGGAGAACCGGAAATATGAATGTTTAAAGTTTTAAGTAAAATTTCACTTAGAAGCTCAAAGTGCCAATAATAGTCAAAGGTTGTGGTAGCCATGGACCTAGGCAGAATTTGACCCTGACTGCAATACAGCACAGGTCAGATGCACCAATCAGGTTTGTCCTGTCAAAGATTTTATCTTCTGACTTTAGTCTTTCAAGTCCCACTCCACCACAGGAGTACACTTCTAAATCCCCCCAGGACATCAGGAAAGGCACTTAAAGATGCACAAGATGGAACGCAGAGAACACTCCAGGTCAAGGCACAACTGATCAACTGGGAAGTTGCAGGAAAGGCCTCTTGGAGCCTGTTGTATTCCTGCAGCTTTTATAGGAGGTCAGCCTTATGACCCTTGGAGTCCACTTCTTTTTCATGGTACAAGAGGGAGCAGGTCCAGTCCTTTAGGGCTCTTCTCAGGTCTCAGGCAGCAGGTTCAGCCCTCTTCTGATCTTCCACAGGTCAAGGAGTGTTCTGAAGTGGGTTGTTGGAGAATTCATATTTATGCCAGGCTCAAGCTTGTGGATGAGAATGATCGCAGGGGATGCCCTAACCAATGGGGTAGGTTCCCAGGGCTAACCTTACCCGCTTTGGGCATTTTCAAGATGGGTGAAGTCTTCGGCCTCACCAAACTTGGGCTTTGAGGTCTGGGGGTGTGCGTAGTGAATGCACTATGGTAATTCCAGGGTCCTCCCATCTAACACTAAAATCCAGTTTTAGGCAGTTTCTGTACCCCATCAAACACGGAGACCAAAGTTTGGTAAAATCAAAGCGGAGCTTTCAGCAACCAGACAGTAGATACACACAACATGTTTTGGCATTCTGTTTCCCTTCTTTGTAGTGTACCTAAATGTTATATGTTAAACCCCAGAAGACCTGTCAAGCAGGCAGTGGCATCCAAGCATGATTTGACACTCTAATGTCAAAAAGGATTCTCACAGCCCACCCCAGTGGTCTCTCTAAACCACGTCTGGGGCAGCTCTCTGGTGCTTGGCCGACTAGAAGGACAAAAAGGAAGGCAGGCCCAGTTGTGAGCTACATCTGCCTGTGACAGTGGAGGATCCTGATAAAATATTTATTAAGGTCCTGCTCGTCCAACCCTTTGAAGAGCACCCACGGACTGGGCACAGCCCCCAGTCAATCCTGTCAAGAGACGGACAACACCTCCCCACACCCAAGGCTCACTGTTCCTGTCCTGGGAGCAGTACACTCCTTTACCACAGGGGAGCCACCAAGCTGCCAGGTGACTGTTGAATACTCACAGAAAGGCCTCCAGAGGCTTTAGGCACGCAAAATGTAAATTTTCAAAAGTACCTTTTCCATACTAGTTGGGCAAAATTCGATTTTAGCATTAAATTGGATTGTGTTTAACTATTAAAAAGAGTCCTTGAAATATTTCTGTAGCTACTACCAATCTGAAATTAGCATTATAAGGTGCTATAATGTAGACCCATGTTTCTCTATAGAAGCAACCAGCCTTGCTACAGAGAAAATAGCTTTTATGAATCTATTGAAGCATGCTTTTACTGTTATTCCTATGTTTTACATGTTCTCCTACTAATCTACCTCTCCCAGTTGCTTTTTAGCACCAAACTGTCTTATATTGCAGCCGGTGCAACTGTAGGATATAATTATTAACAACATACTTGATGGTTTAAGTCAGCTCAAAGTTATGTCATTTTAACCCTCTAAGGTTCTGAATTGTATCCTTTCTTACGACTCAACAAACCAACTCAATTCTCTGTCGCTGGCCTCCTTAGCTCTTCCCACTTCCCTCAACCTGACTTTTAACTGGTTCCTTCGCCCCCTCATCCTCACTGACCACGTGGTTCTTTTTGCATGCCTAATAATCAGTCTTGCTCCCCAGCCCTCCCGGAGGCTTACTTGAGTCCCTGGCTCTCCCCCCTATTTCCCCTGGGTTCACCCCCTCCCTCCCGAGGCCCCCCTTTTTTTCTTCTTTTCTTCTTTCTTCTTTCTTTCCCCTCCATTTTCCCCCCTGACCGTTCCTAAGGATTAACATGACTCCCCCCAGTAACCCCCTTGTTTCTCCGGACTCACCCATAACTAGACATGGCCCCAATTCTTGGACCATCCGTTACCCCCGAACCTCTCTAAAAATGCTAAGAAGAATTTTAAGCACAAACTACTAATACGGCACCAGGAAACCTTATTCGTTGATAACTACCTTAGTCTCACCTCCAATATAAAAACCAACTACATCTTCTATTCCAAACGTCCCTCCAAATGGAAAAGTATCTTCCTCAACCACCTCCCCATCTCAAAATCATGCAAAATCCCATATGGCCTGAAACTGTCTACCACCCCTTCCCCTGCTTTTCAAGGTGAAATTGACATCTCTATTTTCAAATCCGGCAATATCCTCATTCAAGCCTCCGAAAAACATCTCTCCTACTTTGAACACCATTACAACACCTTATCCTACCTTCTAACGAAATCTCCCTCCAACCCTCCAGCCTCACAATCTACGGCGGACCCCCTCCCTATCGCTCTCTTACCTCCACCCCTACTCCCATCGACATCCCTTCCACAATACTTGTCTCTGAAGTCCTGACACATAACTCCCCTTTCACGTCAATCACTGTCCCCCTGCCGATTCCACTATTGCCCCCTCTGTCTCTCAATCTCCCCCATCTCCTCTTGATTCGTCTTCACCTTACGCTAACTCGCCCATTTCTTCTTCTCCTTCCTCCCAACGCCTTAATCTTGAACTCCCTTCAGCCCATCTTCCAACACCTATTTCCGCTGCTCCTAACAAGCCGGCAGCCCCTTCTGCCACTCAAACTCTCCCATACCCTCCTGATTCGTTACCACCTTATTCTAACTCGCCCATCTTATCTTCCACTTCCTCCCAACTCCTTAATCTCGATATCCTTTCAACCCAACTACCAACTCCAATTTCTCCTGCTCCTAATAACCCTCTCCCCCCCAGCATAGACGTCCTTCAACCACACTATCCCCACGCTCCCACACCTCCCCTGGACTCTCTACGAGCTTCAGGGTCCCTCTCCTCTCTCCGCCCTCCTCTCCCTTCATCCATCTTCAAGGTCACCCCTCCTCACCCTCCACCTGGGTTCCCACCCCGCCCCCTCCCAAGACCGCCCGCCCAACCTCTCTCAGAACTTGATCCTCTCCCCCTGACTTCCCAGCCCCCGTCCCTATCTCTCTTATTACTCAAACACTCTTTAACATCGAGCTCCATCTCGCCAACATGTCGTTTGAACTCACATCACTCAGGAATGACGTCAACTCCCTCTCAGCTCTTAACCTCCCCAAACATTCTGTTTCCAACCACCCTATCCAATCCATTGCCATGAGCTCTGTCCAATCTAACACCCTATCCCAGCAACTAAGGAAAACTCCCCCCTGCAATGATCTAATTAGTACATCCCCCACCTCAAGCCAATCCCCTCTCCTGATCCCTGTTTCCCCAGTCGTTCTTCCCCCTTATCCCCCTGATTTCGGACCCTCCGGTCCCCCTCTCAAGCATCCCTGTGATCCTCGGAACCAACAGAATGCCCCCCTCCCCTGCCTCGCCCAGGCTACCTCCGCAACGCACCACTATCCACACTATCCCCCCTCCCATAACCAATGCTAAACCCCTCTCCTGCATGCTGGTGAACTGCCGCTCGGCTGCTTGTCATGCGATCGAAATTTCAGAAACTATCCTTCATGAAAACATTGACATCGCCTTCTTAACGGAAACCTGGCTCAATGACCACTCTTCTTCCATTCTTGACCTGCTCTCTCCCCCTGGCTACTCCATCCTCAGGAAAGATAGACCTGGCAAAATCGGAGGTGGTCTTGCCATAATCCATAAAAATGAACTACAACTCTCACTTATGCAGAGCTCTGCTCATTCTACTTTTGAATACCTCGGTGCAGAACTCCGAGTACATGGTACCCCACCTATTCGCCTTCACAACATCTATCACCCACCCACTGACTCGCTTCCCTTCGTAGAAGAACTGGCCGACCTTATCTCTCAATCCTCGCTTTCCAATTCCAAAAACCTCTTCCTCAGTGATTTTAACCTCCATTGGAACAAACAGGATGATCCCATGATCAACACCCTTATAGATCTACTTGATATCAATGACCTGAAACAACTCTGCCATGCGCCTACTCACTCAAAAGGAGCCACACTGGACGCTATTATTACTAGCCCCGATTTAGCCTCCCTCTCCTCCATCGCTCCCATCGACTGGTCTGATCATCACCTCATCCTTTTCTCGATCTCGAACACTATGCTACCCCCTCCCCCAAAACCTCCAAACTGAAGAAATGGACTAGAAACTTCCATCTTTTACCCCCGGGCGAACTTGAGAATAAAGTCAAAGCGCAACTCCGACTTCCGCCTACTTCCCTAAATACTAACGACCTCACCGAGCACTTTAATAAATCCATCACGGAGGTCCTTGACCAAATTGCTCCAGCCAAACTCAAACTTCAAAAAAACACCTCTTCCAAATCCTGGTTTAATACCAATCTTAACAATGAAAGGCGCGCACTTAGATCGACGGAACGCACCTGGAGACAAAACCCTTCGCCCACTAATCTCGCCCTACTCAGAACCGCCAGGTTCAATTACAAAAAACATATCCTTAATACCAAGGCTGCCTTCTTCCGCTCCCAACTAGACCGGGCAAAAAATAGACCCAGAGAACTCTTCAGCTTGATTAAAAACCAAACCTCCGCTGCCCCCCCCAAGATGACGGCCACTACTGAGAGATGTGAAGAAATTGCTAACTTCTTCTCTGAAAAAATCTCCAAAATCGACCACTCCTTCGCCCCTACACCCCTTCCTCATAACCCCAAGATGACGGCCACTATTGATAGAAGCGAAGAAATTGCAATCTCATTCCCTGATAAAATCTCCAAAATCAACCACTCCTTCACCCTTACACCCCTTCCTCATAACCTCCAACCCCCCAAAACTCTTCCTCCAGTTCTCTGACCCTCTTTACACTCCAACATGACCCCTCATCTCTGCCGCTAGTCGTCTCTCTGCCTGATTCCGACCTTGCCAAACTTGAAAATAAAAATAATGCTTCCTGGCTTCACTTTAATCCAGTTACTGAGCTCGAAGTCCTCAACGTCATTACCAGACTTAAACCTTCCTCTCACTCCAGAGACCCGCTCCCTGCCAACCTTGTCCAAGATTTAAAACACATCATTGCCCCACTCTGGACCTCTATTATCAACTCTTCCTTTGCCACGGGCTGTGTCCCGATCTCCCTACAACTCGGACAAATCACTCCCATCCTCAAAAATTCGGCCGCTGACCCCAATGACCTTAATAATCTTCGACCCATCTCTAACCTTCCTCTCCTCTCTAAAGCCCTTGAAAAATGTGCCCTACACCAACTTGACTCACACATCGACACATTCAATCTGTTGGACTCTTTTCAATCAGGTTTCAGAAAAGGATGTAGTACAGAAACATCCATGCTCAATATAATTGACGACATTCATCACTCCCTTGACAAGGGCGAATCCTCCCTTCTCATTCTCCTTGATCTCTCCTCAGCTTTTGATACTGTGAATCACTCTATGTTACTCAACACTCTTAAAGATCGTTTCGGCCTCAACGGATCGGTGCTTAAATGGTTCTCCTCCTTCTTTCAACACAGAACCCAGCAAATCAAAATTCATGACTGCTTTTCTAAACCCATGCCTGTCTCACTGGGTGTCCCTCAAGGGTCTATTCTCTCCCCCTCTCTTTTCAACCTCTTTATGGAACCCCTCACCCTTATTCTTAAGCTTGCGGGAATAAAGTATCACCTCTACGCTGATGACACTCAACTTTATCATAAGATTCAATCCCACGCTGACATTCTACACCTCAATGACACCCTGACCAAGATCCAATCCTGGTTCCACTATAACCACCTCAAACTTAACCCTAAAAAAACTGAAATCATTCTTTTCTCCCCCAAAAACAGCCCGCTCCCTATCCAAGCCTGGATTTCTGACCTTACTGCGCTCAACTGCTCTCTCACCTTATCCAACTCAGTCAAATCCCTAGGAATTAACATCGACCAGAACCTCTCTCTCAACTCCCACATAAAAAACTCAGCCAAAAGTGCTCTCTTCACTCTCTTTCACCTCAAGAAATTAAAACCCTTCATTCCGGCTGAAGACTTTAGGTCAGCTGTCCAATCACTGGTCCTGTCTAAAATCGACTATGGTAACGCCATTCTCTCTGGTACACCCAAAGTCCACCTAGCCCCAATCAAATCTGTTCTTAACCTTGCTGCTAGACTCATTACCGACCTCAAACGGTTCGACCACATCTCCCCTACCCTTAAAGCCCTCAACTGGCTCCCTATTGAAGGCAGATCTACCTACAAGACCGCCTGCATTACACACAAAGCCCTGCATCAACACACCCCTCTGTACCTCGCAGACAAACTGCTCAAAGCGGGCTGCTCTCGAACACTGAGGAGCTCTAACTCACTCGTTCTCGTCCCTCCTCTATTAAACAAGAAATCTACCCAATCACGCTCCTTCTCTGGAAATGCGCCGACCATCTGGAATGCTCTCCCTAAAGAACTTCGTTGCAACCCCTCCTACTTCAGCTTCAAAAAAGACCTCAAACTTCACCTTCTTGAAAAATGTTGGGGCCCTTAACCCCTTCCCTGGGCACATCCCAGCCTCCTACTGCTTTAGGACTCCCCCTTCTGACCTCACGATGCTCTTTCTCCAGCCCCTTTCCACTGCTCACTTTTCCTGCCCTCTATATCTTATTCCTCTCTTAGGCCCGGCTTGATTTATCCAGTATCTCCCTAATCCCCCCCTCACAGCCTCCCCACTCTCCTACATCCTGCACCCCGCTTTCTCTTTCCCCCTGGCTCCTCGAATACCCCTTTTCTCTTGACTTGCTACTGATTATCTCAATCTGCTGTAATTCTGTTCTCTAAATCAGTTTACATCAATTGTTTTTAATTTGATTTGAATGCAACCTCATTGTATTTTATTATTTTCATATCTACTCTTGCGAACCTTGTAAAGCGCTCTGATACCCTTGGGTCCAGCCAGCGCTATATAAAACTTTTAAAATAAAATAAATAAAATAAAAATAAAATGCTTTACTCTGTCACTGTACTAGTTATCACAATGAGTGCTGCAGCCCACTGGTGACCTTTACCTTACAGGCCCTAGATAGACCGTGAGTACCATATATTAGGGACTTATAGGTAAGGTAAATATTCCAATCAGGATTATACCAATTTTGCCAGGTTGAAAGAATGAGCACAAGCTTTTTATAGCTGGTTATCAGGGCCAAGGTGCATAGAGTTCTATCGACAGTAAAACAAGAGTTCAGCAAAAAGGCTAAAAACAAATTGGGGTGGCCCTGCAGAAAGGGCAAATTTCCAACACTCCCTACCTCCTTTTACCTCTACCTGCCCATTGAAACCTAAAATACCCTTAGCACCATGTATCACTACCCCCACTGAACCCTAAAACCCCTTTAATTTAGTATCCGGTGCCCTTACCCACGTCTGAATGCAAAAAACAACTTTACTGGTCTTCCTATCCTCTTTCTTAATCAAAACCTGACCCCTAAAAACTCTTTAAAACCCTTAACACCCAGAACCCTTATAAATAGAAACATGTTTCTTTCACATTTAATGTAATTACTTTGCAGAATGTAGATAACTTGTAAATGACAATAAAACATACCCGAAAACTGTGATTGCATGCCTGCCTTTCTATTTCACTTCAAAAGTGTGTGATTGCATATGTTTATCAGAATCTGCTGCTCACGGACCATGGACAATTTGTATAGGGTCAAGCGAAAGTCCCCAAGACTGTCCGTGTCTCCTACACCCTTGCTGTGGTCTCTGGTATTTCCCTTTGTATTCAGGGAACCGTGGACAGCCAGAGATGTTGCGATGCAGTTTTTCCAGCTGCATAAAATAATTAAATATTTTTCAAGTTTGTTACTTTTTTAATATGCTTTTAGCATCTTCACACACAATGCAGGGTAATTTGAGGGGCACTCAGAAGAGAGCCTACTAAATATATAAATGTCCCTGTTCCTTGCAGGCTACAGGAAGTAAACAAAGCTCAGACAGCAGAGTTTAATTTCTGTTCTTGGCACTGCCTTCGCTACCGTTGAGGCCAGGGGTCGCAAAGACAGTGCCAGGGGTCGTAGCTGCGACCCCTAGGGACCCCTATATGACGTCCATGAGCCCATGCAGATGGGTTTCCCGCAACCGAGCCCGGAGTCAGGCAAGGAGAGCGATTAGCTGGAAGTGACTGTGGGACTGGGCTACAAGATGAATTTAATCCTGAGCTAAAAAGGTGAGCGTTCTCACTTCCTTGTTCAATACCACCCCACATGGGTATTTTATGGGGAAGGAGTTTTTCCATGAGGATGGTGTCCATCTTTCGCAGGAGGGATCCAAGGGCCAGATGTATCAAGAATTGCATTTGCGATTCTTAAATAGCGAATTTTACCAATTTGCTATTTAAGAAAAGCAAAATGCAATGTATGTAGGATTTGCAAAAAAAATTGCGAATCGTACATATTCCTTAATAGCGAATCACAAATTGCGATTTGCTATTAAGGAATACCTTCCCATTCATTCCTATGGGCCGCTAGGCCCATAGGAACGAATGGGAAAATATTCGCAACTTGCGAGTACCAAATAGGTACTCGCAAATTTAGAATGCAATTCCAAGGGTGATAGGGGGGCCAAAAGGCCACCCTGTTGCACCCCCTAAAAGGTAAGTGTGCACATGTGGCGCACATACATGCCCTAAGGGCATGTATGTACGCCACATGGCACCTTGAAAAATGCAAAAAAGTGCATTTTTCATGGAAATCGCATATTACCACCAACTTGAAGTTGGTGGTAATTTGCGATTCCTTAAAGGCAGGTCGCAAATCTTTTTGGCTTCCTGCATTTCATTTAAGGAATTGTAATTTGCGATTCCTTAAATGCATTCGCAGAATAGGGAATCGCAAATTTTGCGAATCCCTATTGTGCGAGGGCCTTTTAGGATGATACATCCCAAAAGGCTTTTTCCTGTTCGCAAACGGGCCGATTCTCGGAAAAAGGCTTCATACATCTGGCCCCAAGTTGCTTGTTGAATCCCTGGTTGAGTTTACAAGGGGAGGCCGACTGGTCGGGGTACTAAGTCGGCTTGTCGCAGGGATAGACTTGTGGTTGACCACAAGACAGGTAGATTCCTTTGCATCTTGCCTCAAGTTAAAAAAAAGTAGCCTGAGACGTCATTGCATTTACCCTAAGTGTGGGCTCTGGAGTACTAACAGTACCATGGGGGTTGGGAGACACCCACACAGGTGTTTCTAGTCCTTTGTGATTTCTACACAGGGTTCCTGGGGAAGGGGGTGCTTGTGACAGGGGACCAAGTTTGGTCTGATTGCCCAGACAAATCTCCCATATGGTTTTGGGGAGTTCCTAGGGGACGTCTCCAGCATGTTTTTGTCAGTGTCTGGGCTTTGGGAGTCCGATCTAGACTAGAGCCCACGCCTCACCAGTGGTTGGGGTTAGCTCATGGGCTTTACAACTGGGACCTGTGGGCACTTTGAAAGTTTCACTCTCTCACACCTGCCATGGGTGAAACTACATTAGGCTTCCATTACTCTCGAGCTGAGGCTTTAAAGCGCAGGAGAGGTGTCCTACCAATCTATGTAGGGTAAGCTCCTGCCTAGGACCTATGCTGGAGCCAGGTGGCACCGTACCTACCTGGCTGTTGAAAACACTATGTTGTAGCTGCATCATGCAGCACACTTGCTGCCATCATTCTGGGTCATTGTTCCCTGTTTCCCCAAAGGTAGAGGCCACCTCTAGTCCATAAGACGTGCAGGCGCACACCATGACTAGTCTACACCTTATACAACCTTAGAGCCCACTCTCGCTTAAGGGGGCACACTTCAGTTAATTCATGGTTTTCTTATTGGTTTATGCATTCCTTTGTTTGGGAAAAAACAAGCACATTATAATGTGTGCAGGGCATAAGGCGTGGATCAGTCACTGGAAATGAAAATACAATTAAAGTGTAGGTTTCTGGTAGGATCGTTGTGTTGCATTTGTCTCTTCTACAGTGTTAGTTTTGAGTAAACAAAAGTATCTTTGTACATTAGGAAAATACTTGGGGTTTCTATAAATAGATTTTTTACACGTTATGCTTGTAATGTTTCTGGATATGTGCTTGTCAAATTGCTTTATGTGTTATTAATTATTTACATTTTAGTGAGTCTTAAGGTGTATTTTCAACTAAAATGTGATGCTCTGCAACAGGTTTAGAGTGGACTAAGCATCCATTGAACACATCTGGATGCAAAGGTCAAAGGTTGAAATTCTGGTCGTCTTTCCTCCTTCTCAGGTCAATAAATGTATTCAGTTGGGTAATAATTCACAGATGTAACCAGAGCCTACTAACCAGTTAAATTGTATTAATGCATTGTCTTTTTGTGGTAATTAATTATTAAAGTTTTAAAGGTGCCACTGGTTGATCAGGAATCTTTGATCTTTGCTTGGCTTATTAAAAATGTTATTGGGAAAAAAACATGTTATCGATGTAAAGGGGAGATATAAGCTGCTTTATTCATTCAGATGTTTGTAGTTGGCACAGCATCAACACATTTATTCCGGTGCAGTACTGTTTCTCTTCAGTGGTAAATCATTCCTGAATTAAGGTAGTTTTTTTCCTTCAAAAAGATTCCTTTCACAATTATTTGTGTTTTGGCTAAATGTATTTAATTCATTCCAATTTCTCTTTATTACGCTTTTTATTCTTGACTATGAGAGATTTATTTATTATTGTGTTTCAGTTGTCCCCAAAAAATCTTGTTTTTCATGCAGAATTTTTATTTCAAAAACGACAATTGCAACGGTATTCTTTGTCACAACATGTTTTGTTTAAATAGTGTTTTACAATAAATTGTCAATTTTGCGAATTAACATATTTTGAAACATTCGTTATGCTTGGTTGAAAATGTTGGCATCTTTAATGATAATATAAATTTATTTGGACGTTTTCTAAAGCACTGAAAGCTGCATATTGCCACCTCAGAGATTGTCGTGTTGTAGAGAGAGGGAGTGCAAGGCAGCCATCTTGTATCAGAACTACAGCGGTTACACATGCCACACATGTCTCACTCTGAATCAGAGTACATACTTTAGGTGTGAACTTCCACCAGCCCACCTGTGATGTATGATCTGCATCCCTCTACATGGCCCACACGCCCCACATTCACAGGAGCAAGAGCAGCGGCCGCGCCTTCTCGCACCGGCAGCCAGGTCCTGGAACGGCCTCACCCTCCACCTCCGAACAGCCCCCACCCTACAGGCATTCAGGAAGGGCCTAAAAACCCAGCCCTTCGACTAATCTACTCAGCAGCAGCACCCCCAACCCCCAGCGCCTGGATACCCTCACGGGTGATAAGCAGCACTCTACAAATCCTGATTGATTGATTGACTTAAGCACATTCCTGGAATTGGGAGCCCACAATGAATGAATGAATGAATGAAGGATCTTGTATAGCGCACGGCTACTCAAACAAGAGTGTCCCGGCGCCAGAGGTTCACGCATGACAGGACCCAGAGGCAAGACTGGTTCTTAAAGAGCCAGGTTTTGAGGTGTTTCTTGAAAGGTGTTAGATCAGTAGTAGCTCTCAGGGAGGCAGGAAGTTGGTTCCACGCTTGAGCGCCCAGAAGCCCAAAAGATCTGCCTCCCACACGGGCCAATCGTACTTTGGGGATGCAGGCGAGGTCAGAGGAGGAGGATCTTATAGGTCTGGCTGGTGTATAGCGGCTAGTGCGCTTATTGAGATAGCTGGCCCCCTTGCCGTGAAGGGCTTTGAAGAATATCACCAGGGCCTTAAACTTAATCCTTTTCTTCACTGGGAGCCAGTGTAGGGCCTTAAGGTGAGGGGCCATGTGCATCCTGGGCTTAGGTCCTGGCCGTGGGGTTTTGCACCACTTGTAGGCGTTGGAGGAGATAACCAGGCAAACCCAGGTACAAGATATTGGCGTAGTCCAGTCTAGAAGTCACCAGAGCCTGGACCACTATTTTTCTGGTGTCTGGTGGGAGAAGCGGGAGGAACTTTTTTAACATGCAAAGCATGCCATAGCAAGTGCCTACCAAATTAGTTGCCCAGTAATGTGCAGATTTTCAGGGTCTGTATAAGGTGTCTGGTAAACAGAAGGCCAAGAGGTGCTGGGTGGATTTGTGTGATCGGGGGGTCTCACCATATCGGTTCCCGTTTATCGTGGGATATCAAATCTTATTAAGATGGTGACCACCCCCCCTAACTCCTTCCTTTATTGTTTTATTAAATTAAGTTACCTTTGCCATTTTTTTTAATTAATCACTCCTGACACTTAGGGGCATATCGCCGATTTATCGGCACTTTAGCGCCGCAAAAGTGGCGATAGATTTATCGCCCTATTCTCAAGCTGGTGCAAACTGAAGATATCGGCAGTTTTCCAGCGACAGCTTCCGCAAAAAACATCGCCACGGATGAGAGCGACAACTAACTCTAATGATATGCAGAGTAGGCATTCCCGTGCAAAAACACACGAAAACACCACTTCGCGATATTCTCAACGACCAGCCAGATCTGCGATGCGATACAAAAACAGGCGATAAGGCGCGTTAGCAGCAGGGATTTAACACCTGCCTTTTACTGGTGTTAAGCAGGACGACAACCTGCAGTATGAAAGGAAGCCCAGCCCAGAGCCACATCTGAAGACCAACACATGTCATGGAGCTACTGATCATGCAGCTCGGAGACCCAAGAGGTCCACAACACCCACCGCCACCACCCTCAGGCCCCCCCCACCCCCAGACTACCACCGAGGCAGCGCAGAACAAGACAGCTGACCTTCCGAAAACAGCATGGCCCCTCAGCCACACAATTGCAGAATGTGGGGAGAGGTGGGAACCAAGTATGTGTGAAGGAGGCAAGTCACCCATGAATAAGAATGCACACAATGCCAAGTGTGGCGGTGATGTGCTGGACAGACTTCAGTATGCAGAGCACAGACATGTCCATGTGGGCATATACTGCTGGTGTTTGTAGTGTTGTGGACAGTGGACGCAACCAGGTTACCTCAGGCAGTGGGGAAGACCTCGGTCATGTAGCTGTGTCGTCCGCCCCTGTAAGAGTAAGCGGAGTGGGCTTGTCCGGCGAACGCCAGTCCAGCGTAGGAGTGTGAATAAATAGTCCGGGGCTCTGGGCGTGGTTCACTTCCGGGATGGCCAACGTGTCTGCCAGGGCGGCGCCCCTCACCCTGTCACGAGTCCGCCGCCGTGACCGCCAGCCTCCTCAGCCGATCGCTGGCTTCCGCGACACAGGCCCCCAGCGCACCCAGCGGCACAGCACCGCGGAGTTATGTGTGTGCTGACTACTGCCTTTGGCCTACACTGCGGTCAGCAGTTCCCCCAATTCAAATTGAGTCTTGATTTATTTATGGCGCAGTCCAGTAGGCAACAGACATTGCTTCCAGTGCGGCCCGCCTGGACGACGCATCATCGCAGGCTGCGCACCCGCTGAGCGCTTCAGGTGCCACTAACTCTGTGCAGCTCAAGTCAACGCCACGTGGCTGTGGGCCCTTGCTGACCGCTGCCTTCGGCCTCTACTGTGGTCAGCAGGGCTCACACATATCGAATCCAATCCTGACCTGCAAGGACACGCCATCATCGCTGGCTGCACACCATCTGAGCGCTTCAGGTGCCACTAACTCTGTGCAGCTCAAGTCAACGCCACATGGCTGTGGGCCCTTGCTGACCGCTGCCTCCGGCCTACACTGCGGTCAGCAGGGCTCACACATATCGAATCCAATCCTGACCTGCAAGGACACGCCATCATCGCTGGCTGCACACCCGCCACCACCGCCAGGACCACCTCCAACCAACAACTGCCAGAGTCGGAGGAGTCTTACAGCCAGCCTATCAAAGTTGCTCACACCTGTCTTGGATGCCATCATCAGCTTGACACCCTGCTCAGCTCTTCAGGTGCCACTAACTCAGTGCACCACAAGTCATGGACCCTTTATGATTGAGTCTTGTGTGTGTGATGTCAGAGCTGGTGCCCCTACCTCAGTGCACCACAAGTCATGGATCCTTTATGATTGAGTCTTGTGTGTGTGATCCAAAGATCACTGTTCTAGTTGTTGCCAGCACCAGCCACTCCCTGAGGGCTGGCTTACACTCACCCCACACCCATCAGGCACAGGCGTCACTGTACATGTGACCCTGGTAATAAAAAGGGGCTGGGCGCACGTGCCCGTAGCCAGTTCCGCTATCTATCTAAGTGTGTCCTTGTGGTCATTATGTATGCATGATGGCCACGGGCCCTACCACATTACATTGTGCTGTGGACAGCGGATGCAACCATGTCACCTCAGGCAGTGGGTAAGACCTTGGACACGTAGCTTTTTCGTCGTCCCCTGTAAGCGTAAGCGGAGTGGGCTGGGCCGGCGTACGCCAGTCCAGCGTAGGGGTGTGAAGAATTTGCCCGGGGCTCTGGGCGTGGTTCAGTGTTGGCCTGGACAAGGAAGTGACTAATGCGTGTGTCTCTGTTGTAGTGTCGGCGCCACCCGGCCCGCAATCGACAATGTTGCAATGTAGCATGCACCCGGAGGGCGGGCTCGCAAGAACGGAGAAATGAAGGAGCGCAAGACCGCTCGGGGTCTTGGCTCTTACATGCCAAGTGTTGTGTGTATCTGTATTGCCGCAGCATGAGCCAAATGCCTAGCCTTAATCGCAGCGCGAGTTCAGCCAGGCATGAACTCTACATCTGTGTCCGCCCTATCCTTACCATAGGCCTACACTCACGTGGCCGCCCACCTTCAACGGCCAACATCACAGTGTCGTTGTCAGGCTTGTGGACATGTGCAGACAGGCATAACAATGGTGTGCCGTAGGAGTGCAAGTGATGCAACCGCGCAGCGCACACAAGTAAATAGGCTCGGGGGGAGAGAGGAGCAGCTGTGAGGCAAAGTAACACACAGTGATGCCGCTCAATTGCCACATGCAAGACATGTCAAACATGAATCCCAAAGTCGCACACATCCCACCCCACCCCCAACAAGCCATATCACATCACATTTCCTGAATGCAAGCAGATGACAAACTAACATTAGGGATGAAAGCTCCTTTGTCTGAACTATCAGGCGGAAGCACATCTGCACCTCCGACCTCGGAATTGCATGTGCCCGGCACCCCCTGACAAATACTATAGCAGCTGATGACGACTCCCACACTACGCACAGCCCGACGAAAGACCAATGTATACACACCCCACACACAGAAGTCCTTGCTCGAAGTTATCTTGCATGGAATGGCCTTCACACTTACTCCCACACCATCCCAGGCGTACAACTGTTGCACACTAAAACAACTAATTAATCCGAGCTGTGGCATTTCATCCACAGAACTGGCGCAGGTCAGAACAGTGCCGCTTCAACCAGAGCCACTAACGCAATGGCAGAACATCCCGGACACATGCACAACCCCTGTCACGTGGAACTGTACTGTGCACGTATGCTGTATTTACTGGGGGCACTGCCATTGGCAGTGCTGCGGATCAGTTACCAGCTAAGCTTCCGCCTTGCCAACGTCACCTGCGTTCAGCCTGTGTTGCATTGTCGATTGTGCATATTCGAGTGGTCCATGGATGTCTGCCTATCCAACAGGACTGTAGCTGAACTGGATTTTGACATGTGTGTGCGCCCCCTGTTGGCCCACGACCAGGAGTGTCACAGTGATACCCGTTTATGGGATGCCTTGATACTTGGCATACATGCTGGCAGGTGGACCTGGGAGATTGCACAACTCCTCGTGTGCAGTGACCACATTGAACCGCTCCCCTATTGGGCTGTAGTGCTAATTGGTGAAAGGGGGTGGACGCAGCACATCTGTCCGGACCTGCTAATGGATTGCCTCGCCGTCCAGTTTGATGAAGTCGACAACGACCTCATGTTGGAAATGAAAGCCTACGAAGCTGCAATCGCTTCCATGGACGAGTAACTACGTACCTGCAGCCTCAACAGAATGGAACCCATTGCACATGTCCCAACACCTTGTTGCATCTTGGAGATCTGGTCACATATCCCACGACAACAGTGGACATGGCTGCATTCGCCTGGACTCCGAATACATGAGCGGACAACAACGTGGGTTAACACACACCTGTGAAAGGTGAGGCACTCCCCCGGAGTGGACAGCGGCGCTTGGCAACGTTCCTCATCCTGACATACTACTGCATTGGTCGCATGTTGTGGCACTTATCTTGCCCGTACTGACACGCATATGCTAATAAAGTCTACGCACCTTCACTTGTATTCAACTGTGATGAGTGTTGATTTGAATGACAATGTGTGTCTCACTGCCTATCTGGGTCACGGCCATCCATGCGCATTGGTAGCATTACCCAGGGAGTACCTTTTTGTGGAATCACTGTCCCTACATTCATCCATACTTTCATACTTGATTGATCATAGCCATGACACATCTGTGTGAATTAGAATGTTTTATTCGCATTCAGTGTAGTGTTGAAGCTGGAGCAGTACAGGGCCATGCAAACCCCACTTTACATTGTTGCCCCGTGGAGGGCCAGCCAGAGTCCTTTAGGGATTGACAAGTTCATCGGAAGAGGAAGACTTCAGTCTGCAGTGTGATTGCTGTGTCATTGGTAACCAAACAAAATATGGCAGTCCATGTCGAGGTCCAAGGTGAGTGTCGCTGAGTGTATCGGGGGACAGTGGAAGGTGTTATTCCAGGGCATGATGCAGAGGGCAGAACCAAGATGAAACAGGCCATATGCCGGAGATGAATGCTACCACTTCATTCTTACCACAAAGCCAGATTCATCATCATCTTCGTTCTCTGATGTGTCAGGTGCCTCACATGTGGGTGGTGGTGTTTAGTCTGCATCACTGTGTGGCACTGACACATCAGGGGCCGGAGGTGGAATGTCTGCCGCACTGTGTGGCACTGACACTTCAGGGGGCGGAGATGTGGATGGAGTAGTAGCAGCAGCATTCATCCGCGCCAGACCTTGTGGCGGCAATGCCATGACGAGGATCTGCAGGGCATGGAAGATCACAGCTACATCTCGCTGGTGTGCAGCCGTGGCAAACATTCTTTCCGCCTGCATCCGCTCCAAGCTCTCCATCATTCTCCTTATGTGTCCCAACTCCCGGCTGACATCGCTGGAGCCACTCTGACTAGACAGTTGTTCTTGGCTCAGAGTCATGACTCCAGCTATGTCAGCCATGGATTGTTGGAGAGCATGGAGCGGACAGTGGGTGTCCGTTAGGGACTGTAAGTCGTCCCTGATGGGACTTAGACACCCACGTATGGCATCTAGTTTGGCTGCCATGAGGTCAAACCCCACCCGCAGCTGATCAGCCATCTTCTCCTGGCACCCTAACACACGGCGTTGGAATGCCATGTGTTGGTCGTGGGGGTCCTGGGAGCCAGCCGTGGTGGTGGGTGCTTCCTGCTGTGTGGTCTGTG
The DNA here is from genome assembly GCA_963921515.1 of Calotriton arnoldi. Classification (NCBI taxonomy): domain Eukaryota; kingdom Metazoa; phylum Chordata; class Amphibia; order Caudata; family Salamandridae; genus Calotriton; species Calotriton arnoldi. Next base: position 3,424,569 of record CAWUFW010000191.1, read on the forward strand.
CAGGGGGTGGGGTCTCCTCGATGCAGCTGGGCTGCCCTGCTCCTGGAGGTGGGGTGCCGAAGCTGTCCATGAGCTGTTGGAGGGCGTCGGTGTCGATGTTGTGGAGATCCTCTTCATCATCAGTGCTGAGTTGTTGGGTCTGCTCTGCAGGAGGTGTTGATTCTCCCTCTGCAATGTGAAGGGGAGATGCAGATTGACATTGTGTTCCCATGTATGTTCACGCATTGTACAAGTTTACTAACAGACTGCATGACAATGTACATTGTGACTGTTTGTGAGTAGATGCCTATTTGATCCGGGACAGTGACATTTCTACACCATCAGGGATGTGAGGTTGTACTTGTACATTATCATCTCACAGTTTCCTGCTATGTCAAATGCGAATGGCCATTTTCTACACACAAGTGGCAGCAGTTGTGTCCTCTGTTCTGTTGTGAAAGTGTTGCAGTTTGTACCACATTGTTGTCAATGTTGAGGTGCTCTGATTCTTATGTGTGTGTGCTGCATTGTGGGTGTGTTGCCCCTTCAGCTCTGATTTGGCTGGCCCTTATCCCTTTCAGGCGGTGTGTCTTTCACTTCTGTGCTTATACAGTGCTGAGATATTGCAGACTTGGGTAAATTGGGCTCTTGGTCGGAGTTGTGACTCTTGGGCATGGTTTGTCCGCAGATGTGCTATACTTCATTGTGCATGTGTGCCATTGTGCCCATCTCCCCCCGTCCCCCCAGTCCCTGGTCGTTACTCACCCTGTTGCTGTTGGCTCAGGTCATGTTGTGCAGTGTCCGGTCCCCCAAGTCCTGCCACCGTCTCCCCAATGATGACTCGGGTCACCATTTCCTCCATCTCATCCAGCTCCTGGTGTGTCGCTGGACTCCCACCTCCAATCTGCATTGCTGCTTTCAGGTTGGCTGCGAGTTTCAGCTTGGGTTTGCGCTTCACATCAGTTTGGCGCTTCTTGCAGTCGTACACTTCCCTTCTCTTCACTCTGACTGTATTCACCTTGGCCAAGATGGACTGCCATATTGTATTTTTAGTTGCCAATGACACAGTGGAGGTGATGAACAGTTGGTGGTGGTGTTCTATCACCTCCCTAATGAGGATCTGGTTTTCCTGCGTACTGAAACGCGGGTTCCTCTTCTTCTTCTACTTGCCCTTCATTGACCCCGAGGTCCCAGGCTGGTCCTCCGTGGGGCTTGTGGGGTTCTGGTTGTTCTCTGTACTTGCTCCGGCTACCTCCATGGTGCTTAGCAGTTGTTTGTGTTTTGTTTGTGTGTTTTGTTGCCGCTTTTATAGTGGTTTTTCCCGCCTGACTTGTGGGACTTGCAGGCCTGGCGCTGCTTATCGCTGAATTTTTTATCGCAGTTGGGCCCATCGCAACTTTTTTCACGTTAGGGTTTAGATTTTTATCGCCGTCCCGGTAATTTTATCGCGGACATTTGACGCGTTATCGGGAAACTATCGCATGCTACAGCCGTGTTGAGAATACGACGTTAACACAGAGTTATTTTCCCGCGATAGACGGCGATATGAAAATTTATGTTAGCCTATTTTGGCGATGATTATCGCACGTTCTTGAGAATATTCCCCTTAATTTGTTTTATTATGATGCCGATAATAAATGCATTGTATTTATTAAAAAACATTTGTAATATAAAACCATCAAGAAAGTAAAAAAATATAGAAACCACCGGCTGGCCTGATGAACAGAAACTACAAAAATATTTTTCATAGCCAGAAAGTGTCAGTACAATAAAAATAGATAAAATCACAAATTTAAAACCATTCTGGAGACAGCACATACTCTTTTGATGCAATAGATTAGAGCTAGGACTAGCCTCTAATGCGCACATTCAGTTTATTAGAATTATTACTAAGGCAGGATATGGCCGGGTCACAGATTGTTCTACACCCTTGTTCCCTAAGGATCATTCATAGAAACTTTCTTCGAAGGTCAAGCAAAGCTGGGAATAAATAGACTGAGGGCCTGATTACGAGTAAGTCATTTTTTCTGACCCGTGTGTAAACTCCTGTTTACACACGGGTCGGAATTATGGTTTGAGTGCTATTTAACACATCCGATGGTTATTGGATATGTTAAACACCTCAACATTCATTACATTTGGGCAGGTCAAACCTTGTGAAATTTAACAGAGGAAAACCATACGGTAAATACCATATCATGCGGACTTTGGTGCATTAAATACCAAAATCCACATATTATTCTCTGGAAACTTGTAATAGGTAGTATTTATTGCACCTAATAAATAACGAGCAAAGTGGGATCCTTATTTACCAGGTGCGTTAAATAGTTCCTATACTTGTAACCAGGGCGATTCTGCAGCACCATAGCATAGGCGACACGATCTACCCTTCTGGTCCGCCTTTGACCAAACACCTTCAACCTGAAGAAATGGAATGTAAAATACCCTTAAGTGAAAACAAATTTCCTTCTTGAGGGTAAATTTGAATCAAGATAAATCTGTCTTTCACAGAATAAATGTGTAGATCGTAATTCGAATGTTTGTATAATAAAGATAAAGAGAGATTATTTTGATGAGGTTTTTATGAAGATTTCAAAATTTATTTACGCAGAGTTACCAACATATTAGAAAGAGTCTCCAAAGTTAGAAGGTGATATTTTAGAAGTATAATACTTGTGTGGTTGGACAATAATGATTCAGAAAGCTTATTTATAAATCAAGGATTTTAGGGGATCCTAATCCGAATATGCGCACCTACAAATGAAGTTAATAAATGGAATTGTGTAGCATCTAAAGAAACCAAAGAGAATAGACCTAATTCAAGACATACACCACTGTGGGGAGCAGTCAGTGCTTAATTTGCAAAAGAATGAGTGAGTGACGGTGGCCAAAGTTCTGCACAGAAGCCTGCGGCCGGTGCTCTTGAAAATCAGCGTGCCGAATACCAAGGCTGCGTATTGTTGAATTCACCTCATGCCTCTTTAATCCACTACAGACACTTCTGCCCTGTTGTCTCATTCTTGGCGGTCCCCGTTTTCTCCCTTTGTACCCGTATTCTGTCTTTCTCTTCCTCCTTTTTTCCCGTTTGTGTGTTTTTTTCTCTTTTGCTCGCTGTCAATGTCTTATGAGGAAAACTAAGTGACAGTCTCCAAAAATGAGTGCTGGTGGGCCCCACTGACATTCACTGGCTCAAATTAAGCACTGGGAGTAGTAGATATTATGTTGATTAGAGAACAAATTTATTGTATAGACATCATGTCCTGGTTAAAACCTTTTGGAAGCTAATACAGTAGAGACAGATGATGATGTTAGGACTAATTTGAATGCTTCTGCACTGACAGAAGGGCCTAGTACTGGTCCTCCATATTTAATGGAGAAGCTCTCATTGCTTTGACTATGTCTTACTCCTTGAAGACAAATGACGGGTCTGGTTCAATTAATGGTCAATGGAAACTCCCAAATACGGGTAAATTATCACATGGTCAAGAGAAGGAGAATAGTTTGTACACTTAAGTTCATGATTCAAACGTGACAAAAAGACATATCTTGGTTTTTCGATAAACGTATTTTTGAGCTGTTAGGCCTATTATATTATTTTAACTGACTAAGGGCCTGATTTTGAGTTTGGTCGGCAGAGGACTTTACCCCTGCCATACCAAGGGTCCACATCCTCCAAATAAAGAGTTGTTCGCTGACCCAGTGGACAATTCTAAACACTGCTATGAAACACTGTCACAACGGTTCCTGTCAATATTGTAAAAGTTTGATGAATGGCTCCATCAAATATGACGTCTAGCCACACAACTTTTACAAAGTTTTACATTTTCAAAAACAAACTCCCAAAACGTGAGTTTGTTATTAAAAATGTAAAACTAATTACCCACACATCATGGGAGTTGTCTCCCATGATGTGGCTCTCATTATTTTATTTTTTTACTGTCCCTCACCGCCAGATTATAACTGGTAGAGATGAACACCCAAAAAAAATAACACTGTTCACTTGAAATCAGGTGGATGGTGCTATATTTAAGCCTCCGACGACCCGTACTCCAGCGGGCCGTCAGAGCAGTATGTCAGCGATGGAGCCGGTGTAGGCTCCGTTGCTGACATACTTAAGGTCCGGCAGTGGGCAGATTGAAGGTTTAGCGCAAAGGGTAATCCATTGCAGTTTATGGTGGAGTCCCAAGTGTTGCTTTTCCCATAAGAATTTCTGTTCAATGACACCCCAAAATGACTTGTCACCAAAATCGCTTGGACCTGAAGTTCATGGTTTGTTCAACTTTAGTGTTTTGCTTTGATCCATCCTCTCTATATTCACTAATAGGAGAGGAAGATACACTCAATCACATCCTCCTATGCAGTAAATAATATCACAAAGGGTGCTTGAATGCACAGAGTAAACTTATAGCGACTTTCTTAGGCAATATACAGCAGACCAGGGAACTTTCTAAGTGTGAGAAGCCGCACCTACTCCTTAACTAATGTGCTACTACAGGAGAGGTGCCCCCGATCATGACGTGACACCCCAGAATAGGGTATAGCACAAGACAGGTACGAGAACCTTACACTTCATGATTATGCATGGAATGTATGCAGTAGTTAGTCAGGGAGTTGTTAGGCCCTGAAGAAGACCTTGGCCCACTGTTGACTCATAAAACGGTCGAAACATATCGGCAATAAGAATGGATTGATGAATTATTGTACTTCATCAAAAATCCTCCCGAAACCTTCTTTTATCCGTATCTGGTATATGCTGTCTACTAATTAAAGTGGGCACCTTGCACCAGTCCAAACGACCCTTATTGATGATTAGGTTAAAGACAACCTTTATTGAAAGCTATCCTAGTGGTAGCTATGGAGAGCAGCCTTCAGGCTAAGTCTCGAAGGAATGTAAAGCAGCTTGTTTTACCAGATCATAACCTCCTGAATGACCAAATGAAAGGAGAACCACACAAGGAATATATAAAATATATGTATTTATTACTAAACACTCTCTACTAACCTCTTTATGAGATTAGAGAACAAAGCACACAATATTAAATCACTAGAACGACAGTAAATAGCCCGATACACAGTGGGCTCCAGGGGGAGACCAAACCATATACTAAGAAAGTGGTATAACAACCACGACTTGACTATACACAGTGCCTTGAGCACGTAGAATTGGGGCCCCTAAGGAACCACCCAAAGTAGTGACCCAGGGGACCCACGGAGGACGGGTGCAGTGTGTGAACACAGGCGCGAGCTCCGTACAACTCTATGAGAAAGTCGCAGTTGGAAATTTAAAGATTAAGGACACTTCGGAGAGGACTTTAAGCAAACCCAGCTAAACATAGAAGGTTCTAAGGCCAGCATCCTTGAGAGTACCGAGGTACCCGTGTTACCTATCCCAGAAGAGCCGGGTGCATAGGGGTCAAGTGATGTCGGAAACCTTCGTCGTTTTCAATGGCGTGATGCGGAAAAGTGCTGCTGCCGTGAAGATGATAAGTGTCCGGTGTGATCCAAGCCTGGATCGGAGATGAGAAGAACCTGAAAGCAGAGGGGACAGAGTCTGGGTCACTTCACAGTGACCAGGGGCACGATAGACGAATGCCCACCGATGTCGGGTGTTTCAGGTGCGAAGAGGTGAAGCTTGACTCTGCAGCCACGGGGACCAGGAGACGTTGATGATGACCAAAGTCTGGAGGTGAGCTGTTCCACAAAGGATGTCGAGTGCTGGGGGGTCAGTGTCCGGATTGAACACCAACAAGCCTTGGCAACTGCAACCCACACGGTCAGAGGAAAGATGCTTCTGTGAGGACCAGCAAGGTCCTGGGGACTCTCCAAGCTATGGAGAGTCAGGGCATGTCTGGAGCAACCAGGAAAGCCCACGGAAAATCAAAGTTACCTTCACAGGGACCCACAGGCCAACGGACCAGGGATCGCGAAGGGACCTCGAGCTGAATCACTAAATACCTGCCCACGGAACATTCGTGGAGTGTAGGCTGGAAATATTCAATGGAATTACTGCTCGGGGTCAGGACTACAAGTAGCCCAAAGCACAGCTTCAGGGATTGCCGAAAAAGCATATGCTGCTGCAAATGTACACGGTGCACAGGGGTACGGGTTGCACGGTCCCCACGAGGGATACGGGCCTCAGAATTGCTGTGAGCGCAGATCAACCTCAGAGACCTTGGGAACCCACCTCCTGTGTTGCAGAAATCTTCGGAGTCCTCAGGAGCTTGGGAGATGCAAACTGGTCAGATGCGTTTAGGTGCCTGCCTTGCAGGGGAGTAACTCCTTTACTCCAAGGGAGATTTCTTCAGTCGTCCAGCGTCGTGCAGATCGTCGAAGTACTTGGTTTCTGTAGCAGAGTTTAGTCCAGGTAAAATCTAAAGTCCTGTAGTCAGGGGTTCCTACTTTATACCCAAGGAAGGGGTGAGACAAACTCTGGGGACCCACCTGTGGGAGGGTCAGGACAGGGGGGTGGCTACACCCATGTCCTTTGTCCAGTTTCGTGCCAGAGCAGGAGCAAATGGCTCCTGCAACCGGTTTGAGCTGGACTATGCACAGGGACACCAAATGTGCCCCCAGTGCAGACATGAAAGCACTCTCAGAGTGCACCCACCCAGCCCCAATACACTAAAGCCTGTCTGGGAGGTGGTCACACCTCCCTGTGACAGGAAACCTATTGTCCAACCTTCCCCTGCCGGAGTTTCATCCAGCAGCAGGAGGGCAGACTCGTGTCTGTGGCTGGCAGCATCCATTTTGTGATGCCAGGGTCAAGAAAGCTGGTACCGGGTGTACCGGTGTTGTCATATTTCTCCCTCTAGGAGGGTGGAATCATACCTCCACACCAGTTACTGGTGTGGAGGTATGATTCCAAGGTGTTTCCATGCAGCCGTTTTAAAGTTAGCATTTACCGCGAGGTTATAATGCACTTAAGTATATATGGTTGGCTGCATCACAAACAACCCCGGAGAATAGGTTCCGAAGGCTGCAGAGGGGCTCTGCTCATGCATGGGCACCCTCTCACATAAAACCCAGCACCCCGCCTTCAGGATTGATAAGGCCTGCCATAGGGGTGACTGATAGGTTTATATGTGCAGTGATTAGGATAGATATAGTGAACCTATATCTAAGTAAGGGGTGCATGCACCACCTTACACAGGCTGCTGTAGCAGACCTGTTGTGTCATTTTAAATGGTCTCTCAGGGGTGGCATAATACATGCTGCAGCCCCTGGGAGGCCTCTGGGGTACCTAGGCCCTGGGTACATAGTATACCATATACTAGGGACTTATAAGGTTACCCCAGAATCCAATCTGGAGTGCACCTAAAGTACTTGCAATCAATTTAGAGGAGAAAGCAGATAGACTGGGGTCCTGATTAGCAGGATCCCAGTCAGACTAGTCAAAAACCAGCAAAACACCAGGAAAAAAGTGGGGGTAACCATGCAGTCAGATTCCACCTTCCTACAGTACCCTTAAGTATTTTTACTACTGGATCACTGCTTAAGTCCAGAATAAGAATTATATAACAACTTTGTATGAGGTTGAGTCCGCCAGAGTATTCACCTACTCTGGTGTGGTGAGGATGCCTATGATGAAGCACGCCACGATAAGTTGTAGGTGAGGCACCCCCTCCAGTATCTTCTGGATATCTCTGGTCTATAGTGAGTATTACAACCTGTACCTAAGACTGTTGCTATAAGTTTAAAGCACCTTTTATGAAATTATTTATCAGATCCATCCACTGCCTGTTTGACTTACAGTTGTGTTTACAAAGTGACTGCTAGGAGACTGCAGTGAACCTCACTGTGAAAATAAAATGCCTGGCCACAACTTACCCCCAGGATTGGCTCGGATGATTCCCGCAGGGGCTGCCAGAGAGGCAGAGGGATCCTAATGCACAAGTAAAGACATCCAGGAATGAAAATTCTCTTTATGTCCGAGCAAAAGCGAAATAGTTTCTTTTCTATCCTCTGCCTACATAGTAAGGAGTTTCACTGGGAGGGAGCGAACAGAGAGAAAGAGCTTTGACGCTGCGGCTTGTATCAAACAATCTGTCCCCGAAACCTACCCTAGGCAGCTGCAATTTCTTCAGGTGAAACGCAGGGGTCTGTCCATGTGGACAATGTAGAGAGCCTGGAATACTATTCTTTGCCTATCGGCAGCCAGTGGCCAACTCTCTGGTGGTAAGAAATCATTGTTCGTCTGCAGTCTGACCACAACTCTGTATTTAATGAACACTCCTCAGGAGATAATCAGGGCCCCCCCAAAAAAATTTCAGTAACACAAACAGGATCCCACCAGGCAGTCACTGGCCACAATGTGGATGCTTCTGCTAAGCTCTGCTGCAATTTCCTTCAGTACCTTCAAGTGGTATAGGACTTCCCAGTGACATCATCTCTGAATCAGAAAATAACCCGTGCAACCAATTCTCCGCTCTTTAGCGTGTTTGTGACATGGTTGTGCCAATGTCATGTACGCATGCTCAACACGGACACATATGTATGCAAGACATATATGAACCTTGTCCCTTTAAGAAGCCAGCATAGGTCATTGCTGAAGGCCATGTGCTGTGCACCTGATTTACATTTGAGTCCATATGTCCTTGTGTGCAGTGAGCCTATGAGATATGGGTGCATGCCAAGCCTTGTATGCCAATGCCCTGTAGGTAATGGGCACAAAGCTTCACTTTGGACCATGTCCACTCTCCAACTATTTACAGTCGTGATCACTCTGCATCACACATTTCTCACAATGAAAGCATTGTTATTAACTTGTTTGTGTTAACAATGGAAAAGGTCTGATGGCTGGGATCAGTCACACCAGATATGACCCATCAACAGGCTAACTATTAATGATGCTTTGTCAGCAGTGGAGGCTGGTGACATTTCAAAATGGTGAGTCATAAAAGGTGGGTGCAAGATTTACGCAGCGGGCGAGCGAGCTAGCCTGACTCACATAAGGAGTTTCGGGGGGTTTGGCAGGAATGCTCCGTATTTAAGAAATACGGTGCCTTCTTGTCCTTTCTCCCTGCACTGGCACCGTTTCGGCAGCGTAGCACCAACGTAGGCACCCTTGCACCAAGGTGCAAGGGTGCCTCTGTTGCAAAACAATCCTGTGAGGCGTTTTCCTCTTTCTATGTTTGCTGCCGAATGCAGCACACATAGAAGAAGAAGGAACAAACGAGGTGAAATAAAGATATTTCTCCTCGCTATGCCTCACCTTGGAAGGCGTAACGATTTGGTGCTTCCCCAGGTTTACATTACTTTGTAAATCTGGGGCGGAGTCAAATTCCATGGGTGTTGCATGGGGAAACCCACCGCAATGCCCATGGAACGCCGCCAGGGTGCAGAATAAGGCAACACTGTGATTTGTGCTGCGTCGCCTTACTCATGATTAATGAGGCCACTCAAAGCCACGCAGGGTGGCTTTGGGTGGCTTCATAAATCGAAATGAGAGCCCAGCATCATGCATGTACCACTTTATGTGGTGCAAAAGTGATGCAGGGCTCTCATAAATGAGCCCCGGATTATGCACTGGCCTTCGAGCACTCTGCCTCATTAGCAGGGGGCCTCGCTACAGTGCAACTCGGAAAATGCAGTTGGACTTGCTGCTGGTAACACAGGCTAGTGAATTTGTATGCAATGAATTCAAAATCGTTTCAGGAGTGCGCATCCAGGAAGACCTTGGTGGCTACAGCCGTCGCCTACGTAACATGGGGAGCCAGGTTCGAATTTCCAGGATGATCTGCAGCCTGTGAATCCAGGAAAATCTCCCTGTGCTGATAAAATAAACAAAGAAATAATGAAAAGGAGCATATAATCAAGTATAGTACATTTATAGATTATAAACAATATAAAATTCATGCGATTTCAAACAAAATTAAAGTGCGGGGAGTCTTGAAATTTCAATGAAAATAAAGATTATATGAAGAAAAGAAATTTCAAGACTCCCCGCACTTTAATTTTGTTTCAAATCGCATGAATTTGATATTATTTATAATCTATAAATGTACTATATTTGATTATATGCTCCTTTTCATTATTTCTTTATTCTAAGAGAAGTTTTCTTCTCGTATAGTGTGACTTCTATAGCAGTGGGGTTACGAAAAGTGGAGCATTACGATTTAAACACTCATAGGAACTAATATACTGGTGCAGCCATTTAAGCCCACACTGCGGTTTCTCTAAAAAATAGTGATAAAATAAACATGTAATGTACTCTGAGTCTGTTCTTAAGCTCTCTTATGGTCTTGGTCAAGATTTGCTCTGTGTAAGACTGCCCACAAATCAAATGTTGATTGTGCGTGTCATGCAAACACTAATCTCATCCTCCAAGAGTTAAGGACAACACATTGACCTTTGATGTCAGAAAGAGATACCTATCTATTGGCTGAATTGCACAGTGTGCAACTGGAAAATAAGGTATCAGTCCCGGCTTCTCCGCTTGACCAAATTATGTGATTTGAGGCAAATATTTTATTTTACTAGCTCTTTTTTTATTTCTTTATCACATATGAGAGTACCTTCAAAATTCCATTTCAGGATGTGTGCTTTGCAAAAAGGTATCTTGTACTTGATCTAATAGACATAATATTGCTCCATCTGTAATAAGAATCTAGGCCACATAAAGGGTACCAATGACAACCCCGACTTTGCTCTTGCCTCCCTAACAGCATTGTCATCAGAGCAGCATCAGGAATGTTTCTCAGTTCATGTTTAAAAACTCTCTCTTTAAATAAATACTTCTCAATGCCGAGGTATATTCTGATGTACTAAGATGAAACGCTCAGTGTATGATGGCCAGCCTGCAGTGCTTGGCCCAGCACTGACAGGAGGGGAAGACCAAAGAATTAAGGTCAGCAAAAAGTGTCCTGAATCTTTTACACTTAAATTTTGTGACCCAGCAGATTGATTTCGGCTGACATAAAAAAAAACAAGCTGGACTGTTACTCTGGCAGGGCCTGGAAACACATGCTCTATTAAGGAAGACAAGACAAAAAGGTACCGCTGCTCTTTTCTGTTCGCCTCAACAATGCCACCCAGGGTGCAGTTCACGAAGGGAAGACCCATGCGCCACCAGCAGAGAGCAGACACATGACCAGTCAGTGTATGACTTCCAAATAAAGCCACAAAGTGATTGGCCATGCACTTTATTTCTCCCGTCCAGCACTACATTGTGAGCATTAGTCCACGGAAACAGACCAACCTGCAAGTCCTTGACCAGAATCAATCCTTACATTGCTCCAATGCTGTTTATAAGAATAAACAGCATGAGAGCTACTCAAAGATTGGCTGGGGCAGGTGAACCCAGCACTCCAGAGGACACTGGAAGCTGTGCTGTGTTCCCTCTGGCTGCTTAACACAGCACAGGTTCAAGAAGCCTGTGGTGGGTATGTCGGGCTGGTCGTTGTAAGAAACCTGTCCATCCAACATGCAGGCCTTGAATTAAGGCCTGCAGCCTTCCTTTCAATCAACAGGATTGTCCCTCCCCACCACAAACGAGGCACCAGAGGATTGCAACACTACAGCTGCGGAATGAATGGACAAGTAAATGCAGCACAATTATATTTAATACATGAGGCGGCATGGAGGGCAACGCGCTTACGCCCCAATAGACAAGCCGCCCCTGCGTTTGGCAGCCTTAGCTTATTATGAATTTAATTGTCTCTCCAGAGCACAGGCTTTCCAGGAAATAAAATAAGACTTAGAACAAAAGAACCAAATACCAGGAAAAAGAAACATTCAATGGAAAGGTATGCAGTTCCTTTTAATAAAGAAACACTTTGACTGTGTTACCCTCATACATTTTTTTAAGGCGCCTGTTCTATTGGTACATTCCAAAAAGGCATCTACGCTCCGAAGGAGCTAAACTTCTAGCAACTCCGAGAGTTTTTAAAGCCACATGGGGTGGCAGTAGTTTTAGGGCAGCTGCCCCCAAACTCTAGAACGAACTCCCCTTTGCCATCAGATCCCTTCCAACTCTACTTGCATTCAGGAAGGCCTTGAAAACATGGCTATTTGATAAATAGTCATCTTTATCTTTACAGAAACTGGCATACTCCACGGGCCAGCGCCAAGACACCCTCGGGTAATCGTGCGCTTAACAAATTTATTAACATAACATACAATTTGTATAGATCGTGAGACCGTCTATCTTTCAAATTAAGGCCAGAGAGAGTGGTAGTTAGGCTGCTGTCTTTCTTGTTTAGCCTGGGTGATAGCAGCAGTGATAGGTTAACCCCGGAGAGTTCTACTTCCGGATTTCCCCCAGAAACAGCCCCATTTGTGTTTGTGTAAACAGTGCCATGAGGCAACATATAGAGCTTTACTCCTTTGTCAATTCCCAATGTTAGCAGCAATTTCTCACTTCCGCAAGCATAGAACTTCTCAGATGACAGATTTCGCTTCACGGAGACTAATTAAGGTCAGGCGTATGGTTTTCCAAAAGTAGCAGGTAATTGGCCCACTAAGGCGAGGCGTGCCCGACTCCCACTGGCCCCAACAGCAGGAATGCGCCCGAGCATTGGTCGCCACCTAATCCCACTCAGCTTATATTTGTGGCCAGAACTGTTGATGTAGCCTGCTACCCATACACCGAAAGTGCTTAGTGCCTCATTACGGGTACAAAGTGCTATGTAAGTGCAAATGCATAACAATGCACAGTAATGCATATTCTTCTCCTGAATCCCACCAGGAGAAGGCCCTCGCCCAATTCCTGCAGCCTACGCTGAGCTGGCGATGAGATTTCCAGGGAACAGGTCAGAAGATGCATTAGTGGGTCCCTTTCCAATTTTCTGGAGGGCAAAAAAAGTATGTGAGAAGCAAACTGCAGGGGGGTGGATATCAAGGAAGCTCAAGGAATAGAGAGCAAAACAGCACAAATCAGGAGAGAGCACAAAGAGAGAGCAGAGGGGAAACATGACATATTCATTCCATGGGTGTGAGTCTCAGTCCTTGATGCAGAGTCTTGCTGCCTGAGTATGAGTGCCACTCTTGGATCATATAGTCACTCTTTGGGTGCAGGTCTTGTGTCTTTCTGTGTAGACACCCTAACTGAGTGCCATTTTTAGGTCTGGATGTTAAAAGCGCACTTTCGAACAGACCTATTGCTTACAATATACACAGGGCAGGTTTATGTCCTCCCATGTCAACCATTTGATTTCTTCAACCAACCTCTTTAAGACTTGGTTAATTATGTCTTTGCTTAGCCTAGTGGCATATTGGCATCTCACCTAATGGTATTGGCTGCTTGGATGTATTTCTCCACCTCCACTTGAGTGCTTACCTTAAACTGCACAAGGGACTACTTTACAGCTGTAGCCACTTTGTTTTCTCATACTGTCTCCCTCCAGTGTGTCTCACTTTAAATGTGCTAAGCCTGCAGACATCCCGGCTTTGCCAAAGCTTGTTATTTTTAAGAGCAAAATATCAATCATGAACTGTAAGTCTAGCACCTTAGAGCCCTGCCTCACACTTTGTTTGAGAATCTGACTTCTTGGATCATTACTAAACCTATTGTTTGGAAGTCTCATTTCGTGCACGCCTTACTCATTTAGTGTAAGTCCACTTCGGAGCATGTCTGCCTTAGTGGAAGTGAATCTTACATGGTGGTGCAAACACTCTCTTTCTGGGTGATAGACCCATACTATGGTGCAAAGTATGTCTCATTGTATTGTCTAAGTACGAGTCTCAAATCTTGGAGTACAGTCACACTCGTGAGGTGTGAGTCTCATGTCTTGGTCTTGTTCATTAGGTGTGGGCCCCTTGAGCTTAGTGCACATTCATATTTACTTGGTGTCAGTCCCACCCCTGGGAGACCAGTGGCTTTTACAAGGTGTGACATCTTGGAGCACCATCTCATTCTTGGCCATTCTCGGTGTCCCTTTTTGCGATAACAAAGTTGTGAACAACTAATTTTGAACCAAAACCCTTCAATCTCACTCCACTTGATGGTTGGCCTTGAGATCTCAGAAGTGGTGGAGAACTTCATATCGGAGGCCTATATTTTCTGCCAACCACAGCAAACAGGAAGTTACTAACAGGAACAGGAAGTGTGCCATTCCTGAGCAATCCGAGGACTGCAATAGAATTCTCCTCCAACCTACTGCTCCTTTTGATCAGAAGACCACAAAATGACTGAGGAGAAAGAAGAGACGGCTCCCAGCTTCTCTCAGAAGGAATTAGAGCTCATAGGGGAGGGGTTGTTCTAAACCTTTTCTCAGGTGTACAGGGACCAAACACCCAGATGAGCAACATAGCACACACTGTAATTTGGCAAGATATCACTATGTCCTGCAGTGCATTGGATGTTCACATCGGTAGGGAGCTGCAAGTGCTGAGAGGACCGCCAGCACTGGCCACACCTGAAGGCACAGGATGTGCGGATGGTATTCTCCCACTTCACTTCACAGGAGGCTCCTTGAAACAGCCTTGCCGACCCTACGCGCTCTGACTCATGAACAGCAACGCAGCAGTAAGTCTTACCATATATGAAATGTATTCTTTCTACTGGTCTGAGTAGGAGGAGGCTTTGCTTCCACACCACACTCATGCTGTCATCCAAACTCTCTCTGTCTTCCAACTGTGAACATCAACTGAGCACTACACGCTTCAACCTGAGTACAGCACCATCTTCTATCAGCTCCTGTTAACATCCAAGTGGCCATGTACAGTCTGTGAGGTGTATCAAACAAGAGAATCAAATCTCTACTGATGTCATTAAGTCAACAGGCACTACAGCTGATAGGTGCACTAATATACAAGCCAACATTCCTGATTTAGGCAGGGGACTCCCAATTTTTAAGATAAAAATGTTGGACCCGATTTATAGTTTGGCAAATAGGCAACAGCGGCTGAGTACCCTCGCTGCCAAACTGAAGATCCACCCGCCTCATTTAGAGGCCGGGCGGACCTTGAGTATGTCAGCGGCAGAGGCTACTCTGCCTCTGCCACTGACATACACCCCCGGCAGCTCCACAGAGTAAGTGGTGTCAGATGTTTGGCCTGTTGTCCACCCACACTATTTAGAGCGGGTGGACAAATGACCAGTTTTCACTGTCCTTCACCACCAGGTAAAAGAAAACTGTAAAATGACTCCCACACCATGGGAGGAAACTCTTACGGCAAGGGGGTCATTGTGTTTTTCGTTATCTTATGATTCAAATACTTTTTATTTTGTTTTCTATCTTAATAACAACAGCTGCCACCTACATCCAAAGGCCGGTGAGGAATAGCAACCATTTGAAAAGTGATAACCTAAACAGAGAAGAGGAGGGAAAGGTATAGGGGAAGATTGGGAGGAAAGCATTCTACAGCGGAGAAAGAGAGTCCCAATGTGGGTCTGTTAGACCAGCAACCGTGTAGCCTACCCAAACGAATTAATCTGCCATTTGTAACGCCCTAGTGAGGTGAAGTACCCATAAGTATTTTGGACATGTTAATTCAACAAATTCAGTCACTAAAAATTTTAATGTGGAGCCCCAAGTTTTATCAAAGCGTGAAAGATTGTGTGTTACACTGGCGGTGAGTTTCTCCATACCTACAGGGTCCCATATTTTATATAGCCAATCCAGTCGGGTTGGGGTTATGTCAGTGCCCCAACGGGATAAAAGGAGCTGTTTAGCTGCGCCCAGCGCCAAAGTAATAGCTTCCCACGGCAGGATCTCAGAGGGTAGATCAAAGCATTGGGTAGCCCCAATAGTATGTAGCTAGGGAATCTGGGTAAGTCTGTCTCATAGATGGTATTGATCTCAGACTGTCCAGGATGACTGAATTTTAGGGCAGTCCCACAGTAAGTGGGTCAGAGTGCCTTCCTGTCTGCAACTCCGCCTGCAAAGCAGGTCACCACCCGCCTCCCATCGAGCCACCTGCGCTGGGGTGTAGTACCAATAATTGGCAATTTAAAAAAAAAAAAAATAATTTTTATTAAACGATTGTAACACTACAGCAGGCAAAGAGTTCAAGATTGGGTAATAACAAGACTGTACAATAGGCCCAGCAGTTATTAGCCCCAACATACACTTTGAACGTATATTTTTCCCCAATCACGTTTGTAGAAGATCAATTTCCACCCTTCCTCTCCGTAATTCCTCCACTGGGGAGACACATATATCACCCCTACATACATTCCATTTGGCCCATTTTTGATCCCATTTCTTTGGGCAGCCTCTGTGCTTAAATACCTCTTTCTCCGCAATCATAGCACTATCCATATCGTTTGCCCATCCCCGATATGTTGGCAAGTCCCCTGTTCCCCATTTCTGAGCAATATTCCTTTTGGCAAGGGTGAGCCCCAGTGAGACCCATGTACTTTCAGTGTGGGTTAAGTCGGTGGCTTCCCATATGTTGAGTAGGCAGAGCCGTGGGGAATTGGTGATATCTTTCCCACCTACCTCCTTAAGTGTGGTGATGATCCCCTCCCAGTATGGGCGGATAGCTGGACACTCCCAGAATATATGTGCCTTCCATAGCGCACAGCCTAAGGCACCCAGAGTCAGTTCTCCGCCCCATTTTGACCAGTGTGCCCGCAAAGAGGTATGCCCTGTGCTGGGTTTTTAATTGAATTAATCTTAGCCTCATTGGGATGGCTACTTCTCTTTGGGATGAGAGTGCCTCTTGCCAGTCGTCCTCCTCTAGACTCCCTACATCAGTTTCCCAGAGTTGCCGGAGACGCACCAGCGGATCCGGCTTATTATTTATTAATTTGCAATATGTTAAAGATATTGCTTTACGTGGCATGGATTCCGTTAGGAGTCTATCCTCTAGCGGAGACGCCTCGGGTAGAGCTTCACCGCTTGTTACAGTGGTTTTTATGGCATGCCTTATTTGTAGATACCGGAAAGCCTCCGACCTGGCCAGCTGGTACTCTGCTTGAAGGTCCCTGAATGGGACCATCTCGTTCCGCTTCCAAAGGTCACCAACTGACGAGATACCAATTATGTCCCATTTATCGAATCCCGGGAATTTACTCAGCGTACCCAGTTGCTCGGTCTCCCAAAGAGGGGTGGTCAGTGATATTTTCTAGTGCCATCCCAATTTTTTTGTTACTTGGTGCCAAATTGCTACTGTGTGAGCCGTGGGGTCTGTAAGGCGTTGGTGCTTAGGGTTAGAATAAAGTGCTCTCTGATAGCCGCCCGGGCTCATTATCCATTTGTCTGTCTGGAATGCAGGCTCAGGCGGTGGGGCATAGACCCATTGGTTAATAACTGCCAACTGGGAGGCCCAATAATACTGTTTGAGGTCGGGTAAATCGATTCCCCCGTCATAACACCCTCTCGTCAGTTTATGTGTTGCAATACGTGGGTTTTTCCAATCCCATAGTAAAGCCCTCACCGCGCTCTCTATGCTGTTGAAGTGTGTGTCCGGGACCCTGTAGGGGGTATTCTGCAACACATACAGAAATCGGGGTAGAGCCAACATTTTAAACAGTGCCTTCCTGCCCAGGAGGGTCAAGGGCAGGGTTCTCCAGTGGAGCACGTCATTGTGAAGTCTCGTAAGTGGGGCCTTGAGATTAATGTCATAGAATCGGGACTGATGCTAGGTTACGTATATACCTAGATATCGGAATCCCTCAGTCGCTACAGTGATGTTATGGTCTTTGGGTATCCGTGGTGGGGGTCCCTGAAGCATGTACAATATGGAATTTGTCCAGTTGATAGTATAGCCTGAGTGCTTACTAAAAATTGCAAAGATCTGGAGAATCCTATGGATCGAGGCAGTTGGGGCCACAACATATAATAAAACATCATCTGCATAGAGGGAAATTCTATCCTCATGCTGTTCAGTCCATTTCAACCCTCTGATAATGGGGTCCCCCTTACCCATATTGCCAGTGACTCCAATATCAAGGCAAATATGAGGGGTGACAGGGGGTAGCCCTGTCGGGTTCCTCTTCCTAGTCGAAATCGCCGGGATGTGTGTTGGTTGACAACTATTTGTGCTGCCGATTCTGCATATAGTAATTTTACCCAGTTTATAAATGTAGGGCCGAAACCCATGCGCTCGAGGACAGCAAATAAATAAGGCCACTCGATTGTGTCGAATGCCATTTTTGCATCCAGTGACAGCAGGGCCGCATCTAATAATGAGCAATTTTGAGGAGCATCTCCTTTCCTTTCGTGCTGCATGAGGAGGCCCTTGCTCTATGGACAATGTCTTGCCATTCCTTGGGAGAGAATTCACGCTCGCAATCAGTTTCCCATCTATGTTGCGCTGGGGTTTTTGTGTGATGAAGTGGTGCGGTAAGGTAAGAGTATACGTCTGAGAGTAGGTGTTTGTCTGGAGGACCAACTGGCATGTGGATATATCTGGGGTTGTGTGACCCAGTGTCTGAGAGCGAGGTATTGCCAGTAAGCCTCCTGAGGTATGCCATCCTATGCGGAGTTGGACGAAGTCCATCACCCCCGACTCGTCAAAGAGGTCCCCCACCCGCTTACAGTTGGCTTCTTTCCATTTAATGAATGCCTCTCCCTTCAGCGCTGGGGGGAACTCCGGGTGACCAATGACTGGACTCAGTGGTGAAGTCGGCGTAGAGAGGCGACATGCAACTTGTAACCTGTCCCACACTCCCACCGTGGCTCTTGTTACTGGGGATATATACACTCCAGCTGGTCATATTTTCCAGATATGGATCCCTGCCACTGCACGGTCTATAAAACACCAGTGCTTTTCAGACTCAGTGCGGTACCATTCCACCATGTATCGCAGTTGGGCTGCCTGGTAGTATCTTTCCAGGTGGGGGACTGCCAGTCCTCCGTCTTTCATTTTAAGATAAGTCAGTTGCCGGGCCATATACGAGGTTGTTTGCCTGACCACACAAAGTCTCCAATGAGGTGTTGCAACTTGGTAAGGATCGAGGGGGGGCTGTATTGGTAATTTCTGCATGACATACATGATCTTAAGAAGCAGGGTCATCTTTACTGACGCCAATCTGCCCAGACATGACAGTGTACTGTTCTTCCAGGCCGCAAGTTCCGATTTTGCCATTGCAAGCAGAGTGTTATAGTTTTCCCGGGACGTGCGTTCAGGGATGGGAAAAATCCGTAGTCCCAAGTAAGGCACCCCCTTGGTTGCCCATGCGAAGGGGAACATGGTTGTCAGGCGTGCTTTGTCCTCTTTAGGGATCGTCAGGCTCAGAGCTTGTGTCTTCGAAGGTTCATTTTAAAGCAGACACCGCCCCGAAGTCCGCCATTGCTTGCAGCAGGGGAGATAGAGAGAGGAACAGCTGGGTCAGGATCAGTAGTACGTCATAGGAGTACAGTGAGATTTTGTGTTCCCTGTCCCCCATACGGATGCCATGGATGTCGGCATGTTGCCGAATTCGCTCTGCGAATGGCTCCATGCAGAGCGCAAATAGCAGGGGCAATAGGGGGCACCCCTGTCATGTTCCACGTAAGACCTGAAAGGTGTTGGATGACGTACCGTTCACCCGAACCTTCGCTACTGGGGAGGTGTAATTGCATTGTATCCATTGCCTGAATCTCTGTCCCAGACCGAATTTTAAAAAATGCAAAAACAACAGTTGATGGACAGAATGCAGAACAATGTCATACATTCACCCCAGTACAGAGATCTGGGCCTAAATCCATCGTTTTTTTGCTCACCATGCCATTCCAGTTTGAACCCAGCCATATGCAAATCAGTCTTGACCCTGTGCCTCATGGGAACAGTCCAGCCCGATCTGCCAAGCCAGTTCCTCCCTGAAGTGGAAACAAGCATCCTAGGACCGGTTTCGGGGTTTCACCCCTCTTCAGCCAGGATAGCTTGATTCCAGTGGCATGGAGAGCACGGGACCCACGTCTGGGCATACCCGTCCCACTCGGGGTGACAAATGCAAAAACAACAGTTGATGGACAGAATTTAGCTAGTACTGCCTGCAGGTATGGCCAATGTACCCTGTCAAAGGCCTTCTCTGCATTTATTGACAAGAGTAGGGCCGGTATCTGGGAACGTGTGACTTGTCAAGGAGGTGGCACAGCCAATGTGTGCCATCACTACAACCTCTCTCGGGGATGAACCCGGATTGGTCTGGGTCGACGAAACCCTGCATGTAAGGGGATAAGCGTGCCGCTAGGATGCTAGTAAAGATTTTCAGACCTACATTCAACAAGGAAATGGTCAGTATGACGCACAGGTCCTTGGGTCCTTTCCTGGCTTTGGCAAAACCATAATTACTGCAGTTTGCATGGATGGGGCAAGGTCCCCGGTAGTGCTAAACGAATTGTAGAGGCGAGATAATAGGGGGCAAGGGTAAGTGCAAATGTTTCATAAAAGTCGGATGTAAAGCCATCCTCCCCGAGTGCCTTACCCAGGGGGAGCCTCTGGATGGCTCAGATCACTTCCTCTGGGCTTATGTCAGCCTCTAGCTTATCAGCCTCCACTACGGGGAGTGGGGTGACCAGGGATTGTGCAGCATAATCTGCAGCTGCCGCATCATTAAGTGTCTCTGCAGGGTCGAGTTCCGCGTAGAAATGTTTGAATTCTCCTGCTATTTGTTCATCCGACCTCAGTTCCTTCCCTCCCGGCTCCACCAGCTCCTGTACTCTGCGTTGGATCGTTTGCGCCCGTAGGTTATAAGCCAATAGTTTACCTGCCTTGTTTCCCCTCTCATAATACTTCTGTCTAGTGCACAGGAGCGCGTATTCTGCCCTGTCCATGTCCAAGGCCTTCACCTGTTTGCGTGGGACAGTGAGCTGTCGCCTTGACTGGATAGAGCCTGTGCGCCGGTGGACCCCTTCCAACTCCATAACCCTGTCTTCCAATTGTACCCTCTTGTTTCTCCTGTCCCCGTTAAGTTAAGCCACAATGGCGATGAATTGCCCCCTGAGTACTGCCTTCAGTGTGTCCCACAGCAATGCAATAGGTGTGTGGCTATCATTGTTGATGTTCAGGTAGTCTTGTGTGGACTTCTGTATTGCTAATACATGCGGTTCATGTGTGAGTAAGCTGTGATTCAACCGCCACGTCTTGTTAGGGAGTGGACTTTTCTGAATTGCCACTGAGATAGTGATGGGGAGTGACATGACAATGTGGCCACCCCAATCTCAGCTTCCACTGTAGCCTGGGTCATGCACGGGGAGGTCAGGAAAAGATCTATTCTAGCGTATGTCTGGTGCACGGCCGATTGGAAAGTGAATCCTCTTGTGTCAGGGTTTCGCTGTCGCCATACATCTACCAGCCCCACCTCATCCAGCCATGCTCGCGTGGCACTCGAGAGTGACCCAGATTTCCCAGCCCTCTCTATCGACCAATCCATTAGGGGGTCTTGCACTATATTGATATCCCCTCCTATTATTATATCTTCATCTGTGGACTTCAGGACTTCCCCTATTGCATTCCTAATAGACGATTCTGGAGAGTCATTGGGGGCGTATAGTGACGCGAATGTGCATATACGATTTCCAAAGCTCATCCGTAAGGACAACAATCTGCCTTGAATTTCAGCTTGGGTTGAGAGAATCTTCCCCTGAAAATGTGTGGCTAACAGAATGGCGACCCCCGCCCTCTTCCCAGCCATTGAGGAGAAGTACTGGCGATCAAACCACCGAGACTGAAGGCGTTCCCAGTCAGAGCGGGTTAAATGTGTTTCTTGTAGTAGGCAGATCTCGCAGCCATTCTCCCTAAGGAACGCAAGCCATACCAGTCTCTTCGCTGGGACATTGAGTCCCCGAACATTGAGACTGATTATTTTAATGGGTCGCATGGGGAGGTGTCAGATTGCTGCAATAAGTGTGGCCAGGGGTCCGTGACTAGCTAAAGCGGGATCGTGACTGAGCACAGTGGCCGTCCCCAAGGGGAATGGGGGGGGAGCCATCGGGTGCAAAGGGAGGGGGTTCCTTCTGAGCTGGCTAGCAGGCATGCTACCGAGATGGTGCCACTGCTGTGTGATGATCTTGGGTCCGTGTCTATGGGCTCCATCACGTAATGTAGTGGGCTGTGAGGGGTGAGTGAATCTGCAGGTACTATGCTGGGCACTTGACCCCCGTAGCAGGGCTTGAGTTGTCTTCAGGAGGGTGTCAACTAAATCGGCTCTTAAAGCATGTATTAACAGTCTTCCCAAAGGGTTAAACAAAGGGGAAAAGGAAGGCCCAGTAAGAACAACATGAACAAATAAAACTAGAGTATGTAAAGAGTCCCATAAATGGGAAGAGATGTCACTGCTCGAGGAAGATCCGTCTGCCTGGCGATCAGCCATTTCTACAGTTCAGGAACAGAAACAGGATGGAGGGTGGGGCTCCGCCAGACGAAGCACCATCGAGGAAACCTCCCACCCGCCAGCACGACGAGGCGAGGCACACCGGGGCATCTCTACCCGGGTGTTAGACTATGAGTCAGCAGCCTCCAAGGATTCTTCGTTCTGTTGGAGCCGGCGCAAGAGAGCTTCTCTTTCCCTGAGGCATGCTGTGTCCGTGGGTTTCAATAATAGGTTCTTTCCATTCCGGCAGCGGCACCTTGTCTTGTTCCTGTTGCGTGATGTTGGGCCATCCTGTTTGTTGTCAGTGTCCCCTTCTAGTGCAAGGCCCAATATCGATTGTGCTTCCTCCAACGTGCGGATCATATGGGTTTCCTTGTTCCAAATAAAAATTAGTCGGAAAGGATGCCCCCATCTATATCGAACTCCTTGTTCCCTCAAAAATGTTCTAGCCGGTCGCAGGGTTTTCTGTCTCTGGAGAGTGATGGGGGAGAGATCTTGGTATATCCCAATTTGCATGCCATCAAAGGATATGACGATTGGTCTCGGGTTGTCGACATAATCATTTCCTTCAGTGTGTATGAGTGGAGACAGGTTAAGATGTCCTGCGTTTGACCGGGGCCCGCAGCCGGTCCCCCAGCTCTATGCGTGCGGTCCAGGAGTATGTCCTTGTCCCCCAAAGCTGGGACCACATGGCGAAAGAGGCGCACCACCAGATCCTCCAGCTTCCCTGCATCTGCTTGCAGAGGAACCCCTTTGATGCAAATGTTTGATCGTTTGGATCGGTTTCCCAAGTCCTCCAGGCGGTAATACAGCTCCTCGTTCTTGTCTCTAAGATCCAACAATTCCTGTTTGTGGTCATGAAGCTCCTCATAGCGCCGGTCTCCGCCCCTTTCTAGGGAGTCCACTCTGTCTCCCAGCTCGGACAGGTCGGATTTAATATTCTTGATGTCGGTGGCCACTTCTTGTCATAGGGCCGCAAAATCTTCTCTTAATGAGCCGAACAGCTGCTCCAGGAAAGTGGGTGTGACCGGCTCCTCTTGACCGGCGTCTGCCGCCACCGAGAGGGGCATTCCAGCCGGATTCAGCAGCGGGGACTCAGAGTGCATCTCATTTCTTTTTGTGTGTTCTTTATTTAAGAGGTCTTTTATGGAGGAGTCTTTCTTTGAGCGGGCCGACGCCATCTTTTACCTAACCAGTCGCTGGGCTCTACAGAAGCGCAGGTCGCTGTTCACTGCTGTCCAGATCGCCCGCGCCCTTTCAATTAGGCCTCTTTAGGGCTCTGAGGTCGCTGGGCGCAGTACCTCTCCACTGCTCCGGGCCGTGGGTGACTCCCTCCCCCAGCTCCAACTCTGCAATGGTGCACCCAACGGGGCCCCAGCCAGCCCGCAGAAAAAAGCTGAAACCGGTAAGTCCAGGGTGTACTGTTTAGACTTGGCCTGGAGATATCCCTCTGTCCGATCAGGTGTCTGCTCCTCCGGGCCTGCAGCTCCACCGACCAGCAGCACCTCGATCGCACCTGGGCTTCCGCCGAGTGCGTTAGCTCTCACTCCATGGGCACCTGCGTCTAGCCAGCGTGGCGTGTGGCGGTGTTTTCGGAGACCGTCCTGCAGGGGCGCCAGTCTCGGCTCTGCCTCTGCGGTTCCGCCTCCAACCAGGCGACAAGGCCCCCACTTGGGCCTGTGGGGTGTGTGGGGGGGGGTGTTTCTCAAAGTGCCGGTTTGGGTCCTAATTTCATCGATACTGGAGTCAGTGTGGAGTTCTGTACAGCACTGTCAGGGTTGCTTCACCTCAAG
Source organism: Calotriton arnoldi (assembly GCA_963921515.1). Classification (NCBI taxonomy): domain Eukaryota; kingdom Metazoa; phylum Chordata; class Amphibia; order Caudata; family Salamandridae; genus Calotriton; species Calotriton arnoldi. Next base: position 3,448,524 of record CAWUFW010000191.1, read on the forward strand.
GTGCCCTCTCGTATCTCTCTGGGGCCCTGTCCGCCTTTCTTTTCACTCCCATTGTCCCGGGTTGCCGGTCCTCAGGCTACACCCTTCATGTATATCTGGGGCTCTGTCTGCCTTTCTTGCCCCTCCTGGTGTCTCGCTCCTCAACTTTACCTCACCGGTGAGGCAGCTACTCCACTGGTAGTTCTCCACGTGTCTTTATTGGCTCTTTTTGTTAAGGGTATGTGAAGGTGGAAAGAATCCTCATGCAATGGGGGTCTGACATAGGGTTGCCACCTTGCCGGTTTTATAGCAGCATGACCGGTATTTTAATGTCCCTGCCAGTACAAAAGTTAGGAAAATCATCTGAAGCTGGAATTTTTCCCCTTATCAATACTTTTTAAATGTATTTATTTATTTATTTAGTGTTTTATAGAGCGCGAACGTGACTCGTTAGGGTATCAGAGCGCTTTACAGGGATAACAAGTTGTATACCAAGTTCGGAATAGGCGATATAATAAACAATTACATAGGAAGGGATAGACGAAACGTGCATACACTTGGGGGAATAACAGGTCAATTACAATATTCAGAACAGGCGATCATGAGAACACTTTGCAGAGATAACCAGCTATTTACACTTAGGGGAATAAAGGCCATTTACAATATTCGTAACAGGCGATCATGAGAACACTTTGCAGAGATAACCAGCTATTTACACTTAGGGGAATAAAGGCCATTTACAATATTCGTAACAGGCGATCATGAGAACACTTTGCAGAGATAACCAGCTATTTACACTTAGGGGAATAAAGGCCATTTACAATATTCGTAACAGGCGATCATGAGAACACTTTGCAGAGATAACCAGCTATTTACACTTGGGGGAATAACAGGTCAATTACAATATTCAGAACAGGCGATCATGAGAACACTTTGCAGAGATAACCAGCTATTTACACTTAGGGGAATAAAGGCCATTTACAATATTCGTAACAGGCGATCATGAGAACACTTTGCAGAGATAACCAGCTATTTACACTTAGGGGAATAAAGGCCATTTACAATATTCGTAACAGGCGATCATGAGAACACTTTGCAGAGATAACCAGCTATTTACACTTAGGGGAATAAAGGCCATTTACAATATTCGTAACAGGCGATCATGAGAACACTTTGCAGAGATAACCAGCTATTTACAGAAGTAGGAATGGGCAAAAAGGGTACCCTAGCATAGATAGGACAAGTGACGGTGACAAACGAAAAGATACACAATGATAATCAAATGACCATGATACCAGAACGCAGGGTTAAGGCACAGATATCAAGACCTGTTAACACAGGTGGAGTTCGCTAGGCCGCTGGGCTGCGTGTGCACTGAGAGAGTTTTATGGGAGGAATTTGCCCATTAGGAAAGTTTTAGCTTCCTTTTTACATATTACATATATTTTCATATATATTTTAAACAGTATACATCAGAAGAAAACACTTTAAAATGTGTTTTACAGCTGTCTTTAATGACCACTTAGTGAGAATTAAAGTAAACAAAGGCTGAAAGGCCATGTTTAAAATTAATGCATATGACTTCCTCAGGTGCACAGCGAAGTCAGTGAGATTCATGGGGGTGGGAATCTTAAACTTCCCAACTAAAATAACAGTGGTCCGCACGGCAGAGGAGTGAGATGGCCAATGCTCAGGATGGAATTTGCCGGCCAGCGTCTGGCCTGATTTGCCTTAGAGGCCTTGTCTAGCGTGGCACAGTGGACGAAAAGGATAGGTTGGAAAGCTACCCCGAGTGATTGCCAGTGGTTAGACTGTTTGCAGGCATTCGTCCCATTACCTTTTGGGTGTTTGATGTCCAGTGGTCTCCCTGGAAACCTGACACGTGTAGCTTTCGAAGCCTATTACTGAAATGTTTGTGATTTGCAAATAGTTGTAAATTTACACATATTCATGCTGTACTTCTAAGGGTGCCTATTTACTACTTTTTTGTAAACTGGTCGCTATATAAATGTAAGTTCCCAATCCAAAAAATGAACAAGTTAAAACCTCTTACTGAAATCAGAACGAGAAAAACCAACACAGACATGGCAACCCGTCTCAGGGCCCCAGACCCAACTAGCAAGCCAAGAATGCATTTATTTGGGGGTATCAGTCCTGCCAAGTATCACACATCAGGCGTGACACTACCGCATTTCAGTGTGGTGTTCCGCATCACCGCACTGAAATGCATTGTCACGCATTTTAATGGCACTGACTCCCTGCTGTACCAGCGCTGAAAGTAACTGCTAGCGTGCGCGTCTGTGGCCTGCGCCGGCTCTGCTGCTCCCCACAGACTTGCTGTGGCGCTGCCAGCAGCACAGGCTCAGTAACAGTTAATTTTGTGCAGCACTGCTGCTACAATGTATCTTTTTAGCCTGCTGTATTGAAATTCCCGCCCGCGGCGCTGTAACAGATTTACCCGACGCGCGCAGCAGCGTGATTAATCATGGCTATTGGTTCATGATGCTGCGGCGCAAATGGTGAGCAGACTGACTGCAGTCTGAATAAACTAGTGGCAGGCTACAGGGTGTGGTAATGGGAGCGGCGCACTGCACGCACCGTGACAGAGTTCTGTGCCGTGGGTATTTTATTATCTCCGTCAAACACTTGAGGGTCCTGACCGGCGGCGGCCTCTGGAGTTGCTCCTCAGCAGCCTAGAAGCACACCAGCCCCTCCTGTGCAGCTGCTTCGAGCCACACAATTATGCCGATGTTTATTGCGGAGGTAGTCATTGCGGCGAGGTCCGGCCCGTACAATTGCCACTCCTCGAGAGGTATCAGTTTTCTTCAAAGTGTACTTTACATTTTATTAATAGCGCTAGCGCGCTGCCAGTCCTAATACTTTCAGTGCCAGTTTGTGACCCGAGTTGTTTGTACTAAATAGTAAAAGGTTGTGCTGCTTATTCACAGCGAAACCCTCTTCTATGCAGTCCCGGCTATGTTTTTGCTTACTGGAGTGGCATCGTTCAATAAGAATGGAAAATGTCTTCAATTTGTAGCGTTCCTTAAAAAGTAAAAATGTCTTTAATTGCAAATTGTCCTTGATTTATGTGTGGTACGACGTTCCCGTTGTGCGCTCTCTATCAACATGTAACTAGCGTGTGTGGCAGAGGTTTTTTTTTTTTTACAAGACATGCGAATACATTGTAGGTGTCTTATTCCATTGTTGTAAAGACAGAGGCCTCATTTGTCACAATTGTCTAAGCTATTCAGCTAAGTTGTGCCAATGTAGCTTTGTTTTTAGACTGTATTAATCTATTTAGTAAACGGGTTCTCTTGGTTTCTTCTAGCGAACTTAATTCAGCACAGCTCACGTGCTCAGTATCTATGTAGTAGCTCTCCGTGACAGCAACTTCTGAAAACAAATGTGTGCAGGGGCCCTTCTGTTCATCTGGGCAGTGTGCGGGCTCTGCATTCACATTATAATGTTATGCAATTATTTCATAACCTGTTGCAGAGGCCTGCTTGGGAATTGTTTAGCAGTGACACGAGTGTATTTAAAACCGACCCCCTCTTGTTTTGCACATACTCCGGTTCTTATCTACATGACTGCGTTTTTGTCTAAACGATTGCATTTTATTTTCCATGGGCTTGTCTGTAGTACATTGTGGCGTCTTGAGGTCACCTAAAAGCGATCATGGGAGTTCTGTACTTCGTTTTCATGTTACACCTGACCTAGTGCTGTCATCCGTACTGGAGTGTGCACGTGCCCTGCTCTCCACATGCGGCCTAAGCAGAATATTGCTTGTAAGAGCTGAACGCTTCTGTTTTTATAAATGCCAAAACAAAAACCTTTTTTGAAAAGCAGTATGAAGACGGAAAAGGGAGAAATGGTCCCTTAAAAAAAAAAACATGCTTGGACTAGTTACAATTCACATTTAATGGTTCTAAAAATTATTTCTTAATTACCATGATTGATCATCTGTGTGCAATTTATATCCCATGAAGTTTTAAAACACAAGCCTTTTGCTAGCAGGTCCTCTTCCTGTAACATTCATCTTAGAAAGGGGCAGTAGGTTAGTAAGTTTGCAATTCAGGGGCTATGCAGCAGCTTGAAAGTCTTTCCAAAGCTTATTACTGTTTTAAAGGGCGTAATTTCTGATATTTAGCTTTTTCCATGGACTTATGTGTTTGGTTTTATTTCAGGGGGAAAATGTCTGTCACTGGGAACTGCAGTCATGCAGTCTGTCTCCGGTTAGTGCCCTTCCATTTTTGGTGCTTTGCTGCAGTTTTAAGACCTTGTTAGAGTTTCTTGTTGCTCAAATGGGTGTAATTTCTGATACTTATCTGTTTCCCTAATCTTCATTACTTGATTTTGCCCGCCGCGAGACAGTGTCACTCATAGTCATTGAAATGTCACTCATAATTTCACTGAAATTATGAAAATGTCACGCATAGCAATCTGAAACCTTGGCAGCTATGTATCACACCCCAAACAGCCCCCTAAAGCTACACCACTGGATTCCATATAAAGTTTTACTTATGAAGCACATCCGGGGCCTTTCCAGAATCTTAAAACGTGAGCCGATGGCCGGTATTTTTATCAGGGTAGGCGGCAACCCTAGTCGTTGTGATGTTGTACTTTCTACACGATGGTTTCGCAGCCTCACGCATTCCACGTGCCGTGTCGAGACTCCGCCATGTCTGAGGAAGTGGGTCCCACGTGTCTTCAGTTCAACTGCTGGTGGATCAATAGACAGACGGAAACAGCACCAGAGAGACCGTTATCTGTCGAAAATAATATTTCTTGCTGTTAAGGGTAATGGGTTGGCCTTGGTACCCCCGCTCTCTTGTTTTTAACGGCAACCGAATGGAAAGTTGATAAGAGGGGAGATTAATGCTCACGCAGGCCTCAGCACATCAAGATGAAGAGCGCGAGGGAGGGAAGGAGGCGGCGTCGGAGCCGCCATTACGTGTGACTCTGTCTCTGCCTCGTATAATCAAACGGTTTGCTTCGCAGATAAAACCAATCTAAGAACCATCCAGACAACGTCCCCTCAGGGCCAGCTCGATGGTCTTGTGGCGTCGCGCCCAAATCCACCCGCAATGCCTGCCACGTGCTGCAGGCAGAGGGAGGCGCCCACGCGCCGGAGTGACATCATCTCTCCCGCTCTGTTATTCCAAGAGAGGGCCTTCTCCTCCCACTCCTCTGGTGTTTGCTTTTCGTCTCCGTTTACATTGTTTTTATTTTTTGACATTTTCACGTTATCTTTGTATCTAGACTCTCTTGTATCATTTACATTATTTCTGAATTTCTTTTACATTTGTACATTCGTTTCTTTAATTATCTTATTATCCTCACATATTTCCGTTTCTGGCTCCTGTGTTGATTCTCTCCAACGTTAGTTTCAAGTGTAATCTTTTATTACACTACTCTCGATTATCATTCAGTTTTTACTTTCCCTGTTTCAAGCTCCAACCTCACCACCCTCTTTCTTTTCCATCCTTCCTTATTTTCCTTTTACCTACCCTACCCTATCCTTCCCTGTGGTATCCTTTACTTGGCTTGTCTCTCCAATACCCTCTCCCTTACATTTTTCTCCTCCACTCCCCACTGCTCCCTTTCCATGTCCCCAATTTCTATCACATCAGTTCATCCCATATACTTTCCATCACCCCCCCTTCAGATCCTTTGCACCAGATTAATTCGTGCACTACTTAACATTCATAGTAGCTCGAGTGTGCAATATACCTAAAAGTAAAACCTTCTTTTGTTCACTGCTGATCTAGGAGCTGCCATCACACATATGGCTCACTTTAGGTTTGCTGGCACAGCTGGCGGTGTGGGGAGACCTTACCAGCCACTGCAGGTGTGCCTGATTTAAATTTTAAATAGGCGAGAATCTCTCCCCAATCGCTCACACCAGAAATGCACGTCTACTAATGGCGGTAATAATTGACCTAGTATGAAGAGTAGGGAAGCTTTGTCTAGATTAAATCCTAGAGTAATGTTTGCAGAAATCTGCTCTCTAAATTGCTCTTGTATCTAAAGAACTTTACATGCCATGAGTTTGTATGCAATTATTGTTAAAAATATATTTTCTATTTTCAAATGAACTATTTTCTTCCAAAGCTGTCAGGTTTTTGAAGAACCAGAAAGATTTGTTGTGTTTTTAAGCCTGTTTTTGCACCATTAACCCATCTTAGGAAGAGGTTAGTATTGAGCTGTCACACTTTGATGGGGGGCTGCCTTTTTAGGTCTGTCGAAGACCTATTGTGGACAGTGGCAATAATTACAGTGGGCTTTGGGTAAGGGCATTGCTTAGCATTGGGTTGCTTTGTTTTCAGCCTCATCTGCTTGCTCCTTATTCAATGGCTTCCTTACCCTTCTTGTGTTTACCCCTCCTGTGGACCATAGCTTCTTTACCACCCTTATGATTGGACAAATTGTATCCTTCCACTGCTTACATTTAGGAAACTACTATTTTCTTTTGCTTTCAGTACTCAGTGGGAGTGCATGGGTTTTCTTGCTCTCACACTCGTTTGCTTCTTCCCCACTTTAATCCCTACAGCCCTATGCTCTCCATGTTGACCCAGTTGCTCCACAGCTCATGTGGTGCTTCCCCACCCCATAGCTACTAGGGATGGGTGGAACTTGCGGAGTTAGACTACGCAGAATTTTGTGGAGTCCCATAAAAACTCAGCAAGATCCCACGGAGTTCCGCTAATGGGTGGAAAATATGCACATTGCGCAGCTCGCACTGCAATTTAGCATCAGCAGTACGAGCAGTGGTGAAAAATCAGCACGAACGGCGCCATGCGGTGTGCAAGAGCGGGCATCCATTTGTGTTGATTTTTCTGCAGCTCCAGTAGAAAATGTAATCGAGCGGCAGCAAATCTATTAGAAAGCAGTATTCTGACTGCAAGAGCTCGCGACTGCCCGTGTTAGGGAATCAATCTAGGGGACACAAAATCTCACTTGCTCTCATATTTCTGGAGCTCGCGGGAAAATAGTCTGCCACACGGCACTGGTGGAATTTGGCTGGAACTCCGCGTTACAAGAGTAACGCGGAGTAGTCAAATTCCGCCAATTTCGTGGCCGTAATGAAACATTCCGCCCACCCCATATTGCTACCTGCTGTGTGATCCATCACCTTGCACATAGGCTATGTCTGAGAAACAGCCAGAAAATGATGCTTTAAAGAGAAACATCCTATTGTAGTTCTGAAGTCTTAAACAGTGGATCCACATACACTGTCCTGAACAGGGGCGGCCTCTTCCGCTATGGCAGAGGAGTGTCGCCCCACTGCTTTCTTGCAGTTCGAGAAGCAGAAACATAAAATGGTAATATCATTTCGTTATTACCATTTTATCTTTGCAGTTGCAGGCGGGCGAATGGGCGGGGCTGCTCTGCTCTCTCAGCAGGGGAGGAGTGGTGTGCCCACTCCTGAGTGCGCAAAGACTGTTTGGTCAGCCCTCTCGGGCCGCCCAAACCAGACATGCGCTCTTTGCCCTTCTCTATGCAGGCTGCAATGCAGCATGCATGGAGAACATGCTCAGCCCATAAGCCCTTGGCTGGGCGCCGTCCCGACCAATCACAACGCTGCATGCAGCGTTGTGATTGGCTTAGGGGGGGGAGCCTGGCTGCCTGCTTCCTGTTTGAGGCAGGAGAGCAGGAGCCGAGAAGACGCGGGACCCAGCCTCAAGGTAAGTTGAATTGTTTTTTTTTTTTTTATAACACACCTCCGCGCGACCTCCCCCATGACCCCCCGTGATCCCTTCTGCGTTGTGCAGCACACATAGAAACAGCAAAACGCAAATGATAGTTTATGTGCAGGAAGGTGTCCCCTTAAGCATCATACACACACACAAATTCTCTCTCTCTTTTGTTATCCTTTACAGGTTGCCCCACCAGTTTAATCTGTTGTCCCAGGGGAAACGGCCTTTACAGCGCGGGCTGAGCCACGCGTGCAGTTTCCGTTGGGGGTGGGGGGGGTTAAGGGTGGGCGTCGGGTTTAGGGCTCAGTGCGGGGGAGGGGGTCAGGGTAGTTTTTGGAAGGGGCTGGATTTTAGGGCTTAGGGCAGGGGAGGGGGTTGGGGTTGGGGTAGTTTTTAGGGCTGGGACTGGGTTTGGGGTGAGGTTTTTGGGGTGGGGGTCGGTTTTAGGCCTCAGGGCAGCTAAAGGGGTAGGGGTAGTTTTAAGGACAGCCCAGTGGTAAGTTTTAGGGTGGGGGCTGGGGTCGGAGTGGTTTTTGGTAGGGGGCAGAGTTTTAGGCCTCAGGTAGGGAGGGGGTGTAGGATTTTAGGGCTTAGGGCAGGGTGGGGGGGTCGGGGTAGTGGTAATCTTTACCATGCCTATCCCTTTACCAATCATGCCTTTACCACGAAATAGTGTGGTAAAGGCATGCGTGGTAAAGGAATGCATGGCTTAGGCGCATTCGTGGTTGGGGCAGTGTTGTTCAGCCATGGAGTTGTGATAAATATACATACAATGGACGTAATTGAAAGTCATGTATATAATAAATGGTAATCCTGAAAATCTAGTTTAGATTCAGCCTTCCTGGACCGATGTTGGACACCACTGTTTAAGAACTTCTGGAGGTTTCGGGCTCAGGGACGGAAAGACAGGCTGGTGGGAGCAGAGGGTCAGATATGCTTCCTGATCAAGGTGGCCACTTATTGGTTTGAGAAACGCAGATTCCAGGAAGCGAAACCAAGGCGTAGATGCAGACACGGATGAGGTGTAGCTGTTTAATGGCAGAGTGTCTGCACACAGCAGCGGTGGGATGATAAACATGAGGGTCATGTACTCAGCCCGGTATAATGACCAGTAGAAAGGGTTTGCCCAGGATGCCGAGTTCATCTGCAGCGTTTCAAGCAGAATGAATCACAGACCTGCGTCTTATTTAATGCGACTATTGATCCACACCTAACCACGGTCTACCACCAGCATATCTCGGAGGGCCTCTTAACGCGCCGTAGAACGCGCCAGTAATGGCATGCATGCATGTATCTGTCTGAAGATGAATTCAAGGATCATGTTGTCCCATCTGCCGGTCAACTCAGGGTGAAGGGCAACTACAAAGCACTCCCCGTTCTGGAGCCTGGGCCTGTGGTGCTACATACATGCCAACATTTTGGAAGAGGAAAGAGGGACATTTTTTTTAAATAATCAGGAGAATGTATTTTTGTTGCGTCCTGCATCGGGCCGATTGGCGTGTATGGGACTTGCAAGTGTGCTGCTGCAGGAACGGATATCAGAAATACAAATATAAATTTTTTCCTTACCTGTCAGGAGCACAGAGAAATCGCTATGGCAGACAGAGAAAGCGTGACAAAAATGTTGTGCACGTGCCTGCAGGAGCAGGTTACTGGCAGTGCATAATCCAAGTCACACAAGAACAGTCTGTGCAGTAGTAAGCCTGCTCAGCAATTGGGAGGCGGGAGACAAGCCTTGAAATCGGTAGTCTCCCGCCTAAATCGGGAGGGTTGGCATGTATGGTGCTAGAATAATTTTCAGAGTGGGGGTGCTGACATCAGTGTTAAATCACTGAAGTCATACAGACTGTGAAAATCTCACAAAGAACAAGTTCAGCAAACGAACCGCACCCATTCAACAGATGAGTGGTAAGGGTGTGGTATGTCGCCAATGGTGCCTTTTGGAGCACGCGGTCACAAATATATCACTAAAGTATCATGTGGTAGCGCACTGTCGTTTACAGGCAGCACATTTTCATTGAAATGGCCACAAAATGTGCACTGGCATGCAGTTGCCCTGATATATCTATACAGCACACGAGCAATAATCGGTGTAAATCGTTTTTACCAAATATTTACTATTCGCACATCACCAATTACTGTGTCTTGTTTTGTTTTGATCCTATGAGAAGCTTACTTTCCAGCACACATTAGACTTACAAAAAATGTGCCTCAATTGTGCTGTAGTAACTGCTGGTATATTTTGAAATAAGTGTATATTTATTTTACAGGATTAAAACATTGTGTGTTAGGAGAAAACTGACGTCCTACAGCCTTTCCTTTCACATTCCCTGGGCCTCAGCAAGACTGTCAGATAGTTCACTTTACAAAGTCGTCTAAGGTTTCAGTCTGAGAAAGAAAAGAAAACACCAATCTCCATGCTAAAAGATTAAGAAGCATTTTGTCAGAAGACATAGCCTGACAGTTAACCTCAGTTTTCAAATGCACAGCAAATGTGACAAGATGAAAACAAAATGTAAAAACATATTTACTGCTCATTGACGTCCTGAACTTCTGTGGCCATATTACAGAAGTGCCCCGGGCGCAACGGGCATTTGTGCCTTCTTTGCGCGCACCCGGGGCACTTTGGTATTACAGAAGGTGCTGCAGACGCTTGTGCATCCCCTTCTGTAATACCGATAGCGCTGGCACACATAAAGCGCCAGCACTATCTTCAGGGGGCGTTCCCTCATTTGAATGGGGGCGTAGCCCCATGCAAATGAGGGAATCCCTTTGCCTCTGCGCCCGTGCCATATTACAGATGCGGGCTCAGAGGCAAAGAAGCTGTCAGCCTGATGGCAGCCCTCTGGATGGGGGAAAGGGACCATGGACCCCCCCAGACATCCCCTTGCAGGCGGATGCAGTCACTCAGTGCACCTGCCTGCAAGGGGATCTCTAATCCACCTTTAAAGTGCAGGCAGGTTGCCGCTTGCACTGTTAAACACGGAGAGGCTTCAAAGCAGCCGCTCCGTTTTTTCACATGAACACGCTGCTCCCAGGGCAGCGCAGGTTCACCGCTGCCCTGGAGCCAATGCATTCATCCTAATATGGCGCATTTTCGTGTTTGCACCGGACACACTTTTAAAAGGTGCGCCCGGCACAAAAACGGAAAATGCACCATATGTATGACACGGCCCCAGGTTAGTTATTTTTGCGCTTCTGCAGCGCTCCACACCCACCTCCCCCATATTCCGACTACTAGCGCCTATGGTGTGGGCACAGTTGAATGAAACATTATCCTAGACTTGAATGTGACCTAGTGCTAAAGTCGTTGTTCTAGGAAGTAAAACACTCAACGTACAGTCACATTACCTACACCGTTCTCAATTTGTGTAATTTTGGACAGATCACGTTATGTCCTTGTCCCTTAGTCCCTCAATTCCTTTATGTCCAAAACTGAGAGCGCTCAACAACAGCCTTGCCCCCAATATTAGGTGCTGAACATTGTCACTTATTTATTAACTAGGACTTTGATTCTGCTGAGAGAGCCAAGCATTTTTATACCATCACATTATAGCTCCTAGAAGCACTGTTCTTGCCAAATGCCAAGAATCAGGGCAGGGCCGGATTGGAAACAAAAATCAGCCCAGGCAAAAATGCTCAAAGCAGCCTGAGCCTGCAGGAGGCTGCAAATACCATGGGGTAGTGGGAATAGGGGGATCTGGATTTGTTGCCATCCAGCTCTGAAAGTCCTCCTCATACGCACTGGGAAAATACTAGAGAAGCAGAGTGGCCCTTAAGGTCAGGGCTTTTCATTTTTTCGAGGGATCAATAAATATATTGCAGTTGGTCAGTGCTTAATTTGAGCCGGTGGTTTCCAGTGTTCGGCACCAGCACTTAAGTGTCAACACTGGAGCTTGTGACAGTCTGCCACAAGGTGGCGCTGTCTAGCTAATTTAGAGATGACCAGAACAACAGTTAATTGTTAATTCAATATACATTAAAAATGACTATTACCTGCCACCCAAGTCATTCTTATAGCTTTGGGGGCTTGAAATAGCCCGAATTGTCACACTTGTAGGAATGTGATGGTTGGTAGTTGTGTAGTTACTATCATTGGCAGCACAGCAGGGGCAATGTGTAGTGCAAACTGCAGCAGCCTCCTGACAAGTGCCCTGGCACTTATTTTTTTACAAATTAAGCACTGCATTGCTACTCCTGGATTGCTATTTGGTAGCCCTGGCATTGCACTTGCCACCCAGTGTGTAATGTGTGCAGGTGCTCAGCACCCAAAGTCATTTTTGGAACTGGGACTTATTTTTCACAATCAGATGTTGACGAGAGCAAGAGACAGGAACACAGAAAATGGAAAAAGAAAGGAAGGAAAATATAGGAACATAGTGATGAAGGGAGAAAGCAGCAATGGGAAAAACCAGCAAGAGTAAAATAAAGAGGAAGTGTATGGTGGTGTAAGAAAGAGTCATGAGTTGGAATCGGAAGTATGCAACCTTGGTATTCAGCGAACCGGCACAGCACCGTGCACCCCGTACCCTTCTGGGGTACTGCCACACTGCACCACCTTACCAATTTGGGGCATTGCCTCATTTCACCACCTACCAAGTGGACTGGAGTGAAAATTATCTTTCTAAAATGTTTTAATTATGTAGGAAGATGGAGTAAATCTTTGCGCAGGCAAATACAAACTGGGAGACTTTGTGAAGAGTTTACCAGCAAAAATGTATTTCTCACACCCTCTACTGAATGGCATTCGACGTGTGATCTATGACCAGTCTTTCAGAAAAGATGTTTAAACTATGGGCTATATTTATAGATATGGTCAGAGACCTGTCATCCAATGGGGGAGCAGAGGTCAAAACCTCTGCCACCCTAGCAGATAACCGCCCGCCTTAATAAAAATCTCTGCCTACTTGACAGAGATCTCTCTAGGCCTTTAGAGCCACTGCCATAGCGTCTCCTCTGAAGGCATTGTAAGGTTGCTGAAAGGCCTCCAAGTTTCATGTGACAGCTCAGATAACTTTTTTGTTTATCAGAAGCAAAATCCCATAGCTGGAGTTTCGTTTTTGAAAAAAAATCCTAATGACCCTGGCATCATTGGAGTTTTGCCCCCGTGTGTGGGGGTTATATTTTTTCTTTTCTGTTTGGGACTGCCAGACTTTTTCCTGGTGGTCCTGAACAGAAATAAAGTAGATCAGAAAGTCATCCGAAATAGGGTGGTCGGTCTGTGGTACTTATGTTGACAGCCCCAAGTTTGTTGGGCCATCGGTAAGCGGCGGCTCCTCCGCTATGGTGGAGAAGCGTCGCCAGCACCCTCAAAAACATAAAAAAAAAAAAAACGGGTTTTAAATCCGTTTTATTATCGTTTTATTTTTCTTCTAAGTGTGCTGACCAGAGTCTTGAGGGCGGAGTCAGAGGATGACAGGCATAGAGGGGGAGTGGTAGGTGCACTGCCATCACTGCGCATGTGGGTTTGGCTGTCTATCTCAGGACGGCCAAACCCACATGCGCACTGAAGCTGTCTCCCACCCGAGCTGCGTTGCCGTGTTGGAGACAGCAGGCACAGTCTCCCTGGCAGCACTAATCGAGGGCGCTCAGGCCAATCCTGACACTGCTCTCATGCTGTGACAGCAGCGTCAGAATTGGCCGCAGGAGATTCTGGGAGCCTGTCTGCAGAGGAGCAGACGAGCGCGACACGGCTGACGGTAAGTTCTTATTTTTTAGGTCGAGCATTCGAGACCTCTTGTATATACTTTAGTATATACTTATTATATACTTATATGTGTATTTACTTTGTGGGCTCTGGAGATAAGCCCTAGAACTTGTCTGCTTCTCCTTAGGGACTTTTTTTTCTGTTCAACTGCCTCTATTTAACTGTTTTGATAGAAAACGACCAGCAGAGGTCAGTAAAATACCAGAATTGCTTTCTGCTAAGGGACTTTGGGGCATATTATCAACGGCCAGCGATAATTATCGCTGGCCGTGCTTAGCGATAGATTTCTTAACGCTGGCTATCTCCGGAAATTATCGCCCTGGTAGCGCGTTATTAACAACACGCTTCACCAGGGCGATAAAAATTCCAGAGATAGCGAGGTTATCGCCGTTTTGCAGGGAACATCGCTGGTTTTCCAGCGATGTTCCCTGCAAAGCGGCGATAACTTTGCTGATACGACCCTGTGGTCGTATCAGCACAATCCACCCCCTATGTTAGGGATGGCTAAGTCGGGATAATAGCAGACGTTAGATTTTGGCGAAAACTGCCGTTTTCGCCAAAATCTAACGTCTGCTATCATCCTGTGGGCTGCCTTGTAAATATCGCGATGTGCACATCGGCGATATTTACAACGTAGCCCATCTGGGGTACGCCCAGTAACGCCCACCTTGCATCTCATTAGAGATGCAGGATGGGCGTTGGGGGAAAGGGCGATAGTGCAGGGATTCACGCGATAGCGTGACCTTGCTGATTAGGCGATAGAATTATCGCCGCTTTCCGTCCGAAAACGGACGCTAAAGCGGCGATAATTGACTATCGCCTGGTTGTTAATATGCCCCTTTCTTTTTTTAATTTTTTTGGCAACTGCCTCCATTTAACTTTCTTGATAGAAAACGACCAGCAGAAGTCAGTAAAATACCAGAATCACTTTAGCATTCTCTGGATTCCAGTCCATAGACATTATCTTCCACGAGCACCCGTAGACAATAATATTTTTTTCAAATCTTGTATTTTCGTTGATATGACCACCGAAGGCCCTGATTTCATATTAAAAACAGAGCTTTGGACTATACCATTTCCTGCTGAAAGGCAATATTTCGCTCCATGTGTTCCCATGCCTGGCGTGTCACGCAGTTTGGTGCTTACTTTCCCTCCATGTTAAAGAACAGTAGATGTTTCAGCACCCAGGCTAATATGCAGCATAGCTAAATACATATAAGGTCCCAAAGGCGAGACCGATTGCATTGCAAATGCTTGTTATTCCCTAGTCCCCCCACATCCCCACCAGCCACACCACCCTGCCCTATCACCAGCCGCCACTGCCATCGGTGCGAGGTTTCCATTGGTGAAGCTAGCGTGAACTCCACCCACAGAAACATTACTGTCTGCCTGACTCTTAGTAGAGCAGAAGGACCATCAGTTTTAATCTTTTGAAAGATTTTCAAGTGGTCAGGGCTGCGATGGTGTATGCAGTACGCATAGATTTCAGAGGCCTGTTTCACGGACATCGTACAGACATCTTTCTAACCTTTACAGCTTTTTGCGGTGAGTCTCCGTCCTTTATTTAATAAATCATATGGTGGGTGGGTGGGCGTGCAATTTGCCAAATTAAAGTGATTAGTAAATTGGCGCTATGTTTTACATCACCTTTAGTCACGTGAACACCTGCCCAAAGCTATCCTAATTAAAGGCCGCTAATAGTAGCTGGTAATATGGTGAAGAGTCTGGGTATGTGAGTTTTACCTGCAATTGGAAGTACTTTTATCCTCTAGTATTGTGCCCACCAAAAAGTGAATTGCCACAGAGGTCTTCCTCAGAGTATTAATTAGGCAATGATCTCCAAGGGGGTTGGCACTGCCCTGTAGTTACTGACCGCAGCGGTGTCCAGGAGAGCACCTTTTGCTCTCCAAAACAAATTCTAGATGGTATGTTCTTCTCGAGATTACATAATCATCAGTGTCCAGTGCTGAAAGGAGCATGAGAGTAGAATGAACGAGATCACCCCAGAGGAGCGGAGTAAATTTCAATAGAGTTTGTAAAGCCGTGTGTTCCAGTTTTAACAGCAACTTTGGCCCATTGAGGAAGACGAATAATGGCCGAACCAAGGGCTGATAGTCACTGGTTCACTATAGTGCTCTTCTAAGTATTCCTACATGCCATTGTGAATTAGCCCTAAAACATCAAAAATGTAAATAAAATATGGATATTCAGGAAATGTTCATATACAGTTAGTACAAATAGAAAGGACTGTGCCCTTGTGTACTTTTACTAATGGGTAGCTGGATGTTTCGGGGGCGATTCACAAAGACCTTCGAGAGTGCGTAAAAGAGTATTCCTGTAGCACTACTTCCTGTACTCAAATATACTTTTGTGAATCGGGCCCTATGTAACTGAGCAGTAGTATTATTGTAGGATCCTGAAGGATGTTTACTACTGCCTTTCGTCTCGCGATATTGGCAATCGGATGCCCAGGATACAGCATCGTTTGCATAGGCACATGAACATAACCTGGTGTCTGTGTGCCCGGCTGCTGGCCCAGATATGTGGCGGTAATAAAAAAAAATGCAAAATAATAATGCAGCGATAATGAATTGTTAAATGTTAATGGACTCCCCCTGGAATTTAAAGCCCGTATCCGCATCATTAACAAATGAATTTACTGTGATTAATAACGCTGCTATCATGAATGCCCAATTAATTAGTAAATTGTCCACTTATTTTGAAGTGCTGCAGTGAGAGGATGGCAGTCGTACCTGTTAAAGGTAAGAATGGGGCATTTTACATCAGAGACATTGTTGTAATTGTACCTGTGACAGGCACTACGGGACAGATTGATCAATATTTCACGCAACGCAGCGCAGCAAGACAACTTGCTCCGCTGCGTGAAAGAGAGCGGGCAGGAATGTGCCATATATACCAATATATGTCACATTCCTGCTCTCTGCCTGCACTGGCATACAATCTGCTGCCTAGCGTCAACACAGGCACCTTGCGCCATGGTGCAAGGGTGCCTGCGTTATAAGCAGGATCGATTTTTGTGCAGGAAGGCACACCTTCCTGCACAAAAACAATCCTCTGAGGCTTTTTCCTCTTTCTATGTGTGCTGCAAAATGCAGCACGCATGAAAAGAGGAAACAACAAGAAGAAATAAAGATATTTCTCGTTGTTGCACCTCTAGCGGGAAGGCACAGCATTTTGACGCTTTACCAGTATTGCTTAATCAGGGAATGCGCCAAAATCCATTGGTGGAAGAGTGGGAACACCCTCGCTCAACCTATGGAACGCCACCCTGGGGCAGATAATGCAAGGCAGCGACTTGCGCTGAGTTGCGTTACTCTATATTTATCAAGCCATGCAAGGTGGCCCTGTGTTGCTTGGTAAATGTGACTTAGGGATTGCGTTGCCCTTGAGACACCCTGCATGATGCAAGGGTAACTCAATCCCTTGATAAATAAGGCCCCAAATATATATGAACATTAAGGGCCCAAGTCGCAAACTGTTTTTTGCAGTGCTCAAAACAATATCATAGTAGTACTACTCTCGAGATTGTGCTGCTCAGGAGAAGACGGGAGCAGCTGGCAGTCCAGTGGACAACGGGTGGCAGCTTGACTTGTTAGGGCGAGAGGGGGTCATGTGTCCACAGAGTTCGATAAAGAAGCAAACATGGAGGTTAATGTCACCTCAATGGATCAGAGAGGCAAGAAACCCTGCCAGCCCAACCTCAGTGCCAGGTGTCTATCCAAGGGCCACCCATAATGCCCATGTGGTGACAGTGAATATCATGGTGCTCCCCTGAAAGAGGCAGCTGAAGTCCTGGCTTCCCCGGCCCATGACTCACACAAGGATGTTTGTGTTGGCCAGCTGCTACTGCTCAACAAGCACCACAAGGCAGGGAGGTCCAGACTCCCCCACCAGCATCTAAGTCACAGAAACAGGCTGTGGCATTCTTCTGGCACTCCTGAGCCACTGCAACATGGAGTTTGGGTGTTTCAGGAACTTTCAGAGGAAAATGGGCTTGACGCCCTCGACATTCAATCAATCAATCAGGGTCTTGTATAGCGCGGCTACTCACCCGTGAGGGTCCCAAGGCACTGGGGGGTGGGAGGGGGGGGGCTGCTGGTCCCTCTGAAGAATTTAAGACTTTAAAGAATTACTTTTCTTATGTACAAGCTAATAAATCTGCAAGGTGAGAGTTCAAGTGTTTTTGAGAGTGCTTGGAACTGTCCCCAGGTGGTCCTCATAGTGTTCACCCATAACGCCAATCAACCATAGCAGATGAGAATATGTGTCAACGTAAGGGAATACAATCTTAAACTCAACGCCTAATACCGCCCACTGGACCCTTCTCCCTGCACATAGAACCCAGGAGACGCTGTGGACTCAGCCTTCATGCCTCAATTGCCACAGAGATGTGCCAAGTCACCATCAGCTGGTGGGTCTCCCAGGGGTCTTCAATGTGGTTTCACTATATTGATACATGCCAGGGTCACCAAAAGAGGCTTAGATGGACACTCCAAAGACTGAAGAAGCATGATCTCCCATGAATTACCCCCATCAGCATTCATTGGATACTCACTCTCAGATGTTGCGCTCAGGAGGACCTGCAGAGAGGGGCAACCCTATGTTTGGTAGGTCAGCCAACAACTGTGTCCTCTAATTTCATTGGATCTCTTGTGAATAAGACTATGCATCAGTGCCAAAAGAAATAGAGGAGGGTGTGGGAAGGTGGATACCTCATTGTGGGAAGTACTGGCTACTGAAATATGTTTGCAACAAGAATGTCCCCAACTCAGATCTACAGGGTCTACTTAGCCTCTCATCCTGCTAGGATCAAAACATTTAGACCCATTCATTGTGAAATCGGTCATTTACGGTGATATAAAATGGCATTGCAGCAGTAGTAAGCACTGTGTACAAAGATATATTATTTAGATGAGGTGGGGGAATAACATTCAGAGAGACAAAAGGAGAATTTGGAGGAGAAAAGAAGAGCAACATGAGGTGAACTTGAAGAGGGGGGGAAAGGATGGGGAGCATTAAAGGAAGACAAAGAGGAGGGGGAAAGGGAAAGCAAGAACAAGGGGGCAAGTGAGCAGTGCCACCCATGGGGAGGGGAAGGAAGATGAGGGTAGGGAAAGACAGAGGATGATATTTGGGGCTGATGGATGAAGGAAAAAACTAAACAGCGAGGAGATGCTATCTCATATTTTATATGATCCTCCGTCTTACATTTTTTGTAACCTTGTGAATGACGTAAAATTAGGGCAACATCTCGCTGGAAACATCCTTTACCATGCACTCACAACCACTCAGTGCCTTTACAATGCAGGCACTACAACGAACGTGTCATTACCAGGCGTTCCTTTAGCACGCAAGTTGTTACAACAACTTGCTAGACTGGTTTTGGAATTTAAGTCCAACACATTCCCTACTGTTATACAGACTGGAGTTGGAATACTAAATTATACTATTCCAAAGTCCAGCACTGCCCTAAGACAAGTCGTTGTAACAACTTGCATGCTAAAGGAGAGCGTGGTAACGACGCTGTCTGTCATACAATCACATCTCGCCAACTTCATTCACTACCTCAGTGAGACATTCAGTGTGGGAATCAGGCGTGGAGCAGTGGGGTGTAGCGATGTCCTCCCTTGGTCCCTTTAGCTGTCCCTGGCATCCACCTCTGTCACACTCCTATTCCATGTCACCTTCCCAATCCCTGCTACACCCACCCCTTGTCACCGTCCTCATCCCAGTAATATTCCCATTCCTGGCCGTGGCCTCAATCCCAATCATAGCCCAAACATTGGCCAGATCCCTATCACACTCCTGTTCTCTTTCATCCACCCAGTCCCTGAGTCCTGCCCCTTTTTGTCACTCTCCCAGTCCCTGTCATGTTGTCATGTTGTCATGTTGCCAGGTCCTGTTATATTCCCAGTTCCTGTCACTTACTCATTCTCCCTGTCATTTCCCCAGTCCATCCCACACTTATCATTCCTGTCACACCTCCTGATCCCATTTCACTCTTCCTCA
Source organism: Calotriton arnoldi (assembly GCA_963921515.1). Lineage (NCBI taxonomy): Eukaryota > Metazoa > Chordata > Amphibia > Caudata > Salamandridae > Calotriton > Calotriton arnoldi. The sequence goes on from CAWUFW010000191.1 coordinate 3,467,937, forward strand.
GCATTCTTGCTGAGCTCACAATTGCCAATTCTGCTCCATTACCAATCCCTGTTACACTTCCTGCCCCTGTCACACTTCCCATCCCTGCAACACAGCCCAATCCCAGGCACACTTTCCATCCCTATCAAAGTTCCAACCCCTATCACATTCCAATCTCTATGACACTTCCCAATCCCAGTCACACTTCCCAATCCTAGTCACACTTCCAATCCCTATCACACTTCTAATCCGTGTCACACTTCTAATCCCTGTCACACTTCCTAATTCCAGTCTCACTCCCAATCCCTATCACACTTCAAATCCCTGTCACACTTCTAATCCCTGTCACACTTCCAATCCCTGTCACACTTCCAATCCCTGTCACACTTCCAATCCCTGTCACACTTCCAATCCCTGTCACTCTCCCAATTCCAATCACACTCCCAACCCCAGTCACACTTCGTCTCCCAGTCACACTCCAATATCTATCACACTTCCCAATCCCTGTCACACTTCCTAATTCAAGTCACACTCACAATCCCCATCACACTCCAATCTCTATAACACTCCCAATCCCAGTCACACTTCCAAATCCCAGTCACACTTCCACTCCCTATCACACTCCCAATCTCTATCACACTTCCAATCTCTATCACACTTCTAATCCCTGCCACACTTCTAATCCATGTCATACTTCTAATCCCTATCAAATTTCCTAATTCCAGTCACACTCTCAGTCTCTATCACACTTCCCATTCCCAGTCACTTTCACAATCCCTATCACACTTCTAATCCCTGTCACACTTCTAATCCCTATCACACTTCTAATCCCTGTCAAACTTCCTAATTCCAGTCACACTCCCAATCTCTATCACACTTCACATTCCCAGTCAGTTTCCAAATCCCTATCACACTTCTAATCCCTGTCACACTTCTAATCCCTGTCACACTTCCTAATTCCAGTCACACTCCCAATCCCTATCACACTCCAACCTCTATCACACTTCCCATTCCCAGTCACTCTCCCAATCTCTATCACACTTCTAATCCCTGTCACACTTCTAATCCCTGTCACACTTCCTAATTCCAGTCACACTCAAAATCCCTATCACACTTCAATCTCTATCACACTCCAATCACTATCACCCTTTCCATCACAGTCACACTTCCAAATCCCAGTCACACTTCCAATCCCTGTCACACTTCCAATCCCTGTCACTCTCCCAATTCCAATCACACTCCCAACCCCAGTCACACTTCGTCTCCCAGTCACACTCCAATATCTATCACACTTCCCAATCCCTGTCACACTTCCTAATTCAAGTCACACTCACAATCCCATCACACTCCAATCTCTATAACACTCCCAATACCAGTCACACTTCCAAATCCCAGTCACACTTCCACTCCCTATCACACTCCCAATCTCTATCACACTTCCAATCTCTATCACATGTCTAATCACCTGTCACAATTCTAATCTGTGTCACACTTCTAATCCCTGTCACACTTCTTAATTCCAGTCACACTCCCAATCCCTATCACACTCCAATCCCTATCACACTCTCAATCCCAGTCACACTCCCAATCCCAGTCACACTTTCAATCCCAGTCACACTTCTAATCCCTATCACACTTCTAATCCCTATCACACTTCTAATCCCTGTCAAATTTCCTAATTCCAGTCACACTCCCTATCCCTGTCACACTCCAATCTCTGTCACACTCTCAGTCTCTATCACACTCTCAGTCTCTATCACACTCCCCATTCCGTCACTCTCCCAATCCCTATCACACTTCTAATCCCTGTCACACTTCTAATCCCTATCACACTTCTAATCCCTATCACACTTCTAATCCCTTTCACACTTCTAATCCCTGTCACACTTCTAATCCCTGTCACACTTCTAATCCCTGTCACACTTCTAATCCCTGTCACACTTCTAATCCCTGTCAAACTTTCTAACTCCAGTCACACTCCCAATCCCTATCACACTCCAACCTCTATCACACTTCCCATTCCCAGTCACTCTCCCAATTCCTATCACACTTCTAATCCCTGTCACACTTCTAATCCCATTCACACTTCCAATCTATGCCACACTTCCAATCCCTGTCACACTTCCAATCCCTGTCACACTTCCAATCCCTGTCACAGTTTCCATCCCTGTCACAGTTTCCATCCCTGTCACAGTTTCCATCCCTGTCAGACTTCCCAATTCCAATCACACTCCCAATCCCTATCACACTCTCAATTCCCATCACACGTATTATCCCTGTCACACTTCCCATCCCTGTCACAGTTCCCATCCCTGTAACGCTCCAGGTTACTCTTACAGCCCCAATAATTGTCATCCTCCCATCGCTGTCCCACTTCCCATCCCTGTCACACTTCCCAATCCTTGTGTCACTCACAATACCTGCCACCTGCCCAATCCCAGTCACACTCCGGTTCACTCTTAGAGTCCCATCCATTGTCACCCTCCCACTGCTCCTGTGCTCCTTGTACCTGTGGGTGCCCTGGGGGGACAGGTCACACCCTAGCAAGGCTGGTTATTGGAGTACCATGGCAAATCATCACACCATAGCTGCCATATGATGGGGCTCTTGTGAGCATGATCGTAGTGACTGGTATAAGGAAAATATCAGGATAATATTCGGGAACAAAAGAAACATATTTTCAGAACATGACAAGGTAGTATTTAGGAAGCAAATATGCATATTTATTAAAAGTAACCGTCTGAGCACAAATTAGTGGTTTTAGGCAATTAAAGCTCATATTTGATAACAAAAGAAAACTGGTATTTCGGGACAAGCGGTTATGTATATGAAATATACAAAATACTTTAAGCTGATATTTGAGTATCAATCAATTAATCAGGGGTTTGTTAAAGCGCGACTACTCACCCGTAAGGGTCTCAAGGCGCTAGGGGTGGGGGTGCAGGTTCCATCCATCAAGGAGGGGGTCTGTCGAAGAGCCAGGTTTTGAGGTTTCTTGCGAAGATGGGGAGCGATGTTGTCTGTCTGAGGTGGAGCGGAAGGGCGTTCCATGCTTTGGCCGCGAGGAAGGAGAACGAGCGGCCTCCCAATCTGGTCTTTCTGGTGCGGGGGACCACGGCGTAATAATTGAAACTGATTGCAGGGCACTTTTTGCTAATGTTGAGGTATCATTTTCTTGGTGGCAGAGGCCACTTTCTTTTTGCCAGGACAGTTGATCCATGTCTCCAGAGGAGGCGTTTCATGCTCTTTATTCATAGTCTTTTTTATGCTCTGGCTTGACAGCAAAGCTGTCACCAGACAATTATGTGAGCATCACTAGAGAGGGGATTTTGCTCCGCCCACATGCTGGAAGCCAGGAGTGCTAGTTTTCATTGGACAGACTTTGTGTGCTTCCACAAAAAAGAACCTGCCTTTCACACAGCTATGATAATTTTGTTTATTCATTCAGCAGCCTGAGTTTGAAATTTCAGGGCACACACATGTAATGCTGTTAAAGTGTCTTAGATAACAAGATAATTTATGTTGTTTTTCTCTGGCATGAGCACAGGTGAGAGGGGGCAGTCATTAACCTACATGAATTTTTAGGTCTGTCTTGACAGTGCAAATGTCACTTGACCTTTTAACTCACACCAATATTATTCTACAGTTCTTTGCTTCCTCACAAATACATATTCCTTCCCATGATATTTACTGTAATGCTTTCCATTGCCATTCAACATTCTTGTAAAGCCAGACCTATTGGCATTGCCAATGTTTGTTAAGTTTTATGCTCTGCTTTATCAAGAGCTGGAGTGCCTTGTTTTACACATTTTCCACAATGTATTTGATGTGATTTGCTCAAACACTCCCTGAAAACTTTGAACGATTTGCTGAACTTTCTCTCTTAAAATAGGATTATTCAGGCCCATGTGCTTTGTAACGAAGTGACACAGAGAGTCCCCACACTCTAAAGTGTGTTCCAGCCGCACTGGTGTGAGCACACTTCAGACCAGGGGTCACATGGAAAGACCCAGTGACCTCCCCTTCATTAAACTGTGCTCTTGCTTTCACTCTTTTCTTTGGTAGAGCTGTTTTGGAAATTAGTTACCAACTTTCCGAAATTACCAACACATTGCTGTCAGCAGCCTGAACTGATTTCATTGCTCATGGTCACAATAGATTTTAAGTTAATTTTTTTCACTGGAATTTGCATTTTAAGATCTTAAAGCACACTACTGCTGTTTTCACATGGATTATCACACATGTTGGTGAGAGCACAACGTATATCTGTCTGCACATGCATGTGTTTATGCGATGTAGACACAGCATTGCTCTTAATGTTTTCCCATTTCTTCACATTGTATTGTATTGCAACATTTATATAATGCTTACTGTTGCAAATGGGTTCCGCCCAGTAATTACGCCCAGATTTTTTGCTGTTTTGATCAGCTGTTTTTGGACTTTTTACTCATCGAACAAAGGAGGAAGCCCAAATCTCTGGAGCCAACACAGTAGGGGGCTCCCCTTTGAAGTTTTGGTGGGAAATTTTGCAAGTGATGTCAGGGAGGGGCAGAGCTGAGGCCCCCAGAGGAGATGTGAACAGTGACTTCTTGGCGGTGCCATCTTGAACTATCCTAGCATGCTGTACAGGAGGGTTGGGACAGGGGTGGAGTGGTAATGTGGCACCCTAGTGCCTGGCTTCTAGAACTTTCCAACCCCATTTAAAAACTCTTACTACAAGGGACAGAGAGTAGCTGTTGGATTTGGAAACTGGAACTGGACGGCCCCAGCGGCCATGGACTACTGGAAGGAAAAGCCCCCCTGAGGCCCTAATGGACTAAGGACTTTGCCTACAGTTGGCCACAGTACCAGGGAAGCTGAGTCTAGAGAGACCAGTAAACGGTGATTACTGGCTCTCACCACCTCGTCTGAGTAGGCCTTGGACTGCTCTGCTTCACTACCCTGAAAGAGTCAAGCGCTACAATGAGGTGTTTGGTTACCAGTAGGGGGGAAATTGTGGACTTATTACTTGCGCAGGCCTCACATCCTGCACAACTAATGACCCAATTTCTTACACTTTCTGTCCCTGTGTGGGGCACTGAAGTGATTACCTACATAGGCAGCGTGCTACACCGTGCAGTGTGTTTGTGGAAGAGTGCTGTCTTTGTTTTTAATCCCATGTGGGAAGTGTTTCCTTGTCATGTGTGAGGACCATCGAGGTGCGGTTTTCATGTCCTATGACGCAGCGCTTAGAGTTGTGATGAATGATAAGTGTGTGTGACAGGAACGCAGTTGATGGTTTTCAGTGAGCTTGCAGCTTTGAGCAGTTCTACAGGCCCAGTTATGTTTTTTCTTATGGTCTTAGTCCACTTAGCTGGTAACTGAATCGGGTTACCCAATCTGAGATGTTTAGTTTAAAAGTTTAGAAACGGAGCACAGAATACAAGATAGGAGAAATGGTGAATAGAAGTTTTATTCAATCTGCACTTGAGAGCGGTAGCCTCACGGTTACTACCATACTTCAGCCATCTTGTTTTCAGACTGTGAGATCACTGGCATTAGTACTTAATTGTAAAATGTCTTTTACTCTGCACCATTACTCCAGGCCTCACGAGTCTAACTTCCCATTACCTCCTCGTCCATCTTCCTTGTCACATCCCCCACACATATTGTGCAAATACATACATCGGTTGCATGCTACAAACACTCTATTTTGTGAGCATGCATGACTGCAGTCATGCACCTGGAGAAATGTGCTTTCTCCTCACCAACTCCAGCTTCCTTAATTCTAGTTTCCTGGTAGCTCTGTGTACCTACTTCTCACAAAAAACAACAATAATATTTCCAACCAATCAAGACCTACTGGAGTGGGTCAAAAAAGGCCCAAGCTCACAATTTCAGATGCAGCGGCAGGAATGGCTCCCGCAACGTATAAGAGGGTGTTGGTCCGCAACCACAGAGATGCGCGTTGCAGCCGCGTACCTAAAAATGCGCATGAGCCCTTAGTGTACCAGGACAGGAGTTCATGAATTTAGTGAAATATGCACAGTACAAACATGTGCTGAGCAAATGAGAAAAGCGTGACCGTATTTGCAGAACATTTTATGCACTCATGTGATTCTTAGACTCATGATCTGCGGACATTTCCGGGTGCAGATAGGACTTACAACACCGGAAAATACACCAGTAACCAGATTTTCTGCAGTTGTAGGTTTTACCAATGAGTGGGAGATTGGAATTTCAAGCAAGGCTCAAGGGGTTATCATTAGGAATATTGGGACCACGCCCAAATGCTGAGTTTTTTGGGGGTATTCACAAAGATTCCCAAAGACTTTTTCACCCGAATTAGGTATGTAACTCAAATTGTGAAAAATTTTGTGGTAGCATTCAATCACGGTGTAGATGTGCCCCCAAACATTCCCATATTTTAAAAGGATGTAGAGGAAGGATGTCTTCCCAATTGAAAAGTATTTTCTATATGGTTAAAGTAGGACAAATCGCACATTTCTCCTAACCCTGAACATGCGGACGTGCACCTGCAGGTCATTGGTATTTGTAAGACTACGGGCAGTTGGGGTAGTCATGAAATCTATGATATTTGGAGGTTTACAAATGAGCACATTGGAAATTTGTGAATCCCAAAAAACTAGTACATTTACAGATGTTGCAGGAGTAAGACTACAATACAGATGTATATAAGGTATTGTGAATCAGGCCCAGCTCTCCACCAAATAATGGCTTTTATGTTCATTTGTTTGATCCCAAAATATTTATTTCTGCCACATCTGTCTTTGTGTTTCCTTGCACCCGCTCTGTGCTTCGAGGATACATTTCCTACCACAGGACACCAACTCATTTCCCTCTATTGCAGGCTCATAGCTGGCAAGTTTCCAGTTTGTTTATAAGTGACATTTCCAGGTTTTCTGTAGGCCTATGTGTGACATTTCAGTATATTATGCGTGACACTTTGAGTGACACTTTTTTACCAGGAAAGCAATGTAGAAATATCACAAATTACCCATTTAATAAAAATATTTATGGTTCTTTTAAATTCCAGTGGGATTTGGAAGACAAACAATTACATCATGGTGCACACTTGCAAACTCAAGAATATCTGGATTATTCTGGTCACCTCTACCTTAAGTTTCACCTCCCTTACTCTTTAAAAGTACACTCCTCCGCTAAAGTTTACAGGCGACACTGGTGTCCTACCTTCCTGTAAAGCGATTTCAGCAAGAGAAAAGATTGATGAAAAAAGTATGTTGTCTACTGCATGCTTAACTTTTAAATATGCTTGTAATTCCATACTTCCATTGCGACATGGACATATGTGTATATTCAACTGACGCTCATGCGCCTCGTAAGGCGGCTTGCAATATTATAAAGGTTTATCATGATTAAAGCTGTTTATTTGAGCATTGTCTTATAAACACACTGACAACAGGAGCAGTAAAGTGAAGAGCACACTTCTTACCTGTACGGTGTGTCATGATTACTTTGATGGCTGCTTGCATATTGCTCTCTGCCGGGGCTTTCAACTATAGGGGAGAGGGGGTCACCAGAAAAATCACCAGAAAGAAGTATATAGTCTCTCAGGACAGGAATTAAACATTTGTGGTCTGGAAGCCAGGGGTCAGGCACAATCAGCCTGTTGTTGGGAGAGGACAGTCAGGTTGGGCTATGGTGGGTGCTCCCTAGCTCTCCTCAGCGCTTTCCTGCTTCAGGAATATCAGAGCCACTGCTGGGGACAACATAGAGGCTGCACAGCACATGTTGGTGCCAACGAATTGTAACTGTATATAGTGCTTACTACACCTGACGAGGCGTCGAAGCGCTTTACGGCGAGATGCACGCTACTCCGGAACCCAAGGTTTGTGGTTAGTCCAGTGGTTATTGTTGGTTATTGTGATTAGTAATGTGCTCTCAAGAGAAATTGCATCCATTTACTCCAGTTACTTTGTTATATATTAATACCAGGTAAGTGTGATCAAATGACAAATTACTTTATTGCACGCAAAGTGAGGGTCACTAGCCCAGTTTCTGGGGGAACAGTGCTCTCTATTTGGACAGAGTGTCCGTCTGATTCATCCCAGGTGTAACCAAAAGACCTTGGCTTGTCACTTGCAAACGGGTGGTGGAAGAGAGGTCTTTGCAGGGAGAGCTTTATTTGCTCAGCTGTGCCAACTGCTGCGCATATGCGTGATGTCCAGTCTTTAGGGGGATGCGCATACATTACTAATTTGGCCGAGACAGTGCAGTTATTGACCACACAAATCAAATTTTGCATGTGAATAAGGCTGCTTTAATGAGACAGGTGCATTGACTTCCATTAATCAACCCTAGACGATAAGCCATAAAAACTAACATTAAACCATGGCCTCACTAGCCTTAAACAAACCTAACTGTCCCCCTCCCAATCCCCTAAACAACTCTTCACATGTTCAAACCACGCACAACCTTTCTTCACTCACAAATTCCCACATTCAACCGGTCGCATCCTCCCCAGCCCACAACCCTCACTGCGCATAGTTCCAAAGGTTGCCTTCCTCTCCCTTCCAACTACGCCACCCCCGCCCCCTCCCCTCCTCATCTCTCACGTGGGTCTCAAACTGACCGACTTTCTTTGAAATAACTTGAAAAAGTGTGTACAACCAAGCCGCCAGCCACACATCCGCTCAACAGCGACAATCAAAGCTTGCCCGAGATAAGTCTGCTACTTGTCTCACCAATGGAGACCCAGAAGAACACCTTCCACAAAATTTCTTGCTGTTAAGAACTCCTCCACGACTATAAAAAGGGGGAGAGGCTGGGCACAGAATAAATGCCACCATTGGCCCTGCTGTCCAGCGGGACTGGTGAGAGTTGAACGTCAAAGGAGGGGAAAACAAACCTCTTCCCTCCCTGGAGTCCGACAGCCATGCCCCCACACTGCTCCAGCCAATCCCTTCAGTGCTTAATTTGAGCCGATGGTTTCCGGTGCTTGGCACCGGCACATAATTATGAGCACCGGCTCTACTGACAGTCCACCACATGGTGTTGCTGTCTGTTTATTTCTGAGATGAGCTCAACAACACTGTTTAATAAGTCAATGTACAGTAAAAAAAAACAATACGTGCCACTCACACTCTTATCATATCTTTGGGTGGCCTAGAATAGTCTAAATTGTCACACTTGTAGGAGTGCAATGGTTAGTAGTTGTGTTAGTACTGTCATTGGCAGAGATAACAGGCAAAAAATGGTGCCGTCTTCAGTGGCCTCCTGAGAGGACCCTGACACTTATGTTACTGCCTGCCCACCAGGGTCCCCAGACTGAACCACAACCAACAAGCTGCTCAAAGCCCCCAATACCCAACCAGCCCCCAATGTGTTAGACTAACCCGAGCTATGGGACGCATAGGAGGGCTGCAGGTGTGCCCAGCTGTGGTCAACGAGAGACGAATCCTTTGACAGAAGTGAAGACATCTAAATGAAATACATTTACATACAATGGATCAAAATGGGAATCATTTACATTGTCGCCGTTATCCTAAAAATTAAGCATAGGTCTGGCCCTCCAGGACAAATATTGAGCATCTATGCCATTGGTCTTCAAACCGGGAGGGGGACCCTTAAGCGATCTCAGGGGGAGGGGCGCCAGTCTCTGGCCAAGAGAAGCATCATGCTTTGTTTTAAGTGTTAAAAACATGAGTGGCAGTAAGCTACTTTGTAATGGGCCATAAATAACTTTTGTCATTTATATCCTGAATGGGAGTATGTGTAAAAAGGGGTAACAGAGCTTAACTGCAATGTTTAAATATGTTTAGACATATTTAAACATTGCCAATTTAGCAGAATAATTGTGGAAAAATTGAGGGGGGATTATTTATTTTTTACTTTTTATGGGGGCACAGCATTAAGAATTTTGAAGACCACTGATCTAAGCTCTTTGGCTTTTCTGGAAAAGCACAAGCCCCGCCCACTTGTACGTGAAGACGCCGGAAGCGTCGCCGCACTGGAAAAAGGCTGTGAATGGCCAGAGTAATGGAATGGAGAATAAAGCGCTTTATTGTCTTTCTCCCACAAACACCGTGACCTTTACGTCTAACATTGTCTGCACCTTGGAGCCTGTAATAACAGCTCTCGGATTCAGTCCATTGATGACACCCACAATATCTGAGGAAAGACATTCAGGGAAATGAAAGTCATTTTCTCCCCAGAGAAGAAAGCGCCTTGTCGAGCCCAAAGCTTTTCTCTGCTCGTGGGAGACAGCGGCGAGCAGAAGCAATTTGCCGCCAAGGCGAGAACGGGTTGACCTTAGCGCGGAGTCAAACGGGCCACCGACAGAAACGCGAATGCACTTATATTTCAGCCCTGTGCACCACTTGAAAATGGATGCCGCTTCTGCAGGAAGAGAACAACCAGTGAGGAAAACATTGTGTCCAAATAACATGCCCAAAAAAGCTGAGGCAGCCTCCTGCTTGTTGAGGCTTTGACACAAACTGAAAACTCAAGAATACAATTTATTATTCATTTTTGTTGGAGGCAAGCTTTTCGAAGCCTCACCCAAGCACGTGTAACCTGAAGCAGAAAAGTACATCTAATAATTCTGTAGCAAAGTGGCTTGCTACTAAAAAGGAGTGGGGGCAAAAACAACAGTGGGAGTGGGTCAACAGGAGCTGATATTGTGTTGTCTTGCTTCCACCTCATGTCTCTTTCTTCCACCTCCCTACCTGCCCTCCCTCCCTCCCCTCGCCTCCTCTCCCTCCCCCCCCTCCTTCCTTCCTCCCTCACTCTCTTCCCTCTCTTGCCTGGTGTCTAAGTCTGATGATGAGAAATAAGGCGTATTCCCCAAAAATGATTGCCATTGTCCAACACCTGGAACGACCGGCACAAATTAAGCACTGCCAATTGCTCCATGTCAGTAGGGCACAACTTTCCCTCAGTAGCCTGTCACTCCACACATCAATGCATTTTGGTAGTTGTGGTCTATGAGCCTCATTTATTGCTGGGCGGACAGATTAAATGTTTGCCACCCTGACGGACTACCGCTTGAAATATCAAGCGATCACCGCTGGCCCATTGGTGATCTCTGAACCCTCAGAGGAACTGCAATGACAGTACTTCAAGTTTGGTGTTCGGCTACCAACTTCCACTTGGCCATGCACCTAAATGGTTTGTTCTTCAAATACAAACTCTGAAAGTGGGAGTTTGTGATTAAAAAACAAATGACCCCCCCCAACCCTGGAAGTCTTCTCCCAAGGGTTTGAGAATATTTTTTCTTTATTTCCGGTTCAATACGGACAGGTTTTCCTACTGAAAACACATCAGAGTGTCTGCTCTTAATAAGGCAGGAGGTCTGATGGGCTTACTCCATCAGCCCCTACTCCATTGAGCAAATGGAGTAAGTTTCCAACGGCGGAGCCAGCAAGGGCTTTGCTGTCGGACAAAAGACTGACTCATAATAGAAGGGGCAGATCGAAAATGTACTCTCTGGGTGGCAGACTACCCTGTCTGCCAAACTCTAGGCAGGGCCCTTTGTTTTTATTTCAGTCAAATGGTGTCACAGACATGAGAACAATGGTTTGTAAAATTAATGCTGAGAACTGGTAACATGGCGATCTAAAAACCCTAATAATCGTGTAAGAGCAAAGCTAAACTGGAGAGGATCACAACTTGTAAACCAGTGCAGCAAATGTTACTGAAAACATCAGCGGCCCTGAGGGGGGATATGTTACGCTTCCAGAGGTGTTGTGCTCATTCTGGCTGCTTTGTGTTGCCTCTATAGACTCAATTTTGACTTACCACATTTTTTGACAGTCTGCTTGACTTGTGCTGCACAAGTGAGAGACACAGAGCCATAGTAGGACACAAGAGCCATAATAGGTGGTGACTTTCAGGCAGTGGTTAATTTGTAAAAAAAATAAGTGCCGGGCTCTCATCAGGAGGCAGCTTCCACCCGGCCATTTCTCCTATTAGCGTTGCCTAAACAAGTGGGGCGAGGATGTGGTGTAATGGCCAGAGCTACCCACTTTGAAGCTGGGGAACCAGGTTCAAGTCTTGGCATCGGCTCAACATCCCGTGATTCTGGGCGAATCACTTAAATCTCCCGTCTTAATAAAAAATGAATGTGTTCTCAACTGGTGCTTGAGCACCGGTGTTGATGATTAAGTGCCGGTGCTGAGGACCGGAAAACACCGGATCAAATTAAGCACTGCTTTCAAATGATCTTCAACAATACAACTGACCATTCCATACCTGCCTCCCACTAACTCAACCAGAATCATGGATGCCCTGATGCATTTATTTTACCTGGCTGATACTTGTGTCCTTGCATTACTGTAGCGTGTCACAATAGTTTTTACTCTTCAGTTTGTTTGTATGTGTGTATGAATCTAAGTCGTACGTGTTTGGCACAAACCCAGCCAAGCAAAGCAGAGCGCTGTATAGTGTCAAAGGCAACGGCCAAGCCAATATAAGAGGTAACGGGTTTGTGGACTATTACAGCATTAAAGACAGTTGTTTTCAAAATCTTTTTTGAATTGGAGGCGGGTCGGGCAGCCTTGATGGATTTCTGGATATCGTTCCAGGTCCTGGATGCATAGATGGAAAGTTCTGTTGCCTTGCTTTTTCCTTTTAGATCTAACTGTATTTGTTCGGCAACGTCACATACAAATATAAGCACCAAGATTCTAAATTTACTGGTGTGTTACTCCAAGCTGTCAAAGCTACAGCAGCAGTCAATGATTATGACTGAATATATACCTCTGGGGATAAGCAATGCAATGTCCACTTTGACTCGCAGACTCATGCTGGGGAAAGGGACAGCAGAGAGACAGGCGTTATATAACAAGTGTCCACCTACAGGTTCTTGCGTACCCTCTCAAGAGGAGCCACCTGAGTCCAATTACTCTGAATGGCTATTCACTCATTTCCATGGCTGATATATTTTGTTGTTGCGAGAATACAGAGCGTCTCCCAGATCGATCCTTTCTCAGCTTGGAAGGGAAGTCCACCGATGCCCTGTGTACTCTCTTCTCCATTTCAAGTTTCACCTCCACCACCTCCCTTTTCCTCCATAAATTAGAAGGATGAAGATCCGGAAAAGTGAACAGTCCTTGTTCACCTATTTCAATCTAGTTTGAACGGATGACCTGTTGGAGAACCTGAGTCCTCAGTTTGGGTGAGGACTGCACCACCATGACAGTGCCTCCTGATCCTCCACTCTCAGCCTCCGCCCTGCCCCGGAGGATGCTGGTAAACTCTCCTCACCAGACCATCTTTTACTCCTGGCTGGGAAGCGGACAACTCCTCCATCACAGTGGCCAGCTTGGCTTACAACATCTCCAGGGCTATTTGTGCAGGGTCCTCCAAGTACCTTCCAAGTGCGGTCAGTGTGATGCTTCTTCTCACATTGTCCAGTATCTCCATTTTGTCCTCAAGTTTCACCATGGCCTCAAAGCAGTCTCATAAAAACCTGGAACTCTCCCACATCTGTGAATATTTCCACTAACCAGCGCTCTATCATTTTCACTTTACTCTCCGTAGCTTTCAACTTGCAAGCACTTTTCCCAGTAAGACCGCCAATATTTTCTTCGGCGCTTTTTACTGAAGAGTAGACCGAAGAGCTTGTCCCTCCCAGAGCTGCAGGAAGGGTGTTTATGGAATACATCAGGGCCCGTGTTCCACCAGACCACTGGACATCATGAGGGGATTGTCCTGCAACATCTTCTTTGCTGCATCTAGAGGACGATCCCTTCAGGTTGAAAAAAGTTTGTTTACTTTTCTTCTTCCATGCCATGGTGTTTGGGGGCAACACAGAGCAGAGAAAATCAACAGGAAGGCAACTCATTCAACATGTTTCCTCAACAAAAGCGTAGCCATCTCTTTCTTTTTTCCCCAACAGTTAAATAGGTCTGTGACTCTTGCACGGGGCCACAGGTGAGGCCGGGCACTTGACAGGCCATTAACAGTGAGCTCCTCAGCCCCCGATAGAGGTGGGGTTGCCACCACCAGCTCTCAGGGATCACAGCTCCACTGACCCTGTTCCAACAGACCACGCCCCTCACCAGCATTGCTTCATTTGGCAGGGGTCTGGCCATTCCGTTATACATTGTGCTACTTTCAAACTCCTGCCACCGGCCCAGGTTTCATCCGCTCCAATATGCTAGTCCACCTTCACTGTTCTCACACCTGGAGGCAGATACCCTGCCAGCAACTCTGGCAACTGGCTCAAGAGCACAACTCTAATAGTGGACTTCATCACACGGATCTCCACCCCACTGGACACCAGTTGTTCATGCAGTACGTTCTCTCCTTCAGTAATGTTTTGCAAGCGGTGCAGCCAGCAGTTGGTCCCTTGGCCAAAGCCGAAAACAGGAGTTTTGTCCACAGCTCCCGAGATCTAAAGTCATCTTGGCTCCCGGACTGTTTTTTTCTTTTCACACGTCTTTGTCTCCAGTGTGACGGTGTCCTGGTTATTGATGTGCAATGAGGCACCAGAGATGGTGTGGTTGTCATTCAGATAAGCAGGGTGCATACTATGATGGATTTGTAAATTCTACAGCTGGTTCTGAGGGTGACGTCACGGGGCCACCGAGGGAAGCCAGTGTAGTTCTTTCAGGTTGAGGCTGATGTCATCATATTTCTTTAGGCCCTTGGTGAGATGTGCTGCGGCATGTAAGATTCCCTTGGGGGGCCAGAGTGGAGTCTGTGAGTCATGAAGCGGGGCGTTTTCACCATCCATATTTAAGAGTGTGAGAGCTTGAACAGCAATCCTAAAGTTGCTTTCTGGGAGGAACGATTTCACTTTCTTTGGTAGAAAGTACTGGTACCTGGCCATTTTTGATTTCCAGGCAATGAGTCCTTTGAGGATGAGGTTTGTATCCAGTGTGAATCCAAGTGGCTTGACTTTGGGTGATAGTTGGGTTTGGGACCATCAACGTTGGGTGAAAGTTGGAGTTTGAAACCGTCAAGGTTCATGTTATTGAGCCAAGTTTGTACTCTTTGTTGGTTGTTCATGGCAAATAAAAAGAATTCTGTCTGGTTGGGTTAAGCTTTCGGTGGGTGCTAGACATCCAGGACTGGATGAGGTGCAGCCAGTGGTTGAGACCTTGGATGCCTGGAGCAGAGGAGCCTTTCAAGTAGAGTTCTGTATCGTTGTCATATTGGTGAATTTTGATGCTATCAGTGATTAGAATTCCAGGGGGTACCATGTAGATCTTGGAAATGAAGGGGTACAAAAAGGAATCCTGAAGATCTACACAGAAGATAGGGATCTTCTGGGACCTGGAGGTGCACATGTGAACGAGTTGGTGTCAGCTGGAAACTGTGTGAAAGGCATCTGAAAGATCCAGCAATATCAGGAGGCAGGGGTCATCTTCATCTGTGCTCAGGGGCGCATCATCTAAGATGTGTAAGTTTGCATGATCTGCAGCCAGATTGGTAGTCATGACAGAGATGGTTGGCATTGTTGGGATCTTGGAGTTGAACATAGCTGCTTTTGTCTATTAAGGGTTGGTGAATGATGGGCTGGTAGTTGGCAAGGTCACCAGGGTCTAGTGTAGGTTTCTTGAGGAGTGGGAGGATCTGGCCCATATTGTGGAAAGAGGCCTCAAGTGGGTGCGATAGATCTTGATGGTTTAAACAAGCAGCACAATTTTTTTAATGTTTTTGTGTGATACAGTTTTTTTAAACAAAACATGATAAAATGATGGAAAATATGATATTAAATTTTGGATTTGACATTGAGGTAAACTAGAAGTGGAAGAGTATAGGGAAGATGAAAAGATCTGACAATGGGGAGAGACTATTCAGAAGAAGAAGAAATAGTAGTCAACTAATAACCATGATGATAATGATGTAAGATGCCAAAAAGTGAAAGGCAGATGAATAATTTATGATACTCGAGCCGTCTTCAGAAGAGGTTATTGGTTTACAAAGAAAATAAGGTTACAAACTATAATCCATCGCATGAGGTTTTCACAGACTTAATAGTGCAATCATTACTGTTTGGCTGTTTGTTTTAGCAGAAACACAAATGTACTCCTTAATCTTGAAGAAGGGCTAACACTTACATCCAAAAATGGATGGAGTAACTTCTGCACTCTTTCTTGGACTGAGAGTCTTGAAATCTTATGGTTTATGGGTCATTTCAAGGTGGGTATTGGAAAAATTGATTACTTATTTAATATAAGACATTCAATTTAAGCTGGCGGACCATGGTGGGAGTAACTGATTTATATTTCTTCGTATACGAACATCAAAAATATGACAGACCTGAAGTCCTGGTGATATAGGAATAGTACAATGTGTAGAAGGGCCTACTCCTTTATAGGACGGGAAATCTTCATCCATCGAAGTGGCATTCTCCGTAGGGTATCCTCCTCACCCTGACCGATGTTTTGTGTTGGGGGTGGACTTCAGAGAAGGAGCTCTTAGAGGCAGCTTTTTGCATGCCTGGCGTTAAGACCAATTATGGAAGCTTTACCTCCAAATGGAAGTGCTAAAACTGTCTTGTGATACAGAATGTCAGTTTATTAGTGTCTCCCTATTGTAAGATTAAAACCATTTAGTTGGATAGAGATGGTATGAAAACATCTCTTGTGCCCATGGTGTCAACATGTTTCAGCCTTAAGCCTGATCCAGGGTCACAGACGTTCTTCAGGGCAGAGGTCTTCATAGAAAATGCCCCCTTATGTTCTATACCAATGGGGGCAGAAAAATATTATGGGAATAGATGATGTGTGCGAGAAAACGTGAAAATAAATCATGCAGTAATTAATTTGATTTAAAAAAACGGTTATATTCTCGTTCCTAATCTGGTAATACTCCTAATCGAGGGGGTTGGGGGGCAAGTAAAACCATTTATGTGATCCCACCTTCTTCAGCTACACTCTACTAAGTAGCCTTCGAGCTGAACCCCTTCTACTCTCTCCAAGAAACCCTTAGAGATTGGGTTTGGGCCATTACAAGGTCACTAATGTTATCAAAAGTATAACATCTTTCTCCTGCCAAACGTTTGATCCCTGGCATTGACTGCCTGGGCCGCCTTGATGTGATGCCGGTCTGGTGCCCCCTGCTGGCTGACATGACCATAACTTTTAAATAATTAAGTGCAAGCGTCCTCAAAACAACTGATTAAAATGTGACTTTCGTCCTGCTGCTTGTTTTTTCTTCTCTTCAATATCAAGAATTATTGATCACAGTTTTTATGTTGTTCAATATTCATCTCCTGGGCTAATGAATCTTGTTATCGACTGAAGTGTTTGATTCTTATGTGCTGGGCGCACAGAGTGCAAACGGGGGAGGGGTGAAGAGCCATGCATCGAAGGAAAGGACAGATAGGGCGGGGGAAGCTGAAAGGTGAGGAAGAAAGAAGGGGTCGTTGAAATGTTAGACGTTAAAGGAAGTGTGAAGGAAGAAGTCAGGGAAGGAGACATGGAGGAGAAGATGGAAGGGAAGGAGAGATGCCAAAAGTAAATGAAGGAATGAAGAAACAAAGGGGCGTATTTACAACTAAATGGCGCAGCGCGTCGCTGCAAGCAATTTAGCAGCGCCGTCCTGCATCATTTAAAAAATGCAGGGATGTGCCATATTAGCAAGAATACGGCACACCCCTGTGTTTTCCCTTATGCCGGTGCTAAAAAAATCTGCCTAGCGCCACCGCAGGCACCCTTGCACCACGGTGCAAGGGTGCTTGCGTTGCAGGGGTGATTGCTGTTCTGCAGGAAGGGACACCTTCCTGCACAAAAGCAATCATTAATGGAGTTTTGCTACTTCTATGTGTCCTGCAGAATGCAGGACACATAGAAAGATTTCTGCAGCACACATAGAAAGAGCATAAAACGAGGCTAAATAAAAGTATTTCTCCTCCTTGCGACACAACGCCTGCTTTTCAAAGGTGTTAGTTTTTGGCGCTGCCTCAGATTTACACATCCTTGTAAATGTGGGGCAGTGTCAAAAAGCAATGTGTGTTACGGTGGAACGGCCACTGCAACACCCATTGCACGCCCCGTTCACTCAGATACTTACGTGAAAGGGGACGGTATTTAAAATGCGGTATTAGGCAACGCAAAGTGGCTCAGTGCCGCATTGAAAATATGTAGCAGGGCATTGCGCTACCTGAGTGTCGTAAAAAGTGATGCTCCGGTTGCGCAATCCGCTTGTAAATATGCCCCTAAGAGAGGGTAAGAGTGAAGGAAAGGAAGCAGGAAAAGGAGAAGTCAGAAAATAATGCAGATAGGATGGGGAGCGATAATGAAGAGCAGTCAGAGAGAGAGCGCAGAAAGAAGGGAATGCTGAAAGCTGGTAAAGAGGAAGGAACGAAGGAAAAAGTGGATGAAAGTCGTGGAGGACAAGAGAGGAGGAATCACAGAAAAAAATGTAAACAAGCATTGGCATAGCCAATAGGTCTCGCCTTTGGGACCTTATAAGTGTTTAGCCATGCAGCACATTATCCTGTGTGCTGTACCACCAGGGGTTGAAGGGCCACACAACTGCTGCAGACTGTGTACACTTTATAAGTAGCAGCCATCTGCAAATGGTCTGATTTACTAATGAATTTTGAGGCAGGTGGTACTTGTAGCATCAGACACTCAGTGTCAGGAAGTGGCAATGATATCATCCTAAGACCTCCACTGTGAGGAACTGGCAAACATAACATCTACTATCAATAAGTATTTATTTTATTTAAGGAGTTTTATAAAGCGCTAGCTGGACCCCAGGGTATCAGAGCGCTTCACAGCAAGTAACTTATGGGCAAATAGGCAGTACAGAGAATATAGAAGAACATAGGGGTTCGTGCCGGATAAAGATCGAACAAAGGAGTGATCGAGCAGAAGGAGCATGGAGGGTGCAGGTCAAACAAGTATTGCATGCACATATAAACCACAAATGTTACATGAACATATGAGCAACAAATACAATAGATATATCAGTGAGAAAGCTTCTATAACGTCAGAGCATAATACAGTTCTGTCATATTACACAAGAAAGTATATGCAGAGTGTCCTGGAAAGTGACTTGGTTATGAAAATAATAATCCACATTCCTTAAGTCGAGTATCCAAAAGGTTTTCTTGATCAAGCAATGCGAGTATCCAAAAGGTTTTCTTGATCAGAGTCAGTGTCACCGGTCACATAGTTGAAGTTAGGTGGAATGCCGGCTAAGGTACTTCCTTGGCTTCTAGCGGTTTGCTCGAAAGCGGTCAAGGAGGAGGACTTTGAGCAGGTTTTTGAATTTTGGAAACGAGGAGATCGTTCTGATGTGGGGGATGGAATTCCAGATTTTGGGGCGTTTCCAGCAAACGATTTGGCCGCAGTTTTTTGTTTGCGAGTTTTCAGCGGGATGAGTAGCAGAGTGTTGGAGCTCCTGAGGTTCCTGGACTGGCCGGCCCTTTTGAGTTTGGCGGCTAGGTATTCCGGTTTGCCTGTGTGCAGGGCTTTGTGCGTGAGGCAGGCTGTTCTGAAGCTGGCTCGCAACTCAATTGGGAGCCATTTAAGTTCTCTGAGTGCAGGGGAGATGTGTTCGAATTTCTTAGTTCCGGTGACCATTTTGGCTGCTGCATTAAAGGTTGTTTTCAGGGGGGCGAGGTGGGATTTTGCTGTACCAGTCAGGGCTGCAATCCCATAATCGATTCTGGAGAGCACCAGTGCTTGGGTGGCTTGTTGAAGGTCCTTGGGCGGAAGGAAGGGTTTTATTTTGTACAGTAATTTCAAGTTGAGAAAGGAACTTTTAGCGCATCTTGTAATGTGTTTTTTCATGTCCAGTTTCGGGTCTAGGGTGATACCTAGAGATTTTACCGAATCCGCCAGGATGAGGTTACCATTGAGGGCGTCAATAGCTTTGAGCCATTCTGCAATTTGGGGGTTTTCGTCTTTGTTGGAAATGAGGAGTATTTCCGTTTTCTCTTGATTGAGTTTCAGGTGGTTACTTGAGAGCTAATGTTGAACCTCTCTAAGCGTGGCGTTGAGCAGGTAATATATCCCAGACACTCATTGTCAGCCGATAGAACTTTAAACACCCCAAAGCATTCACAGTCAAATAGTACCACTTGTAATAACCCCAGATACTCGTTGTCAGTAAGTTGAAAGCATAGCACCCAACATCTTCCACTACTAGAAACGGGTACTTGTAACATCACATGACACTTGCTGCCCAACTGTCCGAAAATGGCATTTTAATATTGAGATACTAAAAGCCAGAGAAGGGCGCTTGTAGCATTACAAGAAACAGCGCCAGTCAGTGGAAATGATAACACCAGAAGAAATCAATTTTTAGAAAGTACCATGTAACAACAGAGTAACATCTAAAACCAGAGACATCCAATGTTAGAAATGGGCACTGGAAACATCATCAATATCAGATTTTGGAAAATGGCATGCACAGCAGCTCAAGGCACTGAGTTCTTTGGCATAAGGTTTCTGCACATACACAGAGCTATGCACAGGAAAATGGGACCCCGGAATACAGTGGTTTGCCACCATATACCGTAGCACCCAAATACCCCAACCCAACTAGCTTAGCATCCCATTAGCACCCAAGTACTAATGTTTGGACAACCCAGAACATGGTATCTTTATCTCAGGACTCGCAGAAGCAAGAACACTCTTTCGTCACTCACTCGTACTTGTCCACAAGGTGCGTAGGAAGAGACACTGGATAGTTTAAAATGTTTATTCCAACTTACGTGCTCTAATGTACAGTACACGTGTCAGTACTAATAGCATAATGCATATGACTAATATAAGCAGCATGGTTACAATTCCATAGAATACAAACGGGGAAAGCATCTCAGAGCTCAGTGGATAAACGTATAAATAACATTACCACCCTCCCCTTGCAGTAAGATAGTTTATTATAAAATAGAAGACCTCTGGGCTTTGACTAGCGAACCCCCATACCTCAGTCTCTAGATGCAGAATTACATCAGCAGGACATCATAGCTCTTCTCACTGAAAGGGATTTCTCCAAGTGTGTTAAGCGCTAGGAAACCGCAGTATTAAAAGCACACAAAATTCCTCATGGCAATTGCACCTAATGTTATGTCTGGGTGCGCGAGACTGGCCATATCAGGAAGAACCAAAATACATTGTTATGTGACCTTGTACATGTTTGTGCAGACGGAGCCCAAAAAGGTGAACAACAGAAAATGCAGACAGTGCAAAAGAACTTGGCACGAGCAAAGGGCGAGGGGGCCCGGCTCAGTGTAACGTGCGCAAAGAAAAGCAGCATGGCAGCCAGGCCTAGGCCAATATAACAAGGCAGGTAACAATCCACAAGACACCCTCCCCTGGGCAGTCCAGCGGCCAGGACAGAGGCCCATCAAAGGGAAAACACAGTCGTTGGAGCACAGGGAGCGCCCAAACGGCGAAGGGCAGGTCAATCCATGAAAGTGTAAGTGCAGAGAAAAGCCATACCCTCCAAGAGTTCATCATTGGAATTGTCAAAAAACATAGATGCCATCCAATCCATGAGATCAAAGAGCAGGAATGCTCCTCAACAAAGGGAGCATCCAGAAGCAATGCGGGACAGCTTGCGTGATAATCGAAACAGCTTCGTTGTAGGAGATCCTGGGCAGCCGCCCAGATATCCCATTGCGCCAAAATCCCCAGTGCAGCCGCACGCGCCATACAGCCAGCAACGGAACAGTCCTGCTCATGGGCCTCTAAGGGACCCATCAACTGAACAAAATCCGGAACAGACAATGACGAATTGGAGAGGCAATAATCCAGAGTCCAGGTGAAAGGACAGCGGACACAAGTCATCACAGGTTGCACGCAAGTGAAATACGCAAAGCGAAATGAAAGAGTATATGACACACTCAGTGTCGCCAATGGCAAGACACCAAAACCGGCCAAAAGGCGCTCACGGAGCAGCTGGAGGCGTTCTGGATCGAGCAGGTCCCATCGGGAGCAGCCATTGCGCAGAAAGCAAATTAAGAGCAAGACACCAGCCGCTAAAGCGAGGATCAATGGGAAACCGCCAAAGACACTGGAAAAAATAGAATGTATGAAAGCCGGGATGGCACCAAAAATAGTTTGGAAGGAGGACACCAAGCCCGACCCCACGACCTTAAAAAAGTGTACTAGGCCTTCAGTGTTAGATGCGTTAAAAATACGATGTATTAACTCCCCAAAATGTTGGGGGAGATTAGTGTTTAAAAGGGCCTGTATTTCACTGTGGGTACTCGCCACCTGGAGAATGAATGTCTCCCGGGCGGACGTGAGCATAACTTCCTCGTTTAATAATAGTGCCTTTATTCTGCTCAGTCTATTGAAATCTGCTTCCATGGTAGGGATGGAAGGCCAAATAGAGATATCAACCTTGCCATGAGGGGGAGGATAAAGCACATTTTTGCAGCAGACAACTCTGTGCGAAACTGTTACAATGTAAGGAATGCCAGCCTGCAGGCCACAACAGTTTTCGTTATTTAAAAGTAAATAACTACCATTGGAAAGGAGAGTGAAAGTAGGAGAAATAACAGGAGCAGGAATACCTTTCAGCACACAAGCAAGATTAGGAGCGGAAACGCTACATGAGCCATGCAATTTAATGTGTTTACAAATAAGCGAATGACCCATAGTCGAGTCGCAGTACTCCCCCGTGAGAAAGACTTCCTTGCCGTCCCGAAGGCATTTATACATGAAAGGCAAGGACCAGAGTTCATGCAGGAAAGCACTGCCCAAGGGCCGGTAACGTCCCACAGGATAATGTTTCATGCACGAGTCAAATTCAAACAAGGAAAAAGGTAAAGCGATAACCCCATGGACTAGCCATACAGCAGAATCAAGTTCTGCAACAGAGAACGGCAAAGGATCCATCTTTTCGATATGTAATAGAGTGTAAGTTGCATCTTTCATGGACATAAATTGCTGTTTGTCAGTTAAGTTAAAAGGTAGAAACAAGGCAGAGGTGTTCAAAAAATGCCAAGGAACTTTACCTAACTTGAGCGTTTGTAAAGTCCATGCAAACTGCATAACTGAACGCAATTGATTCTGACCATGATATAACACAGAAACATCATCTTGTACAATATCAACAACAGAGGACACAATATTCTCCAAAGTATAAATGCGAGAAGACAGGGTATTAATACTATTGTCAACAACAGCAAGCACCTTTTCCAAATTTGCTTGATCTATTTCCCGAAGACGGGAAGCAGCTTCCATTTGTGATAGCTTCCAGAGTTCATTATATGTCTCATAAATGAATCTTTTAGGTCGGGGACCACGAGGTCCCAAAACAAAGTCGGACAGATCAATATTGCCTGAAAGGAGGGACAAATGTTGTTTAACAGAATCAAGGGACGAATGTCGTAGCCATTGTTTGCATAATTTACCAACAGAATATGTAGTGACAGTACGGGAATCAGTAAATCTCGGATCAGGCCTATCCTGTGTGTAACTAGCTCCTGAGTCGTGAAAACGCATTTGACATGCATTTGATGATGTAGGCCATACCAACCAGGGTGACTGAACCAGCTCAGAAACATTAAACGAATTATTTTGTAACATTGCCTGCAGGGACACGAGGGACAGATTGAATCGTGAGCTTTCATTAGGAAAACTCGACAGGTATGGTATTGATGGCGTATTCAATTGTTTAGTGGTTGCTAAGCCCCAACATGTAGTTTGATAGATGGAAGCATTTAGGAACATAATTTGGGTAGGGATGAGGCAAGCACGATGTAACGCCTCGGTTCCCTGTACCTGCCATGGCTTGGAGCCCCAAATGGATTTCAAATCTATTGTATCCTCCCAGTACTCATAACCACCCACTGCTAGGGCACTTAAAAAGGAACCCGAATAAAGCAATTTGGTGTGTGTTAACATAATTTTCTGAGTTGATGTGGTATTAAGTCTAAAATAATAGGATGCAGGGTTCGACCGATTAAAATCAGTAAAATAGGTAAACTTATTTCGAAGAGTCTGTGAGCTACCTGGCAAGGGGTTTGGACAATGTTCCCATTGGGTGTAGTTAACAGAACTACGCAGGGCACTTGGCTTATGGAGAAAATGATTACCCCAATGTTGGTAACAATACAAATCGGCATAATTAGCAGAATTCATATATAGATCTTCAGCATTAAAAGATGCATAATATTTTAAATCGGCAAACAACGCTTCAACGGCATGCACATCCCAATCATCAGAATGAATATTATTTTGTACTACATCACCCATTGAAACACGAAGGACATTAGGTACATTAATAATTTCCGTCGGACCATGGATTTGATAGTTCACTGCATCCCATACGATGCCATCAGCAACTGGGAAAGCTGAAATGTTCACAAATGTGTGGTCACGCTTCATGATGTGAGACGAGGAATGAGGAGCCAAAGTTCCAGAAACATAGTCTACAGCAGAGCGTTCAGGTAAATAGTGACCATTAATTAATAGAAAAACACTGTGACAAAGCCAATGGACATGAACAAAAATATCAAGAAAAGTACCAACCAGATGTATGTCCAGGGTGGAATCAAAAAATTGTCTCTAAACCAGGATATAAAAATACTGAACTTGGATGGAACTTTTGAAGATGTGGAATCCGAATCAAAGGAATAACGAGTCGGGCCAAGTGGCGTTGTTGGTTGATGCGCCACCGATTCAGATGCAGGATAGGTATACTCGTCCTCGTCGATGTTGGTGGAGAGTTGGGGATCAATCGTAGTTTCAGGCAAATCAACCATCTCAATTACAGCATCAGCGACCGTTCTTGCAGATGGACTATGAACATATGTCCGATAAATGGCAGGACAAGAGACCGCTGGTGTGACACTATTCAGGATCGGCCAGGCGCTGTAGCTTGACATTTTCCACTGAGATGTATCTGTTCTCCTTGCGACCAGGAAGCGGTGGTAAAATGACTGTACGTGTTCCCTTCAAGCCCAGAACTGGAACCGGTGCACGAAAAGAGGGGCCGAATTCTTTTTGTTTTCAACCTTTTCTCGAACCAGTTCTCCAACCTTTGGAAGCCAGCCGGCTACCGGAATCTGCAACGCAGGATCTGTGGCTGAAGGCAAATGTGTAGTTGCAAGTTTGTCTCGGGCTTCTTGTAAGTCCTGTAACATAGCAGAATGGTTATCTACATCAAACTTGGCGGATTGCGCCGCGATGTCTGGACCCTCAAGGTCAGGCACAAACATTCTTATGCCAAAGAGCATTTCGTATGGGGTCCGCCCACCCAGAGGTCTTCTAGGGAGATTATTAAGTGCACGCTGAACGGTATTCAAGTGGGCCAGCCAGTTCCTGCCAGTACCTATAACCCTAGCTGTTAAGGATTGCTTTAAGTCACGGTTCATTCGTTCAACGATAGAGTTGCCCTCAGGCCTATACGGAGACGAAAATTTCACCCGCACCCCAAGCGAAGCCATTGCATCCTTGTAAGCCCTAGAGGCAAACGCTGGACCTTGGTCCGAATGGAAGGTGCCGCATGCGAAAATTCCCACAAAGACACGCAAATCCCTGATTACATTTCGGGCGTCAGCACTCCGTTGTGGCCAGACCCAGAGAAACCGTGTGCACGAGTCCACTGCCACTAAGATGTATTTATAGGCAGTGTCTGATGAGAATGGACCGCAGTGATCCAAGTAAACACACCCAAAGGGTCTGTTAGCAATGCAGAGCGGGGTTTGTGGTGGACGTGTTACCGTGGAAGGCTTAATCTGTTGACAAACATCGCAAGAAAGCACAAAAGCACGGGTGTCTTTATACAATCCACGCCACCAATAACGCTGCTGCAAGATGGAAACCGTAGCTGACACACCTGCATGAGCCGAAGCCATGCCTTCGTGTGCAGCTGATATCAAGGCACTCCTGCGGTCCGCGTTGGGGATCAGCCGATCTCCAACGTCAGGTATAGTTACATAAGGAACCTGATCGGGACTTAATGTGTAAGAATACTTGGAAGGGAAACCTGTAGGGTAATTATTACCTTCCTTGGTTGCAGCAATAGCTGCTAATATAACAGGGTCTATTTTAGACATGGACCTGGTAACCGCTGCTACTGAACACGTGACTACTGCTGAACGGGCAGCTTCATCTGCCAGATCGTTACCAATAGCGTGTGCGCCCACCCGCTGATGGCCTAAGGTGTGAACCACCTGTGTGAGGGGCAGACGTTGTTGCAATTCTGCCACTCGAACCCAAAGCATTTTATGCTTAATTGTGCTCCCTTTGCGTCCTTGTAGTCGTTTTTCGACCAGAAAAACAGATTGTCATTGTAAGATTGTACACAGTAAAAAGAATCACATACAATAAGAGTGGTCTCATCCTGAGAAGCGAACTCAAGCGCAAGTAGCAATGCATGCAGCTCGGCCAATTGTGCGGTACTATCTCCAAGTGTGCGAGTATGCACTGCAGAGGATTTGAACTTTCCATCTACAAAGGAACCCGCAACAATAGCACATGCAGCTGAATAAGCATGCTTGGACCCAGTGGCCGGTTGCGCCGAACCATCGGTGTAGATCACACATTTGTAATCCTCAAGCGGTAGTAAAAACAAAGGAGGAGGATGAACGAATTCATACTGCAAAAACTCCTGAGTCTGCAGGGAAGAATCAAAAACAAAAGTGACGTCCGAAGACGTCAAGGATGTAGCCCATTGTATCCAACGGGGATGCATTGCTTTTGAGTTCGGTACACTTGCCTTTGTTACTGCCTCTAGGGCAGGACAGGGTGTTACCACCAGAATTCGCTTTCCCTGTGCCAGTGCGCGTTCTTTTAGAATCGCCATTTGCACTGCAGTTAGAACTTTTTCGACAGATGTAAAGCGCAATTCAGCGGAAGTGTACAGATGCGACTTGTATGCGATGGGTACTGTATCACCTTCATTAAAGGTTAAGTATGTGAATCCCACCGCCCCGGAATTATTCTAATCACCAGGTTTGTGTGGTTATCACGAGTCAAAAGATATTTAGACTCCAATAGGTCTGTCTGCAAAGACTGCAGAATCGAGGTATGCTCAGGCAGCCAGCAAGACCTTGAATAAGTAGGTTGTATCAAAGCATACAAAGGCTTGATACGCTGGGCATATTCGGGAATGTAAGTACGCCCGAAATTCAAGAAACCCAGCAAAGACTGAAGTTTCTTCAGAGTATTTGGGGGCACAAATGTGCACATTTTTCCAAGAAATGGGGGCTAAGCCCTTACCTTCGTTATTGAGCTCATAGCCCAAGAACAGAACGGTAAATTCAGCAATGTGTGACTTAGCAAAGTTAAATTTGTAACCCTGCTCCGCGAATTCAAGAATAATGCGGTCCACACGGGACAAATGCTGAAATAATTCGTCGTCCGTCAGATAGATGTCATCTACGTACGAACATGCGTCTTGATCAATGTCATTCAACAAAGAAACAACACGGGCGGCGAATATACCCGGACTATTTTGTAGCCCATGGGTAAACGCCGGAACTGGAACAATTTACCACCGGAAGTGAATGCGGTCCATTGACCACTCTCCGGGGCTAGGTTGTGCGTGTAGAAACCGTTTGAAAGGTCAAGTGTCGTTTTGTATTTTTACGAACAAGACTGTCTACAAGCGCAGAACTGTGTGTATTTTGCACCGCAAAGTTCCGACAATGAGTATTTAAATGCCGGTAATCCAAAACTAAGCGGTACGATCCATCGGGTTTAGAAACCACGAAAAGGGGATTGTTCATAGGTGATACGCATGGTTCAATTACTCCCTGATATTCCAACTGTGTCAGAATTTCGGAGACGGGGCCTTTTGCCTGCCGTTTGATGGGATATTGGGGTTGTGGCTGCGGTAGTGACCGCAAAGGTATTGCATGAGGAGGTGATTCTTCATCCCATCCCACATGGTTGCGGTATAACGCTGGTGCCAGGTACACAGCCCACTCAGCTGCAAGTGCTTCAGCTTTGTCTTTTGGGACATGCCGTGAAAAGCTTGGAAGGATTACCTCCTCTCCTTTATGTGCAGCTAAAACGAATGGGGGTGGCCAATCCACCTCTGCTAACAAAATGTCATATGAAGAGGTTAGATTTTCCCAAAAATCCCTTTTATTTCACGCGGTATGTCACCTTCAATTTGTATGACTATATTATATAGTCTGTCAGGGGATGCCACTCTCGTGTCAGCTGTCTCTACAGTAATGAATGTTTCAGTTGCTGTCGCCTCCATATGAGGACGTAGCGCCTCCCGCACTATGGTAACTTCCGCGGCGCTGTCTAGGAGGGTCACTGCCCACGTCCAATTCTGGAGTCTCGTTCTCACGGTCTGAGGCATATTTCGCTGTGACAGCGGCAACCTTTTTCTTCTGAAATTGCGGTCGAGGAAGATGAAAGTCTTCTGCTTTCCCTCTGACTTGTTGTCGAGGTTGGTCTCGCTCCTGGGGAGCCTCTCGGCCCCTTCCTCTATCTTGCCGTCCTCCTCCACCAGCCTGTGACGACGTCTGGGCCTGTGAAGAACGAGGAGAACGCGTATCAGAGCTCTGAAACCTTTCTGGTGATTTAATCCTTGACCTATCACGTAAATCATAAGTACGTTCAGAAGAAACCGAAACTGGGGAAGCGCCTCTCGACCCCGGCTTCTTTTGTTGTTTACCCTGTTTTTTCTGTCTCCAACTCTTTTTAGTGAAGACCGGTTTATCATCTTTCTCAGATGCACTTTTTGTTTGTGTAACTTGTGTTTGCGATTGAGTTTGCATTTTTACAAAAGGCTTGTTGCCCAGGCTATTTCTTCCAATTGTTTTATAAGCCCGGGCAATAATTTTCGGTAATTCGCGGGGCCTGTCCAACTCTGGGACCAAAGCCAAAGCATTCGCTACTTGAAAGTTCATAGCATCGCCCTTGACATTTCCAAGGATCAGCTCAGCTACTACATCAAACACTCCCACTAGTCTCATCCCTAATTCCACAGCCGCTTCAGGGCCATGTTCATCCTGTACTTTTTAATTACAGAGGGTAGAACCGTCATGGAAGGAGTTCCAAAACATTTTGAATAAACTGCTGCGAATACCTTACCCCAGTTTTCACATGATGTCAAATCGGGATTATGTCTTTTGGCAAACTTATCGTGAGGATGCGATGTTTATCTACTGGGGATGTATGGGGAAACACTGCTTCTATCTGATCGAACTTTTCTGCAAGCCAGTAAGGATAGTCGTCCTTATTTTGTGGACGTTTGCCCATCACAGAATTTACCATGACAGGACTTATGGTCACTCCAGCGGCTATAGCTGGTTGGCCTGCGATTACAGGAGCAGCTCCATGTAGACTACCTGTAACGTATGTCACTAGGGCTCGATGCACTCGTACCAATCCGGTATGCATAGTGCGCAGTTCGCAAGCGGTAATGCCAGATAATTTGGATGCGGGGTATACCCGGCCAATACAGGCCAAGTGGCCCCCTGAATTGACAAGGGGCCTAAACGAACTGCGGTAGTTGGTTGTGGTAGGGCGCCATTAAACCAAACACGGTGCTGCCAAGCCGTGAGAGGTACTTCAAGAGTAGTATAGGGTCGATAGGCAGCAGGAATAGCGGTGGGTTTATATTCATGAAACAGCTTATCACCTGCATCCACCGCTTCAAAAGTGATCCAAGTGTAAAACACTTCAAAGTGATAAGCCGGATCGGCTTGAATCACAAAGACCAACTCGACCCCAGTATCGGGCACTCCATACACAGCTAAGTGGTCTCGGAGTGCTCCTCGACTATGTGCAGCAATCGCCACACCAGCCATGACTAAACAGTTATATTTGACAACCTAACAGGAGCACAAAATGGGTCTGTTATACTAACCTTTTTAATTACTTCAAGCTTGAAAGAACCTATAAAACGTTCAATATAGGAGGTATCACCATCACATACGCCTCCGGAAGCGTACGCGAGGGGTTTGTGGACAAGCACAAGTACTACTCAAGCTGCCTCGCAGATAAGCCGCCCCACGGTGGTCGCGCCATGTCATAAGGTTTCTGCACATACACAGAGCTATGCACAGGAAAATGGGACCCCGGAATACAGTGGTTTGCCACCATATACCGTAGCACCCAAATACCCCAACCCAACTAGCTTAGCATCCCATTAGCACCCAAGTACTAATGTTTGGACAACCCAGAACACGGTATCTTTATCTCAGGACTCGCAGAAGCAAGAACACTCTTTCGTCACTCACTCGTACTTGTCCACAAGGTGCGTAGGAAGAGACACTGGATAGTTTAAAATGTTTATTCCAACTTACGTGCTCTAATGTACAGTACACGTGTCAGTACTAATAGCATAATGCATATGACTAATATAAGCAGCATGGTTACAATTCCATAGAATACAAACGGGGAAAGCATCTCAGAGCTCAGTGGATAAACGTATAAATAACATTACCACCCTCCCCTTGCAGTAAGATAGTTTATTATAAAATAGAAGACCTCTGGGCTTTGACTAGCGAACCCCCATACCTCAGTCTCTAGATGCAGAATTACATCAGCAGGACATCATAGCTCTTCTCACTGAAAGGGATTTCTCCAAGTGTGTTAAGCGCTAGGAAACCGCAGTATTAAAAGCACACAAAATTCCTCATGGCAATTGCACCTAATGTTATGTCTGGGTGCGCGAGACTGGCCATATCAGGAAGAACCAAAATACATTGTTATGTGACCTTGTACATGTTTGTGCAGACGGAGCCCAAAAAGGTGAACAACAGAAAATGCAGACAGTGCAAAAGAACTTGGCACGAGCAAAGGGCGAGGGGGGCCCGGCTCAGTGTAACGTGCGCAAAGAAAAGCAGCATGGAAGCCAGGCCTAGGCCAATATAACAAGGCAGGTAACAATCCACAAGACATCTTAACATACATTAAATTACAGAAAGTCTCATTCATGGCATCTAATCTCAAAAAGTGACACTTGTATCACCTCCAAAGCACTCACTGTGACAAAGCAAAATGTGAAAAGAATGCTGTAAGCCGATACATCTGTACCAAGAGAGACCCTGAATAGCGAAGTAAGTGGAGCAAATATTGTGCATGAATGCAAGCTTAAATCAATGCATGACTTTGTGCCGGTTTTTTCTGGCACACCAGTAGAAACACACTGTTGGTGAGGGAGGAGTCTGGGTGCGTATGGGTGCACAGGAGGAGGGTGGGCAAAAAAAAGACAGTGCGGGTGAATGAATCACCTGGATCACCCCATGACAGAAACAAAGCACAGAGCTCAGAGAGGCCAGATCTAGATGTCTGTCAGGAGACGGATGACGAACATCAGAGGGATGCATGTGGAACGAACAGGGCAGAGAGGAGTGGGAGACGAGCAAAGCTAGAGGGAGAAGGGCAAAACAAGCAGAAAGAAAAAAATATATACGTAAAGAGGCAGTCGCAGACTGGAGAGATGCTTAGAAAAAGACAGACATAGAAGAGAGAAAGGGATAAGCGGGAGGAGAACAAGACAATGGATGAGATATAGGTTCTACTGATGGAAAGGAAATGCGAAAATGTGCGTGTGAGAGCGAAGAGTGAAAATGTGAAGAGAGGATACACACAAGCAGGGAAAGGCGGTAGAGAGAGCTGGGTTAAATGGGAAAGAGCAGAGGGCAGAGACAAGGAGAGGAGGAAGAGATGGAGAGGACATGCATGTGGTGAGTGAGAAAGACAGATGGATACAGAGTGAGGCAGAGAGCGAGACAGGAAGGTGTAGAGAGAGGAGCGGAGGAAGAGAGGCAGGAGGCGGAGTGGGATCTGGAGGCGGAAAACGCGAGAGGCCGGTAAGGCGGGACAGATGCTGCTAGTGGCCCTGTGCTCGCAATATGCAGTCTTGCCTGGGGTTGTATGCAGAAAGTGTGTAGTGGTAGCAGGGCCTGATTAGGGTGCGAGTGATGCACGAGAATGACCTGGAGCATGCGCGGTACTTCATGATCTGGCTGCGCTTCTGCATGGCAAAAACACTTTCATCTTGTTAATTAACAAAAACACACTTAATGAGCATCACAAAACTCCCCCTTCAAAACTATTATAAAATGCAGCAAGTAGAGTGAACCCGACCCGAAGGTCCTATAGCACTTTGATAGAGCACTGGGTACATGACAAATGGTCATATACATCGTCTACAACCTACGTGCCTCATGTTACCAGGTAATTTGCATATCAGACGCTGACTTCTGCGTGGTGAAAATACTTTGGGCCTGTTAGTCAATTTAAACTATTCCGCTGGTAAATCTATGCCGCAGCCTCGGCTCAAAATCATGTGCAACAGTCTTGTAGAAGACTCCTGGCATGAGCGCGATCAAGAATATTTGCCTAGCATCACAAGCTGTGATTTACCCCACACAGCAAGGTTGGCATTTGGATTTTCTGCTTTTTTCTTTTAGCGCCAAATCAACTCAAAGGTATCGGAGCGCTGTACGTGCCCAAAGGTTCCATTACCCAAACAGACAATCTACCCCCGAAGCGGACTGGAAGGGGGGGGACGCAAATGCCCACACTGGTAATGCGCCACCAGGCCAACGGTTCCATTGGGCAACACAAGGACCCAGATGTATGAGCCGCCTGCTAACAATGATACACGGACCAGTGCTGACGGTCCGATAACCGTAGGACACTCTGATTTCCCACCTTACAGTCTTGACCGATGGTGCTGCATATTTGCGCCCCGCAACACCAGGAGGCCGGAGGAGCCGACCAAATGGGTGCCAACCAGAGGTAGGAGTAATGACCCCCTATTTAGCAGGGTCATCCCCAAAAAGGGGGGCTGCAAACTCACCGCTTTACAAGAACACCACTGCTTCCAGACCCGATATGACGGGCTCAAATCCCTCTGCTGCTGGCCACCATCGAAAATATTAACAAGCATTTCCGCTGACAAACCGATTAATCTGTGCCGTGCTCACTGCTACCGCACTGATCAAAGGCGCCTGGAAATGGAACATGGCATTTTGCTGAGGAAATGAAAGTAAAGTTATGCGTGCTGAAATCTGGAGCGCGGGGGCCGCGGCCGCGAAACCCGCACACGGCAAATGAAGCAAAGTAAACCAGGGGGTACACCTCGCTCGAACTATCGCCAACAGTTGTCTATTGCCACTTGTGCACGTTTGGCGTTTACCTTACGGGAGCGAGCAGCGGCAGGCGATAATTGCTAACAGATGGCGCCACTGCTCGCTCCCGCAAGGGAAACGCCAAACGTGCACGAGTGCCCATAGAGAGCAATGCAAAACGTGCACGCTTTTAGCCAAAATGCTGATCGATTCCAAAAGGTCCCCTCCTATGCAACGCATTTGCGCTGCGTAGGCGAGACCTAAAAATGGGAAAAGAGGGGAAGGAGTCAGGGGAAAGAAACCGAAACTGGGATGAAAGAAGTGAAATGTGAAGAAGGGAGGTGTAAAGAGGCTAGGAAATGGAATCAAAGAAAAGCGATGGAAGGGGGGAGAGATGGAAGAGCAAGTGCAGATGAAAATTAGTGAGAGTGAAGAAAGGGAGGAAGGAGTGGGGCGTTTCACTTTGCCAGCCCCGGCCAGGCTAGCTCTAAACCACCTATGTCCTGTGCATGCTTACATATCCAGCACAGAGGAGAGAGGTCCTGTGCTGAGCTGCCTCAGCCAAACAGATGAACTTTCCAGGGCCAATCGAGTCTTAGATTGTTGAACTGTTTTGACAAATGTCTATCTTCGTCTGACCAGAATTCTTTTAAATGGAGACGCGTTTCAGATTATGTAACTATTCTCAGCATTTTTTTAACTAAAAAAATGACTTCCGTTGATGACAATTTGCATATTCACAGCATCTTGCACACCTTACTTCTGCTTCTAATTCCGAAACAAAGGACCGTGGAGTGTTCTGTGTATGTGTAGGGGATCAAATGGGATGTATCTGGTGCGCAGAATCTTATGATATTATAATATTTCCGTACATGTATTTGTAAAAACATTACAATCAGTTGAAATGCTTCCCCTCTAATGGAAAGCAGGCCTGGGGAGGGCTCTGGGCAATGAGAAACCATGGGGGAGTCAGACACTCACTGCCAGCAATTAGAATCCAACAATCACATCTTCTTCAGCTAATGCCTTCACACCAGCCTTAGTTTTTCAGACTCATTTAAAATATGATTTCTGCCAGTGCTTAATTTGTAAAAGAGTAAGTGCCAGGGCCCACAGTGTTGTTCAGAACCACTATCGAAGGTCGAGTGAATTGAAATTGAAATAAGATTTATCAGAGGGAACAAACACCCGAAGGCGTCAAGGCGCTAAAGATTTGGTAATTCGAGGAGAAATGGACTAGAGAAAACTCTCATGTTCATATCTATGGAGTTACAAAGTAAAAAGCCACGTTTTCAGTGCTTTCCTGAAGGAAACATGGGTCTTCAGCCTAGAGACCTGACGAGGAAGGGAATTTCACAGCTTGGCTGCGGCAACTGAGAAGCCTCTACACCCCGATCTTGCCTTCCAGAATTTTGGCACAACGACCAAATTGCGGTTTGCCGAACAAAGTTGTCTGATGGGAACATTCCACCGGAACATAGATCTCAATGCTCCCGGACCTGATCCATGTAGAGCCGTGTGAGCAAGGCACAAGGCCTTGAATTTAATGCGCTTTCCTACTGGCAACCAGTGCAACTTGATTAGTTCGACTGAGACTTCCTGGTACTTAGAGATGGCAAGAAACAGTCTAGCAGCAGCATTTTGTGCTGTTTGCAGCTTGGTTACAGCCAACGTATTCATGCCAAAATACAGTGCATTACAGTAGTCAAGCCCAGATGATCTGAGAACCAATACTACTTGTTTACGTGCCGATGTAGGGATGAAAGAGAAAAGTTTACGAAGGATCCTTATGACGCCAAAGCAGGTGGAAACTGTGCGATTGACCTGTTGGTCAAAAGCCAGATTGGTTTCAATGATCACAGATAGATTTTTTTTCCGAGTCAGTGGGGATTGGCAGTGATCCCAGCATCTCTGGCCACCAGTTGGAGTTCTGAATCCCAAGCCTGTGTAGTCTTGATTCCACCTCAGGCCTCTTTTATCCACCACCAGACACTCCCTGCCTCTTTGTCTCACTCTTACAGGTTCTTCTTCATCTGCACTCTCACACAGCTTTTTACATTTCCTTCTTCCTCATTTCCTCCTTTTGTGTTTTTCTCTCTCGTGCTTTGGAACAAGGTCTGTTGAGGAAATAAGTGACAGTCCCCAAAATTGGGGGGTGTTGTGCCCCAACTGCAACCACCAGCTGAAATTAAGCACTGAATTCTGCCTGTCCCTTTGGCGGCTCTGTCAGGTTAATTAAGGAAATGCCTGATTTCTGCCTGTCTCTTTAGTGACACTGTCTGGTTAATTAGGGCATTGCCTGATTTCTGCCTGCGCTTTTGGTGTCTCTGTCAGGTTAATTAAGGCAATGCCTGATTTCTGCCTGTCCCTCTGGTGGCTCTGAAAGGTTAATTAAGGCAATGCCTAATTTCTGCCTGTCCCTCTGGCGGCACTGTCAGGTTAATTAAGGCAATGCCTAATTTCTGCCTGTCCCTCTGGTGGCTCTGGAAGGTTAATTAAGGCAATGCCTGATTTCTGCCTGTTCCTCTGGTGACTCAGTCAGCTTAATTTAGGCAATGCCTTATTTTATGTCCTTTTGGTGGCTCTGTCAGATTAATTAAGACAAATCCTGATTTCTCCCTGTCCCTCTGGCGGCTCTGTCTGGTTAATTCAGGCAGTGCCTGATTTCTGCCTGCCCCTTTGCTGGCTCTGCCAGGTTAATTTAGGCAATGCCTGATTTGATGTCCCTCTGGTGGCTCTGTCAGGTTAATTAAGGCACTGCCTGATTTCTGCCTGCCTCTTTAGTGGCCTTGTCAGATTAATTAGGGCAATGCCTGATTTCTGCCTGTCCCTCTGGTGGCTCTGTCAGGTTAATTAAGGCAATGCCTGTATTCTGGCAGTCCCTCTGGTGGCTCTGTTTGGTTAATCAAGGCAATGCCTGAATTCTGCCTGTACTTTTGGTGGCTCTGTCTGGTTAATTAAAGCAATGCCTGATTTCTGCCTGTCCCTTTAGTGGCTCTGTCAGGTTAATTAAGACAATGCCGAATTTCTGCCTTTCCCTTTGGTGGGTCTGTCAGGTTAATTAATGGAATGCCCGATTTCTGCCTGTCCCTCTGGGGGCTCTGTCAGGTTAATTAAGGCAATGCCTGATTTCTCCCCATCCCTCTGGCGGCTCTGTCAGGTTAGTTAAGACAATGCCTAATTTCTACCAGTCCCTTTGGTGGCTCTGTCAGGTTAATTAAGGCAATGCCTGATTTCTGCCCATCCCTCTGGTGGCTCTGTTAGATTAATTAAGGCAATGGCTGATTTCTGCCTGACCGTCTGGTGGCTCTGAAAGGTTAATTAAGGCAATGCCTGATTTCTGCCCATCCCTCTGGTGGCTCTGTTAGATTAATTAAGGCAATGGCTGATTTCTGCCTGACCGTCTGGTGGCTCTGAAAGGTTAATTAAGGCAATGCCTGATTTCTGCCCATCCCTCTGGTGGCTCTGTTAGATTAATGAAGGCAATGGCTGATTTCTGCCTGACCCTCTGGTGGCTTTGAAAGTTTAATTAAGGCAATGCCTGATTTCTGCTTGTCCCTCTGGTGGCTCTGAAAGGTTAATTAAGGTAATGCCTGATTTCTGCCTGTGCCTTTGGAGGCTCTGCCTGGTAAATTAAGGCAATTCCTGATTTCTGCCTGTCCCTCTGGTGGTTCTGCCAGGTTAATTAAGGCAATGCCTGATTTCTGCCTGTCCGTTTGGTGGTTCTGTCTGGTTAATTAAGGCAATGCCTGATTTCTGCCTGTCCCTCTGGTGGCTCTGGTTAATTAAGGCAACGCCTGCCCTAACAGAATATCCTGGCGGAATGGCAGAGGGTAGAGGGTTAAGATCTAGGGGTGGATCATGAAACATTTGGCTTGCGCTCTTTCATGTCTTCGGTGGTAAGTTAAGGCAGTGCTTGGTGCAAAAAACTTTTACCATCGTATCACGAAAGCAGGTTTCGGGAGGTTGTAATGGTTGGCAAAATTGTTTGCGTATGTTTGTTTGTGGCTCTTTGTTGTGCTTTTGATGTATTCTGGTTTTTTTGTGTTGCTGTGTTATTTGGAATACATCAGAAATGCAGTTTCATTAAACGTGGAAATGCTGGAAAGATAGCTCAGCGAGTTATACACTCACCCTGACATCTGGTTGACCTCCTCCAAGTTATAAGCTGCGATCTCAGTATGCCAACTCATCCATCTATCCTTCGGAGCACAGTACATTGATTTCTTTTATATTTGGTATCCATGCCATCTGTCATATACAGCGCTTAGCGATGGCAAAACTGCAGTACTCAGCAATGTACAAACACAAGCATTTTATTGTCAGGGGAAAATACCCGCAGTAACATTTGCGCACACCTGTGAACTGGTTATATGCTCACTGCCCATCTCTTGAATAATGTTGGGCAAGAAATAATGTTGGTAATTTGTGACATACCGTGAGCTTCCCTGGCTACGATGAGGATACATGGACACGCAAGGTAGAATATTTCTATGTGGATACTGTTTAATAAAAATGAAAAGCATGCATTTCAGAGTAAAATTTTATTTTTATTTATGAAAGCAATCACCTTATGATAGTGAGAATTGAGTTTATTAGTCTAAAATAAATGTATTCTAAATTTAATTATAAGATTGTATTGAGTATCAAAATGAATTTTCATAAACTGAAAAACTTGTGTCTGGGCACAAAATTAAACAGATACACAAATATATATAAAATCATTATTTGTTTGCTAATCATAAGACTAAGAAATGTAGGTATTTTTCATTTTGTTACCATACAGCTTCAAAGAATATTTTGAGTCATACTATGTTATAGAAGTAAAAATGCAGAAGAAGACAATTTGACAATGGTTGGCCATGTGAAAGTCAGTTTCCAAATTTCGGGTATATATGACATGTGAGACATTAAAGAAATTGTGCAAAAAAATGCATCACTTTCCCCCCAATTTTTGGGGCAGGTGAACCCCGAACACAGCCAGGAGGTATCATTCACACCAAGAGCTTGTCACCATGAAACTGCTGGAAAATTTCAGGAGTCCACCTTCGGAACCTATTTTCTGCATGTTTATTTGAGAATAATGCTGTCCATTTGGTTTCTTTTTATTGAAAACTTAGGGGAACACATGCTCATGTCCCCTGCAGGAAGTCAGGCTCCTTCACTATGATCACAATTCAGGGTCGATATTTATCTCCCAGCACTTTAAAAAGTCACCGGCCACCACTGTTCTAGAGGTGACCTCCCTGATACACTGGACACCATAGGGTTCACTTGGTGAGCTCACTCACTTGTGCAATGTTGGGCTTGTGTAGGAATTTTTACTAGGGCTGCCTTTAGTGGCTATTCCCAACATGCCAGCTTGTGCTTGAGTCTGTTTTGTGATCTGGTTATGCCATGATGTTATACATAAGTTTGTGCCCCCTGCAGAGGGGGCAATTTTTAGTTAGGAAGAAAACAGGAGCAAGGCTCATGTGTAGTACAAAGGCAAGAGGATGTGCGAACATGCTCCTGCTTGACTCTGCCAATGCTTACTGTAATCATCAATCACCACCAGAGAGGCCAACCCCACCAGTGTAAATGGTTCCTCTTGCTGACAGCTACCATCATCCCTGAGCAGAGTCGGTGGGCTCTGCTCCATTACTGCAGCAAGTCCAGTCCACCAGTGACAGCCAAAAGTCTTCCTGCTCTGCCTGTCAGTTGTCCTGGTCACCAGCACGGCAGGCGATAGCGCATGGGCATAAGGTCAGACAACTCATGCATCCTGCCAATCACCTTCCCAGCAGGGGGGCACCACTCCCAAAACTTGACCACCCTGCTTGCAGCCGAGTCCATACATCTGAGATGGAGGTGGATGGACGCCACTCACCAAAATGTCTGGACCAGCTCGGGGACCACCTTGTAGGGAGTGGAATGACCTCATAACTGCTGCCCACAATCAGCCGAGGTGAGGTTTAAACTAGATCAAGAAAGGCAGAAATGAAAAAAAGAAGCAGGATGATGAAGATAGGCAGATAGAACAAGGAAAAGGCAGTGAAGAAAAAGAACCTACAAGAGTGAAATAAAGAGACATGAAGTGTAAGAGGGTGAAGGAAAGAGGCATCGGGTTGAATAAAGACTAAACCGCCTTTGGGCCCGATTCACAAAGAGCCTCCACACTCGTGGCGGAGGCCCCACAGTCGTGGCGGGGGCCAGGCACCCGGTGCGGGACCTCCACATTACAGTTTATCATTACGGAGGTCCCGCCGTGAGTGCGAGCCCCCACCACGACTGCGGGGCCTCTGTCACAAGTGCAGAGCCCCTTTGTGAATCTGGCCCTTTGTATTTAGCTGTCCTAGCAATCGCCGGCGGCGCAAGGACAGGCTCCTAAGAAAAACTTCAGGACACTGCTATTGTTTTTAACACATTAAACACCACTGATAACTTGGGGAAAACTAAGTGAAACTCTTTCACAAAATATGTGTCCAGTCTCACACTATTACTTAACCTGTTTTGAGTTTTAGTGCTAAACCTTTGACATCATTGGAGGAAGGCGTAAGTCTGTCCCTACGAACTAGAGGCTACGAACAATACAAACTTCTCATACACACACAAGCAAAGCCCTACACAACACAGGACCAGAATACCTGAACAACCGCAATCACTTTCACCAACCCACCAGACACCTATGCTCTGCTTCACTCTCGCTCGCACACATGCCCCGCATCGAAAAAGCAAAACTGGAGGTCGCTCTTTCTCCTACATCGCACACAAGACATGGAACGACCTCCCTCAACACGTCAGAGCATCCTCCTCACTCCTTGAGTTCCGAAAGAAGCTGAACACCAGGGGCTAGGTTGATCAGCAAGATTGGGGGAGGGGGCGGACTTCATATTTCCCAACAATCACGCTTTCAAATAATGTTAAAATACATTATATGACAAGCAGGGCTCTTGAGATGGGCTTAAGGGGCAGTGGAAAGGGAGACGAATGCGTACTGGTATGAGTACTCAGTGAGAGAAACATTATATTTTATCAAATAATCAGCATTTTTCAGGACTTTCAAAACAGAGATGCGAGAGTTAGTGCCAGTCTGTGCATGCAAAAACTCCAGGTGAAATCCGACAGACACCTCCCCATTGCCGATTGAAAGCACCTGTACCCAACTATTCTTCAGAAAATACATTTATTAGGGGGTATAACACACCAAACACCCCCCTTCCCAGGACGCTCTGCTCCTGCTGAGGACCTGGCTCTTCGTATAAGCACCTTGGGGACCACAAACCCACACACCTGCCCAAGCGCCTGGATACCCTCTCGGGTGATTAGTGCGCTATACAAATCAATATAACATAACACAACACAGACAAGCTGTCTCATGCAAACCAAGTAACGCTGTCTGACACCAGCCCCTCCCAGCCACAGGCCACTTTATTAAGGACAAGCAATTACACTCATGTGTTATGATGTCTTCTTGAATTACAATAAAGTAAAGTAGATATTGCTACGTAGCAGTTAATACCAAATGGGATTCCTATTGCACTCAGTGTTTCTGTTAAGTGCCCATTTTCCCTGACTGGCACATACATGATGTGTTACATTAGTGTCATTTGTGTACTGCATAGTATGCCATTAGCTGTGTCATTCACCCGGCTTGCCTTACACACATGCTGCTGTTGAGCAGTAATGGCAGTATCTTAGGAGAAAAATGTTAGAAAATGTACCACTTAGCTCCATTTATTAACAGTTTTTTTATGGGGGAACTTGAATAACCCCCAGCCGTCTTGTGGGGTCCTTGGCTCACTCACTACTGTCACCAAATCATGCAAACTTGAAAAAGCCTCTAAACGTGTTTTCCATTTAATGTCGATCAGCAGAGAGGTTTTGGCTGTGTTTGCTCTGTTGTTACCTCCCAGCTTTAGAATGGCCTTTCTGCTTTTGTACTTTTAAGGGTCTCTTCATATATATCTCTTTTTTTTTTTGCAGTTTATATAAGCGAACTCCACCCGAAGGTATCAGAGCGCTTTACATGAGCACCAGTTGCATTACAGACAGACACAAACATATATTATTTTTTTGTTAGGCATGGGGAAATGAAGTGATTTGCCCAGAATCAAAGGATGTTTGAGCCAACGCCAGACTCGAACCTAATTACCCAGCTTCAAAGTCTGCTGCTTTAGTTGTTAATCAAGGCTTGACCTGGTTCATCTGTCACATGCAGTTACTATCTTTCCCATACTGCAGGTGCACTGTTTTAATCCTGACACTAGGAACGAGCCAATAAAGTTTTTTCCGCTCCTGGTAGTTAGTTATAGCATCACTTACCTCACGTGTTGAAATTTATTTTTTCTGCACTGCACCCGTTACCCAACCAGTTTAGTGTTTCACATCTCTAGGATTCAGTATATCCTTCATAGAGTAGGAATTTAAAAACATCCCTGAGCTCCTCCCTCACAGTGAGGGGGTTGTAGCCCTTGGCGGGGCTAGGAGTCTCCGCCAAGAGGAGAATCCCAGATGATGAAGCATGCCACCTCGGTGGGTGATGGGATTTCGTCCTAATTAAAGGACTCCCCCACTAGTCACAGGGTATCATCGCTGTTGTCTCTCTTGGTGCTAGTCTGACACTTTAGACCCGAGGATTTCTTGTGTTTTTCATTACTGTTTGGGGAATCTATCCTCGCTGGTCTTTAAACTTCCCTTGTACCCCCCCTCCCTTTTGTGTCACAATGCCCTAACATCCACCTGCTGCCTGTGATGGATCAGTGGTTCAAGGTGCTCTTTTTACAACAGATTTGTGAGAAGTGCAGTGATACAGGGTAAGTCATATAAGGTAACCTTGAACTTGAGAAGCCCATGGAGCTGGTGTACATAAAGAAAGTAAGGCTAGGCATGTGAATGAGAGAGGAGAAAAGGCAAAACAAATGGAGGGGAGATGGATGTAGAGAAACAGGTAGAGAGTAACATCACTTCATTGTTCAATAGGGACAGAGCCTGTGCAAGGGTTTTGTAAATAATCACATTATATTTGAACAGAAATTCCCTATAAGCAGGAAATCTTCTGTCATTATCACCTCTCTTGTGAACAGGTATTTCTTAGCCACTGAAAATCTTCTAAGATATCTCATGAGTTTGAATGCCTAGCTGGGCCAACTCAGCCTTTTATCTTCCACAGGCTGCCATTAAAAGGAGTAATAAGAATGCCTGTCATTTACAACCAATAGGTAGTGCAAAATTGTGGTGCTGGCAGCTATATCACAAGTAAGTTATTATTACAAGTATCATCATGCTTTCTAAGTCTTTCAACATTGTGCATCCCTAAAAGGGCTTGGCGGTCTGTTAACCCAGCATCCTGGCATATCTACTGCAGT
This sequence comes from Calotriton arnoldi, assembly GCA_963921515.1. Lineage (NCBI taxonomy): Eukaryota > Metazoa > Chordata > Amphibia > Caudata > Salamandridae > Calotriton > Calotriton arnoldi. The sequence continues at coordinate 3,510,201 of CAWUFW010000191.1, forward strand.
AACTTCTGTTTAACCATCGGCTCATAGACTGAAATCGCAGGGTCCACCCAACCATTTAACCTTTCCATGTTGATAAAAGGCACACAGCTGAGATGAGTAACAATACATATTTGCCATCATTACCAACACACCACAGGCAGTGATAAAGCACTTTACAAAATAGAGATATTGCTTTATCAAATATTTTCTCCTCCCCATCATGATTTTCATGACTGCCTTATTCAGATACCCGAGCCTCCATCTATGACCCAGTGAACCATCGCGCATATGTGCCCTTTCTGTATTTTTGTTCCATCACTCCAAAGGTGTGAAGTTGTGCAGAACACTTTAGATGCTCCCATCACAGTTATAATGTTGAAGCTAATATATTGGTGGTGATTCTTGGCATATTATGGGAATTCACGGCATGACGATGCTTCTCCATATTATAATGCTTGCCCTGACTTTCTGGTCCCCCTAATTTGTGCCTCTGTGGCATGATGGCACCCGCTTCTTTTAAAAAGCTGGCCCTGGCACATTGAAAGTCATTTTGCGATATTATAACTACACGTGGCATGACAGCCGTATAATACCAAACCATGATATATTAAGTCCATTCTTTGCATGAGATATTGGTAAATGGCCATGCTAGGTACAATTTATCCATCTGTTGTATTAGTACTTGAACATGCTTGATGAAAGCGAACACACATTTACTGAAAATGATAAACCTGGGGACTTATTTACAAGCCCCTTGTGCCGCTGGCACATCAAGTTTTCCCATATAAAAGTGACGCACCGACGGCGCAAGGGGCATGTAAATAATTGTATGTACTGATAAACCTTTGTTTTCCTGAACTGAGTTTACATTTCTAAAACCATTTGATAGAAAAATATGTGTATTTTCATAACCTGAAATCTGATCTGTTGGTTGCATTTTCAAATATATAGTTTAAATATAATTTTGTTAATCCTTTAATGGGGATACCTTTCTTCAGAATAATAATGGGGTTGCTGAAGGGTATTGGCACAGACTACTGGATGGAGCCGTTTGTGGACTTGGAGTGGTTGGTCATTTTGGGATCTTCAGACGCCAATTTCTTGAAGATTGCTGCTTGGATACTCAAATAGGCTGGTGCCTACAGCGTGGAGCTGGTACTAATGTGTATCAATTAAAAAAAAATTGTATGTCAAGGTCAGGCCATCTATAGAACTGATATTGAACCATACCCAGTGTACACTGATGCTTTCAGCTAAAATTGTTCTAAAAATATATTTTATGCTGGGGTTCCTTGAAATACTATCTCCTGACCTATAAAATTATATTTAAATTCTATCCAGTTTTCATCAATGTTATTAGCTCATTGTACTGCTAAATGTGTCGTTGACCCATTTCTTGAAACAATCATTGGTAGATCGCTTGTAAAATTGTATTTAAATGGTATGCCATTTTAACTAATGTGACTGATTCCTACGTGCTTTGTGATTTTCAATATGCCGCAGCTTATGACAAACGTTCCTTGCAGAAGAACTTCCAAACCCGCTGTAAAGTTGTCTATAAATCTTATCAAGTTTTGGCCAATTTTACTGGTCAAATGTGGTATGTCCACAATACGGAATGATGATGTTTCCAATTGTTCTATAGGGCATCCGATACCCCTCCTGCGTGGATGTCATTGAACTATGTTCAGTTTTCACCAACATGCTTTAAAAGAAACTATTTGACACCCGCTTTCCCTTCAAAATAATTAATTGCATGAGTTAAAATATCAGTTAGTAAAGCATTTTATCAAAATAATACTACACCAGACCTGTGCCTCCTCCTCTGAACACTTCCTTGTCATTGGTGGGGCCTGTGCCCCCCCACCCCAAAACATATACTCCCGACTACAGCCTTGTCCACCTTTCTGCTGCTCTTTATTTCTCTGTCTCTCTCTTTACCTACATCTGCCTCTTTCTAACTCTCCTTATCTTTCTTTCTGGCTACGTCACCTTTCTTTATTTACGTAACTTTTCTCCCTACCTCATATATCTTTCTACATCATCTCTTTCTCTACCTGCTTCTCCCTCTACTTACGTCCATTTCTATACTGTTCTCTTTATGTCCCTGTCCAGCCCTTGTATCCTGCCCCGTCCCATTTCGCTTATTCAGAAGGGTCCTAGATAATGGTTGAGCCGGAGAAGTGCCCACAAATAGGGGCATATTTACAAGCCCCTTGCGCCACTGGACCGTCACTTTTCTTGACGCTCCTGTGGCACGCAGGCCCATATCTACAAGGCCACGCAAAGCCACCCTGAGTGGCATTTCATGTCTTGTAGATAAGGTGTAACTCCACGGAGTGCAAGTCGGTGCGTTGCCTTACATTGTGGCAGGGAGGCATGCCATGGGTGTTGCTGCGGGTGGTACTACTCAACACCCATGGATTTTGACACTGCCCCAGATTTACGACATAGCGTGAATCTGGGGCAGCACCAAAAACCTACACCTCCCCAGAACAGGCATAAGGAGGAGAAATGTTTACATTTCTCCTCGTTTTTTTCCTCTTCCCATGTGTGCTGCATTCTGCAGCACACATAGAATAAGGAAAACATCTCTTGTGATTGTTTTTGTGCAGGTAGGTGCCCCTTCCTGCACAAACAAAAATCATGCCAACAACACAGACAACCTTGCACCATGATGCAAGTGTGCCTGCATTGGCGCATGGCTGCAGTTTTTGCGCCGGGCAGGGGTAAAGGACAGGAATGCACCGTATCTTGTAAAGATGGTGCATTTCTGTCCTTTCGAACTGTCTTAAGGTAGCACAACAAATGACTTGTGGTGCTGCCCTACACCAATTCTTTGTAAATATGCCCATATAGAGGAGAAGAGAGACAAGGCAGAGGAAGATGAATTAGGATAGGAGAAAGTTATTTGATTTTTACTGATGGAATGGGAAAAATCCTCAGAGAAGCGCTTTGATTTTAACTATTACAGAAAGACCCCCAGTAATGAAGGGGGATACATTTGTGATTAGAAATTTTCAGCAACTAAAGCTACAGTTTCAAGTGCTATGTACATATGTCTTGCTTTAATAGTATGTACTAGTCCACTAAAAATCTAACAAGTTACCCTCAGCGTGTTGTCCTACAATGGAAGAAATAAACAGGTTAGATATTGAATTCCCCATAAAATGTTGCTTTTTGGATGCCCTCTGTTTCTGAAGTTTTAACATATAATTCAATTTTGTTTGCCATCTTGGGGGCTTAAATGAGCTAATAAGGGGTAATAAATTCAAAATTGTTCCAAACAGGTCTCTCAAGTAATATCTTACCCCATATCCCCAAATCCTTAAGATTTCACTACGTGGGAGGAAAGAGTGCGCCACACCAACTGGTCAATGTGGCCTGAGGGATGAGGTGGAAGGACAGACGGATATGCCTTCTACGGGAGGCCTACTGGTGTGCATCAAACTGTCAGGGGGAAGTTGATGGTTGGCCGCTGGGAATGGTACATTTTGAAGAAGAGAAACATTGGCCAAGATCTAATGGGATTTAAAGACAAGATTACAAGGCATATTAGGAGCTCAGAAGAGATACCAGATGCTTATTGGAAAAAACACCAACAACTCTTCTCTGGTCTTCAACGCTTTTAGTGGGCGGGACACATACTTGCTAGCAGGACCAAAATCCTTTTCATGGCTAGTACCATAACTTCAGTGGGACTACCATAACTTCAGCGGGAGTGGAGCAACATTTCACAGCAGGGCTGGCAAGCTTTCTGTGGCCATGATCAAAGCATCTCAGTGGGGCTGCTATGTGTTTGATGGACAGTAACAAAAGGTTTCTGAAGAGCTGCAGTACACTCTATAGTAAAGATCCTTATGTTCAAGGCTGGGACAATACCAGTGCTTCACGGGCAGGATGCCAGACTACATAGGAACAGAACTAGCACTTGTCAATGTAGCTACACACATTGAACAGAACTGACCATACTTCTTAGCAAGGCTGCTATGCCTGAATAGCAAAGTGAAAGCACTTCTAAGTCAGGCTGATATACATTTGATGGGAAAAGCCCAGCACTTATGTATTTATTATAACACTTTTAATGCACAACGGATGGCCAGGGTTCCAGCTGCAAAGCACAACACATATTCTAATACAAAATAAACATTTTAGGGAATACAATACAATAGAACTGACAGTAATAACTGAAGCTTTGGGAGGGAGACAGGAAAGGAAGAAGGGATAGCAGGAGAATGAGAATAGAGATGTAGGAAAAAGAGGGAAAACAAAGGTGAGAGAAACTGTAAGACCGCAGAGATGAGGTTTGCTTTGATGGGGACAGAGATCAGGTGTGTTGTCTCTAGTGGGCCAGAAGAATGAGGAGTTCATGCAGGCCTTGAGGATGAAAAGGGACTGCTTATTTGTGGGGTTCCAAGTCTTGAAGGATCGAGCCAAGCTTCCCCCCAGCGTATAAGCTGTTTTAGAAGGTTTCTGAAGGTTCTGAAATTGTTGAGTGGCCTCAGTTCTTATTAATTATTGCACAGTTTCCCACCTCCCACTTTTAGGGCTTTGCCTCCACTTCATGTTGGTGTCTGTTTTGAAGTGATCTGTTTGCAGTCTGAGTTGCAGCGTAGTTTAGTAGAGGATTAATGGAAACTGAAAATATTAATTCACTTGGTATCTGGGTGCTTTTGCACTGGTAGCTTTCCTGGTGAGGTAGAGAAGTCAGTGGTGTGTGTGATGTTTTATGGTTAGTCAGGACAGCTGTGATCTGAGATTGAAATATGGTCATTTTTTATTAAGTTCGGAGGTGATCCGTATCGCTCTGTTTTGTATTCATTGTAGTTTTTCGATGGCTTTGTTGGGGAGATGTAGGTATGTTGCTATGCAATACTGCAGTCTGGTGGGGATGATAGCCTGGGTGAGAAGCTTTCCGTGTCATATCTTTAGAAGAGGTTTGACTTTGGATAGGGTGTATAAGTGATGGCTGATTTGATGGTGGCATGGGTTTGCGTGTTGAATGATAATTGAGGGTCAAAAAGAACTCCTAAGTTTTGTCCTAGTTTCAGAGATGTAGGGGGTTGGTCCCAGCTGTGGAGGTGATTGGAGGTCGGATTTTGTCATTGGTTAGTATCATGAACTCGGTCATATCGCTGAGAAGGCCGAAGCTATTTAGGTTCATCCAATGTTAGACAATAGGCTAGTGTTTCCGTGCCGGTATTGTTACTCACATCCACTAGGAGTTGGGTGTCATCTATATACAGCTGGCAATTTAGACTTCTCTCCCAGATCATGAAGGCCAGCGGGGCCATGCATAGGTTGAATAGGAGCCCTGAGATTGCCGAACCGTGGAGAACGTCATATACTAAAATAGTGAAATTTGAAATATATTGGTCTGGCTATATTTGCGGTTGTCTGTCATGAAGGAAAGATTTGATCAAATTCCGTGCTTTTCCGGTGATGTTAAACCAATGTTTCAAGCGGTTTAAGAGTATCTCATGATCTAAGAAATCAAAAACCATGGGACGGGTAAGAGGAAGACTGCCGCAGGATGGTTTGTGATGTGACCAAGGTTGTTGGAGATGTTCAGGTGGTAGAGTGATGTGTAGTTTGTTGCAGACAATGCCTTGGAGGAATGTTCTTTTAATGTGCAGTTGTGATGTAATGTATCTGAGGGGAGTTGGGATGTTTCTTATTAGTTAGATGTGTGGGAATGGAGAATTTCATAAGTGCCTGGTCTGTCCATGATAGTGGGGTAATGGAGGTTCAGATGGTGGTAAGTAAAGGCGTAGGATAAGGTGCATAAGGTGGCCAGATTGATGGGTTGGCTCGTTAAAGTGCTGGGTGAAGCCAAAGGAAGTCTTTATTAACTGTCTTTTTTGTTTAGATGAATGATAAAGTCAATCAATCAATAAATCTTTATTTGATTATTATAAAGTAAGCATAAAAATACAAATCATAAAATACTAATTGTGAAGACATGCACATCATGAAATTATGTTAAAAAAATAAAACAGCATAGAATTGCGATGACAATTAGCAGATATTAAAAACATACCCACGTGAGAGCAGACCTCAATCCCTGATAATATTTGTAAAATGCATAATGTTGGTCTGCATTTATCAAATCCATTCTTTTTCATCAAAGGAATTAAACATCTTATTGTAAATGGACGAGAAAAATGTGCAACAATAAAGAAAATGCAATAAGATCCGAGGAGAGGTTTCATCTCAAGGACAAACACAAATCAATTCTTTACCAAACTGGCCTTATAGAAAAGAGACACAGCAGTGTATGATTCCTAGTCTGAATATAGAAAGAAGCGATCTCTCTCAGGGTTGTGTAGCTGTTGACAAGAATGACTCCGTGCCTGGCGACGTCCACAAAATTGCAGACTAACTCCACGAGGACTTCAACAATTCCTCTGTCTCTCTTAGATTACTCCTAGGCTCCATAAAGATCTTCCTTACCAAGAGCTTATCAACTTTTTAAATGATGCTGGGTTGAAAAATAAGGATGGCCTACCCAGCTCCTCTGCTCCTCTACCATAGTTTTAACATACAGAATGCCACTGAACTTTCCAGCCTTTCAAACAATTTAAACAATCTTCAATTTAAAAAAAAATTTAATTAGGTTTCTTATTGGTCTTTACTGATATTCACAAAAGCATATGGGCCAACTTTATATGATCCTCAATATAGGGTTTGTGTAATTCCTCATGGGAGAAATAATGGGAACTGCACCGAGGTAAAGCTAGGAGGCGTTGATAACATCGATTTTCTTCAATTTGGAGACTGTTCAATGGGCAGTACCCCAAACTCTAGCACCAGGTGTTCAAATTGTTATCACTTAATTTTGTATATCTTGTATAGCGGATAGATACGCTTGCTACCAACACTGGATGCAAAATTAATCAAAATCCCTACAGATTGGCAAGATCTCGGTTGCCTGAGGTTAAGACACTGCGTCCACGAACTGGTGGCATCAAATGTGACACCCACATAAGAAAAGTTAAGAAGTGCTTTTTTAATTGCCTTTAATTTTATAGAAAAGCTTCTAGATTTCAGATTCTTGGGTCCACGTGCCATGTGAGTTTTAGGTTTGTCCCAAGATCGAAATTATCCATAAATGAAACAAAAGCACTGGTTAAGTGTTTGAAACCATTTGGGGTATGAGACAATACAACAGAAACATTGGTGCAGCACAATGTTATGTTATGTTAGAAATTTGTAAAGTGCCTGGTTACTCCAATACGGAGTGTTCCTGCACTAGGTTTTCTCCTAATAGCAATCAGTTCAATCTATTCAGAGAGCCAGCCACAACAATTAGATTGCCATCGATTGCCTGAAGAACCAGGTCTTTAAATTTCTACGAAACAGAATTCTAGGGTCCAAAGGGAGGAGATTCCCCATATCATGCCATTTTATGTGTATTTGTAGAGCGCATTATGAAACAGGGGCTGCGCTGGCACTGTCTGGGCCCTGTCTAAGTGACATGCCAGATCTGTAGGTGCTTGCGCAACTCAAGTACTAAGGAGGCGGGTCTAATGTGTAGGGGCAGGTCATTTCAGGCTTTGGGAATGCGGTAGAAGATACGCCCTCCGTATTTGGGGGTGGGATCAAGCAGTTGAACTGAGGTCTCTGGTGGGTGTGTCGAAGGTGATACGGCTGTTGAGGTAGGTGGGGGCCAAGGTTGTGCACAGCTTTGTAAGTGTGTGAAGAGTTTGAAGAGCCTGCATTTCTGGATGGGAAGCCAGTGGGGGTTTTTGAGGTGCAGGGAGGTGCGAGTGTGGAGAGGAAGCATTAGTGTGAGTCTGGCTGCTGCATTTTGTATGGTCTGGAGGATTCTTCAGTTGGGTGTTGATTCCTACATAGAGTCCGTTGCCGTACTCCAGCTTGCTGTTGATGAGGGCTTGGGTGAGGGTTCTCGGTGTGTTGACCGGGAGCCATTTGAAAATTTTCTTGAACATTTTGATTGGATGAAAAAATCCAGCAGGGCCAAGGGGTGGCCAAGAGTTTACCAGGGAATATCCTGTCTGTCCTTTAACAAGAAGGAATTTAGATGATTGAGACACTATAAATATGACACAGCCCTGGCGAACACCTCAATCCAGTTAAAAAAAGAATTAGTACACTCACCAACTGCGGCCCGTGCAGGTAAGAGGGGGGGATTCGACAGACGACCATAAGGGAAAATTAAATAAATAATTTTCCCTCATCGTCGTCTGTCAAAATCCGCACACCCGGCCCCACCGCTCTTACCTGCACGGGCTGCGGCTGACACTCACTCTGGTCATCAAATCTAACGGATGCTGAGTGATTGGTGTGCAGTGCCTGCAAAAAGTCAACTAAAGATGTATCAAGGCCCATTTGTGTTACTATCTGCCCGAGTTCAGACCTGTTCATGCAATCCAATGCGCTACGTAGGCATATAAAAGCCAAATGAACAGAGCTTCCTTCAGCTAGGGTGTATTTGCTAATAATTAAATGCAGGTTTAAGCATTGTTCCATAGTCCCCAGGCCCTCCCTGAACCCATACTGCACTTCAGTAATAATTTCTAACTCGAATGCCCAGGACAAGATTCTGTGCCGCATGATTCTTCCTACCACCTTAACCACACAATGAATCAATGGGGAGTGCCGCGAGCTAGGAGGTTTACTCCTGCACGCAGTCGCAATTAACAGGGCCCAATGCTCGATATGAGCTTTGTATAAGTAAAATGAATGGTAAAGTAATCTATAAAAATAATTGAGTTGCTGTCATCTTGTCGGTGTTAGCATAGGTTGACCAATGTTTAGGAGACCGGTAGATTACAGTCATGAGTGCTGACAAGTTCGAGTTGGTGGTGCATTTTACTGACTAATAAGGGGGAGGGGGATGGGGTCCCTGGATTATGGTGCGTTGGGTCTTCGTGGCGTGGTTTACTTTTTACTGACCTAGTCTTCTGCCACTTACTGTGGGTTGATCCACAATATCTTTCTGAGGCTGGTCTGCTTTGTATCACACTTTGAGGCTGGTTAGACATCTCAGCAAGTTCTTTCTTGCAGCTGATGTTTGTGTTTGATCAAGAGGTGCAAATCCAGCAAAATCGACTCAGTATTTCATCATTTCAAAGTTCATGAAATGCATTCATATTTTGATTGGCTAATGATTTTATGTAAACATTTTCTCTGCAAATCGCTTCGGCAAGTACACCGTATAAATAACAGATTATTTTACTTAGATGCCATTTCTAAAATGACAAAGACATCTGTTGATTCATTCATTTGTCCTATCCTTAAAACCTAAAGCAACAAGTCATAATGGGAGTAGAGTGCAGTGCTCCATTTTGGTAGTTGGGGCCTCTTGTGTAAGCACACCAGTCCGCCCCCCCCTTCCTTGCCCCTCCCCCTGCTAGAAAAGGCTTCCAGTCTATAACCCTTTGAGTAAGCAGAGCAAGCTTCGAGTTGAACCCTGATCAGGGGTAACACTTTTTAGCCAGCCTTAGATTTCTAGTCAGCAACGCTTTGGATTCTGGGAGTTGTAGTTTTGCTTTTCCCAGTACGGGTATGTTCCTCCTGTTTCTAGCATTCAGAATGTTTTATGCTAAAACTACTGGGTGGACATGGGTGCAACAGAGAGGCTGCATTATTCCCTAGCGAGCAGCAGGACCAATGATATTAATCCAGGAAACGCAGATCGTCTTTGCAACACGGGCCCTGTCTGTTCCGAGTGAGAGATTTGCAGTTTTCTTCATCAGAAGATACGGAAATGAAGTATTTTTTATGTCTATGCACATCACCTGGATGTGTACGCCTGGCCCTACCAGGGATTTATAATGTTTTTGCACATTTAAGAGAGATCTTTTTTTCAGATGAAGATCAGGCATGTGCTTTTTCCAATAACATTTTATTGGTTTTCACTTCAGACAGCTCATAACAGGAGAATTTAAACAATTGGCATTCAATGGCCCCTTTCCTTCCCTCCCTCCATCCATCCATCCATCACTACCATTAACCCTACGGAGAACAAACACATAGTTTCATACATCACACTCAATGACATTCAGTAAATGTTCATTGTAGGGTCCAGGGTTCGGACAATTTTGAGGGGTACTGGAACAAAGTGGTGGTGCTGACCGGTGGCCTCATTCCACTAAAATCACTGGAATTTTGAAAACTCTGAGTATTACTGAATGAACTACTGAGCAAAAACGTATATGTGCGCAATGTTTTGTGTACGTAGAGCGAATGAAGCGTGATACAAATGTACAGTTTGTCACTCAGGATGGAAGACCTGGAGGAAGCGCTCATCTAGCATCTAATATTCACTTAATGGTGTGGCAGCTCAGTGGGTTAACGTTCCTATTGCTCGTATTCTAAAATACCTCAAACCTAGAAAAGGACTAGTAGCCCAAGGGGATGTCTGGTGCTTTTAAATAGGCACACTATACCATATTGTAGCCTAGCACAGTGCAACGGACCACACTATAACCGAACCTAAAAAGAATATTGAAGTCTCCACACAGAAACTCTGCAGTTGGTCAAGATATGAGCCACCCTTCACCTCACATCAAACAATGAAACAAGACGACAACTAGGTTGTGACTACCATTGTACAAGGGTCCAAGATGTACAAGTCAGTGGGCAGCCAGGGCATGGAACCCAGAGACTTCCTGCCACAAAAGGTCTCCTCCTCAACCCTAAGTGATACACATTCAAGGCAAAAAACAGAACACATACAGAAAGTTTAGTCATACATCACATCAACTCAAAATTCTCTTGACCAGACTAACACAAAACCTGTCATCACAACTACACTCACACACAGTGTCCCTAGACATCCATCTAACTTTACTAAACTACACAACACAACAAACTCTCACACCATCTCCTTCTTCCACATACAACATACACATCCCCACAAGGACAACTCACTATACTATCACTCACCCACAGACACCCACCGACATGCAGCCCAGCACTTCAACATCCCCCACACCTGTTAAAAGCAAAATGACAATTATGAACATTACCTGCGCCATCTTGTCTGGTGGAATTCTATGTGCACATAAGTTGCAGTCATTTTGATCTATCACAGCCATTTTGTACTCTGTTGGTCACCTTTGTTTCACCCTGCCCTTACTAGCATCCCTCTGACCGACCTGGTACTGTGCTGGGGGCTATAAACTCTATTGCCACAACAAACCTCAGCGCCACTTGCTGCCACAAACTCGTTTTTCCTCTCATCCCTGTTTTCAGGCAAGCCTTTGGACGCTCTACCCCTCACTACACCTAGTTACACAAACAGGTTCCAAACACCAAAAAGACTCTTGCAACATGATTTATTGCACTGCAAACAGCAAGACTTGTTATTACCAACAATGGGACCTGTTTTTATCAACAGAACGGACTCTTAGATCTGGCCGGTCTCACATGTTTTAGACCCTGAAGCAAGGTCCAGCTGCAAGATAAGATTGTCTGTTTGACCTGGGTGGGAAGAGAATTACTGTTGGGCTTGTGTGACAACCTGCCCGGGCGGGGACCCCAAGCTTTTGTAACCATGTTGATCAAACAAATGCATTGTGTCAAACCTGTATAAAAGGAAGAGCCAAGGGAGTTGTCAGCAGAACACTTCCCTCAGACATCCCGGTGTCTCAGTTGACGTGATCTCCTCATGAGAAATAAACCTCTTTCTTGTCTTCCAGTTTTCCAGCGCTTGCCTCATTATTTTGATAGCGAACCCAAAGTGAATTAGAGGTGGAACCCTGCACCGGGCAGCATTGAGGGTCTTAGAAGACTCGCTGCCTTTCACAAATTGGCGCCCAAGCGTAGGGGCCCATCAGCGACGCGTGGGTCCGGTAGAGAGGTCCTAACGACGGAGTGAACGACTAAACGATTGGGGTATACCTGCCTGAGAAGACCCTTGTCTGGCTGCCGATCGACTGAACTTCACCGGTTCCGAACGGACCTCTCTCGAGTGACCTGCGGTCCTGACTGGGACCTTAGAGGAACGCCGCATTGATTGTTGGAGTGAGAGGACAACCAGGCGCTGGAAGGGGAAGACTAAGAACTGTCCATACGGTCCGGGTAAGGTCGTGAAAAAACGACTTAAATTGATTGATTGATTGAATAGTTTGATTGAAATACTAGTATTCCTTTTTTTGATATCGAGTTATTTACGACATTTCCCTGCTTGCAAACAACAAAGAATAGGAATATTCTCTCTCTTGCAGGCAGCGAAGGACAGGTAGTGCAGACTTTTTGTCTAAATTGATTGATTGAGATATTCATTTTGACCGATAAATACGTCATGCCTGTTTTCTCTAGATTGTTTGATTGTAATTGTTTTGGACCAGACCGTTTGTTAGAGGTCAGTCAGCCGGCACCGCCGGAAGGCACCCCTAACAAGGACATGTACGTAAAGTATGGATTAGCCAGCGTAGCTTATAGCAAACTATGGCATAAATACACTAGGAAGGACCGGGTAAATCAGTGGCCACTGACGGGATCTTTCGATCCCGCTAAAATAGAAACGTTAGAATTAGCTCTCCACAAAAAGAAAACTAGACCAGCCATGTTTGACAGTTTTGGCTTATGGCGAAAAGAGGCAGCTCAAAGAAAGAAAAGGGACGAAGCTAGACAAGATAAAGAAACGCGAAAATCAGCTTACCAAGCCTGTAAAAGATTAGAAGAAAAACTAAAAGAAAAGGAAATCGATAAAAAGGAACAGGAATCAAAAATATCAGATCAATGCCCTGTTAGAACGCCCTCGACTCTTTACCCCAAGTTACCAGCAAAACAAAGGGTAGATGATGATTTATTGTTAGGTCCCCCAATCATATACATGCCACCCCCTTACGCCCCTACTCATCCCGTAGTACAACGACAGGACCACCAAAGTATAGCCGGAGATGGCACGATCGCCTCAGTCTCCACCGCCTCTGCTCCCACCGAGTCACCCACACCAAATGCCTCATCAAAGGATACAGTAGTAGAGGTAGGATCAAAAGAAACAGGAGCGCCCAGGGTCCCGCGATTAAGTAAAAATGAGCGAGCAGGCATTGATAAAGTAGTTAAATCCCTCATAGATAGGAAGGAGACAGAAGAGCATGTAACTGACATAAGCAACTCCTATGTTGAAAACCGCAAACGATACTTTATTGTACGTCTCTGTTACCACACTCTTACTGCATATGAAGAGAAGTACCAAGATGTAGGGCCCGAGCGGCTAGTGGCTCTCTATAGGAAGGTAGACACCGGAGATGAAGGCGACAACGATGTTACAGAACTCTTTTCATCCACACTGGAGGTATTCCGTCACCTCGTGGAACAAGGACGGATAGATAAGGACAGGACATCTAAGATAGCAGGACCCCCGGTGGAAAAACCAGATAGCATGATGCCGATAAAAGAAGCTGCCCCTTATTGGGTACCTCCTAGAGGACAAGGGACTCATGACGATATGAACCATCAAGACGCTAGAGGAAGGGTGGTCTACAATTGGGTGTATCAACCATGGGACAGACAGGACATTTTGACGTTCCGTAAATCTCTACCGGATTTACGAAAGAACCCCACCGCCTTTTTCACCGAGCTAGGTACCGCTCTGGGATCAACAATAATGACACTTGCCGACATAGACTTGTTCTTCGGGTTATGTTTGCCAGCAGATGTGTGGAAACAGATTAGGAAAATAGACCATACCGAACTGCTTGGTCATACCTGGGAACAACTCAACACACTAGATAAACAGCGGAACCCTGGTCAAAAAACCGGTTAAAGCAATATTGGACCTCCCTGACAAAATAGTGCAGAAAGTGAAAACGCTGATCCCAGAGAAAAAGATAGACTGGTCCATAGTAACCGCGTGCCGCCAGAAACCACAAGAGGATGTCTCAGAGTATTTCTCCAGATTTGAAACGGTGTTCTCCGATTACAGTGGACAAGACATGTCCACCGCAACCGGACACCACTTATTTGTGCAGAACTATGTCAAAGGACTACTGCCAGATGTATCCCAGAAATTACAAGCCAGCGAAAGTAGTTGGGCAGCATCTAAACCGGCGGCCATTCTCCAAATGGCCCAGTACTATGAGCATCAGAGAAACGAAAATGACAGGGCTACAGAAAGGAAAAAGAAGGACTTGAAGGAAAGGGTAATGGTAGCACAACTCCAGGGGGCGAATACAGGAAGGGAGCAATATAGGGGAGGATACCAGCAGAATACCCCTAGAGTACAGCCACCTAGTAACAATTCATCGACATCATATGTAGGACGCCAAGACCTAGGAAAGGATCAATGTGCATTTTGCAAAGAATATGGACACTGGAAAACCCAATGCCCGGCTTTTTTTTTTTGGAGCCAATGCCCGGCTTTTTTTTTTTGGAGCTGGTAGGGGCAGAGGGGCGAGGGAAATAGCAAGTAGACAGAGAGGAAGAGGACGTGGGAGAGGGTACGCGAGTGAAGCAAGCGAGGAAAGGCCAGGAAGAGTGAACACATTTGACCATCCCAAACAGAATCAGTACCAACAGACAGATTATGACAATACGTACGACTTTGCATAGGACATCCAGGGGCAAGGGAGGGATCCAGTCGAGCTCTATGTTGATCAGCAAGGCCCTTATGTTACCGCTGAGGTCCTGGGCACAAAGTCGCCATTTCTGGTAGACACGGGAGCAACACGTAGTGCACTATCCAAACGACTGATTTCAAGGGCACCCTTGTCAGGCTCACATGTGACCTCAATAGGATTTGACGGTACGCCCTCCACCAACCCTTTGTCCCGACCGATCTTAGCGACTGACACGACAGTTAACATATACACCAACAGCCAATATGCCTTCGGGGTGGTTCACCATTTTGGGATCTTATGGAAAGAAAGAGGGTTCCTGACTTCACACGGTACACCCATCCTGCATGGAGATTTAGTCTCCGCCTTGACGCAAGCAGTCCTCCTCCCCAAGAAGTTAGCAGTGATAAAATGCCAAGCACATAGGAAAGTGACTGATCTCATTGGACAGGGAAAATGCACTAGCAGACGTTACTGCCCGAGCCACGGCAGGAGACAGAACTACGACACGAATGTATGTGACCAGGTACCAAGCTGAACGATGGACTGACGCTAGGACCACTGTAAGGGACATACAGACTACAGGCACACAAGACGAATTGACCGAGTGGGAAAAGGTGGGACTAAAAGACGAGGAAGATTGCTGGAGAACTAAAGACGGAAATAAATGGCTGTTACCCAATGCCTACCTCATCCCCATATTGACCATGGCACATTTACCAGCACACATAGGCTCCACCCCCATGATTGAACTAATCACCAGAGTATGGCATAACGTCAAGATAGCAGAATCTGCAAAACGCCTAGTACAACAATGTATAGTCTGCCTACAACACAACCCAGGGAAGGGGACAGTAGTACCACGGGGAGGGTTTGGAGTCCCTGACCACCCCTTTGAAATCCTTCAAATGGATTACATTCAACTAGAGAGATGCCTTGGTCTAAAATATGTCCTGGTGGTTGTGTGCGCTTTTAGCAAATGGGTGGAGGCCTATCCCACCCGCGACAATACCGCCTTAGCCACTGCAAAAGTATTGCTGAAAGAATTCTTCCCCGATACGGCCTTTGCAGAATTTTATGGAGCAACGACGGCCCCCACTTCGTAGCCGAGGTGATACAGAACATACTGAGAGGGGTGGGGGTAAAACAAAAGTTCCATGCCGTCTTCCACCCCCAATCAGCGGGCCTGGTAGAGAGACAATGCAACGTTGAAACTAAAACTAGCCAAAATAGTTGCCACGACCGGGTTGAAATGGCCCGACGCCCTCCCATTGGCATTGTTATCGATGCGCTCCACCCCAACCAAACACCGACTGACCCCGTATGAGGTGGTCTTCGGCAGGCCTATGAGCATTTGGGCGGCACCAAGACCCACCTCCATTAACGATGTCCCGAACATATTAATGTCGGATTACTTGCATAAATTGACAAACGAGCTAACAATTATCCACCAACAGGTGCAGCAAGCCTTGCCTGACGTATCCAGGGGCCCGGGACATGAAATAAAGCCAGGCGACCATATATTAATTCGCAACTTCCAAAGAACGAAGAATCTGGAGCCTAGGTGGACGGGCCCCTGGCAAGTCCTGATCACCACCCGAACTGCCCTCCGAGTGCAAGGAAAACGAAACTGGCTACATGCCCATCACTGCAAACGAGTCCCTCCAACCCTGGCAACCTGTGAAGGGGTGGAGGTGCAAGAGGAAGTACTCGCGAGAGACCGACCAGCTCTGAGTTGCTACCCACAAGAAGACACCCTCGAACTATCAGAATTTCCCGACCCCACGGTGCCATCCAGGAAAGGGTACAACCTAAGATCGACGAAAGGAGGGAGCTCCAACGACCAGGCCACTAACTGAGTCAAGGTCTCAGATCGGTAGCACAGTCAAACAACGCTACCAGGAAAACGCCAGACAAAAGTCTGTGGTCCTAACAGATGTTGAGCTCCTCGAAGATGATGGAAGAAACTGAACACCTGCAAAACCACCGCAAAGACACCAAGACTGCTAACCTGCACAGCACAAAGACAATTGCACTTGTAGCCGCATTTCTCACCTGTCTCCTGCTAATGGTCGCACTCTGGATCATTGAAGAGAATGCACCTGCATACAGAACATTGTCACCCACCATGCAACCAACCACCAAGAAAGAACACTACCTGGTATCACTACCGCCACATCTCCGAGAACGACGCAAAGAATTCTGGAATAATTCTTACGTGCAGATGTTGCACCAACACAATCTTGCCACCAATGCTACCAACTGTTGGGTCTGTGGGCTGTTACCACATGCCACTGAACATTCCATCCCTTTCATCCCTTCGCCCTTTTCTATTCACGGATCTTGCCTTGCCTGGATGATGCTCCTACAAGAAAGTTACAAAGACAATGCCACTTCCGATGGGACAATCGCTCAGTTCTACAACGAGTTCTGGCTAAACCAAACAGGAAGGACAGCCGCCCCCTTCTGCCCTCACACCTTCAATGCGACATTCCAGATTAATGTCCCCTCCAAAGAACGAGTGGAAATGCAAGTGTTCAATAATCCTAACAGAGCCACATTTTCCTACCTGAAGAAAAGAACTGCTGCAACACTGACAGTGGCCCTATCTGTGGTGAACGTCTCTGGCCTTGTATGCATTGAAGGCCGTGGGACTGAGAATGTGGGTCACAGCACCTGTAGCATTGTGGGGACTTTGAACACTGCCAACCCCCAGCGCTTGTTGCATCACCCAATATGTACTTTGTTTGTGGAACCAAAGCCTACACCTGGCTCCCAGGAAACTGGGGGGCACGTGCTACATCGCCTTTGTTCTACCACCAACCTACACAGCCCCTGCAGAGCATCATCGAGAAAAGCGTTCTAAAGACATTCATCAAACAGACTCTGCCTCATCACAGTTCCTCGACGCAGCCTGATAATTCACCTTCTGTCTATGAAGCAATCGAACATCTCCATAGACTATCTTCCGAAATTCATCAAGGATCAGAGACTTGGACAATTGGAAGTTGGCTTTGGGGCATCTTGAAGGAGTGGGGTTGGAAAATATCAATGATTCTCTTGGTCCCAGTATTGACAATATGTGGTTGTTGTTTGGGTATACACTGTATACCACCTTTGTGTTCTCTTTGCATAACTACCTTGCACCCTAAGACTATGGACACTCAGCTAACAAAAATGAGAGTGATGTATGATCAAGAGATACAGGACATTATGGAGATCGAAATAGACTGACAAGCTGGCTAGTTATGTTCAAAGGGGCCACTGTTAAAAGCAAAATGACAATTATGAACATTACCTGCGCCATCTTGTCTGGTGGAATTCTATGTGCACATAAGTTGCAGTCATTTTGATCTATCACAGCCATTTTGTACTCTGTTGGTCACCTTTGTTTCACCCTGCCCTTACTAGCATCCCTCTGACCGACCTGGTACTGTGCTGGGGGCTATAAACTCTATTGCCACAACAAACCTCAGCGCCACTTGCTGCCACAAACTCGTTTTTCCTCTCATCCCTGTTTTCAGGCAAGCCTTTGGACGCTCTACCCCTCACTACACCTAGTTACACAAACAGGTTCCAAACACCAAAAAGACTCTTGCAACATGATTTATTGCACTGCAAACAGCAAGACTTGTTATTACCAACAATGGGACCTGTTTTTATCAACAGAACGGACTCTTAGATCTGGCCGGTCTCACATGTTTTAGACCCTGAAGCAAGGTCCAGCTGCAAGATAAGATTGTCTGTTTGACCTGGGTGGGAAGAGAATTACTGTTGGGCTTGTGTGACAACCTGCCCGGGGCGGGGACCCCAAGCTTTTGTAACCATGTTGATCAAACAAATGCATTGTGTCAAACCTGTATAAAAGGAAGAGCCAAGGGAGTTGTCAGCAGAACACTTCCCTCAGACATCCCGGTGTCTCAGTTGACGTGATCTCCTCATGAGAAATAAACCTCTTTCTTGTCTTCCAGTTTTCCAGCGCTTGCCTCATTATTTTGATAGCGAACCCAAAGTGAATTAGAGGTGGAACCCTGCACCGGGCAGCATTGAGGGTCTTAGAAGACTCGCTGCCTTTCACACACCCAGCCACACGAGCCGATCAAAACAACATGATCAAGAGTCAGGCTGAAGAAGCGACCTAATCTGCACCAGATACCACTACCTATGGAAACTTCACTTGCAAAAGTTGGGGCATCTTCAGAACACTGTGATGACAGCATCCACTTGATGCAAACTGAAAAATTATTGACCCAGCACAAACATGGGTGTATGACGGAATCCTGCATACCTTTTCCCCGCACGCCTTTACAATGCAGTCACTACTCGGACTGTGACGTTACCACGCGTTACTTTACGATGCAAGTCATTGCAACGACTTCCTTTAGGGGGCACTGAACTTTGGAATAGCATAAGTTACTATTCCAACTCTGGTCTACGCAATAGTAAGGAAGATGTTGGACATAAAAATCCAACACCATTCCAACAACGCGCCCCCTAAAGCAAGTCGTTGTAATGACTTGCGGGTTAAAGTAACGCGTGGTAACGGCGTAGTCAGAGTAGTGACTTCGTTGTAAAGGCAGGTCCTTATTGTGATTTCAGGGTATAGGATGGTTCCTTTCAAATATTAGAGCAGTCCAGCAAT
This sequence comes from Calotriton arnoldi, assembly GCA_963921515.1. Lineage (NCBI taxonomy): Eukaryota > Metazoa > Chordata > Amphibia > Caudata > Salamandridae > Calotriton > Calotriton arnoldi. The sequence goes on from CAWUFW010000191.1 coordinate 3,529,356, forward strand.
TCAGCCCTTGACAACTGACTATGGGCCTCATTTACGAGGCTCTAGCAGCAGTTTTGCGCCGCCGAAGCGTCACTTTTTTTACGCTGCGGTGGCGAATAAGTGCTGCAACATATTTACAAGGCCACGCAAAGCCGCTTTACGTGGCTTTTCATGGCCTTGTAAATATGTGCCCCTTTCACAAAGAACACTGTGTGAAAGGGGCGTTCCATGGGTGTTGCTGTGGGTGTTCCCACGCAACACTCATGGGCTCTGAAGTATTTCCAGATTTACGAGGAATCGCAAACCTGGGAATGCGTCAGAGTCTAACACCACACCAGGGGTGGTGAGGGAGGCGCAACAAGGAGAAATATCCTTATTTCACCTCGGTTTTTTTCTTTTTCTAGATGCGCTGCATTCTGCAGCACACGTAGAAGGAAGAAATCACCTCCATTGATTGATTTTGTGCAGAAAGGTGTCCCTCCCGGCACAAAATCAATCATCTGTGCAACGCAGGCACCCTTGCAACATGACGCAAGCGTGCCTGCATTGGCACATGGCCATTGTGCACCAGTGCAGGGGAAAAGGACAGGAATTCGTCGTATCTCATAGATACTGCACATTCCTGCCCTTTTCTTTTGATGAAGGACAGCGCAGCAAGATGGCTTGTGGCGCTGCCCTGGACCAAAACCTCGTAAATGAGGCCGTATGTTAGCAGGTAAAGAAGTAATCACCTACAACACACTAGTGGGACAGCAACCATTTCACGCAAACTATATAGTACGCACCACAAGACAATCACGTACATACCATGCCTCCTGTACTACACACCTGTTAAGTCTTCCGATTTGTATAGAAAGTAACTGATCCCAGAGAACTCTCAGGTGAACCTTTTGGCTTTCCCCACAGCGCTCGGGTGAAACTGTGGCTATCACCCACATCACCACAGGGTATTACAATTCCCCACATTTTCGCTCCAATCGGGTTCTTTCCCTTGCGACCTCATATGACATTGTACTTCTCTTTCCCTACATCAATACAGGGTATTACTTTGAGCCAACTGTGCATACCATGGAGTACTGGATTGTACACCTGAAATAGCAGTGACTGGGATGAATTTTCAGAAATGTCAGGCAGGACAGGTAAGTTGCTTTCTGCTTTATAGGATGCTGCATGTGGTTCATTTTTGCCCTGGGAAGAATCATTGCCTCCTCCCTATGTCAGCTGAGCAGCAAGCGTGTGGTGTGCCTTCTCTGACCCCTCAGCCGGTCGACTTTTTGTAGTGTGAAACAGGTACAATTGCTTTCTTGCTTTTTGGAGCCACCCAGTGCACTGCTCCTGGTGTGGGAGTAGCACTCTTTTTGGGGGACACAGAATGCTGCACACCAGTCAGTCTCTAGCAATAACCGAGAATCATGTCATCTGTAATGTTTACAAGCGCATTTGCAGGCACTGCAGGCAGCCTCACTGCTCGACCCATGATAATTTCATGGTTAGACAGTCCTGTCCTCTGATCAGGAATGCTGCGAAGACTCATCAACACTAAAGGCAAAGCATTTGGCCACTTCAGAGACATTTCAATGTGCCAATCACCTGCTCCACAATCCTAGAAGCCTTAGGCCGATAACTGCAGTGTAGTCTCTGTTCCATTTGTAATGCTGTGCACAACATTCTCAGGATCTAAGTATTAAAATGAGTCCCTCTGGCTGACTCCAGTGATGTCGGGAAACCGAACCTGGGGGTCAGTTCCCACACAACAACTTAGCTACAGTAAGACTGTCATTTCTCCGAGTTGGGTAGGCTTCAACCCAACATGAGAAAATACATACGATCATCAGGACATATCTCAGTCCATTACACTTAGGCATCTCAATGAAGTCCAACTGCATTCCATTGAATGGTCCTCCTGATCTCCATATATGACTCAATGTCACTGGGGTTCTTTTCCCTACATACATCTGCTAACACACAACACATCTGTGACATAATCCTTCAGCCATCAGTGTAAACCGGGGATTGAACCAATTCTGTTGAAACAATTTGACCATGGCATCCCTTCCTACATGTGCAACATCATAGAAATGCCTAGCCATTGGGGCAGCAGGCTGTCTGCCATCACAGGTCTCCCATCTGCTAACACCTAGATTTCATCATCCCTTTTAACACAACCTGCTCTGACCCGGCCCTGCTGTTCTGCCTCTGGTACTTCTTCCTGCAGACTTTTCACTTCTTCTGAAGTATCAGCCACTGACAATAAAAGGTTGTTGTTGGTCTCATCTTCACATTCATTGATATATTCTCCATTAAATGTTCGGGACCCATGAGCACAATTTTGTGCAACTTCGTCAGCATAATGATTGCCAACTGTTACATAATCATCTCCAGTCCTGTGTGCCGAACACTTTACAACTGCAATTTCTGCTGGTAACTTCAACACTTCAATCAGTCTCATGACATACTCCCCATTGTGGATGAGGGATTCTGATGATGTCATCATCCCCCACTGAGACCATAAATGTCCAAAGTCATGGACCACACCAAAGCCGTACTGACTATCAATAAATATAGTTACTTTTACCTGTTCAGAAACACAACAGGCTCTAGTAAAAGCGAAACAGTTCAGCCACTTGTGCAGAGGTTGCCCCTCGGAGCCAGGGCGCTTCACCTACCTCCGCAACTGTGCAGAATGCATAAGCAACTCTTAGGGTTCCCCCATCATCCCTTAAGCATGAGCCGTTGGCAAACAGTACATAGTCAGACTCTGCCAAGGGCTCATCTTGAATATCTGGTCTCGGCTTCGTGCATAGTTCCCTGACATCAAGACAGTCATGCTCTACTTCCGCATCATCATTTTCATCCTCAGGCAGCGGCAACAAGGAGCAGGATTCAGCGAGCCACACCTCTTAAGGGTGATGTTCTCTGCAGCCAGAATAGACTGTTCATACTTAGAAACTCTGCTGTTTGTAAGATGCTGAGTGTGTGTACACGCTAATAACCTATTCACAGAATGGGAGCACCATAGTGGTAAGAAGATGTCCCATGACAATACTCTCACATCCTTCAGTGCTGACACCTACTGCTGCTACTGCTTTAAGGCAACCGGACAGTCCTGCGGCTACAGGATCAAGAGTAGCAGAAAATTAAGCCACATGTCTTGGTGCATCTCCATGCATCTGTGTAAGCACTGAAAGAGCGTAGCACCCCTCTCACTGCAAAAGATCATAAAGCTTGGTTGCAATCAGGCATTCCTAGTGCTGGGGCACGACACAGGCTTTCTAAGAGCTCTAGGAACACAGTCAATCAATCATTGTCCCCTTCTATCTGTTGAGACACAACCTTGTCTGTCAGCCTCTGTAAAGGTTTGCCCATTAAAGAAAAGTTGGGTATCCACTGTCGACAGTAGCCCACCATTCTCAGAAACATCCTAACTTCTCTTTGGGTTGTTGGCAAACTCATTTACAAAATGGCAGAGATCCTTTCTTGCGACACCTTACTCGATCCCTTCTCAATATGGTATCTTGACTATAGGATTTCTTTCTGATAATATTACAACTTGCTCGGGACACTTTATGTCAATTCTCAGCTAAGTGGTTTAACAATGCAATTGTGCCTTCGTTACAAGCTTTCTGGGTATCTGACGCCACCAAGAGGTCACCGATATACTGAACCAGGAGAGAGTTGCATTACCAAGGACTCAATAGTCTTTTTAAGGATTTGATTAAAGATTGAAGGGCTCTTTGTATACCCCTGTGGGACTCTGCACCATACCAAAACACGGTTCTGGAACCAAAAGGTGAAAAGGTACTGACTGTCCTCATGCAGGGGTATAGAGAAGAAAGCCTGGCACAAATTGATCACAGTAAACCACTCAGCCTCACATGGAATTTGAAATAATATCACAGCTGGATTTGGTACCACAGGACAACAATATTAGTAATATTTCTAAGTACACAATGCCGCACTTACCTCTAGGTTTCTGCAGGCCCATAATGGTGTGTTGCATGGACTCCCCATTATCCTTTTCAAAATGCCCTGTTGTATCATTGACTCAATCAACGGTGTAATACCGGATATAATTTAAGGTCCTAAATGATACAGAGGAGCTCAAGGGTATTCAGCATTTGGTTTCACATTTATGCAAGCAGGCTCAACTCCTTTAATGAGACCTTTGTCCTTCCCTGAAAAGTCCCAGACTTCAGGTTTCACCGTATCCCTAGCATCTGGCACTAATTCACCGGTTGTCATTAAAGGGTACAACTCAACAGCTGTCCCTTGGCTTGCCAATTTAAAATCCACATCCTCATCATGAGTCTGAAACTTCACACCTTTAGGTGTGCAATAAATGGTGCAATTAAGTTTACACAACAAATCACGTCCTAAAAGATTCACTGGGCTAGAGTCACACACCACAAACTGATGTCTTTCTTCAAAGGATCCTATTTTAACAGGAGCTTCTTTTTTCAAAGGGTTTACCATTTGTTTATTTGCAACTCCTACAACTTGGATTCTTTTTCCTGAAAGGTGTACGTTTGGAACTTCTGCTGTTCTAACAGTGGAGCAGGTAACACCTGTGTTGATCAAAAATGACACAGGATGGCCATTCACCTTACCTTCTACAAGTGGACCACTCTGGTCTACCGCTTACACTGCGCCAAGTACGCAATCTTCCTCCCCCCCTCAGGAACCGTCATTGTGACATGTCAGAGCCATATCCCTCAAGTGAATCGAGCATAGGGAACTGCTGGAATGGGTTTTGATTTCGGAAAGAATTCTGTTTGAAATTTGGAACTTGATTTGCATTAAATCTACGGTCATTCACATTTTGCTGAGGCATTGGCTTGAGGGACTTGCATCACGGGGGCTTGAGGCATGTTCGGACCCTGCATCCTTGGCGTTTGCACATTCTGTGGCTTTATATAGGATTGATTGCGATTTCCCCTCTGTGCTGCCTTCACCTGGGCAAGCATAAATTAAATTTGGAGATTTACATAGTGTGGCTTATCACCCGTGAGGGTATCCAGGTGCTGTCCACGGGCATAAAGAGATTAAGTGATTTGCCCAGAATCGCAGGATGTTTAGCCGATGCCAATGCTCAAACACGGATCCCCTGCTCCTGAGTTGGCAGCTCTGGCCCATGCACCACATCCTTTTCCTTCAATCTCTTCTGTTTCATCTCCAATTCCTCACTGCATTATTCAGCATAACTGAAGATCTCATCAATGTACTTATTTTGCCAGCAAATTAAATGCTGCTGCATCATCAAGCTAATCTAAGGCCTCAATCCTGTCACAAACTGAGGCACAAACTCCCTAAATCCTTATTTTTGGGATTTTTCATCCCACTTTGCTGCTTGAACACCTGCAACAACCTCTCATAAAAAGCACACACAGTTTCTTTAGGTCTTTGGGTTGTTCTGACAGTCTTAACCCAATCAATATCCTTTGCCGGCACCCTTCCCTTCAAAAATGTAATCACCTATTGATACTTTTTCATCACCACAGGAGACAGGGGATGAGATATTGGGTTTCTTTTAGATTCTTTCTCTGGCTGCTGTATAGCCACTTTGCACTCTGCCCACAAGTCACTCGGTACCACAATGTCGAAGAGGGTATTCAAATCCACCCACAGCACCTGAGAATTTTTTACAAAATCGTTCAACGTGGGTGTAGCACGATTACCTCTACTCCAAGAGATAAATTAATAGAACCTCCACTGGGCGCCTCTCTTAATGGGAAATTCGAGTCCCCCTCTTTGTCTTGTGAGGAAAGAGGTGGTTTGCCTTTGATCTCTGTGGCAGAAATCACCATCGACTTCTTCTGAGCTTTCTTCTTAGCCCACCTGCCTTCTCACTTGTCTAACTCACTCAATTTCCGTATGCTACTAATCAGTTCCTTAATTTGCACTTTTATCCCTGACGTACTCATACTGGTTATGTCACTTTCGTCAAAACACACGGTAACTTTTCTGTAAGGATTTCGTCCTGCTTAGATGTTTGGTGCGAGAAATGGTTTTAACGTAAATAATGTTGTAATTTCAGGGACAAATGGAATGTCCATTGTTTAATAGTCCCTGTAGGGAGAGATTGACAAGCTCGGTTAAATTGAGTGGGACGTATTTTTGGAACACCCAATGATCCTGACAGAAGGTGTTACCTTGATATATTGAGGTGAAATGTCTTTCAGGTTGAGTACTGATCAGATCCTTTTACTATAGTGAAGATGATTAATCAATAGCCAATTATCTTCCATCGCTTTAAGAATAAGAAACTGCACCAACATAGAGAGAAATGATGATTACCCACATGTTCCCCATGGAGCAGTATATGAGGGAAGGTAAATTATGATTGATTGATCACATAATTTCAAATTGGTCAGTGATTAGTATTCAGAACAATTGACAATGTGATTGAATGAATGCCAATGAGTGTAGTGGTTATTTATGTTTGAAGTGTGTTTGGTTTAAGGAGACATGGACTGTTAGAGCTAGGATCCTCACTGTAGCAGAGCAGCAAATTCATCTTATTACTACTGCAAACAACAACTGATCTTGATCAGTTAATAATGCACACCGGAGAATTGCACTATGAAGTCCATGTTGCTGATAGATTTTTTTCTTTTTTTAAAATTAGAAATCGAAGTGTGCTTGTTTACTGGCAGTACTGATTGGTTGGACACAATGTTTTAGCTCTTTTGTCTAAATTAATTGTTACATTGTATATATTATTTAAACACATAGCTGATGGCTATTTCGTAATTTTATCTTCTAATTTTTAAACTTGAATATGAATATTTGTCCTTCAATGTGACTGAGGAAATAAAATATTCCCTCTTTTACCATTTTTACCTTGTTAATAAATAAGTTCTAAGCATGTTGAGTTGCCTAGTAATTGCATTTTCACATGTATTAGCAGCTTCAGATAATAAGCTTGTTCTAGGTTTTATGCATTTCGTAACTTTTTGTCCTTCACCCCATTTGTATCTAACTGCTTCATGTTCTTATGGTGCAATAGTAAACATGGAAACATTCATTGGGGTAGAGAAGGTGGTACTTGCTCTAATTATGTTTGAACATCTCAATCTTGTATGCTGCAATGCTATTGCTTTCATACTAGAATTTGATTGATATACAAACCAGCAACACATATTTATTATTACATATATTGTATTTGTTTATCTGCTTTTATGACAAGAATCGTCGAAATAAAGCTTACTGAATAAATGAATGATCTTCTATGGTTAACTGTGTATATATACCACATCAGGTTAGGGATATGCTTGGTTTAAAATTTTAATTAGGGAAATGCATTTCGATTGGGGCTCTTTTTGGTAATGTTCTAATTAATGTTATTTTATTTAATATCAATGTTCTGATATATAGGAAATGCATGTTATTTTAAAGCAAAAATGTTTTCACTATTTTTTATAGATGTCATAGGAACTTAATATTGAGGAAGTGATATCCAAATTGTCCTGAAGAAGGTGGCTGTCATTGGTATTGTCCACCGAAACGTGTCAACAAAGTATGCACTGGGAGTGCATGTTAAATGAATTCATAGAGACCTAGCGACATAATTGATAGATGGGTCTACTTGCAAAGGCTAATTGTGCAGTCTATGATGATTTTCCCTGTATGATATATATGTGCTGTATTTTAAATGATGTCATTTTTATATGTGATATTTTAAATGTGGAATTTTGTTTTCTAAATTGTGTTCAAAAGATAATAATTAAAGCCATGTATTTTTTTTCTAAATTGTCAGTGGTAAAATTATATGGTTGTATGTGCTGTTGGTTTGGTTTGTGTGAGGAGTGTGAATATTGAGATTAGTAGGGTACCCAGTAGAATTTAATACTTTCTGGTGAATTCTAAATGGACATGCGAGTATTTTGTGGTATTGGGGCAGGTTCCTCTATGGGAGTGAGTCCTGTCCTATTTAATATCGTTGGTACAGGGGCAACATAAGGTGGAGTTAACGTAGTCAGGACTAAAGGAGTTCTTCCGCCCCCACCCCCATCCAGTGGCAACAGGAACAGTGGTTGACACAATTGCTCCAGTAGGAACCGTCAAGACGTGTTGTGGCTCCAGACAACTCAGTTTTAAATAAATGTACTGTGGGACCAATAGTAACAGGAACAGTTATTGCATCTGGGGCATTAGAAACAGAAGGGTTCAAAGGAGCACATATCCCCAAATTTTCTCCCATAGGGTCTTGACTTACTTACTAGTGCAGAGGCTCTCTCAGAGTCTCCACCAGTAACAGCACTACCCATTCCTTTAGACAGGGCCACATTATAAGGTGGCGAGCGGGCTGACAATAACAATAACATATTAAAAAAGAATTGCTATCATTACCCTCACATGAGCCCTCTGTATTTTCTGTCTTGTCCTCCTCCTTTTTCTATTTCCTTTTCTGCGGTTCCTCACTCGTCAATGCAAAGAATAGCCTGGTTCCCTGAATTATTCCTGCTTGCCATTTTTGTTGTTCCGCATCCCACTTGGCTTCTACACAGCTACGCACTGCTCTCCTAACTTCACCCAGATAGTTTTCGTTATCATGGGCTGCATGTTCCCAAGCATTAAGCGCTTCATACTGTTCAGGTGTAGGGTTGGCTTTATCTCATACAATACCCATCTCAAATTGTCAATAATTCTCAAATTAAATGTGTCATAGCGAGGAAACCTCGATGCACCTTCATTTTCGGTGATCTTATACCACTGGTTCAGTCAAATGTGTGTGTGGAGTCCCACATGTATGGCCATATAATTACCTGCCGTGTCTTCTGGCGGAACCTCCACATCTCCCCTGATCAAATCTCTAATAGCTCTGAAACATTTCATTTTTAATAACAATTTCAACAATCACAACAAGATTTCGTTCCAAATCAAAGGATAATTTATTTTAACTCCAACTTCTTGGTAGGCACTAACAGCCAATCTCGCGCCACATTATCGTTCTATTCTATCGCAGAGTGGTTCTTAGTGAAACAACAACCAATAGCAGCGCTGCACCTACAACAACTGTCTAATCCCAGCTCTTCAACAAATGATGTAATTCTCACTCTTCCCAGTGGTTCACCCTTCTTTATAATTTTCATGATTGCACCCTTTCGCTCTCTCTAATCAAGCATAATAAACAAAATATTCAGCAAATACAATAAACAACTTTTTGTCTACTCCACTAAAATATGTAAAATATTCAACAACATAAGAAATAGTCCGGGGTGACACATTCTGGCTTAACCTCACTCACGGATGAAACCTTGCCAGTGGAAATCACCCTGACTAATGAAATTTCTCCTTTGCACAACAGGATCCACCGGCACTAATCACATTTTACTCTCACACAAAGTTACAGGTCCCTGTCTCACTTGTGAAATTGATGGTACCTCACGACTGACACCACAAAACTTAGCAGACTCCCACAACACAATATTTTCTCACCTATACTGGGATCTTGGGCTATGACTAACCAGATAACAACTTCAACCTCAACATTAAGCGCATCTATAGCTACACAACAACTAAAACATTAGCACGCCACATCACACAATCTGAACGAAATACCGCGAACTTGACATACCCAATTGCAATGCGTGATCTTATTAATACTCACTCTCCTCCGCTGCTACAACTCTTTTCCGAACCGCTGGAACATCTTCCAGACTTGGAGATAGGGTCTTCAAACTGGGGCTTGGCTAACTCTAAATTGCATTTGGGTATCCAAACTCTCTTTGCTTCAGTAACTAACCATTCAATGTGCCACCATCTGATGGCGCGTTGGTACTTACACCTTAATCTTTTGGTAACATCATCAAAGATATTTCCCCATTGCTGGTATGGACCTTTGTTACATGACTTAAAGCGCTGTAAGGGAGCAAACATCAGAAATATATCTCAATCTTGTGACCCCAATATGACCCCACAATAAGGATTCAGGAATCCAATGTCAAGAATAAAGTATTTCATTTTAGAATATTTATCAGTCCAGTATATAGACAAACCAAGAATACATTCACAAGATACAATAATATAGTTTGCAGACTGAAATGTCTCAATAAATTGAGGAGTAGTAATATGAGATACAGAAGGGTAACACCCACAAAGAGAATATAGCAAATGGTCGCAAACAGATGTTGCATAAAGAAACTTCTACTATTTATTCCAAGCATGGATAATGAACAGATTGTTACAGGAATTTTATCCAGGGAGCATAGAAGGCGTCAGCATAGAAGCAAACTTCAGTAGAAGTTCGATTAAATAGGAGGTGTGTTGCATAAAGCTTCACACTTTAGGGAAAGTCCAACAAGAGAGAGATCAGTTCCCTCTCAGAGCCGGAAGAGGTCTGCCTAACTATGATGAACACACCAATTAATATAACAATAACTTCAAAACATCCTTATCGCTCTGAACACCACCAGGAACCAGCCAAGTTTTTTAACTGTGTGGAGAACATCAGCACCCACCCTTCATTTTCCCATCTCATCGAAACTGACTGCAGAATTCAACCTTGAACCTCCCACCATCCTGGTAGGTGATAAACACAAGACCTCCTTTGCCTATTATTGCACCAGTTTTCTCCCCGCAGGCCTCGCTATCAGTCGTCTAATGCAAACAATAAGCCTTTCTCTAACTAGCGAGAAGCAAGCTAACTAACGCACCTGCAAAAGGAAAGAAACAGCCTACTCGCAAGGTTAAAACACACACTTCAATTTAGGCCTGGCTAAGTTAACGTAAAGGAAAATGACTTTTGGTTACATGATTATGCATACACATACATGTACGATGAAAACAAATACTAAACATGGATATGCAAACATGACGAAATAAATCAATTAATCAATCCAAATATGTTTATGCATGGAATCCTAATAACTTTAACAATTACATTCTGTCAGTTGATTTAAAGGCATCACACACGTTACTGAAATTGATTCACACATTGTATATGAATGTGGCATATGAATATATAAATGTATAATTATAACGCATAAAAGGGTGGAGCCTAACTTACGCTGCTCCAGCATCAGTTCCAGTGACATCACTTCCTGGGTCATCATTTGTCAATTGCATATGATAATTTGTCCCCTCCACTATTTTCCTTAGGACTTGGGCCTTGGCTGACACAGGAATTAAAGCACGGAATACGGCTCCATTACATTAACCATTTCAACGTCATGGCACAAACCAGTATTCCTCAGGATCCAATGAGCTTTCATGGGTCAGAGCACAAAGCACTTGAACGACCTTATAGGCACTATAACCTTACTCAGTACTCCTCAGGGACGAAAAGCTGAACTGGCCTTGCTGGATTCAAGCCTGCGCCCTCTCAGTAGCGCGTATTTACGCAGTGACCATAATAACCCACATCCATGCCAGCCTACCAGCTGTGAGGCGGCAAGGGCAGTGCCAGGCGCAGCGTCACACTATGTGTCAGCGGCGGCGCAGCAGCATAACGCCGGTCTGGGGACAAGCACAAGTCATCATCACTAATTAAACGCAGCATTACCGTGGGCTGAGCAGGGGATCAGCAGAACCGGGAGCAGCGAAGCTGGTTTCACGTGAAGAAAATTAATCAAGTGCAAGTTTAAATAGGTTTTGTTGCTCAGTCGCTCACGGGTATTCCGGGAAAGAACGCAAATAAGTAATAACTCACTGCAGGATGTGCATTAAACACATTTATCGAATGGCACAGTTGCATTTGCCACAAGGTGAAGTCAAGTACATGAAGCGACTGAGAGCTGCTGGGAACTGCTGTAAGGCGGGAACCCGAAACCAATTTAATGGTAAATTTAGGGGAAAAAACCTTCCCGATAGATTTTAAATAAAACTGCGGGCGGCTGGGTTCAGCCGCTTGTGGTCTAGGCGCTGCCTGCTGCCTCACACCATTACTGGGGCCGAGTGGGATGGGTGTGGGCTTCTGACAGGGAGCCTGTCACCACAGGCACATTGCTGACGTCTGCCCCTCGGCATGGGCTACAACTTTATCCTGCTTTGCATGCTGGGATTTATGAGTCCACACATAGAATGATAAAAGGCCAAACCACAAGTCCCAGAATGCAAAGTGGTTCTGAATAAAAAAATTAAAAAACAGGGTTTACTAAACGTTGGACACGTGGCAAGGGCCCACTTGCCTGCTGCGCACGTGACTGTGTGTCACACACAGCTACAACTCATTGTAGCCAATTCTCAAAGCACAGAGGTTACTAAAGTAACTTGTGCAGATCAAAGGACATTCTCATTGTAATGTTTATAATATGATGTTTTATCATTATGATGAATGTAATATATTATGCATTTGGGATTCTATATATTTTTTTTAAATAGACTATTTAATGTTTTATTCCTGTTATTTAAGATATGCAATGTGAATTTATTATTGTACTGGTTTTTAGTAATCGAACAGCAAAATCGATTGACTTGATGACATTTTTGATAATCCACTTATATTTCGTTAGTACGCAGCATAATATACACTTTGTGTGTGTTACACGCATACGTGTTTGCTATTCGCGTATGTTTGAGACTTATGCCCAATTTCCTAACACTAGAATTGCGTAATGTATGAAAGTTGTACATTATATCTATATAGGGTTAAAAAACATACATTTACATGAAAGGTAAACCCTGTATCTCTGAGGAAGAGGGTATAATCAAATAATTAAACATTTTCTGATGAGACAGGGGTGTGTTAGTCTTGTTCCCCAGAGCTGTAATCATGTTGCCAACACCCCCAGTCTGCAGCTCATAGCTTGGACAGAGGGGTCAGCCACCTCCCTACCGAGGCTGGGGGTCACATTGGTAGGCATGCCTTGTAAGGTTGGTCCAGTCTATCCTGACACATTTCTCCTAAACATATTCGTGGGGGCACCTCCAGTATTAATGCACCATACTTTGACCAGTCTCTGGCACACGCACACACACACCACCAAAACACTTCCCACACACACCGCCGTGCACTCAGACCCCCCCCACCCCATCCATCCACTGGAATCTAATGCTCAGGGTCCTGTTTCTCACTCCTTGTCACTTCAAATGGAAGCATGGATGCGGGGCCAAAACACGATGGGCCTCATTCACAAAGGTAAACTTAGACCTGAAGTCTAACTTTAGACCTAAAGTCTAAGTTTACACCTGAAGGCTAAGTTTAGACATAAAGTCTAACTTTAGACCTGAAGTCCAAGTTTAGACCTGAAGTCAAGTTTAAACTTCAGGTATAAAGTTAGACTTCATGTCTAAAATTAGACTTCAGGTCTAAAGTCAGACTTTAAGTCTACGTTTATACCAAAAGTCTAACTTTAGACCTGAAGTTTAAATTTAGAATTTAGGTCTAAGTTTACCTTCGTGAATCGGGCCCGATGAGAGCAGCACCCTGGCCTTCGCACACGCATCATACGCTGCCTATCTAGGCCACATGAACGACTCACACTTTTCCATCCATAACACTCCAGCGGAGTAGAGTGCTGCTTGTACACAAATGTGTTCTGGTCCCTTGTCTGGAGTGCAGTGGGACTTAAATGTGAAAACAACACAATACCTCTGTCCCTCACCAGAGCCGTACAGGAATCCAGAACCAGTCTTGGCAAAAATAGTCATATTGTATATAAGTGTTTGTGGTGCATTCTGTGTAACCTTATACCTGTGTGTTCATTCATTCATGTACATCTGGTACATATATGTAGATTTACGGACCGCTGGGTACTCTAACTGTAATTATTGGTTTGGCATGATCATTATTCTTCATTAATTTGACTTTTACTCTTGATTAAATCAGGTTTCCAATGATAATCAATTGTTGCATTGTGAATAAGTCAGATTGGGCATAATTGACCCCCACTATATAACGCTCTTTTGATTTTTGTATGTTGAATGCCAGGTCATGTGGGGTTACACGGGCACACCCCTCTTTTTTTCTCCCTGTGGACTCTTATGCAAGCAAGGGAATTTGACCCAGTAATCTACATCCAACATCAAACTCCTGCCATAATTAGGGTACGGTGGGCCCTGGCTCTTCTAGGCAGTGGCGGTTCCTCTTAATGGGGAGAGGAGTGTCGCCCCGCCTGCTGCGAGTGCAGCAGGTAAACACATATAAATAATTAAAATGGTAATTTACCATTTTATTAATCTGTCTGTGTGCAGCGCTAGCGCGCCTGTGATGGTGGGGGCGGGGCACATTCCTGTGGATTGCAGGATACATCTGCAGGTGTTCAGTGCGCATGTCAGATTGGCCGGCTGTCTATAGCTGGCTAATCTGACATGCGCACTTCGGAGCCAGCTATCCCAACGCTGTATAACAGCTGAGAGATTGCAGGCACAGGCCAGAGCCTCAAAAGAAGCACTGGGTGAGCCTGCTCCAATCAATTCTGGAGCTGCTCTAAACAGCATGAGAGCAGCTGCAGGATTGGTTAGATTTGGCACTTGGCAGGAAGTCAACCACTTCCCTTTCCTGCTCATTAGTGCCACTACTATCCCTGTTACTACCTGCCTGCTTCTTGCCTGAAGAGAAGAGACATGGAGGGCCAGCGCACCAGCATCTCGGTAAGTTTTTTTGCCTTTGCGCCCCCCACTTTTTTAATTTTACTAGCCGCCCCTGCCTCTAGGCTCTGGTGAGAATGCACTTGCTGCACTTATGGAAGCTGCTCCCCTAATGCTGTGGTTGTAGCCAATGGCCACCGAGAGCTTAGCAGGACCCACGGTATTACTAACCACTTCTTCCATTCTATACCGAAGAGGGTTTGGAGGGGTTATGATGAATCTTCCTCGCAGGAGTGCCACAAAGGGTAAATGCAGTGCCTAATTTGTTCCGGCATTTGCCGGTGCTCTGCTCTGGCACTTATTTTTAAACACCGGCATTAATTTATGAGAGTGCACCATATGGTGGCACTCTCGGCCTATTTTTGTTAGTGCAGCACAAGTTTTAGCAATTCAGTGTATTACAAAATAATAAAATTCCCTCTTTCCGGGCCTCCCTATAGCTTAGGGTGACCTGCAATAGTCGAAATGTCACATCGAGCAAATGCCTGGGAGCATCGCTGCTGCATGGAAAGTTACCTACGAGGAGGTGGCTTGCTTTGATGGGGCGATGCTGTGTTGCATTCTGGGACGTTAACTGCAAGCTTATGTATTGAATTTAGGGACAGAGTCCGGGACTTCTGCCTTGCCTTGAGAGAGAGAGCATCTTAGAACAAGCTCTTCAGCTTTATGCTACTTGACACATTCAACGTGAATGGACTTCTTAGGATGTCTTTACACGCTGACACCTTCTCATAATTTGCCTGGGAAATGCTAAGTAGGGATGTCCCGTTAGTGTTAGTGTAGGGATAGACTAATGCTCTTTACCTATGAACCTCCAATGAAGGGTAATTTGGACATTAGAGCAGTCATTTTCTGTATCCTGATTCTGGAACTGATTATCCTGTGCATGCTGCACCGTCTCAACTTTACCCGTAGGTTTGGCTTTGCATTAGTTCCAATGTATTTCTACAGCCTTGTCTTGAGGTGTTTGTATGTCCAACTGTTTTTGGCTTTGTAGTAAAATTACTAAACTTTGGATTGGGAGTCTGTGATTCTTCAGAGTCATAGTTCATTGGAATGGTAATGTGTAATGGGGTCCCGTTGTCACTCTAACGTTCTTGCCTATCACTGCTGGTCTTTGCTGTGGGTGCTGGTAAACGCTGTATCCTGTTTCATCACCCTTGGAGGACTACATCATCCAGGGTGCAACGCGAGTCTGCCCAGGTGTTTCGGGTCCTGTTAACGAGGGGGAGGCACCGGACCATCTTCGCGCATAAAGCGCAGCCTCTACCCCCGCAGCGTGGGTCCCGTTGTCACTCTAACGTTCTTGCCTATCACTGCTGGTCTTTGCTGTGGGTGCTGGTAAACGCTGTATCCTGTTTCATCACCCTTGGAGGACTACATCATCCAGGGTGCAACGCGAGTCTGCCCAGGTGTTTCGGGTCCTGTTAACGAGGGGGAGGCACCGGACCATCTTCGCGCATAAAGCGCAGCCTCTACCCCCGCAGCGTGGGTCCCGTTGTCACTCTAACGTTCTTGCCTATCACTGCTGGTCTTTGCTGTGGGTGCTGGTAAACGCTGTATCCTGTTTCATCACCCTTGGAGGACTACATCATCCAGGGTGCAACGCGAGTTTGCCCAGGTGTTTCGGGTCCTGTTAACGAGGGGGAGGCACCGGACCATCTTCGCGCATAAAGCGCAGCCTCTACCCCCGCAGCGTGGGTCCCGTTGTCACTCTAACGTTCTTGCCTATCACTGCTGGTCTTTGCTGTGGGTGCTGGTAAACGCTGTATCCTGTTTCATCACCCTTGGAGGACTACATCATCCAGGGTGCAACGCGAGTCTGCCCAGGTGTTTCGGGTCCTGTTAACGAGGGGGAGGCACCGGACCATCTTCGCGCATAAAGCGCAGCCTCTACACCCGCAGCGCGGGACGTGCGCGGGACGTGCCGGGCGAAGCCCGGGCCAAGGGCGGGCCCGTCTGAGACCGTCTGAGACAGACCGAGGCTGGGCTGGGCCACCCCTCTGAGGAGCTCAGATTGTGCGCCTTACCATTGTGGAAATACCTAAGGTACTGTGTAGGAGTTTAAACATAGAGAATACCTGGGTTGTTTGATCTAACTGGCCATCTAAAGAAAATGGAAAAACGCAAGGGGGTTGCTGGCACACTAGATGCATTCTTAGTAAGAGCGGAGTCACTCCTAACCCACGAAATTCACCTGACTGAGAGACGTCTTTCCTTAGACCCTGCTATTTTACAGAGACATTTAATAACTGGTATCCCTTCACCTGTACCGAGGGGCGTTGATCAGGAGATTTCACTGAATATTGCAACAAGCGCCCCATTGAACTCTATCCCTTTTTTACCTTCCTCTGAAGAAATATTAAGTTCTTCGGTGGTTCCTGATAGAGTTACTAGGGCTAGGGTCGCGAAAACTGTGACCAAAGATGTGATTGAGCCACGGTTAAATAAAAAAAAGGGAATACAGAGTCAAGCAAATCTAGGGGCAAGGGCAGCACTGGCATCTTCTGTTTACCGAAAAACATTTCTGTTGGTACACAAACAGAGTTGACCTTATTGTCATCAGCGCAGGAAGTAGCTAGCAATAAGGGAGTTATGACTGAGTTCTCTACAGGAGTGAATGACCCTGGGTTAGGAGCAGCCTTAATTTGTGTTAGCGATCTGGTTGAAAAATGTTTTTATAAAATCAGCCTCCTCGAGTCAGCAATCAATACCCTAAGTAATAACATTGTAGGTGTGTTACCTACTGTGTTATCTACTGGAGTAGAAAGGGAGGACCAAAGGTCAGTGATAGCTAGTTGTCCACCAGCTAACCAAGATGAGAATATAGCTATAATAAATGAGAATAACAAGAGGATAAATAGATTGGTTCCCCCGTCCGAGGGTTCAGATGTGATAGTCTCACAAGGTGTACAGAAGGGACATGTAACAACTATGGGTGAAATGTATGACGCTAGTTCTCTTGCTGGGTGCCAGAGAATTAGTGAATTAAATGCTACCAAAGTCCCTAATACTGAAATATTGTGTCTTCCCCCGGAATCATGTCCTTATGTTTTGATTTTGACAGGGGTTCCACCTTTGAGGGTTGGGCAGAAAGAAAATTGGATTGATTTATGGAACAAAACATTTGATTGGCTGACCAAACACAAAAACTTCCATCCATCTAATGCTCATGAGATAATAATGGTTCGTAGAGTAGGGTGGATAGGGCAATCCATTAAGAGCATAAGAGGTGATTGCATTGTGGTCAACTTCCGCAGACCAAAGATGGTTCATTATCTCTTACAGTATTGTGATGCAACTTTTACCCCCAAGACTGATATTAGTGCACTCTCCTTAGGATACTTCTATAAGCCGGAAGGTGGGAACAAAGTTACTGGATTCCCATCAGTTATACAATCTAATAGGTTTTTAGCATTGTCAGACCTGGACCTCCAGGACTGACAACTATTTAAATTAGGACAGGAGAAGACAAGGATAATTACCTGCAAAGATTTAAGATCCAAACCTAATGATGGTGTTACTGTATCAATACCTACTGTTGCTTTAACCATCCCTATGGAAATGGGAACTATAGAAAATGATAATATGCCCCTGGAGGTGCATATTGGCACTCGTGAAGGGAACCAGATAGTTAATCTTAATAGCATTCTGAACGTAAATGCATGTAGGAAATTTGGAGGACTCATAAATGATACAGCAGATGTAAATATAGTGAACATTGTGAAAGATCAATCAGTTTATCAGGGAGAGGAACTTATATTAAATGATAATTTTGTTATTAATAACTATGGTAATAATAGTGAGGAAACATTAGGTTTGGAAAATGGATGTAAGAAGTTAATCGGTGATCAAAATAGCGAGGAACGTGTAACAGAGATAAAGTTGACTTCTTGGAATATTGCAGGGATTAAGAAAAATCAAAGGGATGTAATATGGCAGGATTATATAGGTCAGAGTGAAATAGTCCTCCTCCAAGAAACCTGGGCAATAGAAACCCCCCATAAAGTAGGGTTTAAGACTTTTAGTACTGCTGCAATTCCCTCTGTGAGAGGAAGGCCCTCGGGAGGCCTTGTTATTTGGTTAAAAATCACTTTGGGCGCTGAGTTTACGCAAATTGATTCCCCTTGTCAAGATATATTGGGAATTAAGTTTTTAGCACCAGATAAAAGGGAAGTCTACATTTTTAATATATATAGCAGACCAAGTGTAGCAAGTAGAGATGTTCAAGTTATTGAGCAGTTGGATCAAATGCTAACTAGAATAAACAAGAGTGCTCTGATAATTATTGGGGGTGATTTTAATCGAAAATTTGAACCAGTGGCTGGATTTGAAAATATTTTTGAAGATGAGGATTTGGCCAACAATATTCCAGCATTGAATAGCACCCCAGCGGTTTCGTGTACATGTGCTGTAGCGCAGTTACTGAGGTTGGTCTCAGCTCATGGTTTACGTGCCTGTAATGGGCGATTGTCTTCTGACAATCCAAATTTACCTACATTTATGCGGGGCAACTCTAAAAGCTATATAGACTATATATTGGTTTCTGTCCCTTTATGGTCCATGTTGCAAGACTTGGTTGTGGAAGACAGAATAGAGAGTGATCATCGTCCTTTATGCTTGACGCTCTCAGCTTCCCTATTTCGACAAAATCACTTAAGGAGACGTGACCCTTGTCATAGTTTAATTGAGCCCCTGGTATCGAATAACCGCAGAGCACTTAGATGGCCTTTGGTTTTGGGGAATGATAAGATCATTAAAAAAATTTATGAAATTTATATAGAAATAGTCTCTCCGTATATTAACTTGCCATTAACAGAGATACCAATCATGGAAATGCATGATAGGTTGGTAGAGGGACTTGAACCAATATTAAGTAAGGCCCCAAAACAAATAAAAAAAAAGGGAATATCTAAATTAGCCTCGCTAGAGAACCCATGGTATAATAAAGAATGTCGTAATGCAAAAAGGATTTGATTCAGGCATCAAAGGATAGGGATATAGCAACCCTAAGGGAAAAAAGGATTCTCTATAAGGGGGTGATAACTAAGTCAAAGAAAAGCTGGGAGGACAATATTTGGTCTGAACTGATAAAAGCATGTAAATTAAATGACCAGGTTACCTTTTGGCGTTTACTATCTAAGGGTAACAAAAAGGGAAATGTAATAAGGACCTTTTTCTTGATGCAAATACATGGGTAACCCACTTTTCACAATTATACTCAATTACCAAAAAAGATATTAATTTTAATTATGAAGAACCTGTTATTTATTTAAGTGAGACCCCTCTACATTTTAGTCTAGCGGAAACATTAGTAGCAATAAATGCAATAAAACAAGGGAAGGCCCCTGGGCCTGATAAGATACCAGGTGACCTATGGAGGCATGAAAAGGAGATTTGGGCTCCCTACATTAATCTTTTGTGTAATACAGTTGCATCGGGTGCACCAATTCCTGAAACGTGGAGGGTGCAGAGATTACAACTATTTTTAAAAAGGGTAACCGCCAAGATCCGTCGCACTATCGGCCGATTAGTCTAATTGACGTTTTACAAAAAATATATGCACGTCAAATCCTAAATAAACTGACCGATTGGATTGGGGAGTATAACATTTTATCAAAGTACCAAGCAGGCTTTAGAGCAAAAACTAGCACTATTGATCAGGTTTTTAGATTTCTTTGTATAATTTGGAAGTATACTACAGTTAAGAAAGCTCATTTGTATATAGCTTTCGTAGACCTTAAGTCAGCCTTCGACCTCATACCCAGAAATCTCCTGTGGAAATCACTAAAAGATCAGGGTGTCCCAGGGGAAATCCTCTTGCAGATTATTAGGTTACACGAGGATAATTTTGCAAGGGTTAGATGGGGGCCAAATGGCGAACTTACTGATCGAATACAAGTAAATAGGGGGGTAAGGCAAGGTTGCGTGCTGGCCCCTACTTTATTTTCGTTGTACGTTAATGATATCCCTGAATATCTCTTGGGCTGCGAGCATGACTCTCCCAAGTTGGGGGGGGTGCCAGTGCCGGCACTTTTATTTGCCGATGATACAATTTTAATATCACAAACCCCCAAAGGTCTGCAATACTTACTTAATACCTTTGAAACCTACTGTGAAACAAAGGGCTTGGAAATTAACTCTACTAAAACGAAATACATGGCAGTTAATCCGCACAAATCTTTTTTAAAAAATTTAACTGTAAGAAATGAGAGGATAGAATATGTGCAAAATTTTAATTATTTAGGTATTACTCTGGATTCTAAAATAAACTGGAGACCACAGTTGGATAAAAGTAAAACAATATTAATTCAAAATTCAGTCCCAATAGTAAGGATGCACGAGAGCAGCTTATCTAAAGCTGTCTCTCCTGCGTTGGAGTTATATAAATATAGGGTACAACCTGCTTGCTTATATGGGGCTGAACTGTGGGGTCATGCGACAAAGAATAGTTTTATGGTGTATGAGAACACATTTTTAAGGAAATTGCTATGTTTGCCAAAACGTACACCTTTAATACCAGTAATGTGTAATTGGCTAATGACTTTCCTCCCCTCCACACTTTCATGCAGACAAAAAGAGACATCGGCCAAGGGTTCAAGAGCCAATCTAGAACATTGAACCCGGCTCCTTAAGTTAGTAGCAGTGTAGGATGGTTGTCTCATGTAGTGAGGAGAGAATCTAGAAAATTCTAGAAAAGACTAAGATGCATAGAGCCCCAAAATAGAGCCAAATGATTGAGAGCAGAGAACGACGGACTTTGACGGAGACCGGCGTAGATTGATGGTGCGGCGAGAACAGCGGTGGACGGAGGAGTGAGTAGTGAGTATCAATAGGGATGCGTCGTGTGCTAGATTGCGGTGATGATTTGATTGTGTGATGTCTTGCGGATTTGGAGTGAAAGTCGAGTGAATGTAGTTTCGGGCCGGATGCGGTTCAAGAGTTTTGTTTTGGTTAGTGGGCTCCGAAGTAGCCTAAGGTCCTGGGATATATTTTGTGGTGTAGAAAACACCGATTTGTTGTGATTGTCTGACTGTTGGTTTAAAGGGATGTCGTGAGGTGCCATCGGCAACCCACCTGAGACAGGGAGCTTTGTGTGAGTGGATCTGTGCAGATCGTGTGGGAAACCTTGTGTACAGGGGTGGATTATATCGAGTTCTTAGCTCATTCCATCGTTTTGCCAGAATTATACTTTTGTATTTCATACTTCAAGGACTTGCCTCACGACATACTGATTTGATAAAGATATACAGCCCTCCCCATTTAGAAAGAGAAATTAATTAAATCTGTCGTTAGCTGTCAATAAAGTTTTCACTATTCATCAAAAACACATTGAAAATCTGACCCCGGAAGGAACGTTCCATCAATGCCCCGGAAGTGATTCTACGGGAGAAGGCGCTGCTTCACAACGCACGCCGAGGACTTGACGAAGAACATACAAGTAAGTTTATAACTCATGCGTCGACTAATGGTTTTAGACGAAGCAATGGACAGCATTTACAAGCTACACCACACAAAGCAAGAATGCCGTGGTCTATCGGATCTCGGGCAAGGCAGTGAAATAGAATAACGGCAATTTAATCCAGTGACGGATGGCATATTCATTACAACATGGCCATATAGACTTCGGCTCGTAAGATGGTTTGGGCTCGTTTCAAAAGGCTACTATGAATGACACACTTTGACATCAATGCGAGTTGGGTCTCTCGCATTATGTAGCTGACTAGAAGCATACGAGAATGGGTTCTATTTTTTACGGGTTTCAAGGCGTTTTAGACAAATGTCGAATCTCTTATATTGTTGAAAGACAGTATATTGACATATAGTATTATCACCACAGACACTTTTGGAAAAGTAACTCCGGATATGAACAAAAAGTGAATATGATAAGGTGCACCATTTTCAAGTCATACAAGTAAGCACTGATACCACTAGATTTGGTTGATTATTAACCTAGATTCATTAGATGTCCTTGATAATAACATAATTTTTGGACTTGGTTTTTTTGACGGTTGCTTTTGAGGACTTGTTTCACCGGCTGGTGAACAAGGAGATTGGCGTTCGTTTAAGACAAGATTGAGGTAAAGGCAGTGGAATAATTTTGAGTAAAAGGAGTAAGAGAATTTGAATGTTTGAATGCTTCTGACAGTATGAATTTTATTTTTGTTTTTTAGCTTGATGTTCTACGTCCTGAGGAGAACCCGACATTCATGTCCCAAGGGTTCGAAACGCGCCGACTGCTTGCATTTCTGACCAAATAGGTGCCCACTAAGATGGGTATACCACATGATGCTCACTATTAACTAGGTGTATATATATTTGAAAATATGAGATGAGCTTAGTTGGTCCACCATTTGGATTTTACCTCTGAATCAAAAAATAAAAATGCTATGTACATAATCAAAAAGTATCAGAGGTATTGACTATTCAAATACGTGAAGGTTACAATTTGTATAGAACAGGAGCTGTACACATTATTGGTTTATTGTATTGAGACTTCTATTTTAGTGTTGTTGTGTCTTCAGTGTATGTTTAAATTGTATTTCATTTGTATTGTTGAAATTTCCTAAAAACAATTGTTTTTTCAACACAAAGATAACAAATAAGAAAATATTTGATAAAGAAAAATAAAATTCAACTTTTTCCAACCAGAGTGTTTAGGTCGTCCGGCTGCTGGTATAAATGTGAAGTCTGAATGAGCATCATTATTGGCAGTTTTTTGTTGGTTAATCGAGAACCAAAACTCAGCACTTGATGAGCAACAGGCTCACCCGATATGAGCAGATCTTGTTGGCCTCTGAAAATGTTACCTTGAAGAGATGTTCTGTGTTAAATCCTGCTACTTTGATGCCTATTCCTAACATTGAAGGGGAAGATTGTGAGGACCATGACTGTCTGGATTTGACTGAACTTTGTACCAAACCGAGACCCGACATTGTTGATGAATCTCAACCTGAATCAGACCAAGTCCTTTTTGTTGATGCTTCATGCTTAAGAGACAATGAGTGTAACCTGAGAGCAGCGTTTGCTGTTTGTACCATTTCTGGAGTTGTGGAAGCTGCTTGTTTACAGGTAGTATACTCTGCACAAGTGGCTGAAATCATTGCTTTGACATGTGCATTTCTCGTTTCTGATCAAATGAGAGTCACCATCTAAACCAATAGCCAGTACGGGTTCGGTGTAGTTCATGACTTCGGACAGCTATGGTGATAGAGGGGGTTCTTAATGTCATCAGGATCTCCCATCAGACATGGAGAGTATGTGAGACAACTGTTGGAAGCCTTTCAGCGACCAAAGGAAGTGGCCGTTGTGAAGTGTACTGCTCATGCGAGGGGGCAGGATTTTGTTACGGTTGGGAACAGGTACGCGGACGAAGTCGCCCGCTTTTGTGCTACTCATGTGTGCATATTTAATGGTGATTACTCAAGCAAGAGCACAGAAAGAACCGAGCTCAGCATGATGTTAGCCATAGCGGATACCTGGGATGAGGTCAGACGTCTGAAGGGAGAAGTGTCAGACCAGGAAGAAGCTGGTTGGATTAAAGCAGGTTGTGAAAGGAGAGATGATGGTATTTGGGTTTCGACTGATGGCAGAGTAGTGTTACCAGATTGTTTGTTGAGTCCTATGGCAAGACAAATTCATGGCGCAGTTCACATTGGAAGAGATGCAATGGTGCGAGTGTTCAGACAAACGTAGTTTATCCCAAGGTTTCGTGTGTTTGCCGATGCAGAGTGTCACTGATGTGTTACGTGTCAACAGATGAATGCTGGAAAGAAAACTGTGGTTGCTTTAAGTCACATTGGAAGGTCGGGGGGTCCTTTCAATCGAATTCAGCTGGATTTCATTGAGATGCCTAGATGCAATGGGCTTAGGTACATTCTAGTTGTAGTGTGCATCTTTTCACGATGGGTGAAAGCATATCCGACAAGAAGGTGTGATTGTCTCACAGTGGCAAAATTGTTGCTGAGAGAGTTGATTCCTCAGTTCGGATTTCCAACTTCATTGGAATCGGATAGAGGAACTCACTTTCATAGTGAGATAATGAAGCTGTTGTGTAATGCCTTAAATGTTGATCAGAGATTACACTGTAGCTATAGGAGGCATCAGGCATAGCGAAGCAAGTCAATGGGACTCTAAAAATGAGAATGGCAAAGGTGTGTTCTTCGACATCTCTGAATTGGCCTGATGCATTGCCTTTGGTACTGATGAGTTTGCGCTGTATTCCTGATGGGAGGAGTGGACTATCCCCGCATGAAATTCTCATGGGGAGGGTGATACGCTTGCCTGCGGTGCCATCCACAGCAATGATAAACATCACCGATGATTTGATCCTTGACTATTGCAAGGGGTTGGCTGATGTGGTTGGTTCTGTGTCTCACCAGGTTGAAGCTGAGACTGCACCGACCTCAAAGGACCTTTGTCATGACCTGTGTCCAGGGGACTGGGTCTTGGTCTGAAGGCATGTGAGGAAGAACTGTCTTGATGCACGCTGGTGATGTCCTTACCCGGTGATCTTGGTGCTGAATACTGCTGTAAAGTGCGGAGGCTTGCCGAATTGGATTCACGCCTCGCATGCCCGCAGAGTTTCAGGACCCTCGGAAGAAACAGCTCCTCTCTCTGAAGAGAATCCAGCCGTGGTTGCAAGGCCACAGGAGAGGGCAAGCCAAGCTGTGGGGTTTCCTGAAGAGGCTGGATACCCACCAGGTCGAGCAGAGGGGGGTCACGCTACACAAGGCCCAGATACAGACTCTGAGGGAGACTTAGTGAGTGGTATAGAGTCAGACTCAGCTGAAGAGACTGGTGTGGAAAGCGGTCGAGTGCTGTGGAAGAAAGCTGAGATTGCAAGGGATTCATGGCCTGTGAGAGAGAAAAGGCAGAACTTGAGACTTGCACCAGAAAGAGATCTTGCTCCCATATCTGAAACGTCCGAACTGGATCAAAGTGACACAGAACGTGCACAGGGGATCTTGAGAAGATCAAGGAGAGTGAGAGTACCATGCCAGAGATACGCTGCCCCAGAGTGGACTTATCTGATTACAGATGCCGGGAACAGTGAGGTCCGGGGGACTGAGGTCTGGACGAGTGAGGTGCGGAACTTCAGCGTTGATAATTGAAATTGAACTGTAAGTCCCTGGAGTAGAAGCTAATGGAGTACTGACACTGACTGTACCAGATCCACCGAGACTGAGTGGCTTGCAGAGCTTGATTTTGGAAGATCTTTCGTTTCCAACCTTTGGGTACCAGCCACCAGCCCAGGAGATTGCAGCTTTCTGTATTGAACTTTTACAGCGTGTCATTGAGGAAATTGGCTCTGATCTCATAAGGGATGTGAATTGAATGTGAACTGTGAATAAAAATATTTTGTTGCTCGAAGGAAGATAACCTAGGCCCGAGTGGAAGAAGAATAAAATTAGGGATTTTTCCATAGAAGAAGAAAGAGGGCTAGGGAAATCTTCCAGCTGTGTAAATAAGTGTGTAACGAACTGAGTGAGAATTTATTCCACGACTTCAAGGAACGGTATATGAACTTCATTGTGCAACAGTGAGAGGCAGAGAAAGAGACTTTGCATTGAACCTCTTACTGACAGATCCAAACTCAATTTAAAATGGAGTCTGGAAATTCGAACCGTAGGCACAAATGTATAATAGGTACACTCATAGTAGGAGTAATTATAGTTATAGAGGTAGTCATTACTATGTCTGTTATAGGCTCACATGAAGTTGAAGTTGATGGGGTGGGAGAGCATGGAACATCCGCACCTACCACTTCCAGCACAAAAGAGGGTACATTAGGAGCTGACAGTGCTTTGATCAATCAGACTACTCGCTTGTTGCACGTAGATTTGTCCAAAGGTTGAATGCTAATGCAAAGTTGTTGTACGAGTATGTAAACACAATGGATGTGAGAGATTGTTATGTGTGTATGCAATTACCCGTGTCAGTTGAGGAGGGTATCAGATACCACCACCTGCCTCTGACGTATGGTATCACTTGTAGTATATTGCTTAGCATGTTTTATGGTAAAGGTCATTACGAGTACTATTTCTCAAATTATGATGTAGTGCTTTCAGAGGTTCCAGCTTACAAGCACTTGAACAAGTATGATTATTACAAGCAAGAAGAGAAAGTGGGAAAGTATTTCATACCTACTGTTACATTAGATACAGCTTATGCACATAGACATAACTTGATATGTATGTTGACTGAGATAGAAAAGAAATTAGTAGATCAAGTAGAAGACAGACATAGATCATTAGCAGTTAAGATTAACAATAGAGAAGGAAAATTCGAGTGGACTAAAGAAGAGTTAGCGCTTAAGGCTAAGGGAAGTTATGGTCCAATAGCTTTAGATTTGGAGCAGCAAGGGAAGCTTTGCATCAGACAAGTACAGACATATTATGACAAGATATTTGTTGGACAGAGTGTGTGTGATCATATTTTCGCCATTGAAGCCACTGCAAAGAGGTTTTTGCAAGAGACAGTACAGGTGGTGCCGAACGTCTATTTTGTGTGGGGAACAAATGCATATGTCCGATTGCCACTGAATTGGTATGGCACATGTTATGTGGCTGTTGTGTTTCCTAAGATGTACCACGTGGAGGATTTGAAACCTTTGGAAGGGAAGTCACCCCATAGTGAGAGACGTGGTACAAGTGCAGGAGAGATCATAGGAGATGTGTTTGGAGCAATGATACCAAGTTTGGGCGTGGTTTTGAATGATGTAAAGATTAGAAGGTTGTCAACCATAGTGGATAAGTTATCAGTAAATGCAGCTCAATAATTACTACTTGTGGATGGAGAGATGGTATCTATTAGAGCTATGGTGATGCAAAATCGTCTTGCTTTAGATGTGCTATTAGCAAAAGAAGGCGGAGACTGTAAAATGGTGAGGGTTCAACAGTGCTGTACTAATATCCCAGACCATAGCAAGGATTTGAGGAAGTATATAAGTAACATCACTGAGATACATCATGAGATACATGATTTGGCGACTGAGGGAATTTGGGGTAAAGATGGTGAAGAATTTGGAAGGACTGGAAGTTGGTTCGCAAGCCTGGGGAAAGGTTTCTTGGTTACATCTTGAAGACAATAGTAATAGTTGTGATTTGTATCATCTTGTTGATGGGGATGGTGAAGGCTTTCAAGTGGCATAGGTCAAGACAAGTTGAGAATTTTCTTAGACAGTGAGAGAGGAGACTGGAGAGACTGCAGGACAGTCACTATGAGAATCCCAAGAACTTGGAGAAGTTTCGACAGGGAAGACTGGCTACAACTTCTGTTTAGGTCGGTTCTTTCTACAGGGTGGTGAAAATGAGTATGGTGACACTAGTCATCAGAGGGGGGGACTGCTAGAGCGTGATTTTGCTCTTTCATTTTAGGGTTGCGTTATATTCATGTGTAGTTTGCAGCCGCATATAATCCTTTGTTGAGTTAACATTAGGTCATTACATCGTGTATTGTAATAACGTTCAAAGTGAAGTGTTAGGTATATTTCAATTTAAACGTGAAGAAATCAACGTTGCAATTATGCGTGGTTAGATGAAACCTTAATGTGTAGAATTGTAGTCATAGCTAATGAATGTTTTTACTATTAATGTAATTATGTAACGTGTCGAATTTAGTGTTCATTTATGCGTGTGCACTTCTAAACTCATGTGCCATTTCTTATGTTGACCAAACGCTGTAGGCATGAATTGTATCTTTCCCTTGGAAGCTCTTGCATTAGAATTAGTGGTAAATTTAATGTGGAATTTGTCTTTCTCACGTTTCTGTTGCAGGTGGAGAAATTCATCCTTGGTAGTTAGAATAGTGCCTTTGTTTTAGGAGTTAGGCTTAGGGAAGAGAAGATACATTGAGCGGGGATGCTGATAATGTGGGATGGTGTTCTTTCTCACCAAGAGACCCTGGGAATCAAGGTCATTGAGCCAAGGCCTGGGAGCATCGTTGCCGCATGGAAAGTTACCTATAAGAAGGTGGCTTGCTTGGATGGGTTGATGCCGCGGGGCATTCTGGGATGATATCCGAAGTTCTCCTATTACAGTTAGGGACAGAGTCCGTGGACTTCTGCCTTGACTAGAGAGGAGAGAACATATTAGAACGAGCTCTGTAGCTTTATGCTACGTGACCCATTCAACGTGAGTGTACTTCTTAGAAAGTCTTCAAGCGCTGACCCCTTTTCAGAACTTGTTTGGGAAATGCTAAGTAGGGATGTCATGTTAGTGTTAGTGTAGGGATAGACTAATGCTCTTTACCTACGAACCTCCAATGAAGGGTAATTTGGACATTGGAGCAGTCATTTTCTGTATCCTGATTCTGGAACTGATTATCCGGTGCATGCTGCACCGTCTCAACTTTACATGTAGGTTTGGCTTTGCATTAGTTCCAATGTATTTCTATACCCTCGTCTTGAGGTGTTTGTATGTCCAACTGTTTTTGGCTTTGTAATAAAATTACTAAACTTTGGATTGGGAGTCTGTGATTCTTCGGAGTCATAGTTCATTGGAATGGTAATGTGTAATTGGCTAACGACATTCCTCCCCTCCACACTTTCATGCAGACAAAAAGAGACATCCGCCAAGGGTTCCAGAGCCAATCAAGAATGTGGAATCCGGCTCCTTCAGGCCCATGAAACCCTTATTAAATAACCCCCAACATGTGCTACAAGACAGAATGCATCCATGTGAAAATCAAGTCTATCGCAGTCCTTTTAATTGGACCCCCATTTTTAGGTCAAGCCTACTATGTAGTGCTTGTGCTGTCTGTTGCAAGGCCTTTTTGTGGTTTACCGTGAACATAGGGAAACTTGGACCCCACCCATTGCCTACCATTGGTTGGTTTTCTTTGTCACTCTAATTTGCCTGCCCCAGCTTGTCGATCTTGTGTTTGTCATTCCCACGGAGCACAGTCTATGTACCATTGCTTTCATTGGCTGGCATCTCTGCTTCTATTCCTTCTTTGATTGGCTGACATCTCTGCTTCTATTCCTTCTTTGATTGACTGGCGTCTCTGCTTCAATTCCTTTTTTTCCAAGCACTAATTTTTTCATTTGTGTCAAGCCCTCCGAGAGAATGCATGCCTTTTTGAGCCACCTCTCTTGTGCACTTATCTCCCCCACACTCTATGTTGCTCTGTCTCCTGAATACTTTTCCCTGCCCTCTTGAGCTTGCCTGTGTTAATTTGACTCTTAATCACCCCCGTGTTGTTCTGCCATTCCCCACCCACTTTGCCCCCTGTTGCTTCACTGTTCTCTACCCACCATTCCACGTGTTGCTTGCTTTGCCGTTACCACCCCCCCATCATCCCCACAGGTTTGTTTGCCGTTCCCTCCACCTTTCCCCGTGTTGGTTCTGCTCCCCCACCTACCCGCTTTAAAAAACACACTTTTGCATGTTTTATTTTCTTTTTAGTTACCTATCCAACCCGGATCGGATACTATTAAAAGTTTAAGTTTTAACATATCATCCCTTCAACCTCACAAGCTGTGAATAAAGCTCAGCCGGTTGAACATACTTCGCACAATGGGTGTAAACATTAGGTCCCAGGATTTAATCGACCAGGTAAGGCGCAGGCGGTAATCTTTTAAGATTGGTAAATTGAGTCCCAATGAATAGGTTAATAATTACAAGTGTTGATCAGGGTCCAAGTGACAAGCCGGGCTGAATAAAAAAAGTACATTTGAGATCTTAACCTGTGGGAAGAATTAACCATAGAGAGAGGACTGGTTAGGAGGAAGCAAGCCCAAAAGAACAGTCAGTGTCAGACAGCTAGCGGGTTGCCAACACATCTGTTAGTTTGAAAATATAAATTATTTGTTTTCAACCTCTCTCTTTAAAGGACTTAATAGAAGGCAGATCATTAGGTCACTGCCCTGTGCCAGGCAAATCTGCTGTCACACCACCATTACACCCAGGAATCGAGTCACTGACGCCAACTGCTGCTCAGGCCAAGACTCCTAGAAGTAAAACATGCAAAGCCTGGTGCAGGAGCAAATCCAATGACGTTGCACAAGATTTAAGATATTAATTACTGCAGCCAGTCCCGAGTGAACATAATTCATGGAGCTTTGGCAATGGTATTTAATGCAACCACGCTCTGCAATAAATCTGCTCTCTAATTATCAGATCCCTTTCACATGTCAACATGTTTTCTTTCTCACAACTGCTTATTTTTTAGGTAACTTTTATTTCCATTTCCATAGGGCAGTGCTCACTCAGAGGGGCGTTGGGCGCTGTTCAAAACCTCATAAATGTAAAAACCATAACATTGATAACAATAAAATCCCAAAGATAAACAGCAAAGATTAAAATACAATTTAAAATAAGAATAACCAAAGGAAGAGACACCAAGTTAGATGCTCTTTATCCACTTAGAGAGCTCAGTTATTGTGCCACCTGTTCAAGAAAAGCCAACAAGAAAAACATTATTTTGAAAAATTTTCGCAATAGTTCCCACTACCGGACCTTTTATCAGCTGGAATAGAAATTCCCAGAGGCAACCTCAGTTGTGGGCTAACTTGAAGAGGGTTCTGAGGTTCTTCCCATTAAATCACTGCCGGAGCTCCGCCCCCGCCTCATTTCCTGCCCTGGTGCATCATGCCTGCCATAGGTGTTTTTAATATCTTGTTTAAAAACCTGCGCTTGCATCTGACTCCAGAGTGATGAACAGAGCTTTCCCTGCATGATCCCAGGTGAGGCGCTAGTTGTTTATGGAGCACACTCGTCTAGGATGTAAGCACAGGCGGGCGGGAGTGCTTTTCTATCACTACCAGTTAGTTCTGCCACTTAATATTCGTCTGAGTGGATCTAACCTGATTTACTCAAGCTCATTATTTATTTACTCATCGGAAGAGGGGCCTGTCCAGACCAGTTAGCTCTTCTCATACAAAGCGCATTACTCGACCGTCCTAAGATCTCTCCATCCTTTTAGAAGGTTGAAATCCGCTGAGACGAGCCTGATCTCTCAGGAGGGCGGCATTGAGGCCAGTCCCTGCCTCCATGGCACAGATCCTCTGAAAAGGCTCCTTGGTACATGATCTCAGAGGGAACCTGGAAATAGAATGGGCTTGTTACAGGGATTATTACGGTGGTAATCCCCTGCAGGGGGCAGGTACTGAAGTCAAGAATCCTCTTCATCAACACGAAAGATGGGCGCTGTTAGGTGCTTGCAAAGGAAGTGTAGGAGAGCCATTTCAAGGTCCAAGCAACCACGAAACAGGGTGAGGTTGTGGATGAGGGGTACACCACAACACTTAGACTCACCACATCTCTATCTCAATCAACATGCCCCCATTGACTGGATCAGAGTGGGTGTTAAACCTCAAGTTCTTGAGGCAATCTGTCTGTACATTAAGGCACACCCCAATGCATCAAAAATCATAAAATAGAATAGCTTGAGTAGATGGGACCACTCAATAAATGAGACCTAGATCATTAGAGAAGTCAAAGGGTTTAATTACAGAATTTAAAAACAAGGTGATACATAGTCAATGCCTTGAAGGCTCTCGATGAGAAGATAGCACAAAGGAATGCAAAATCAGAAATTATTCTGACTCCCAGGTGGGCAGCAAATTCAAGAGTGCAATAGACAGCATCCCTAGTAGAACAGGAAAGTCTTTTGGCTCACCCACTAAATCGCGGGTTTTTAAACATATTCTTTTCACATATTAAATTAACAGAAGTGCATAATCCCCGTGGTGTGAGGAAATGCATCGTTTCATCAGCAAATCAGAACACATGAAATAAACATCATATTGTTTTTACACCCAAGCGCCATCCCTCTACATGAAAAATGATCCTACCCCGCTTGGCTGATGTCGCCCGGAGATGCTAGAACAAACTAGATACATTAACAACAAGCGCGGCCGCGAATGCAGCTGCAGCGTCCCGCGAGTGGTGCGCGCGCATGACAAGCGAGAGCCCATTCCGTCTCACGCCGCGAAAGTGAAAGCGCCGTGTGAAAACTATAGTGCGTCCGTCTCACGCCGCGAGTAAAGCATCCAGTCCCCGCGTGCACATCTTCTGTCCCTCCGCGTGCACATCTGGAATCGGTATTGATTCCAAAAGGCCCTCGCATGGCGAGAGCGGCGCATGCGCGCTGCTAACGCCAGGCGAGACCTAAAAACGTGTTATATGAATAAATAGGGCACAGTGAACCTGCGGAAGGACCTTGGAATCAAAGTTGTTGCAGGTTGTGGTTGAAACGGGAAAGTTCATAAAGAGCAGAATAAACAATGACAGTGGAAATAAACCGATACATCTCAGCTTCACTGTGAGCTCAGTATTTACGAGGCGAGACATGGGCAGGAGGAGAAGCATGATTGACAAGGGTGACTTCCATCTTAGAAAGGATGATGTTTATACTAAACTGAGGCCTAGTTAACAAGTATCAGGAAAAAGCACTTCTACACATCATTAAAGAATTAGTTTCAAAGGCATCAGTAGTTCATCAGCATGTACATGTGTAATCGAGCGTGAAGATGCTGTCTGCACATTGTTAATGAAGCACAAAAATATAAACACTTCAACATCCTTAACAAGGTGTAGGGTCTGGGACCACAAATAGGCTTCAGAAGTGCGATGGTACTTTAGAATCAGGAGGGCATTGTGGCCGGCCGAGGGTGAGACTGCCCCAAGCAAGAGCAGCTCATCCAGTCCAGGCCTTTTCTTTGCATTCTGCGCCTGAGTCTATAATGGGATGGCATAAATACCAGAATGCAAATAAAAAAACACGGACTGGATTTGCTGCCCTTGGAATTGGGCCATTTAAGAGTTCTAACACTGTGTTCCCGGCCCCACATTCCCTGGCATGGTCCAAAGAGAAAGGTTAGGAATCTGGGAGTGATGCTGTTTGCCAGCTTTGGCCTGAGCTTCCAGACACGAGCAGAATTATCCGTCAACCAAATTAAACTTCTTAATAAAATTACCCAGCCCTGTGCCCTCGGCCACCTCAAGGTTGTTACCACCCTAGATAGCACCAATAGTGGCGGTCATAGCTCGCGGGTGGGGGCGGAAGGGGGGGGGGGTCACGCGGGGGTGGGAGGGTGTCATATTTTTTTTTTTTTAAAGTAAAACCTACCTTTCCGCCGGGTCCGCATCTTCTCTGCTCCTGCTCTCCTGCTCTTCTGCCTCCGACAGGAACAGGAAGCCAATCACATCGCTGCATGCAGCATTTTGATTGGTTTGGAACCGCGTGACACGGCGCTCAGCCAGGGGCCAGAGGGGTGGGCATGTTCTCCATGCAGGCTGCACTGCACCCTGCATGGAGAAGGGCAAAGTGCACATGACTGGTTTGGGCTCAATGACGTGTTTTTTCAATGGGGCATAAACTTTATGGGCAATATATTGAGATAATTTCTAAGATCCCTTTGCTACCCGAGGGCATACACAACACACAACTGTCACTTTGAGTGCCCTTCCATAATACAATTAAAAGCTATAATTCTCATGAGAATTATGAATATTACATGAAGAAAAAATTATGTATTTTCGCCCACTCATAAAGAAAATCTGTCTCATTTTCTTATTATATTCAAGTTGTACCATAACTCCTCATCTGTAATAAGAAAATGACATTCAAGCTGTACTGTAATAATCTTTAATACGCGAAAGCCTGCATTCCCTGTATAAACATGCGCCTCTAGTTTTCTTGTTGTGTATGGCTTCCACCGGAAGGCATTCTGGTGAATACCTGATTCAAATTCCTGTTATTCACAGTTATGATGGCACAACAGTGAAAAACTAAAGTTATTTTACGCTGTCGGGACATTATAGGAAGCATTTCAGTAGCATGAAAATCTACCGTCTTCCCTGGCTCTGCACAGTCACAAGGAAGGTATGGCGGTGCCCTTGTGTACCCTTCAGCTGTTTCTACCCGGACCCGTGGTTGAAATGAGGAGCACGTGCTCCTGACACAGGGCCTTATTATAGTTTGGCGGTCATCCCGCGGAGCGCTGGCATGGACCACGTAACCCATAGTGAGACAACCCGCCGGATTTCTACTGGAATCCAGGTCAGACGGACGGTGCTGTGGCAGTCCCATACGAGAGTCTTGGAAAGGCACCGCTGTAGGACCGCCAAAGTACGCTCCTGTACGGTTTGGACTGCAACATGTCATGCAGCCCATGCCGTGCTGGAACGGGGGGTGCAAGACAAGGGGGGCACAACATGTGCCCCCCTGCATGCACCCCTAGGCACGGAGACAGCAGGGGGCCCTGTTAGGGCCCTCTTAGTTGCATCACCGTCACCCTTTTCATGGTAGGCTCACCGCCATGGAAAGGGAGGCGGTGAGGTAACTCGTAATATGTTCGGCGGCACCACCAGCATTTTACTTTGCTGCACCACTGCCACGGGATCCTGGATCCCGGCGGGCACGGCGGCTCTGTGGCGGTCCGACTGCAGCAATAAAAATACTGCGGATGGGCCTGCAGTGGTGACAGTGGTCGGACCGCCACCGCGACCACGGCAGTCCTATGGACCCCTGTAGTCTTAATAGGGTCCAGAGTCTAGTGAGAGCCGGTGTCAGCGCGGTGCCAGCTCCCCACTGCTCATTTAGAGAGGCGAGCACGACCGTCGTGCATGGAGGGCTGAGGATGGCGCAGAGCAGCCGTGCCCGTGCAGGTAAGGGCAGTGGGGTCATCGTCTGTCGAAATCCCCCCCCCACACTCGGCCCCACCGCTCTTACCTGCACGGGCCGCGCCTGGCGCAGAGTTTGTGGGTAGGGTGTGGCAGGATGCCTGGTACTAGGGTTTTTAAAGCTATGGAGACAGGGGCATCTTACCAAGCATGGTGTGGGAGGGCGGTAGGACCCTTGGTACACCGAGCACTTTCCTTAGGGGGTCGTAGAGGCTCCCAGGTCTCCAGATAGTTCATTTCCCTTAAAGAAACATTTAGGACTGGGTGAGCAGTGGGTTTCCAAAGGTGGTTGGGCATAGTAAGAACTGATTTGTTTTCTTTAATATTTGCACATTTGCGGGTAAGAGCGCCAGGGGGCGACAGGCAGACGTGTGAAAGAGCTCAAAGGAGATAGAAGGGGGCCTATGGCTTCTCTAAGATTCCAGTACCCTGCACAGCTGCTCCAAGGCATCAGCTTACGGGTGAGTGCTCACGGGGACCCTATGCACAACATTAAATGGTAGATAGATAATTATCAGTCCAAGTAACGTCATGCACAACCCAAGCTCCAGTCCTATTGTCTATTTGCTGGTTACTCGCCTACCTATGAGTCTGCCATCTGCCGTGATAAGAAACTAGAAAGAAGAAAGCGACTTACCAAAGTTATTAGGGTTCAGTTATGATGCCACAGTGTCCTCTGCCAGGGCCAGCTGACAACGTGAACAGTATCTTGCAGGGAAGTAAGCTTGACTGCCTCTTAAATAATTAAAGTGAACACTATCTTTTCCGACCCGTTCATCTGAATTTCTGTCCTCAACATTCGCCGCCATTAGCTGTTTATGGGTTCCAGCACAAGGGAGCAGAAACGAATGCGCCTGCTACCCCTACATTCTCAAGCACAAAAGCAGCTTTGACACTGATTTGCATTAAACTGCTTAAGAGTATGTGTGCCAAGAAATTAAAAGCCGCCTAATGATGTGTTTATTTTCACAGCACACACTCCATATTTCCATATTTATTATACATTATCTGCCACCAGAATATTCAATAGAAGGAGCATCTCCCCATTAAGTAAAGCCGGAAGGGGCTAAAAGGAAGGGTGACTTGTATAAGGAATACATCTTTCGTGGAAATGAATATTGCAAATCACCCTGGAGATCCGTGACCCTATAAAGGAAATATCTGGTCCCAGAACGCCACCTTGGTGACTTGCACTGTCCCTATATGCAGGGGCAGGCAGGGCCCTGTACCACATATAGCACAGGTCGGCTGTGATGTCACAATGCTTCCTGCCCGAGCCAGCAGACAGAGTGAAAAGCAGCTCCCTTACCTGAATACCAATTGCCATTTAAACAATTAATGGGCAGGCTAGCGCCTCAGCTCTCTCTCTAGCCTGAAAATCCACATTCATTAGCTGATAAGGAGACATTTATGGTACAATGTTTATTTAATGCGCTGCTGGAGTTCAATACAGGCGAGCAACAATCTATCTTCATGTTACCACACATTTTAGAGCACAAAAGTAGCTTTAATGGCGACTTACATTGACTGTTTAAAATATGTTTAAGAAAAAAATGCAAGCTGCTCGCTGCACAGTGTATTTTCACAATACAGGTTTTACATCTATTATACCATAAATTACTGCATTTAAGTAGTTTCTCATAATCAAGGGGCCTATAGGCAGATTCTACAGAATCTATAACAAGAGGAGGTCTCTTTCCTGCAAAGGAACAAGAGGCTGAGAAAAGGGGTGAAGGGGAAGTCATTATGCAGACAAAAATAATATCTCGGCGGGATCATTCAACCCTAGGGCCCAGAGCTACACAACTAAACCTTTAGGCCTAAAATGATTTATACTGGTATATTATACGGAATAAAACACCTCCTACTGAATTTAAAAAGAATATTGCAAGTTTCTTGACCTTGTGGAAGAGCTCTGCCTTCGGCCTCGATTCGCCATTTGGTCATAGAAATCCTCATCTACTTGAAATATCTATATATTCCATAGCATATATATTGGCCACTGAATCAATGTCACATTGCAAAACTTGTACCAAGCACATGCAGCCACGGACCGTGTCAATTGGGTCACTGTTCTTTAACCCAGAACAGGATCTACTGAACCACTATCAGCCAACTTTCTTTACTGTAATCACAATATCATCTCTGCATGAAGAAGGAACAAAATTCTCTGCAGCATAATATACACTTAATTCGAACATTGGAATGTTGAGAGCTCCATTGAAGACGATGGAGTGTTTCGGGCTTATAGTGGCTGGTATAAACACGGAGCTCAAACATTCCAATGTTTGTGTTCATGTTTTTCCCTTTTTAATTTAGAATATTCTACCCTTAGGAGGTGGAATGTTCTAATAGCCTTATAGTCCTTCTGCCTCCGGCTATACCGGTTGTTAAAGGCCTCTCCCTCGTTATAAGCCTGAGCCGCAGAGTTCAGTGCCTTTAACACCAGTATAGCCCTCGGCAGGGGCTATAACGCTAAAATAAATGTAAACAAGGTGGAAGATCCACGTTCAGCATGTATGGTATAGTATGGTATGACATGGCATGTATCGTATGGTATGACATGATATGTTTGGTATGGTATGAGATGGCATGTATTGTATGGTATGACATGGCATGTATTGAATGGTATGAGATGGCATGTATCATATGGTATGACATGGCATGTATGTTATAGTATGGTATGACATGGCATGTATGGAATGGTATGATATGAGATGCCATGTATGATATGACCTTGGCAGCGGGCTATAAGGCTATAATAAGTGTAAACAAGGTGGAAGATCCACGTTCGATAAGTGTGACTGTTCTTGAAGATGTGAAGCAGCCTGATGTAAAGAAAACATTCTCTCTACACT
The DNA here is from genome assembly GCA_963921515.1 of Calotriton arnoldi. Classification (NCBI taxonomy): domain Eukaryota; kingdom Metazoa; phylum Chordata; class Amphibia; order Caudata; family Salamandridae; genus Calotriton; species Calotriton arnoldi. The sequence continues at coordinate 3,567,352 of CAWUFW010000191.1, forward strand.
TTGAGGATTTTGTTTAGTTGCTAAGTAGATGTACTCGTCAAATGGGGTACAATTGCAGTGTGAGATGGAGCTTACATAAGTACATGTACTAGTGGGTCTGTCACAATAGGTGTCAGTGTGAGATCCTGCCCTGTGAGTGAAAGTGTGATTCATATTGTGGCATCCTCTGAGCGATGGGTATGCCTGGACGTGGGTCCCACGCTCGCTGTGCCACAGGACTCAGGCTGCGCCTCACTGAAGACACCAAGAACGCTGAAACCGATCTTGAGTTGGTTGTGTTGACATTCAGAGGAGACTCAGCCTGGCAGATTTATTTGACTGTTCCATTTGAGCCGGACGAGACCGGTCTGCATAAGGTTGTCCCAGTCTGAAGTGGCATAGTTGGCAAACAAAAAATTCACTAGTGTGTGGCCCAGAATAATTCCCTGTGTTTTAGCTTAATTCAGGCGTACCAACCATCATTTTATTGTTTATCTCAACACTGTGTTCATAGCGTTGCTAGGCAAGCTATGGTATGTATGGTATCGACATGCCATGTTTATATGGTAAGGTATGACATGGTATGTATGATATGGTATGACATGGCATGTATGGTATTGTTTGACATGGCATGTATGGTACGGTATGGTATGACGTGGCATGTATTGTACAGTATGACATGGCATGTATGGTATAGTATGGTAAGAGATGGCATGTATTTTTTGATATGACATGGCATGTATGGTATGACATGGCATGTATGATATGACATGGCATGTATGGTTTAGTGTGACATGGCATGTCTGGTATGGTATGACATGGCATGTATTGTATGTTATGGTATGAACTGGTATATATGGTATTGTATGGTATGACATGGCATGTATTGTATGGTATGACATTACATGTATGGTATGGTATAACATGACATATATTGTGTGGTATGAGATGGCATGTATGAGATGGTATGACATGACATATATGGTATGGTATGACATGGTATGTATGGTATGACATGGCATGTATGGCATGGTATGATATGGTATGATATTGTCTGTATGGTATGATATGACATGGCATGTATTGTATGGTATGACATGGCATGTATGGTATGGTATGACATGTACGTATGGTATGGTATGACAAGGCATGAATGGTATGGTTTGACATTGGCATGTATGGTATGATATAACATGGCATGTATTGCATGGTATGACATGGCATGTATGGTATTGTATGACATGGTATCTATGCTATTGTATGACAAGGCATGATGGAATAGGTTGATATTACATGGTCTGTATTGTATGGTATGACATGGCATGTATTGGATGATATTACATGGGATTACGTAAAATCTTTAAATGGCTACCTATCGAGGCCAGGAAGCCTCTGGTCCAGGGCCTAATTGTAAGCCGCATGGATTATGGGAATGCCTTACTAGCCTCCCTAAATCAAGACCTCTTTTCTAAACTGCAAATTCTGCAGAATACTGCGGCCAGACTGATCTTAAATCTACCTCCAAGATCTCCTTCAGTCCCAAGTCTGAGGTCCCTCCACTGGCTTCCAGTTAGGAAAAGAGGCCACTTTAAAATCCTGTGCCTAACTCATAAAAGTATTCATGGCAACGGGCCTGTTTATTTAGCGAAAAAACTTAAAAGATATCAGCCAGAAAGAACGCTAAGATCCAGCTCAAAATCTCTCCTTACCCCATTGCGCGTCCGCACTGCACGAAATGGGGGTCGATCCTTTTCTTTTCTCGCCCCCCATCTCTGGAACAAACTGCCGTTTCATCTTCTTTCTATTGCAGACAACCAGCGTTTCCGCAAAGAATTGAAAACGTGGCTGTTTGACCGGAAATAACGTAAATTGGATATGACTGCCAGTCTTTGGAATCTCCGTAAGCGCCATGAGACCTACCGGTGATATGCGCGCTATATAAGATTCTCTGACTTGACTTGACTTGACTATGGTATGGTATGAGGTGGCATGTATTGTATGGTATGACATGGCATGTATGGTATGACATGACATGTATTGCATGGTATGACGTGATATGTATGGTATGGTATGAGATGCATGTATTGTATGGTATGACATGGCATGTATTGTATGGTATGACATGGCATATATGTTAGTGTATGGTATGAGATGGCATGTATGATATGGATTGACATGGAATTTATGGTATGGTATGACATGGCATATATTGTACAGTATGACATGGCATGTATGGTATGGTATGACATGGAATGTATTGTATGGTATGGTATGAATCGGCATGTATGGTAAGGTATGGTATGCCATGGCATGTATGGTATGACATGGCATGTATGGTATGGTATTGTATGAGATGGCATGTATGGTATGGGATGGCATGGTATCAGATAGAATAGAATCGGCAACAGCAGTCATATCTGCCCTTACCTCATATGAAAGGAACCCTAACTTATTTAATTCAATGTTTTGCCTCCTGTCTGACCTACATACACTGCACAGAGCCATCCATCCTACAGGGATCCACCAAGAACACATGGGGTATCTAAAATTATCCACTGAAAGGGGGGATTATTATACCTGATGAGCATATGTGTCATGCAGTGACGGCGCTCGTTGAGTCACATGGCTGTAAAAGAATGAGGTATCTGCTCCTATAAGGCAACAGATTATACAAATGTTTTACAAATGCAATGAAATATTCAATTGAAAGAACGTGTATTCAATCAAGTGTGACATGATGTAATTGCAAAGCAAAAACAAAACACCCTTCCTTATCTGACCTTGCTTATACTGTACGTAACTATCTTTATTTAAGTCACACCGTCCAATTTGAATTGCTTCTATCGGAGTCCCCCCTACAAGATCTATTAGACAGAACTTACAAAGTGCACCCAACACCGCAGCGCTATGCCTTTAACCCACTTCCAAGTAGGTCCCCTGAGCACTCACCTAAAAGGAGCAGCACATAAAAAGCAACACATCACACCAGAGCACTTTTTTTTACATATTAAACACTACCCATGTCTGCCTTAAAGCCTACAATCCTGTGGAACTGAGCAGCATTTCCATTAATGTACACAATACGCAAACATCCAAAGAACATAAGCTAAAGCATGCGCATTAGACAGGGCAGCTTGGATACATCCTTCAAATTATGTAATTTGGGTAGTCACTGTGCTCACAATAGCACTTCCTACGAGCAGCCACATCACACCAGAACACATTAAACAAATCAAAGAAACCCAAAAGCCCTCACCACCAAGACACACCACACTTGTGTCTCCATGAACCAACCAATATGCACATCTTTAACCCAAAAGATGCATTAGGGCTTGGTAAAGCCTTCAGACCTCAGTCTCCAGACACCAATATCATACCTCCAGAGTTCAATGGCAGAGATAATGACCCCTAACTAAGAAATGAACTAGAAAACAATACTCATAACACATCAGTGCACGGCGATTTAGTCTCTGGTCTGCGTGGAACCCTCAGAATCATGTCGGAAAGTCACCTGAATGCCAGATGCGCTGTGAGGTCCTACCAAGGGCTGCCCAAATACCACTGAAAAAGTAGCACAACATATGCCCGAACAGAAGTCTCCTTTCTAAGCCAGAGAGTAGAATTGATATTTCCAGCTGTTACTTCTCCCTTACCTGGATGGTATCATGAAGTTGTCAATCACCACTGAATGATAATGGACTCTTGCCTCCTGCTAACTGTTGGTCAACATATGGGTCTTGTTGACTCAGGATCATCCAGGCGGATGATGCAGTCAGACAGCAACCAGGTGACTTCCTGTGATTGTAGCTCATTCATTTCCCAGCAGGACCTTTGATTGCCTACCGCCTCTTAAATAGAACTTTAACTATGAACCTTTCTCACACACCCATTCTTGGTGGGCATGAATGTACCCGAGCTTCTGTGTTTCTCACGCAGAATCTATAAGTGTATCCACTTCATCTGAAACTATTATATGACTCTTGGGCTTTATCTATTGGACGGCTTGGAAAGAAGGCAAGTGTGATATTTATATCTTGATAGTGACCATGGGATTTTTCAGAAACTCGTATATTGTTACTCTCTAAGAAGGACTGCAACCAGCTGCCTCTGTGGTTGGTGCCCAAGCGCAGTGCCTCACTGGTTTGGCATTGACCATCAAACACATCTTCAACTCAGCCTGAAGTGTGATTCTCTCTTGCCCATCCATCATAGGAAGGCTTGAAGGCACCTGAGCCTGTATCCCTGTTCTCACCTAATTCATACACTCTTCCATTTCAGCTAGTATGTCTACCCAACCGATAGGTTCTAGGATTTACCTATTAGTAGATGAAATTTATATAAAGTATTGATAGGACTCACCATCTTCACCACTAGCGAACTCAGACAGACAAAGACCGGGAGCTGAAGCCAAGAGACATCATGGAACAGTACACCAAGCAGAACTTTAAGAATGGTCACAGGAATTATGCAATTGTGTGGCCACTGCGTTTTACACATAATTATGGATTTGTTGCATCTACCACATAGTCCATCATCTGCTGGCTATTCTGCAGATTTTAACAGAAAAAATGTGTTTGGTGCTCCCACGGATCAAAAGTTACTAAAAACGTGGCGACATGTGCTCCGGCGCAGAGGAAGGCCCTTCGCAAAGGTTGACTGGTCATCTCCCAGTTGCTTTTTGCTGTATTTGGTTGTTAACCCGATACTAAAGAGGTTAACACCTTTGTCCAGACAGTCTTACCATGTGTGAAAATGACAACAAAAAAATGGAGTAATACTATTGCAAAATGTGCCACATTACCCTGCATCATTTCCCTTTTCTTGACACATAATTGAGCCAACCCTGCCGCATAATTTGGTCCTCCCCTGCCGCATAATTCCATTGGCCCTGACTCTAAGCCAGATCTAACATCACTTCCACTCCCACAACACGGATCACTGACAGAACATTGAGGACAAAAATATCATGTGGACAGATTATTGTGTCAAAAATATTGAGGGTCAAAATATGGAGAAGGTAAGTCCAGATAGGTAAATATAGATCTACTATTCTTAACTCCAGATCTACGTACCTTGAAGATATATATATATTGTCATGATACATATATGTGGAGTTAAGTATAGAAAAACCTTGCATGGGAATTTGTTCACAAGATATTTTGAACTCTATATTTTGTCCAAACACCCACAACACGCCAAGGCTTCCACCTTCTGTGCTGCCACTGTACAGATCACCTGTCCTACCTAACATGACCTCCCAGATACTATGTCTAAGAGTATGTCTGCCATTATCCTCCACATCTCTGCCCACTCCCGTTGCGGCAGGGCTCTGCTCACATGCCAGGTGGTAAGTATAAAATTGACCAAGCACGTCTGTCCACATGTTGTTTGGTGCTCGTCAGTGTTACATCAACCCCCATGTTGGAATACCACTCGGATCCACATGGACGACTGAATACTCAAGATCATACGCAAGCAGCACATGCGTGTAATGGTGCACGCAAGCTTCAGTATGTAGCTAATACTAACAAGCCCTGATGCAATAATTGACAAAATTATGCATGGTCCAGTTTGCAACCTTTTGGGGAAAGGAATGCGTGTAAATGGATGTGATATTTATACAGTGCAAACCTCGATGGAGGTGATGGAGGCATAAGAGTCCTGTATAGAGCCTGACGCAAATAATTCCGACCAGAGACCAATACATTGGATGAGGGGGAGGCGGCTACTGTGTACTAGAGGAGCAGTGGGCTATGTACAGTTTCAAGATGTAGTGTTCTTTAAAGAGGTGTGTCTTCAGCTATTTCCTGAATTCAAGGAGAGTTGGGGTGTTCCTGATGGATAAAAGGAGGTCATCATTTACTTTGATCTATTTCTTTGTCTTCAGTTTGACAGCATCTGGTTGCTGATGTGTTAAGAGCCACTGGAGATGGTGAACTTCTCCACCAGACTCGCTGCAGTGCTGATCATGATGGCTTTGTAGATGATGCAGCTGCTCTTTAAATTGGTGCGGGCTGGCAAGGGGAGCCAGTGGCATTCCATCAAGGTGGGGATGGTGTAGGTTCATTTCTTCAGGCCCTTGGTGAGGCGTGCTGCGGCTTGTAGGATACCATTTAAGGGACCAGTGTGTTGTCTGGGTGGCTGTAGAGCACGGTGTTGCCACCTTCAAGATGTGAGGGTACGAGTGCATTGGTGGGAGTTCTGGGTCCACTTCCCAGGAGGAACAGTTTCTTTGGCAGAGCGGCCTGGTGCCAGGCCATCTTGGCCTTTATGGCAATGTATTCCCTGAGGCGGAGGTCGGTGCTGAGGGAGAATCTACATCGACCTCACGCTATTGTTGAAAGACCACACTAGTGGTAGAGGCATATTATTTTAAAGACAATTAAAAATAATAATATAGTTCTAACCATTAGCATTTCTATTACAACCCCATGTAATATGATAAATTAGTCCCACTGGACCAATTGAAATGACTCAAAAGTACAGCTTCCGGGATGCTTCAGGTACTAAACGGAAGTCCATGACTGGAAAATTATGGCATGGAGTCTTCTGGAAACCATGCATTTGCTTCTGAGTTGCCCATGCCATGTGTGACACCTGCAGACAGTCCTGGCTTTACAAGCAGTGGTGGGGTGCATTCTGGCACTTGTAGTTCACTTTTATCTCTATAAGCACAGGTGCCCAAACCTCAGCATGTTAGATGTTGTTGCTTAAAACAAGGCTTCCTGAGAATGTCACACAACATGAAGCCACTCCACAACTATATACCCCGTATTCACATGTATGAAAGGAGGCCTGTTCTTCTAGAGAAGAGCCCCGCACATCACCCTCACAGGAGAAGAGACCTGCCACCCAAGGCATGACCAGGAGATGGAGCAGGCGTCCCCATGCAAACACCCCTGCACACAGCAATCCTGCCCCAGAGCTCCCAAGGAGTCCTGGTGTGAGAAGTTCATGAAGATGTTTTCTATGAATTCTGGTACTTGTAGTCCTGCAGTTATAATATGAAACATATAAATACAAACACCAGAGGAGCATTGGATGAGCTACTTAATCCTGACTTGGAACAAATGACTCCTTTTCATCCCCCTTGAGTACACTGCATGCCAAAAGACTCATGTCCCTGCAGGCACATGCCACATGTAAGAAGGATAGAGACCCAAAGCTCTCAAAGTGCCTCACGTCAAAAAGAAGTCGTTCTCCCAGATATGTCTTATTCTTTACATTCTGCTACTGGTATATTTGCAGTTCTGAAATTGAATTCTTGACTACAACTACCAGAAAGCCAAGCGTGGATGCTCCATTCACTGCTTGACACAGGCCAACATTTAGACCAAGCCCCCCACTCACACAGAAATGAAAGTCATAGCTGGTCATTCTAAATAGTCCAGACCGTCCACTGACCAAACAGCGTACCGTAGGCACCGTCTCTGTCACAGTAGTAGCCCTTGGTCCACCTGACGCAGAGTTACTCACCAATATAGTGCTTATTTTTCTCATGTGGCAGCTCCCAACAGTGTGATGGGAGATACCAAAAGTTAAAACTGACCGCAGCGGCTGGTGACATCTCCCTATAGTTTCACCCCTCATGAAGCTTCGGTCCCCCACCTCTTGAGACACTGCCCTTGAGACACGGTCCCTCTTTAGCCACAACACCCTTGTGACATGACCACTTGCCTCATTAGGTCCCTTTACATTCCATGGCGGCACTCCTTTTTTCATCTTCCATCTTCACACCACCCCTTTGCTGCTATCCACCTGGTCACCCCCATGGGATGCGCAGACCAAACATTGGTCAATGAGATGTAGCCAAATGTGGGAGTAGATTTTCTGGTCTCACATCTGCAGGATCCCTGACATGCTTATATATTTTCCCCAGTTCATAATGAACATTCACATTTTTTCGTGGTAGGCTGCTGTGGTGACAACGGTGATCTTGGACAGAAGGGACGCTGGTGAAAATGGCATCTGATATACCAGCCATCATTGGCTGGACTCTTCAACATAATTACCCCTGGCACCGTTGCCACCGCTTCTGCAGGGCAAGGTAAGGCAGCAGCCTCAAAACTGAATCTATAGGCTGTAGAAAATGACTGCAAAAAGCCCAGAAGTTCCCTTTTTAAATTGTATGGGAATGAGTCAGCAAGCACATTTCTATTTTGCCAGGAGTTCAGGCAATCCTTGCACTGTTCCTGGCTGGCCTCCCATCCACCAAGTAGGTGATGTCCAATGTGGGGCAGAAGGGAGCTTCGCCATTAGGATCTAGTCCTTCATGCACCTCAACACAGGACTGAAGGACGATGGATGGACATCTTCCTTTATTTGGCAGGTGTAATTTGTCAACCTTTTCTAAATAATGGGTTTAAAAGGCTAACTGGCTGCATACTCTGGCTTCAGTTCTATTGCTGCAGAGTGTGAAAAACTCATAAAACACCACTCCTGGCTCTGTGCACATATAGGGGCGTGGAAATGGAAAATGAGGTTTAAGCGCACAGGCAAATGTGGCCCCATTCTATTAGTTCCAGCTGATAACAACAACATAGTCTCATCTGAATCAACATTAGTACTACAAATCCAGTCCTTATGGGTTATAGGGATTTTACAATATTGCTTTAGAGTCACACAAGATGCGTGACACTTAGCAAGTCTGGTGACATGGATTTTGTTAATCAAAGGAGAAACCCTCAACAATCAATACAATGGTGCAGATGTATTTTTTCCATATGAGGGCCCTTTAGCACATACCTGATTCTTAGTTGCATTAGCTTTAGTTGAGAGCTGAAGTTCTATTCAGCCACACTTAAAAAGAAAGCTACTCGGGTGAATATAGAATGATGTGGCCTTTCAGCAGAAGTTCTGAAGCTGTGCTGGATCAGAAGGCTCAAATTGAGGATTTTCGTTGCGTGCACAAATAGATGCCTCAAACTGTAAAGTCAGTGCATTGCCAGTGCAACTGGCCAGCGCATTCTGCGCACTGCTGCAGTGGCAGAAACTGGGTTAATGTCCCAACTCGCGCGCAGCCAAGTGCACAACATGTGCATCCTACCTCTCTGTCACTTCCTCTGGCTCTTGCATCCACCTCTATCGCTCCTTTCATTCTACAGCTCCCTGATGCTTTGTAGCCAGGTTGGCACTATATAAGCCATGCACACAAATGTTCCTTCCTCTGTCTCTTGTATTTACCTCTATCCCTCCCTCCTTCCATTGTACAGCTCCCTGATGCTTTGTAGCCAGGTTGGCACTATATAAGCCACGCACACAAATGTTCCTTCCTCTGTCTCTTGCATCCACCTCTATCCCTCCCTCCTTCCATTGTTCAGCTCCCTGATATACAGCTCCCAGTTGTACAGCTCCCTGTTTCTTAGTAGCCATGTTGGCACTATATAAGCCACGCACACAAATGTTCCTTCCTCTGTCTCTTGCATCCGCCTCTGTCACTCCTACCATTGCACAGCTCCCTGTTATACAGCTCCCTGTTGTACAGCTCCCTGTTGTACAGCTCCCTGTTGTACAGCTCCCTGTTGTACAGCTCCCTGTTGCTTAGTAGCCAGGTTGGGACTATATAAGCCAGGCACAAAAATGTTACTTCCTCTGTCTCTTGCATCCACCTCTATCCCTCCTTCCATTGTACAGCTCTCTGTTTCTTTGTAGCCAGGTTGGCACCATATAAGCCCCACACACAAATGTTTTCTGTAAACATACTTGTGGCATTTGTTTCCTCCATAAGCAATGGCGGCTTCGCATCCAGCTGTGCGCGCTTCTGCTCAGCAGGTGTTAGTCACCTTGTACTATAACGTATGTGCAGCGCCATCTGCCTCTCTCTTAGATTGCGCTGTCCCAGAGCCATATGGTGATGTCTCACAGGACACCCTTATTGCCTACCTTCCATCATAATGCAATTACAATTGAGCTCACTTCAATAAGTCCTTGGTAGAGTTAGAAATACATTACCCAAGCCTGCTGCCGACTGCATGGAGCTGCATCGTACAGCAGTTTGAGCCTCGACTCACCATATGCGCGGAAATCAAGGTGTGTGTTGCACTATGAACCAACCTCTGCTTCATCTTTCTCTACTGCCTGGCATCCTTAGTGGTTTTCACCTCCTCCCACAAGGAGGAATTTTACTCATTTCCCTATTTATTGCATTGCATGACACATGATCATCTATAATGTAGGAAATAATGCCTTACTAATTACCTTTACTAACTACTTTACCTACTAACCCTTACTAACTATCTATCTGCTACACAACTATAGGGACCAAACAAGTTTGTTGTGTTTATATTGTCATAGCCACATGACATAAGTAAGACAGCTTTCTCATAGAGAAGTGCTAGCGTAACCTGTACACAATCATAATATTATGAATCATTGGAAATATCAGACGTTACAACACAGGGTTTTACCCCGTATGCCTTTTCCCCTCGAGCATTACAATGCTTTGACCTTTACAGTTGATTGTTATACTGTTGACACTCTAATTTACTAATTACGGGGGTCGATGCATAGGATCTGAACTATCTGAGTCTTCATAAGACTTAGTGAGTCTTCGTAACTCTAAGTCCATGCCAATAAAATAAACTGTCACGAGACAGGATTCCAGGATAAACCATGTAGGTTTATTTAAAATTAAGATCATTATGGAAGGCAAAAAGTAGTTAGTAAATAAATCATGAATTAGCTCAAATCAAAAATGTCAAAGTCATAATCTGCGAGAGCACTAACACAAGGTCAGTCTCTGAAGCAAGCTAATAGCCAGAACCAAGCATAGTTCAGCAAGAGCATCGACATAAGAACTAGAAGAAAGCCAAAAGACTAAGCATAAAATGAATAAACAGACAAACATAGATTCTACTCACTAAGAAGTAAGCTAAAGACTGGCACACATCCCAAAAACATCATCTTTTACAGGGTTTTCAGTCAATAGAAATATACAAATTCATAGCATGACGTTATGTAAATGGGCTGTACTAATATTTTACTTTTGCATAGCAACCAATCTAATTATTAATTTGCAATCACTAAAAACATCACCTCCTTCCAAAAGAGTGTGATTGGTTAACCAAATTCATGATCTAACCACTAAAAGGAAAGAAACATAAAATTAAACATTACACAATTAACTTCTTCTGCACATTCATAACAACAGACATAACAGTGCAAATTATTACTTTTGTTCTATTGGAGGGAAGGTAGCAAACTGTTATTTAACAAATAGGCACACCCACAGAGACCATGATTTGTCTCTGAATTAAAAACGATTTTCTAACGCATACACGTACTCAGCTTGTACACAGCAAGTTAAGAAATAACATTACATTTATATAATGCAACATTACAGTGGTCAGTTCATCTCAAGAAGGGTCTTTATGAAAGGTTTGAGCAAAGGACCTTGAATGTTACAAAGACAAAAATATCCTGAACATGGCTTCCTAAGCAGAACACAAAATAATGCATTTGATTAATTCAGAGACCAAAATCTAAGCTTCTATTCCTTTGATTTTCTAAAATGGAAATGTACACAGAGCACATGAAGATGGAGAGAGTTGTTGACAAAAAATAAAAGTGTGCAGTTGTTTCTATAAACAGGGAGAAATATCAATTCAGGCCAACTGAGGCCTGGTCAGACTAACTAAACCATGTCTAAATTAAGCATTGTTTCTGCTGAAAATGCTCTAACAATACCACAGAGGACTTTACAATACATGCCTTTACCATGCAATGCATCTGTAAAGTCTGATATTCATGCACATACATATATTTATGCATGTTTATTTTATAGATAGCCTCCATAATCCTCGTTTTTATTTTTGGTTTCGGAGAGTAACCTCCCCAAACCCCTCTGTTTTTAACATATTACATCCCGTTATCTCCTCCTTTCCCTACACTAAAAATCTCCCTTTACCTTCACCTGCCCCTGAACCCTAAAAAACACTTGCCTCCATCTCTACCCTCCCCTGAACCCAAACCCACCTTACCTCCCTTCACCTCTACCCATCCTCTGAACCCTAAACCTAAAGGTCCCTTACCTCTCCTTTTCTGTACCTGCCCCTTAACCCTAAACATCCCTTCACTCTATTTACATCTACCCTTCCCTGAACCCTAAAACCCCTTCCTTTATCTGTACTCTCCATTACCATTACCACCCTGAAGACCAAAAATGGACCTGTGCGATACGTACCTTTGAGGTACAGTTTTGTGGGGTAAAGATTGTGCGGTAAGGACTGCATACCATCATTGCTGCTGGGTAACTCACCAATGTCTTTTACACTGTGTTCTTGCATGAACGCTCTGTATGTAGAAGTTGTCATGTCGTCATACTCTACAATAGGCCAGTAAGTGACTGAGTCCACGGATTGGTCACCAAGTGCACTCACCAACATATGCATTACTGTGCCCCTGCTCCCAGCAACAGGTTGCCATACCATCAGTGCCAGGAAACCACTATATAGAGCCACAAAGACCATATCATCCTGTCAAACCACCCGGAACCACTTGTATGGCTCCTTCTCTACCTCCCTCAGTTGTGGACAGGGTAACTTCCTGTTGCTGAGACCTGTGCTTAGTCTTTTGGTCAAAACAGAAATGCCAAAGGGTTCCTTCAGGCTTTTGTTACTCCTCTGTCTTTGATACTACAATGCTCATTTCTGTGGCACATTTTTCTCTGTTGTCACCATGAAGTCATGGAACCCTTATCACTGCTCTCCGGCTTACACAGCGTCATCTGCTCTACAAGCAAACATGCTTGTTCACCTCCACTATCTAGCCTTGATCATGCCTTTTGCAGCACTGGGATACCTTCTGGATATTTGTGTGCTTTATCAATGCACATTCATTCATTCATTCAATCACCCAGTATTGACAAATCTCCTTTCAAATGGAATAGCCATTTTTAAAACAGCTTCCTAATGGTCATTGATGAAGGACTGCATTGGCACAGGTGACTTACATCCTTAGGAAGCCAGGTGTACTACTGATCCAGTGTCAGTGTCAGTGACAGAGTTGGACTGGTATATAGGGCACTTTGGCACTGCCTGATTGGCTGGTCAGACAGATCAGTATATGTGCTGTTTTGCAGCTGTTTGAGGGTCAGTTTGATGACCTGGTGAGCTGGTTTTTACTCTTGATTTCTCGGATATTGCTGCAAACATTGCCTGCACAAATACATACAGTCTCCCATATCTTGCAAAACACCTATGCAGCCTGTCTTTACAAGTTTAAAACTGCTCTGATTTGCAAATGTGGCCACTTTTTCAGCTATCTGATTCGCTTATGATGACCATTTTATAATTTAGGGCTTAGTCTATTTTCTCTCCCATACCGACTATGGTTAGTAGCCTCTGAAATTGTTTTCAACTTCTCCATGGAACTTCTAGATGAACCAGTGACAAGAGATGAAATCACCAGGCTTCATTAGGTAGAGACAACATATGCCCAACAGTAAGTCGCACATAAGCCTGTGCAACTGACATGGAAAAAGACATTTCCATCCATATCATAATGCCCGACACAGACCTCTTGAGAAAAAAATATTAAGAATCCCTATAAGCACCAACCGACAAGAGAAGGAAATCCTCAGGCTTTAGCGTCTTCTCGTTGACCTTTTCATTCATTTATCAGCCATGAACAGAACACTGTCGCTCCAGACCTCTGCACCACCAAGTTGTATTTTACACAAAGACGTAGGACTTTTGCCTCTAATTTGGCAACTTCACCTGAATGTACAAGTCTGGTCATTGCCATGAAGGCGGAGGAGTCCAAAGCCAGAAGAAGGGTTGTCTTTATGATTGTTAGAACTGCATGACATGCCCTTACTCAACACTTGAGAAACAATATGGGCCTATGGCTGCCTTTCAGAGGTACCAGAAGCTCCATCTATTCCTAATTTAACTCAACAATCATTCCACTGAATGGCTGCTCAGTCATTGATTTTTTTCAGTTTTAGGATTAGGAGACCAGTTGTTGACATTTGATACACTAACATAACCTAAATTATGCTCTTGATTCTGTGACCATAAAAATTAAGTCTGCCTTAAATCTAGGTCCACTGTCTAGCCACTGAGGTACTCTGTGGCTTGTAATATCTTTCAAAGGACTATATGAGCATTTTTTCCAGTTTTTTTGCAAGCAGGAAAAAATAAGTAACTTTACAGTTGATGCCTATCCTATTGCTAAGACGTTATATAACAGTCTATAGGAGAGATCCAACTGAAGATGGAGTTGTGGGAAACACTGGGCACAGTTCATTTGAGCTTCCACCAACAATGCTGGGTGGAAGTGGTCCAGCTTTCTCTGTTGAACAACATGCTGTGTTTTACAGACAAACAATATTTCAATGTTATTTTCAACCTCTTAGTTATAGTTGACTTGACATTAAAGTCGCTCTGATCGGGCTGTCATTGTTTCATGGACATTATGTTACATTCGGTGCATAATGTGATGACGTGTTCCTGGCCAATAGTAGTCCCAGACTGAAGAATTGTCTTCATGTTCTTTTATACCAGTGTCATGCCTTCCTCCAAATGATCTGGTGCTAAATTAGTTCTTCTTTAAGATAGATTTTTGACCCTGGATCCTTCACATTCATTTGCTAACAACACTCACACCAAACTTAAAACTCATGACCATTAGATGTCTTTTCATGAAATTTCTGAGGGACCTCAACATTCTGAGGATCTATGTCAGACAATTAAAGCCAGATTAAAGCTAATATTATTGGGACCTAAAAACCTCCTTAAATGTATTTTTTTTCCGGTAGTAACAAAACTGTTTATTCTGTAGACATTTTGATTCTCAATTCTCCTGCAACTGCCAAGCTGTACGATCCATTTAAGCCTCTTCTACAAAGATTTACTGTCTTTCACCCATAATCTTGAGGTCCCAATGACACCAGTGTTAGATTTGCTTCCTACCCTTATGTATTCTAAACGTCTGGTCAGTTTAAAAAATATTTATGTTCTACCTATAGTTTGCACAATAGAACTCTTCCTTTTCCCAAACTATCTGTTATAGTCCTGATGACTACAGGTGAATTATTCTACTTAAGTTGAAATGCCGACTGACAAGCTAATCTCAAAACCTGGCTTTTTAACCAGTAACTCTTCTTCGATGCAGCCCTCTCGTTTTCCAATCTGGGTCAGCGCCTGGACACCCTCGGGTATTATTCACGCTTTATCAATTTTATTTTCATTTCACAAGTGGAAGGCTGAAATTGTGCTCTTCTGTGTTGTGTTTTAGCAGTATTTGCTCGGGTGTCCACCGTATCGAGCACATGTCCATCACTTCTCGATTGTCTATGGCCCTGAGATGCTGTTTCTCATTTACAACTATTGATTACCTTTCTGTTATGATGATTATTGTAGTACAACAATATGTGTCTGCATTCTGAATTCTGATAGAGTGCTTTTAGTTCATATATTCACTTAATGTGTAGTGATATAATATAGGACTAGTGGAATTGTATGTGTAATACTGTAAGGGAATTCCCAAGGGTTTCTTCTCACAGTGTCTTCAGCTCACTCAAGGATAGGGGGGCATTTTCGACTTCCGTGGAGTACATTGGTTCTCTGTTAGGGTTGCTGATTAGTAACAAACTGAATTCTCTTAAAAAAATCACTTTGCTGTGCAGGCTTCAGGCTGCCTGTCTTCACTCTTTGGGTATATGACAAATGTATTGCACTCCTCATGATGACAAACCTTTTACTGCTAAATATTATTAACCAGGTCTTATTAAGAATGGAATTCATATAATATAACATGCTGCCTGTTTTTGTTCATTCATAGCTGCTACATTTCTTTGGTATCTGCTGCAATATGTTTGCATAAACTCTAAACCAGACTATCTTTAAATAAAACCTTAAAAAATACTAGTCCAAAAATCTTGTGTGTGCTAATGTAGGGGAAGGCTTAGGAAGACCCACTCAATACTTGTATCTCTGACAGTTAAGGTTGCATTGGTAAAGAGGACTCCTCCTGGCTAAGTTCAGCAGAGATTTGTGGGACATCATCTGTCTATTATCCCCACTCCGGTCGGCTGGTTGATATACATTGACTGCTTTAGGGCCAAAGGAAATCTATTGGGTGCGGTCAGCATTCACCCTGGCATGCAACATCTTGATTGGCGGCCTGTTTTACAAAGATTCTTGTTATTTTCCTCCCTGTGTATGTCCCACCCATCAGTTGTACAGTTGTATGCACTTGCATTAGGGTGCCGGTCATATGTATATATATATGTGTAACTTGAAAAACAAGGTCTGTCCTGTCTTGGCTCTTGTCTAAGAACCAAGGGCAATGAATATAATCACAAAAGCAACAGTTCACTGTGGCATATTTATTATAACCATGTAAAATTCATATTGCATGACAACTGTAAGCAAAACAATAAATATCAAAAGTGCCCACTGCTTAAGTGTTTGCAAGGGGAATCTCCGAATACACAAAAACAAGTGAGTATACATAAAGGCAAAAAAAACAATATAGGGAGTGTAATAATGTTGATTAATCATATGTAACCAACTACCCTAATTCTAGACAGAAAATGTAGCTAATCTGGTTGTATATGGCTTCACGGGTGTTTCAGCCATACAAGAATCAACAAGTCATTATCAGGGTTAGATAGCTAGGAGTTTAAAGCAAAACATTAAATGATGGAGGGATCTCAGAGGTTGGTCCTTCATGTTGGCAGTAAAATAAATAGTTACACTGAATAAAGACGGCCTGCAGCACAAACACTGAGGTCATGTGCTCTAATCTGCATACACACCTTGAATCATATAGGGCAGATACAAACTACTTTTCTTGAGTATTCCGGCCTTTGATATTAGTGACTGTGCTCCATTTGTTGTATCTTATTATTCTACTGTTGAACATCAGGGATCAATTTATCCCTACCTCTGAGATCCCCTTTTGCCAAATATATGCACTTTCCACATTGAGAGTGGGACTGGAGTTAGAGTAGTAAATCTGGCACTTACCCACTCAAATATATGCACTTCTCCCAAAATGAGTATGTTTGGCGTTAGAATAGTAAATTTGACCTTCAAAAATATATACACTTTCCCCAGTAAGAGCTAGAATAGTAAACCTAATCTCTCAAAATACATACTCATACTCAAATATATGCATTGTTACTAAAGATCGACTTTTTGCATTAAAATAGTAAGCATGACTGACCCTTAACACTACTTACATTTCTAAGAATTATATTAGGAACATAGCTACATATTTTCTAGAAAGTGTTATAGATCAAATGTTTAAAATACTTTATTTATTAAATTACTTACAATATCTATAGATTAATATTGCAATTATCACAATTGTATAACAAAAGTAACAAAAAAACATAAATAAGCATGTTAATTCATAATGGCATAATGTAGAAGTGAACAAAATAAAAGAGAGTAGAAATAACTTTTAAAGCATATTTTTTATTAAGTTTTATAATGATTTCTACAGTTTAAATTCAACATATGTTTTTAATTAATGTTTACATTCATGTAAAAAAAGAAAATAATATTATCAAACATCTGCTTACTATATCAAGTTTATATGCACTTTAAACATAAATATATAAAAAGTAACAGATATTCAAAACAACTAAACATAGGTTTTAAAATAATATTGATATGAATAATAAATTAATAAATGCTGTAAATTAATAATATTGTTTCTTTTCCAACATATGCACCAAAGCACACCAAAGAACTGTCACTTTTATCCTCATTTAGTAATACATTGAAAAGGACACAACCAAATTTAGACGTTCCATTGACGATTCTCCAATAAGTGATCCACAGCAGTTGGCGTATAAGGTCAGTTTGATTTATTCCATTAAAGACAAAAAATGGCAGCCTACGCGCGTTTCGTCCTCCTGGACTTTCTCAAGGCTTCTCTCAAGATTATGAACAGTCCGTTCCAATTTCTAGCACGAGTGGTTCACGAAGTGAAAGTTTCACTCTAAATCACTTTGTTGTCTACTTATATTAAATCGGCAGCGTGTAAGCTTGTAGAGCCAAAGTAGAAAGCGTGGCAGTAGCTATATCAATATCTGTCCTTGTATTTCAAAGGGTCCCGAACACACCACGCAAACGGCTCAATCCGTCTTTTAGAGCGCTAGACCCTGATAACTCAGCGCAAATGACACCAGGTCCAGAACTTCACCCAGACATTCGGACTTCTTCGTATTCATAAGCCTTGAGAAAGTCCAGGAGGACGAAACGCGCGTCGGCTGCCGTTTTTTGTCTTTAATGGAATAAATCAAAATGACCTGATACGCCAACTGCTGTGGCGAATCGTCAATGGAACTTCTATAATTGGTTGTGTCCTTTTCAATGTATTACTAAATGAGGATAAAAGTGACAGTTCTTTGGTGTGCTTTGGTGCATATGTTGGAAATTTTAGTCTAGACTGCGGCTGCAGATCTAGTGGACTTATACCCAAGGTGGGTGGGCATTGCAGCACCATGGGAGCACCCTTATAAATTGACAAGCTGTGAAATGTGTTTCAAGAATATAAATTACTGACATATAGATGTGCAGATCTGGAAGCATATCCACCGGAGGTACACTTATAATATTATTTCTTTAGCAGTATTTTTAATATACATTTTTAATATTTATTAAGCACTGAAGTCTGCTCTTTGCTTCTATCCTGACACATTTTGTGCTACCTAGGGCCTGATTACAAGTGGCCCATGTCGGATGAGATAATTATCACATCCAATGAAATTCAACACGAAGGTCTTCCAAATTTAATGGATGCAATAATTCTTGCCTATTCTGAGTTTTGGGGAATAACATTTAGATTTTGGTGGCCTAACGCACCAAAATCCACTTGTCCTGGTAAATACCAGGCTTTTCCCCTTTTTAAACTCAAATCATGTGCAAACAAGTGTTTGCACAGGGATCACACTGTTATGGGTCACTTGTGATCAGGCACTGCATCTATCTCATAGTCTTTTTGATTGTTTTAGTATGCAACAGCTGTCAGTAAGAATGGTGGTTCTGGGAATGAGGTTCTGTGTTTCAGGTAAGGAAACTTGTTTTTCAATTTTTTTTTTTTAAACTTTTATTAAGAAATTAGGCATGTATACAATAAGGTCATAGCAATACATCTGTACTCAAAAATTTAAGGTGCATTAAGACATCGGGGTTCTCATATCCCAGTATAATAGCTTGATCCGCGGAGGCGTGCGATTAACCAACATTTTCAACAACGTCATCCCTACCCGCTGGCGGCACACAAAGCTCCCCCCGGAAGGTGTTCCAAAGTCCCCATATCTGTGACCATTTCTGCGGGCAGCCTCTGGAAACATAGATAGGTCTCTCAGTCACCATACACCAGTCCATGTCTTTAGTCCACTCCGCTATACTCGGCGGACTCGGAGCCCTCCACAGTCGAGCGATATTCTGCTTAGCCACCATGAAACCCAAGGTGATCCAAATCCGTTCTTTGGCAGTGAAGTCAGTCGAATCCCATATATTCAACAAGATTAATTTGATGCTACACTGTATCGGCTGCCCCAAGGCTTCCTCCATCCTGGATACCACCGCTCATTCCCAAAGTATATGTATGAAGGTGCCCTCTTGGCCGCAGTGTCGTGTACATCCAGTGTCCTGGGCGTAGCCCATACGGACCAGTGAGGATCTGGACAAATATATCCTATGAAGGATCTTTAGCTGGACCAATCGGAGTCTCGAGGAGATGGCAACCTCACGCGGAGAAGCCACTGCAGCCCGCCATTCCTCATCGTCCAGGCCAGCGACATCGTGGTCCCATTTACCTCTTAGTTGAATTAAGGGATCAGTCATGTTATTAATAAGCTTTTTATATATAAGAGATATGGCTTTTTCTGGCAGGTCACCATCTAAGATCCTGTCCTCCAGAGGGGAGGAGTCAGGAAGGATCGTACCCCTGGGGAGAGCCGCGAGCAGCGCATGTCTAATTTGAAGGTATCGGAACTGCTCCGAGTCGGTCATTTCAAATTCCTGACGTAACTGAGAGAAGGGCATGACACCGCCCGATTTCCAAAGGTCCCCTAGTCTAGAAATGCCTATGGTATCCCACTTGTCAAAGCCCAAGGAGCGCGACAGACGGCCCAACCGGTCACAATGCCAAAGTGGCGTGGCTTGAGTGAGCTTGCCCTCCAACCCAGGCTTTTAGTAGCGTCCCGCCATATCTGCACCGCATGCGTGGTCGGGCCGGTCAGGGCGAGTTTTCGAAAGTTTGTATATAACGCCCCCTCAAACCCTCCCCCGGGAAGGAGCCAACGATCAATCCGAAAAGCCGGGTCATCATGCCGTCTATAGGTACACTGATTAATGGCAGCGAGCTGCGAGGCCCAGTAATATCTTTTTATGTCTGGGAGTCCGATACCCCCATCAAACCACCCCAAAGTGAGCTTATGTGTTGCGATACGGGGGGGTCTACCCTCCCAGAGCAGATCTCGCACCGTGCCGTCCAATTCCTTAAAGAAGGACCCCACTACCGGGAGGGGGGTATTTTGTAACACGTATAGGAATCGGGGGAGGGACATCATCTTAAATAACGCCGCTCGTCCCAAAAGGGTCAGGGGTAGTGATCTCCAGTGCAAGATGTCAGATTTAAACCGTGCGAGTGGCGGCCGGAGATTAGCGTCATAAAACCTCGACAGGTCTTTGGATACCCACAATCCCAGATACTTAAAGCCGTCTTCAGCTTCTGTCAGTTGGCAACCCCTCGGGAGGCGAGGACGCCGTCCGCTAAGAATGTAGAACAATGATTTGGACCAGTTAATCACGTAGCCAGCGTACCCGCCGAAAGTCTTGAATATATCCATCACCACGTTCAGAGACGCCTCCGGGGAGGCAAAATACAGGAGGATATCGTCAGCATATAATGATATGCGGTCCTCCCACCCATGCGTCCATTTAAGGCCCCTAAGGGCTGGGCTCTGACGGATCCATGCTGCCAGAGGCTCCAAGGCCAGGGCAAAGAGAAGCGGCGATAGGGGACAGCCTTGCCTGGTGCCCCTACCAAGGGAAAAGACAGGGGATGCCCGGTTGTTAACAACCACTTGTGCCAGTGGTTGACAATACAGGAGTCGGACCCATGCAATAAATTCCGGGCCCAGTCCTATCTTGCGAAGCACCGCAAACATATAGGGCCACTCAATGGTGTCGAAGGCCGAGGCAGCGTCCAATGATACCACCACGGCATCCTCTCTGATCGTGTCTGCCCTGCAGAGTACAGCGTGAAGTCGGCGGATATTGAGAGAGGTATTTCTCGCCGGCATGAACCCGGATTGATCAGGGTGAATCAGATGCGGAAGAACTTGCAACAAACGGGTGGCGAGAACCTTTGCAAGGATCTTGGCCTCACAGTTAAGCAGTGAAATGGGCCTATATGAGGAACACAGCTCGGCGGGTTTTCCCACTTTATGGATAATGACGATATTGGCCAGCCGTTGATCCTCAGGGAGGATTCCCAGCTCTTTACTTTCCCGAAACATATCTGTGATAAACGGGGCTGTCTTGCCTGCCGTAAGCTTAAATAATTCTATAGGGATCCCATTAGGGCCCGACGCCTTCCCGCCGCGCAACTCCTGGATGGCCCTCTCCACTTCAGGGACCGCGATGTCACGGTCTAGGTCGGAACTTTCTTCCTGCGTGAGGACTGGCATCTGGACGTCACGGAGGAGCGAAGAGGACTCCTCCTCGGAATAGGTCGTGCGGGAGGTATACAGGGACCGATAAAGGCTACTGAAGGCGTCCGCGATGTCCTGCGGAGCAGTGAGGCAGGGGGAGGTATCGGCGTCAATTTCGGCCACGACGCGCCGTGCCCCCTCTCTACGATCCAACCAGGCCAACAATTTGCCTGCTTTGTCACCCGCGTCATAGATCCTGCTTAGGGTAGCCCTATATTGAGCCTTAGCCGCGTCCGTGGCCAAGTCCAAAAGCTCCTTGGTTTTAATTTTGAGCTGTTGGCGCACCTCCTCCGAGTCCAACGAGGCGGCCGCTCGCTCCAGTTCGAGGATCTCCTCTTCTAAGCGCCTAATAACGGCAGCTTTCTCTTTGCGGTGCCCCGCAATCTGCTCCAGGACCACCCCCCGAACGACCGTCTTATAGGCTTCCCAGAGTGAGACGGGTGAGCTTACTGATCCCAGGTTCTCTTGGAAATACAGGTCGGTTTCCGTCAGAACCTTGTCCCTAATTGAGGGGTTCGTAAGATACCATGAGTTGAGCGGTGCCACGCGGCCGACCGTGGGTTCTCCTACTTCCAGCTTACACAGAACTGGAGAATGATCCGAGATCCCCCTGGCCAAGTGTCGTATATCAGAGACTAAGGGGCCGATTCCGATCTCGGCCGGTAGGGCTCCGAATCGGATTCGGCTTTACCGGATCCGATTCGGAGCCCTGTTTCCCGACCGAACCGTACGCGGGTCCGGCTGAGCGAGTACGATGCGAAATCGCCGACCGACTCGTCCGGGCGTCCCGACCGCTCCGACCGACTCGCTCCCGGCTCGAACCGCTCCGACCGACTCGCTCGGACTCGACTCGCACCGCGCAATGGAGACGTTTCCCGGCCGGGTAAGTACGATGCGCGCCGCGAGCAGTCCGACCGAGCCGCGCACTCCGGCTCGTAAGAGCTGTCGGAGCCGTACTTTGGGGGTCCGTGTCGGACCCCCTGTCACGCGTAGCCCCGCGAGTCGCACACAGGGGGGACCCATGGGTCCCCCTACCTGTGCGTGTACGGCGCGAGTCGCTTCGCCGCGTACCCGCTGTAGGGGGCGCCCTTGTCCGACTCGCACCCATTGAGTCAATGGGAGCCCGCGTACGCGTTGTACGACCGGCTCCCATTGACATCAATGGGAGTCCGACCGACTCGAGTCCGATAACATACGGACGCATCGTACTCGTTCGGTCGGACTGCACGGGTCCGATTCGGTCGGAAATCTCTCCGGGTCCGGCTCGGTCGGAGAAATTTCCGGCCCGAATCGGAATCGACCCCTAAGTGGAGGTGGTGTGTGAGCGTGAGTACATAATCTATACGGGACATCGTACCGTGGGGCCCCGAGAGATGGGTATATTGGCGGTCCTCGGGGTGCATGCCCCTCCAGACATCTACGAGCCCCATGGCACCCAGAAAGCTATGTATCCGTTTGCGGGATAATGGCAGGTCCCTCTGAGGCCAGCGGTCCAAGGAATCCGAGACAATAGAATTAAAGTCTCCCCCGATCAACAGTCGACAATCCGGCAGGCCCAGGAGAATGTCACCAAGGTCAGCAAAGGCCTGCATATGTAGGCCCGGTGGAATGTACACTGAGACCAAGTTAAGGATGGCTCCCTCCCAAATCCCGGTCAGGGCTGCAAATCTACCCAAGGGGTCGGTTCGAACCTTGCTAATAGTCATAGGAAAGGATTTACGGACCAGAATGCCCACCCCCCGGGAACCTGAGCCAAAGGCAGAGTGAGCTACCAGCTGGAAGCCCCAACGAGACAGGGCCCTACAACCGTTGCCCAACAAATGGGTCTCCTGTAGGAACACTACGTCTGGCGAGTATCTTTTCAGGAATTGAAGAACCACCCCTCTCTTTATTCTGTCCCCCAGCCCATTCACATTCCAGGAGAGCAAAGTGAGTTTCTGTCTATTCATCACACCCATCCCGCTGGTTCGGCATTATGAGATGGTCCAGAGGATAGTCTAGCTTAGTGGAGACAAAGGAGGAGCCCTCTACATTTCTAAATACCGTGGCCAATAAGAGCATTACCCATGTTGCACCTGTCACAGTTCGCATTCGAGACCAATTGAGCATAACATGCCTGAACAAAAACAATAAAAACATCAAAACATCAATGCAGTCCCCATCCGCCCACCCCACATTCCCAACAAACGGTCCCCCCACCCCCCCTCCCTGCCTCCCTGCTCGGCGGTGACAAAACCTCCCGCCCCCCAAACTAGCAGAGTGCCTATCGCCCACCCTTACAAAAACTTACGGGACCGTGTAACCGAACCGAGCAACATCAGTGAGAAATGATTTTACCAATAATAACATTAATATTTGAACACATTTATACGAAGAGCCTCAGCCAGAGTCTAGAACACACCCAATGACGCCCACATATCGGCCGGGGTGTAAGCAGAGTTCGGGGCGAGCAGATCGGCCAAGTCTTATATAGCAAATTGACCCAAGGTGGCAAAGTCTGATGCGTGTGGGAAAGACAACCCCATCCCCACGGCCCTCCATTGTTTCAACCACTCCATCACCCAAAGGGGAAAACATACAGACCAGTTATTCGTCTCCATCTGTTGCCACATTCAAGACTCGTAGCGGTGAGCCACCACCAGAAGCTCGAGTGTCTCCATCCGTCCTCATGCTCCGAGCTCGGTTGTCCTGGCGCCTTGCCGTCCGCCAGCCCTCCAGCCAGTCCCAGGTCTCCTCCGGGGTGGTGAAGAACCAGGACTTTCCCTCCGATTCCACCCGCAACTTGGCCGGGAACATCATGGCATACTTCAGGTCCTTGTCGCGAAGCGCCTTTTTTACTTCCAAGAAGCTTCGCCTTTGTCTCTGCACCTTGAGGGTAAAGTCCGGAAAGAAAGTAATGCGACTGTTCTGAAACTCCACTGGCGGGGCGGAGCGGGCACCCTGCAGGATGACATCCCTGTCGCGGAAATTGAAGATCCTGGCAAGAAGAGGTCGCGGGGGAGCCCCAGGTTTCGGCCGGCCTCCCGGTACACGATGTGCCCGTTCCACGGAGAATAAGTTGGAAAGTCCCCGTGGTTTGAGGTAGGTGGTAATCAGCTCTTCTACAAAGAGGTCTGCCGATGGCCCCTCCGCCCGTTCCGGGACCCCAATTATGCGAACATTGTTGCGCCTAGAGCGCCCTTCATAATCGTCTAACTGCGCTTCCAATTTTGCAGCGTGCATTTGAAGGTCGTCCACTTTTTTTTGCAGCGCTGACGTATCCTCTACCAGGGAAGTCGCCTTTATTTCAATGTCTTTCAGGCGCGAGTTCATAGAGCGCATGTCTTCTCTAATGAGGGACACTTCGGTAGACACTGTGTCAATGCGCGACTCCAAGGATGTGCGGACGGTGGTGATAGCTTCAAGAATGTCCTGCAACGTTGGTTCCTTCTGCTTCCCTCCTGACTCAGACCTATCAGATGCGACTGACCCTCCCTTGGGGCTCGCGCTGGGACCCCCATCCCACGCATATTTAGTCAGTTTGACCTGGAGTGCCGCTTTCGAGCTGCGTCCCCCCGCCATTATGTCCACCGGGTTCTCCTATGGGGCTTATTTGCTGCAAATAATGGCTATAATATGTGGCAGCAGCGGGGAGATCACCAACGACCGCCTCGCCGTGTGGCCCGTTCCGTGAACAGCAGGAGCGTCAGTCTCTGGGTGCACACCGTGGGGACTTCCGTCACCAAAGTGCTACCAGGTGGGCCTCAGGGCCACTCCAAGAACGCCCCCGGCAGCGTATCAGAGTCCACCGCAGAAGAGAGAGGGCCAAGAACCCGTCAGCGGGGATCAGTGCTCAGCCTCACAATCACTATAGGAGCCGGTGATGCCATGCAGGGTTGCCGCGCTGCTGGTAGGAGTGAGAGGGTCCACCCCGCCGGAGCTCCTCAGTGGAGGTCTGCGCTCCCCCACACAACAATTGCTGGGGCCAGTAGAGCAGGGCAGTGATGCGGCGTTGCTGGGTGGTCGCAAGGGAAGCTATATGCGGTAGTTGACAGGCCAATACGCTGCTCCAAGCCGTCGCCGTCCAAGGGCATGTACGTACACAGCGGGCAATCTACCAACCAGCCGCCCGGGTACTCAGTGGCGCTCCGGATCTGGCTCCGCGCAGCCTGATGCACGGAGCCGTGCAGCAACCCCAGGGTGATTCGGCAACCGGCACAGGTCCGCTCCTTCCTTCCGGCCGGTGCGGGGCTGCTTCCCCACCTCGATCTCTTCACAGGCACTGGACGCCGCGGTGGAGGCCGAAGCAGGCGCCGGTGCCGAGGTCTCGCACGCACCAGCTCCGATGTGTTTCACGCCGCACTCAGCACCTCCCAGTCCTCACGGTGCCGGCGGCACTTCCACAGCCGACCGCGGTCCCCGGGCGATGGTGTTGGAAGGGTGCCGCCGGTAAATGTAATGGGACCGCACTGTCAGTGGCGAGCGGCGCGGCGGTCACGCGCCGCCGAGGATTTTACTCAGCCGTCAGGCCGCGCCTCAGTCCCGATGTCGCAGGTCTCGCTGCGGCCGTTCTACGCCTTCTTGCTGGCGTCGGGAGGTATCGATCGGCTCCGCTGCTCATCCGATTCCTGAGAACAGCGTTAGAGCCGCAGTGTAGGCTGAAGTGACCGGATATTTCCTCGGATAGTTGCTCGGTCGGCGGAGCCGACAGATTAGGCGGCCATCTCTGTGCTCGACTTGGCCACGCCCCCTGTTTTTCTAAATTTAAATTTTAGTAATAGGTTAGGTGGGTGTGTTGTGATATTTGGTAAGGTTATTGGGTTTGGAGTTAGTTTTATTAGTAATGTTTTTGTATTTTATCCTTTTTTTCGATTGTGTGTATGATAAAGCTAGTCCAGAGTGTATTGAGTGTTTCTACACAGTGGTTTATACTTATGTCACTGTAATACGTATTAGTAAGTGTATGTGTATTATGTTTTTGCCTTTCAAAATACTCTGCTTGTGGGTGGGAATGTATGGTTGTCTGTTTCAGGTGCATTGTATCACTTTTAGAGACCATTTTATGGTAGAGAATATGTTTTTTTTTTTAAAGAAAGTAGTTTGGAAAATTTTATATGCAGACATTTTTTACTTTTTTGTTTTACCTCCTGATATGTTTTCAATGAGCGTTTCCTTTTTGTAAAAACATTTTTTAGGATTCTGGAAAAATCCCTTGGACTTGATGTGGCTTTTTTTATGGATAATTACTTTTTAAGAAAGATTGCATTTTTGTATTTTTGGGGGTTAATACAAATGGATTACTAAATGGGGAGTAGGATTTATGTTTTTTTCAGAAACTAAATCGTGATTTTTAATTTCAAGTGGATTTTTTGGGTGGGAATTCTCTCTTTGTTGTTTAATTAATTTATGAGCAATAAATGTTATGAATTTTATAGGGTGATATTGTAAACTAATGTATTACATTTTGTATGTGTTAGTCATAATTCTTGTATGTGGAGGAGTTACGTATGTTGGATTGTTTCTTTATTTAATTAAATAAATTATATTATTTTTACATGGTGCAACTTTATTTGTGTCTCTCATGTATCTGGTTATGGGTTTTCTAAAAGCAGATTTTGTTTTAGTTAAGTAAATAATTATTTTTATTATGTCATTTGTCACTTTAGTTGAAAATATATGTTTCATTTTTATAGTTTGCAAAATAAAAGAAATTATGCTTTTTTAATTTTAGAAATAGTATTTTAAATTTTGATTTATTTTTGGCATGGTTTACTAGGAATTTTTACATTGTATTTTATTGTGTGTTTGGTGGTGTAGGTTAGAGTAATTTTTGGGTTGTGGTAAACAAGTAGGGTAGTCCTTAGCTGTTTTCAAAAAGTTGCATTTTTGCAGCAAACATATCCTGCATCTATCTAGAGTGTTTGGAAATAGAGTGTGTTTCTAAGTCTGTGGCTTGTTGTGGGCACAAGTCCTGATTACTGTGTTCTTTTTTGAAAATTTAACACAGATTATGGTAGCTCCTTCCAAGTGTGTCTTGGAAGGATTTAAGCCGCCTTGCCGCTGCATTGTTTGTTTTTGCTTCCTGGTTTAGAGAGCATTAAGAGACATCCCACCAGGGTATGTGGAACTTGTGTTGTCTGCTTGTGACAAACCCAAGAGTCTTCAAAGTAACTCAGAAAAGGAGTTCGTTTTTCTTCACGCCTTTGGTTTTGTAGTGATTCTAGGAGTAGGTTGTAAGGTTTAGGTACCTCAGTAGATGGAACATGCACTGATGCTAAATGTTTTTTTTTATGTCAAAAGCAATTTGGTAGTTGTTTGTGTAGTTGAGGCTTAATGTGGAATGTTGCAGCTGTCTCCATGGGGCTTATTGCACTGAAAATAACATCCTTGTATTGATGTTTCTGGGTACATTTTAAGTACTGTATGGATAATTGCTTGTTCCAAATTCATTACATTTTTAGGAACATAATTGATCGTTTTTTCCTTAGTCATTATAAGTAATGTGTGATAGGTGCAACTTTGATCATTGGGTAAGAGTGCACAGATAACTGAAATATGAATATTTTGGTGCTGGAAATGGACAGTATTGGTCTTCCTAATAGGTAGTGGACATGTGGCATCCCCATTTCAGATATTAGATTGTGTTAGGTTAGTATATCGTTAGATATTCTGCAAACTATTATCTCTTTCTCCTTATTTTTAGTACCATATAAAATGGAGTTCTCTATGTCATGAGATTCAGTGAGGTGGGTTGGAATGTACGTCATTGAAAATCTTTTTGGGCAGGCTGCAGCTTCTTTTTCTGTTCTTCAGGTCATAGTTATAAATCATATTTAATTAGGAGTGAAGAGCAAATGACTAATTACTTGATCAGAAACATTATGAATATAGACTCTAAAGGCCCTATCACGAGTTGGAGCGCTGGTCAGAGGCCGCAATATGTTGGCAGGACCGTCACGGTCCCGCCAAGTATATTACGAGTTAGCTCTCCTCCAGGGTGTGCATGGAGGTTCTTCCTCAATGTAAACCCTGGTGGAGAGGAAATGAAAGGGGCCCTACAGGGCCCCCCCTGTGTGCATGCACATAGGTTCCTGCACAGCATGCACTTTATAGCCAATGCTGTGCAGGAACCTTGTAGTGCGGTACCATTGGGGTTTCTTTTTAAATGGGACCGCTGCCTTTAAAAGAGGCACCGCCATGGGACCACCATGCCGCCCGCCTGCCAGACTACTTGAAAGTCGTAATCTGGCAGGCGGGGCCACCTTCGGCGGAGCGGTGGCGCGGCGGGTTTGCACAGCCGCACCACCTCTCCGCCGAAAAGTCGTAATTGGCCCGTAACCATTGTTCATGTTGGGACTGATGAACTAGTAGATTCTTCTTTCAAACCTTAGGTAATGTGAATTTCTAATTCAGCTATTAGGTGGATGGTTGCACTCTTTGATGTTTTAACTGGGGCCGATTAAGAGTACAGCGGTCATTGACTTCCGTAAGCGCTGCAGTGCACAGGTGGCGGTCCTGCGGCCGCCGCATTACGAGGCCGCTTTTAGGACCTGCCACTGCTGCGCCAGCTGCGCCAGCTGCGCCAGGGAATCGTCATTCCCTGGCCGGTCTGCCAAGCATATTATGAGTTTCCCCTCCGCCAGCCTTTTTATGGCGGGCTCACCACCATGAAAAGGCTGGCAGAGGGAAAACAAAGGGCCCCATACAGGGCCCCCATGATCCCACCGCCATGAGGATGCATTCAGGGGGACACAACATGTGACCTCTGTTTGCATGCACCCCAAGTTCTAGGGCAGCATGGACTTCACAGTCCATGCCGTTCTGGAACTTCTTTTGCATTCCTATTGTGGTGCCCATTTTCAGGGCACTGCCGTGGGAACGGCAAAAGAAAAGACGGGACGAGCCCGCCAGTCACAAGTTCAACACGTAATCTGGCGGGCGGTCCCTGCACGGCTTTGGCGGTGCTGAGCAGGCGAATCACCGCCAAAGTCGAAATCGACCCCTATGTCATTTACTGTTCTAGCAGTTGTAACACCCATTTCATAAATTTCCAATGGGTTCTCTCATAGTTAGAGTGTACAGGTATAATTCATTTATCTTAGTAAAAATGTGCCTTTTTGTAGAATTATGTTGGTTGCTACATTAGACATGTTAGAATCTGTGAATGATATAAATGTGAGAAATTAAAGTGCAATTTTATAAGATAAAATTGTAAAAGACTATATTAGTTTTACATTTCAATATTTTACAGGCACTTTTTCATACATACATTTTTTTCTTCTTGTTTGGTGTTGATACATGTAGCACTTCACTGTTAATTTCGAGTTATTGAAGTTGGATTTTAGTCTTCTGAATTTTGAGTCTGTGTTGGAAATATAATACTAGAGAACATGCATTTAATTTGTTATTGAATGGTTGTTAATGGTACTTTTAGGTTAAGATTACTTAGGAGATGTGCTATACTTTTATTTTATTTTAAAATTAATTAGTTGCAGGTAGAAGTTTGCTTAGCCAAGGAGAGTAATGTTCCAAGGTCCTAGAGGTGTTGCACTGGGGCAGAGTGACAATCTCCTTTTGGGGTTGGCAGCTATGTGGTAGTTGGTTTGTTTGTTATCGCCTCAATTTATAATCATTATCAATTAGTTGTGTGTTCCTATTTGTTGACTGATACACCTTTGAATTTTGTTAGTTCATGTGTTCCTTTGAAATCTTATTTTTTGGTAATACGTTACAGAGAAGATTCTAATGAATCTGTTATTGACACTCAAACATTTATTTTTGATATTTTTGAATCAATGTATTTTTTGTTTTTTGCTAGAGTTTGTTTATTTATGTGTATTTCTTTTTTTGTAATGATAAATGATATTTCAGTCGTCAATGTTTGATTATCAATATTTTTGTTACTTTACATTATTTATAGTGTTTTCTCCATATTTTGACTCTATATTTTTGTTCTACATATTTGTGTTTTACAGTATTTAGGTTAACGACATGTTTGATGTCCATATTTTTGGTAATAACATAGGGATTTAGAAATATTTTGGTAGTTGGTGTTTTTGCAACAATATTTATGTAGCACGTTTTTGCAGTCAATATTTTGACATACTATCATTTTGAGCACCATTAAAGTACTCAGTCTGAGTACCCTGTTATCCTGCTGGAGCAGTCATGGTAATCACTGCCTCATTGACATTACACCAGTGGCGGCTGCTACCAAATGGGGGTGGTAGGACTAAAAAAACAATTATAGCACTTACCTGAGGTACTCTCCTCCATACTCTTCTCTTCTGACTCCCAGCAGCACGGAAGCACAAAGGCTCCCAGACTCCCCTAGCCAATCACAACGCTGCAGTCACCAGCATGACAGTAGTGTCGTGATTGGTCTGAGCGCCCTGGTTCGGCACTCAGACAGGGAGTGGGAGCCTGTGCATATTCTCCATGTAGTCTGTGCAATACAGCCAGTTGGAGAACATGCTAAGTGCACATGACTGTTTGGCTGGTCCAAGACGGCCGGCCAAACCGTCATAGTCACTTAGAGAGCGCCACCACTACTCCCCCTGCTTTGGCCAGACCAGCCTCACCCCACACCTAAGCCAGTACGGAAAAATAAAATGATAATAACATTGCGTTGTTCTCATTTCATTTTTCCTTTTCGAACTGCTCAGAGAGCACTGGTGGAGATGCTCCACCACCGCCTTAGCTGCATTACACGACCAGCAGGAACACCTTGGTCTGGTGTTTTTCACACGAATTGGGCCCAAATCGCAAAAGTGTTTGGCTATAAACATATGGTTACAGCCAAAAATGTTTCCCTTATACCTGGCAGGAATTCATTCAATGATTCCTGGCAAGTGTAAATTGATTTGCCACTGCAGACTTCTCTACAGTGAGTGCAGAGAAATCCATGGTAGTAAATCCCATGCAAGGGTTAGAAGGTGGGATTATCCCTTTTTAAGTGTGTGGACGCCAACAAACATGCATATTTGGGGGCATTCACAAACACTAATCCTCACTTTCCCACCAAGAGCTGAAGTAACTGCCTTTGGAGGATGGGAGGGTCAAATAATCAATGCGCGATTTGCTGGGGGTGTACCATCAGACTTTCTTCGAAAATATTTTCCCGCCAAGGGGAAAAAAAGAAAAGATGTGCTTTTGCACGTTGTACTGCCTTTTTCACTATGCTGAATTGTACGTAGTGTACAATTCCACAGGGGGGAGAGACCGTTTAAAAAGCCACATTACAAGTGCAATTATCTACACGGACACTTGCACCTAAGGGGGCTTTACAGGTACCATTGCTCCACTAAGGCAGAGGAGCGTAGCCCCACAAGAAAAATAAAATGATAATACCCATAACGTGTGGTGAGCACTTTCTAAGTGCGCGCGACTTTTTGGCCAGCCGTCTTGGGCCGGCCAAACAGTCATGCACACTTAGTTCCCCACACAGCAGTATTGCACAGCCTGGGTAGAGAACATGCACAGCCTCCCAGTCCCTGTCTGAGGGCCGAACCATGGCTCTCAGACCAATCACGACGCTACTGACAAGGTGGTGACAACAGCGTCGTGATTGGCTAGGGTAGTCTGGAAGCCTGTGGGCTTCCGGTTTCCTGGTTTCCTGCATTGGACGGAGGAGAGGAGGCGGCTTACAGGTAAGTGGATTTTACCTTTTTTTTACCCCCCATTCCCGGCCCACCCCACCACTACTGCCCCATAGCAGCTGCCACTGCATTACACCTGTTTGTGAATTGAAAAAAGTGCAAAAGTGCGCTCAGGTGGAGTCGTAGAATTCCACATGTACTTTGTATACTTTTCTTCCTGAATCGGGTCTTTTATCTGCTGAAAACAGGTAAAGTGCCCTAATAAAATACCAGCCAAAACATGTGGGAAACAGTGTGGAAACACCGATTCCTGCATGTTATTCCCCAAAAACATGTAATGGGAAGGGATTGCACCCCCTCACAGTTAAAGATGCCCGTGGTGGGCCCCTAAATGAGGTAGCAGGAACACCTGATACTTACAGCTCTACAAAATGGGTGAATTGTGGTAGGAAACGTTTTATACAAGCACACTTTATAATAATTATTACAATAATAATAACATAGCGTGGTATGATGACTCCATTGTTTATTTCCCAAAAATCTAGCAACTAACACCCAATTCAGTATGAAATACACACATTGCCCATAATAAGGAGAGGGAAGGATGTGGCCAGGGAGAGATGCTGTGTGTTTCCAGGCCATCCTTCTGCTGCAAAGAGCTAATGGAGCAATTTAGCTCTGGAAGTCACAGAGCAGCCGCTTGAGTCTCTTTACTTGTGGCTGGTTTCTCGATGCCTGCTTGCTCCTGTTGCCCTTCTCTTTGTGCAGGCGCTGTGCCTCGGTCCCCTAGGCATGAGTGAAAAGCGGCTGCTCCCTGCGGTATGTAGAAACACTCTGGCACAAAACCCCATGAGCTGTCACTCCAGCAGAATCTGCATGCTGTACCGCGGGCTGCTATGTTCTCAGTAAACGGTCCTGGGAAAAGTCTTTAAATAACTCACTGCAGCTATAGGCGAAATGTATGGCATTTTGCAAAAGTAAAAATGTTAATCGATATGTTACACTTTTTTAAAAGCTCAGTAAAATTAATTGTTGTTATTATCTTTTTAAGTCGAGCCTGCCCCACAGTGCAGCTGTCTGCGTGCGAAAAACCTATTGTGGGCTTACCAAGAGCATAGCTTCCCACCCATTGGATATCATTGGTTGCCTTTACTGTTGCTCTCATTTGTCTGCCTCCTATTCGATGGCTTGCCTTGTCCATCTTGTGACTGCCCCTCACCGGGAACATTACCAAAGTACTTGTGCCTTACTACTGCACACTTTTAAAGAACAACTTTTTTATGTATCTTAAGCACTTCGCAAGAGTGCATGTGTTTTCCAGCTGACTCCCTAGTGTGCTTCTCTTCTCACCTCCACCTGGCTCCATGGTGCTCTTTTTTGCCCGTGTGTTTCTCCCCGCCCCCTTCCGTGATGCACTCGCCCTCATTTTTGTTCCCCCTTTGCTCTCTCACCTGTGTGCTACTCTCCACCGCTACACATTGCTCTCTCACTCATTGGTTTTCACTCACCGTGTTCCACGTTCCCTTCTCTCTCACTAAGGGGCTGATTATGATGGCAGGCAGACTTGGTCCGCCCGCCACCGTAGCGGTGATTGGGACCGCCCGCCAGACATGCGACGGTCCCACCACTGCAATTAGGATGTGACTGCCATACTGGCGGGCGCATCCTGGGCCTTTAACATTGCAGGCGGTGCTGCTGGCTGCAGCACCGTCCGCAATTTGAAAGGTGCTTGCACCGCATTTCCCTGCACCACGTGGCAGGCACCACGCGGTGCCTGCCACTTGGTGCATGGAAATGCAGGGGGGGTACCATGGGTACCCCCCAGTGCAGCGACACCCCCCCCACATGGGGGGCCCGCAATGGGCCCCCTAACCCAATCCCCGCCAGCCTTTCCACGGCGGCATTGCCGCCATGGAAAGGCCTCCTAAAACCCACATCCTAATATGGAGGACGGTGCCTGCTAGGCACCGCCACCATATTAGTGGCCCTGCTCCGCCCGCCAGGCAATCGGTGCGATTGCCACCGGCGGAAAAGCGGCGGATGGACTTTGCGTCCGCCGCGATACCCACCGCCATCCTAATATGACGGTGGATAATTCTCAATTTGATGGCGGAACGATCGCCATCACCAGCCCGGCGGTGGCGATCGTTCCGCCATCGTAATGAGCCCCTAATTTCCTTTTCTCCGCCACTCAGAGTTGTTCCCCCACCCATCTGTATTGCTGCCCCCCACCCGCACCCTTGTTTTGCTTCACCCCACTGGCACCCCCCTGTATTGCTTCGCCCTCCCTACTTCCCATGTTGTTTCTGCCCCTCTTTGTTGCTTCCATCCCCCATGTTGCTTTCCCCACCCGCTTTTGTGTATATTTTATATTTTTATTTGCCAATACAACGCAGATCAGTAAACAGAAAGGAAAAACAACACCTGTTCCATTTTGTAGGTGCCTGCATGGGTGGTGCATGTGCCTACAAGATGACGTGGACAGCGGCATTATAGGCCTTCTTTTTACAGTTATTTATCCATGCTGTACAGTATCGCTAAAATCACTGGCAAAGCCGCTAGGTCACAAAGGCGAGACCTGTTGGCTTTGCCAATGCTTGTTTGAAAGGTGTATCCATACAGTTGTTTGCTGTTTGTTATAGATTTGCAATATTTATTCTATTTGTTATTTGTTTTTTTAAGGATTGTGCAAAATTATTATTCTGTTTGCAAAGTTTTTTGAAAGTGCAAAACATTGACACTTCTCAAAGTGTCACCTTTACTGCACTTGACCAGCGGGTGGCATTTCCAGTGAAAACGCAGAGGGGAGAATATAAGACGTCATGCTTTGGCAAAAGTTTTAAAAAAAATGTAAATCTCACAAAGTCAGAAAATGTTATTGTAGTCCAATCTGTATAGTGGCTTGTACTCCTGACGAGATGCTGAAGTGCAGTTGTGAGTGATAGCACGCTACCCCGTTGGGGAGGGGTAGGCTGTAAGACGATATCGCAGTGAGGCCTATGTGGGAAGTGCTTTGGTGTCTTCCGTGAGTTACCTGAGTGGTGCTGTTCTCATA
Organism: Calotriton arnoldi; assembly: GCA_963921515.1. Lineage (NCBI taxonomy): Eukaryota > Metazoa > Chordata > Amphibia > Caudata > Salamandridae > Calotriton > Calotriton arnoldi. Next base: position 3,602,645 of record CAWUFW010000191.1, read on the forward strand.
GGATGCTGCGCCTGCGCTGGTAACGGGAGGAAGCGGTGTGAGCACTAGACTGCGTGCGATCACGTACATTTATTATTGTCTCGGCCATATTATGCCTTTCTGTGCCAGCTTTCAAGATTCTGCCCTCCCCATGTTGGTTTTGATATAGAGCAATGGTCTTCAACATTTAAATGTCACGCTCCTCTCCTTTTAAAACAAGCATTGGCATAGCCTCCTGCATTACTCCGGGATCGAGCCCACACACGGGCCCAGGTAGGCTGCTTATGCCTAATAATCCCCGGAACCCCTCAGACAGTGTGCCTTATATTGGCAAAGGCACTCGGAGGTTAGATCTTCATCCGCAAGCACCCCCCCCCTACAGAGCAGGATCATTTGAACTGCCTCATAGTGGCCTGGGGCTCCATTCCTTTCAAAGCCTATATCATCAACACGGTGCAGAGCCTGACCTTAAGATGGTGCCCGTGTTTTAGAACTTGGCGCATTTAACGAGTGATATGACCGTCTGCAACTATTTCTTGCTTGGCACTGATTCTTGCTGATGCGGTGCCTGTTGATAATAAGGAGCGCTTCAGTATAAGGCCGACTTCATCACCACGGCGATCTTTATTTGAGCAGTGACTGTCACCAAAATGGCGCCCGTGACTCAGACCCAAACAGCCCCCGAGACCTGGCCTTTCATCGGGGACGGAGTCCGTGACTGGGAGGTATGTTAGACATTTGCAGCAGCTGCGCACCGTCCCTCTGTATACAAAACACCCCTCTGAGCGAGATGACCCCTTACCAGTCACCACCAGGGTATTTCTCCTATGCCGCCGCCAGCGATCTCCACCTCCGTCCTCTGGGAGCTCTGAGACCCCGGTTCTTGGTGGAGGGAAGGAGGCTTTAACGGCAGCTGACCTCTGTCCGGGTAGCGACATCAGTATTTGACCCTTGACCTGGGGGCGAGCAGGAGGTTGAGGCGGGAGCTTCCCAGCAACACCGTGACCGGTGCTCTCGATGGAACTTTGACGACGCCCCCCTGGGCAGAAACTTAACTGTCTGTACTTACAGCGGTGCCCGAGCAACCTTGACCAATGCCCGGTGGAGCTGTCCTATGCAGCTATAGAGGAGTTTGGCTCTGGTTCACCCCTCGGCCGTCACCTACCCAGCCGGACATCAGTCACTGTTTTCCTCGCCTCCCCGTTGTGTTTCCTACCTGCTTCCCTTACCCCTGTTCACCATTCCCACCCTACCCTCTCCCTCCGCATAAGACATGTGTAATGCGCTAATAACTCACATTATTGTGTTATCTCATGTTTTTTTCTCCTATGTCTATACTTGGCTTTGTAACTATGTAACCTGTAACTCGCTATGTAACTATGTAACCTGTAACTCGCTGATCCTCATGTAAAGCGCTCTGATACCTCCGGGTCTAGCCAGCGCTATATAAAACTTTGCAAATAAAAAAATAAAATAGCCAATAGGTCGCGCCTTTGGGACCTTATAAACATTTAGACTATAATGCAGCAATACATACAGCCTAACTTCCCTCCTCCCATCTGTGTCTTTCACCTTCCGGTAAGTAACATGCACCACGAATGTAATAGGCTCAACCTAAAAAGAAAAAAAAGGAACGAGGCCCAATGATTCAACTACCCAACCCTTACACAACAGACAACACAGCCTGCATGCTTGCTGACAACTGCGTTCGGAGAGCATGAAGACTGCTTTAAAACTATTTTTAAAGTTAGGGAAGGCAGAGAGTCCTTTCCTTAAGGACGATCAACTTGCGTTTTGCCTCCTGCTGATAAACACACTGACAACTGGTTAACAGCCGCCCTCGGTAGGACACCGGTGGTGCAAAATCGGGAACTGATGGGAGATGCCGATTTGCTTTTGGGAACGAGCCTGCTAAATGCGGTCTTACATCAGAGTGGGGACGTGACAGTGGGTTCGGCTTTAAAACGGAGCTGAGACGTGCTTGAAATTGTTGTACGGGGGCTATGGCAGGGCAGGATCGAACTTCTTTGGAACAGAGGAGCAACGACGCCTACCTCCCTTCCGTCTTGCACCGTAGATGCGGGCACTGGCAGCAAGGCAGAGTTGCGGGCAGCAGGGTATACAGCCGTTCTTGTATGCGGAGAAGGGGGTGCTACTTCCACGGTCCGCCTGAGCGGCCTCCGAAGAGCTCGGATAAAAAAAAAGCAAGCTGGAATTTAAAGCACACAACTGAGCACCAAAGCCCCCGCGTTCCTAAGACCCTCGTTCCCTCATATCTCCAGTGAAAATGTGTCTCCTATGACTCACCGCTTAGGAGAAGTTGGTTAAATGTGAGCACGCACGAAGGAGGAGACCGTGGCTGTTTATCCACGGCATTAGCAGAAAGGACAGGCTGACAAGATATTTCTCCTGTACCTGTGTTAGTACATAAGGCCCAGAGGCAGCGCCAGAGTATTAAGGCGCCAAGATAGCCCCACATTTGTTTATGGAACTGAAAAGCAGCGCGGTCGCGAAAGTGAAAGCGACCGCCCTGGGTTAATTAGTAACCTGATCCAGGAATGCAGCTGGCACACTGCGCGCCGCTGCTCGCTCCGCTCGCTCCCGAGACCCATAGGCCATGGGAGTGAACGTTTACAGAAAAGGGGGGACATACCCCCGCCTTTGGCCATTTGCGTGCTTTCACTTTTGAAAGCCACACGCAATGGCCAATGAAATGTGTGGGTGTGCACAAAATCACACGGAGAAGTCTCTAGGAAGTTGGGAGTGCTTACAAGAAGCCTCCCAATAGAGCAGCGCATGCGCGCTGCGCTAGGCTCGACCTAAAAATAACATTAGGGTTCCAAAGAAAGGCAAATATATTTTCTCACTATTGTTCTATAAAATTGGCACCTCGGAACATATTTAACAAGTCAAAAATTACAGTTATGTTCTGTTATTTCTTTTAAAAATGCAATCAAATACATGACTGTGAACCTTCTATTATCAGCCAGGTCTCCCTAAAACTGAAAAAGTGTCCACAGTCTTATTCTTTGTCAGAAATAGGGGAAGGACCCCCCCCCCCCCACTACACACTCATCCCAACTTTGACATCTACTCCCAGCCAGGACATGAGTGACAAGAGCCTTACTACTGATTACCCATTATCGTGTAACACAGCACTGTTTTCAGCAACGGTGTTTGGCTTTGTTCTCCAGGGGCATCTGAAATAGTACAAGACACACATGACATCGGGGTATCATAGCGACTTTCAGATATTTACATCGAGTGAGTGTAGGCGCCCCCTGGTGGTGACTTGGGTGTAAACTGACGTTCCCTTGCAGACTATATGTTAGATTGGCGCCGTATCCAGGGCAGGTTTGATTGATCTCCATCCTAGGGTGTGACCATATCTGTCAGTGTGCTGTGCATGTTTGACATAAATAAAGACAACAAAGATAGTTGCACACTATCACCAAAATCTAATAAAACAAATTCAGTAGTTAAAGAAATAAACCAGTAAGTGAATTTTGAATTACCGTAAAACCTTTATTACCATGTCATTTATAACCCGAAGAATGTGACCAGGTATGGGCCAGAGCTTCAGTTCCTTCTCTAATGCTATATTAACGTTAGATTCTTTTTAGGTCGAGCCTGGACAGCGCATGCGCTGCACTGCAAGGCATTCTGTATTCAGGTATGGGCTTGAAGCTCCGCCCATGTTCCACCCATCTTTTCAATTGGCTCCTGTTACTGTTGTTTCTAAATGGTTGCTTTGAATTCATGAATAGGCTTAGTACCATGGCTCAGCCTGTGGCACTGCTCGCTTTATCATCACGGGCCGCAGTGCAGCCTGCGACGCCCCCGCGGCGCCTCCTTCTCGGGCGTGGAGCAGTGCTGCACAGCTTCCCGCTGTTTCAGCATCGCGGTTACACTCTGCGACGCTTATGTCTAGTCGGGCACGCCGCAGCACCACGCGGCGGCCCGTTAATGCTCATTAATACACAGTAGGAACACCGCAGCTCCAATTTTGGAGCTGCGGCTTCCAGTACTTCTATGTGGCATATTTTCATTCACCTTTTGTTTTGCACATTTCACTGTGGCTTCCAGTATATTCTCCTGGTGACATCTTGTTACTTCTTCTTCCCATGAGTCCTCAGGCTTGTTTCCCAGAGGGCCTTGGGAAGGTTCTTTGTTTAACCCTTTCCAAGATGGCGACCTTTCCTATTCCTTACGTTTCCTTTTCCCTATCCAAGATGGCAACTGCTTATTTCCTGTTACCTCACTTCCTGTTACCTCACTTCCTGTTACATCACTTCCTGCCTATGGGTATTTAAGGGGCTGAATCCTTCATTGCCTTGCGTTGCAACACTCCATGCTCCTGCTGGTGTGTCCTCGCTCCTGCTGGTGACCTTTGCTCCTGCTTGGTGTATTTTTGCTTCCTGTTGATGCACTTTTGTTTCCAGTTGGCGCTTCCTGTTCCAGTTTGAATTCCTTTAAATCTTCCACTCCTATTTGGAACTCTTGCCTTCTATTCTCCACTCCTTGCTGGTGTTTGCTCTTATTTGTGGGTTCTTTCCATTCCTGGAGTCTCCGCTTTCAACAGAGGTTTTTGCCTACAGGGTTTTTTCCTCTTGGGACTCCTTTTGGAAGGCACAGTCTGCTCTGGCTTTTCATTGTCCGCAGCACCGTGGCTACCAGAAAGGGTCACTCTTTCCTTGGACAGACCAGAAACCTCAAGAACCTCTCCAACACGCCAGAACTGATAAGAACATTACAAGTCATGACAGTAGTCTATCCTTACTACCGCTTTGTCTGCATTTGTAAACTTCCATGAGGACTGGACTTTTTACTTGTGTTGTTACACGTTCTGTTTTATCTACAGTCTGTGAGCACTATTTTCTTTAATGATTTTCCCCTATTGCAGGCACAAAGTGTTTTCCTGCAAGGGTGCCTGCTTTGCCTCAGGGCACCGCGCTAGGTTTCAGCACGGAGCCCTCTTTTACATTTTTATTACCAATAGGGCCAACTTGACAAACAAATGCTTTTTTTTGTAAAAGCGCACCATTTTAACGGCGACCGTACACCTTTCTTTAGACGAGCCGCGTCTAAATAAAAGGGGTGTGGCCACCATTAAAGTGAAAGCGTGGCATTGGGTGCTTTCACAAAATAAAAACATTTGTTTGTCAACTTGACAAACAAAAGCTTTTTTTTGTAAAAGTGCACCATACTGCACTTTCACTTTTTAATGGTGCCCGCGCATGCTAGAGGTTAAGCTGTTGGCATTGTAAATGACAATGCCTTTTTTTATTTACCTGTGTTATAAACCAACACATACATATTTACAATGCCAATAGCTCAAACTCTCGCAAATGCGAGACCTATTGCATTGCAAATGCTTGTTTATAGTGCTCTTACACCACAGAGTGGCCTCTTGGTGCTAAAAAAAGATAAACTATAAGGCATAATGGAGGTCTATTTGCAACCAGAAACAGAAAGGTTTTTAATTTAAGCCTAAAGAGTAGATGGTCTGCTGTTGCTCTTAGAAGTAGAGGCAGGACATTGCAAAGTTTAGCAGCACTGAGGAAGGAGCTCTGCCCTCATTTAGCCTATTTCACTTTAGAAATTCCAGCTACAGTTGACTTGAGGAGCGAAGATACCCGCAAGGGGTGTATTTTGGAAGACGCTGCTGTAAAAATATGGACTCTCTGGCCCAGAAGTGTTGTGTACCATAGAAAGTGAATCCAGGACTGGAAGCAACGTAGACTTTTACATCAGGCTACAACACTGGCACAATATTGGAGACAACAAAGGATACAAACAGCTGCATTGCAGAGTAGTTGCATTTTCAGAATCCAGGATTTACAAATTCTGGAATAGGTATTGTTCCCAACACCAGGGCATGATATTTCAACAGCCAAGATTTCTTGTACTTTTTGAGGAAACTTTAATAGACTGAAATCGTTCCTCAAAAGATGCTAAAGGCCACAGCTTACCACAAATGACGTTTGATCCTTTAAGAGCAGAACCTGGTCCACCAGGATCCCTAAACTAGGGCCTTATCATCGGGGGTGCTCCAGCCATCATCATGCCCCTTTTACTGTGTTTCGGCATGGGAGGGTTGGTGCTCTCTCACCTATCTACTTCAAGAAGGCAGTACCCAAAGCTGGTTTTGTCCTGTGGAGTATTGGTTTTAAGCTTCAAGATTTGAGAATCATCTGCATAGTTGTAAAACATCAAGTTTGAGATTTATTTGGGAGTGCTGGCGACAGAAGTCAAACATTAAAAAAGGAAAGGGGATAAAACTGCTCCATGAGAGGCTTCAGAGGTCAGTGGATCTCATTGTGAGATGAAGGGACCACGTCTAACAGCTTGGGATCTTCCTGCCAATAATCAGTCGACCCAGTACAATACAGCGCCCAAGATCTCACAATATGCTAATCTGTGAACAGAACTGAATTACTTACATCATCAAACTTGCTGACAGATCTAAAAGTATCTGGGCTCCAACACGGCTGTCATCTGCAATTAGACGTATGTCATTTATAATCGTCGTAGTAATTGCTTCAGAACCACGAAGCAGGAGAAAGCCTGCCTGATGATCATCAAAGATTTTATAATCTTCAAAGTGAGATTGAAGTTGATCCCTCACACTTTGCTCTAATACTTTATCAAGCAAGAGCCGATTGGAGATTGTCCTATAGTTGGACCAAATGTCAGGATCTAATTGTCTTGTTTTTGGAAGAGGAGTTACCTCTACACCTTCTGTTAAAGGGTTGTTGACAGTTAATGTAAGGGCAGAAGTAACTGTTGGAAGAAGCAAAATTCATTTAAATGGATTAGTTGGACAAACATTCAGAGATGAACCTGAGGTTTTACTACTATGAATGTGATTAGAAATATCTGGAATGCAAAGAGGGACAAAATTAAGGAACTGAGGGGGATATTCTCAAGAACGCGTGATAATTATCGCAAATTTAGCTTAACGCAACTTTGCACATCGCAGTCCATCGCGGGAAAATAACGCTGTGTTAACATTGTATTCTCAACACGGCGGTACCATGCGATAGTCTCACGCTAACGCGTAAAATTACCGTGACGGCAAAAAAACACGAAACACGAACGCAAAAAAAGTTGCGATGTGGCCAACCGCGATAAAAAAATCTCCGATAACCAGCTACATGCCTGCAATTCCCATGCGTCATGCGGGAAAATGCACCATAAAAGCAGAAGAAAAAAAGAAATAAACTGCGTAGCACAATGGATGCTCCCGGACCGAGTGCAGAGGACAACGCGAACCCCACAAGCCCCACAGACGACCAGCAAGAAACCTCGGGGTCGGGGAAGGGCAAGGAGAAGAGGAAGAGGAAGAAGCGGTTCAGTCCGCAGGAAAACAGGATCATCGTCACGGAGGTGATAGAACACTACCAACAACTGTTCGTCACCTCCACTGTGTCATTGGCAACACAAACGGAAATATGGCAGTCGATCGTGAACAACGTGAATGCAGTCGGAGTGTTGAGGAGGTCAATGGAGGAGGTCAAGAGGCGGTGGCATGATGTCAATTGCCAAACCAAGCAGAAACTCGCTGCCAACCGGAAGGCAGCAACGGCGACTGGAGGTGGGAGTCCTGCGCCACAGGAGGAGCTGGATGAGCTGGAGGAAATGATGGCCACAGTCATCAGTGTGGAGACGGTGCAAGGAGTTGGGGGTTCGGACACAGCCCGACATGACCTGACCCAACAGCAACAGGGTGAGTAACGACCAGGGACTGGGGGGACGGGTGGAGATGGGCACAATGGCACAGATGCACAATTATGTGTAGCACACTGCACACCCACAATGATTGTGGAACATGTCCCTGATACCCTTGGCATACTGCAGCACACATAGAAACACCAAGTAGGCCCCCGTCCACTATGTGCACAAAGGGGCCCCCCTCCCTATCAACAATATCACAACCTACCCATGCACATGTGCTGAATCCAGCAAAGCAGCGGCTCTGTGAGCCACACTGACAATGCAAGTGACACTGCATGACCAATAGCATGGCTGCAGTCAAAATACATGACATGGTGCACGACACGACACTGAGGTGGCCCAGTGTGGACCACATCCTCAAAGGAGCAGGTCACACTCTGACACATCCACGTGCACATACAACCCCTGACGTCAACAACACATTTGCAGACAAACAATGCACAAGAGTACAAAAACCGTCCAAGAGCACAAATGACCCAAGTCGCCAACATCTCAGCCCCTCAAAAGCACACATGTCAAAGGCACACCGCCCCAAAGGGATAAGGGGCTGCTAAATCAGAGCTGCAGGGGCGACTCTCCCACAATGCAGCACACACACACATAGCAATCACAGCACATCAACATTGACGACAATGTGGTACAGAGTGCAACACTTACACTACAGAACAGAGGACACAACTGGTGCCGCATGTGCGTAGAAACTGGCCAATCACATCTGGCATAGCAGGAAACTGTGAGACGATAATGTACGAGTACAACCTCACATCCGTCATGTAGTCGAAATGTCCACTGTCCCCCATCAAATAGCCAGCTCATCCAAAACAGTCACAATGTACATTGTCATGCAGTCTGTATGTAAACATGGACAATGCGTCAACATACATGGAACACACTGTTAACCTGCATCTCCCCTTTACATTGCAGAGGGACAATCAACACCTCCTGCAGAGCAGACCAACACCTCTTCAGTGATGATGAGGAGGAACACCTGGCCATCTGCTCAGACACCCTCCAACGGCTCGTGGACAGCCTCCGCACCCCACCTCCAGGAGCAGGGCAGCCCAGCTGCATCGAGGTGACCCCACCCCCTGCACAGCCCACACAGCAGGAAGCACCCACCACCACGGCTGGCTCACAGCACCTCACGGAAAGACACATGGCATTCCAACGCCGTGTGTCAGACTGCCAGAGGGGGCTGGCTGAACAGGTGCGGGTGGGTTTCGACCTCATGGCAGCCAAACTTGATGCCATACGTGGGTGCATGAGTCCCATCAGGGACCACTTACAGTCCCTAACGGACACCCACAGTCCGTTCCATGCTCTACAACAATCCCTGGCTGACCTCGCTGGAGCCATTACTCAGATACAAGGACTGTCTAGTCAGACAGGCTCCAGTGATGGTAGCACAGAGTTGGCACAGATGCGGAGGACAATGGAGAACATGGAACGGATGCAGGCTGGAAGGATGGCTGCCACAGCTGTACACCAGCGAGATGTAGCTGGGATCTTCCATGCCCTGCAGAACATCATCTTGCCATTGCTGCCACAGAGCCTGTCCCAGATGACTGCTGCAGGAACTTCGACACACACATCTCCGCCCCCTGATGCGTCAGTGGCACACAGTGATGCAGCCATACCACCTCTGCCCCCTGATGTGTCAGTGGCACACAGTGATGCACCCATACCACCTCCGCCCCCTGATGTGTCAGTGGCACACAGTGATGCAGCCATACCACCTCCGCCACCTGATGTGTCAGTGGCACACAGTGATGCAGCCATACCACCTCCGCCCCCTGATGTGTCAGTGGCACACAGTGATGCAGCCATAACACCACCACACACACCTGACACACCTGACACAGAAGACATATCAGAGGACTAAGATGTGGATGGCAATGACTGTTTGAGAAAGGAGGTTGTAGCATTCATCCCCGCCATATGGCCTGTTCCTGCTTGGTTCAGCCCTCTGCATCATGCCCGGGAACAACACCTTCCACTGTCCCCCGAAACACTCTGCGACATTCACCTGGACCCCGACATGGACTGCCATATCGGCACTGGTTACCAATGACACAGAAATCAGGCTGCGGACTGAACTCTTCCTCTTCCGATTAAATTGTCATTCCCCAAAGGACTCTGGTTGGCCCTCCACTGGGCAACCATGTTATGTGGGCTTTGCATGGCCATGAACTGCTCCAGCTCCGACACTCCACAGAATGTGAATAAAACATTCAAAATCACACAGATGTGTCATGTCTATGTTCAATCAAGTATAAGAGTATGGATGAATGTAGGGACATTGATTGCACAAAAAGGTACACCCTGGGAAATGACATCAATGCGCATGTTTGACCCTGACCCACATGGCCAATTAGATGACTGTGAACGTGTGAACTAGCTGTGGCTTCATTGCCCATGAACAACAATCTCGCAACCCCCCAACGTACCCCCACGTCCATGTATTAAATGGGGCTGTGTGTAAAAATGTCTAAATCGCTAGCAGGCCTAAAGTAGTGTCCCCCATCACATGTGACAACAGAACATCTCTTCGCATACCTACTCACACTCAACTGTGTGGACACAGCCTGTTCTGATGGATCACATTGATCCACATGGCAAGAAGTTGGACACCATACTCACATTGCTGAAGACACGTAAGAGCACCGGTCCACCAGCAACTATCCCAACCACAATGTCTGGCTTACAGAGGTGGAGCTGGCAATAGGGACTCAGCCCTAAGTGAAATGCGTCAGTCAGTCCCTCCCTGTGTACGGACAATGCTCATTGAGGCACACGATTTGTCATTCTAATCAACACTCATCACAGTTGAACACTAGTGAAGTTGCGTAGACTTTATTCGCATGTGCGTGTCAGTATGGGCAAGACAAGGGCCACAAAATGCAGACCAATGCTTCAGACACTAACAGGCAGCATGGGAACATGTAGAGGTGCAAGAACTGGGGAGGCAAAAATTGAACACCAATTATTACGGATGGCAACTGTCTCAGCCCACCTTGCCTTGCTGGATGAGTCATGTGATGTTTGGCGTATGCTCATTGCCCCGTGTCAGGGGACACGACTCACAGCCCATGTGATCTGCATAGTGCTGTACCACCGGACTGCGCAGACTGTCTACTCTGCTGACAGTGAGCAGGTGAAACGGTCCAACAAGGTCACATGAAGTACTACATTGCCATGTGTGTACACTCCCTCCAGCAGTATGTCAGAGTAAGGAACCTTGCCAAGCGATGCTGTGCAGCTCCGCCCATGGGACTGCCTCACCTTGCACAGGTGTGTGTCAACACGCGTAGGTGCACGCACATGCATTCTGAGTCCAGGCGGATGCAGCCATGTCCACTGTTGTGGTGGGATATGTGACCATTTCTCCAAGATGCAACAAGGTGTTGGGACTTGTGCTCTGGGTTAAAAGCAGTTGTGGCTGCAGGAACGTAGTTACTCGTCCATGAATGCGAGCGCAGCTTCCTGGGCAATCAGTTCCAAGAGTACGTCATTGTCGGCCTCAACGAACACGGGGGCGAGCCAATCCATTAACTGGTCCGGACAGATGTGCTCCATCCACGCCGTTTCACCAATCCGCAAAACAGCCCAATGGGGGAGTGCTTCGAAGTGGTCACTGCACACGAGGACTTGTGCAAACTCCAATGCCCAACTGCCAGCACATACGCCAAATATCAAGGCATCCCATGAACGGGTATCACGGTTACACTCCTGGTCGTGGGCCAACAGGGGGTGCACACACAAGTCATAATCCAGTTCAGCTACCGTTGTGTTGGATAGGCAGACATCCATGGGCCACTCGAATATGCATGATCGGCAGTGGAACCAGGGCTGGACGCAGGTGATGTACGCAAGACGGAGGCTCAGACGGTAACTGATGCGCAACACTGCCAGTGGCAGTGCCCCCAACAAATGCAGCATACGTGCACGGTACACTTCCACGTGACAGGGGTTGTGCATGTGCCCGGGATGTTCTGCCATTGCGTTGGTGGCTCTGGTTGAAGCGCCACTGTTCTGACCTGCGCCAGTTCTGTGGATGAAATGCCAAAGCTCGGAGCAATGAGTTGTTTTAGTGTGCAGCGGTTGTACGCCTGGGTTAATGTGGGAGTAAGTGTGAAGGACATTCCATGCAAGATAACTTCGGGCAAGGACTTCTGTGTGTGGGGTGTGTATACGTTGGTCTATCATTAGCGCTGTGCGTAGTGTGGGAGTCATCATCATCTGCTATGGTATCTCTCTCAGGGAGTGCCTGCCGCATGCAAGACCAAGGTCGGAGGTGCAGATGTCCTTCCGCCTTATGTATTGAGACAAAGGAGGTTTGATCCCTAATGTTAGTCTGACTACTGCTTGCATTCTGGAAATGTGATGTGGCTTTCGCGCTGCGATTGAGGCTAGGCCTTAGGCTTATGGTGCACCAACAGCGATACACACACAACAGTTGGCATGCATGAGCCAAGAGCCCGAGCGGCCTTGCACTCCTTGTACAATCCCTTCGTGCGCGGCCGCCCTCCGGGTGAATGCAACATTGCAACATTGTCGATTGAGGGCCGTGTGGCGCAGACACTGCAACAGAGACACACGCATCAGTTGGCTTCCTGTCCAGCCCAGAAATGAACCACGCCCAGAGCCCAGGGATAATTATTCACACCCCTACGCTGGCCTGGCGTACGCCGACCCAGCCCACTCGGCGTACGTGTAAAGTGGGGGACGACGACGCTACGTGTCCCAGTTCTTCCCCACTGCCGGAGGTGACATGGCTGCGTCCGCCTGGCATGTCACGGGACTCACTCAGAAAGGGTCCATGACTTGTGTTGCACAGAGTTGGTGGCACCGGAAACACTGCGGCCTGCACGGGCCTACCGCCACGGGACAGTGACTTTCGGTGCACTGAGGTAGGGGCACCTTAGGTGCTGAGCGGGTGTGCAGCCTGCGATGATGCGCCGTCCTGGCGGTCCGGACTGGTAATGGTTTGTGTGAGCCCTGCTGGACCGCAGTGTAGGCCTGAGACAGCGGGCAGCGCGGGCCTACCGCCACGTGGCTTTGCCTCGCGGTTCACAGAATTAGTGGCACCTATAGCGCTGAGCGGGTGTGCAGCCTGCGATGCTGCCGTGTGCGCTGATATGATCTCTGCCATTGCGAAATCAAGACCCAGAATCACGTGTGTGACCTGGTGGCCCGCGGGGCTGCAGGATGTGGAGGCTGCCAAGGTCGCGGGCCCCGGGCTTGGAGCTTGCACCGGCACGTGGTGGGCCCTCTTGGAGACACGCTGGTGTCGGAAGGTGAGCAGTGAGGCCTGGGTGCGCAGGGGCGGCCAAACACCGCTGGGCGGCAGGAGGGGCTGGGGTGCAGCAGTCTGTGTGCGCAGGGGTGGCCAAGTGATGATGGCGTGTGCACTGATATGAACTCTGCCATTCATAAATCTGGACTCTGTTTCAGATAGGGGACCTGGTGGACTGCAGTGTGTCGTGTAGTTCCTATAGTACCCATGCAGGACCTGCGCATTTGTATAACATAAGCTGTGGGCTTGGTGGCAGACTGAGTCTGTGCACCCTCACCGCATATGTTAGATTGTTTTGCATTAGCTAGCTCACAGTGCCACTAAAATCTCCTCTTATCGGGGAGAGATTAGTTTCTGGCAACCTTAGATCATGACAACCCAAATTCCTCAGAATCGTGGAAACAATATACTACTTTTCGCTCAGTCACTCGTGCTTACTTATTCGGTTTGTCTCAGAGAGTTACACAGAATAAACAGTCGGGCGTTTCAATAAGTATTTATTGAACAGTTGTTATTCTAGTATAAGATATATGTGCTGCGGCAACCAGCAGACAATAGCAGAGATATATTATCAGCAGTACGATAAAAGCAAAGGGATAGAACAGTTCTACCATATTGCAATAATCATGGATACATACATGAATATAAAAAGCATTATGAAAAGTGAGCATACTCCTACGATGCCTAACTAGATGTACCTGAGTGTACCTAGCATATGTGTAGGTCTAAAAGCCTAAGAGCCAAGAATCCTTCTAGGATATAGTCGAACCCCCATACCTGAATAGAGAGAGTGTGGGACCCCGTCCTGGTCTCGAGTTGGACACCCCGCAAGGGCTGTGTCAGACCGCTGTCAGCTGGAGCGACTGCATGCAGGAGCCTCAGCGTCTCTGGTCAGTGTGTCAGCATGGAAGTCTCGGTTCCCTCTGTCTTACCGGGGTAAGATGCGGTATATTTATACCCTGAAGAGTCTCGGTCCTCAGTATGGATTGTATTGGTCTGTCGTTAGACTTGAGGAAGACGTCGGGGGTGAACTTTGTACATACATATTATGCAGGTGGTGTATTCCTAGAGAGCCATGCACAATTGATGAGTACAGTGTGGGCCTGTGTTTGGGAAAAACCCTGCTGTATTCAAAACCACAGGATAGATAACGTTCAGCCCTCAGAGCACGTTGTGTACTAGTGAGGACCAATGTAGGTGAAAGATCATGCCTATATAAGGAATCATGACTATAATAGGACATGTACACTTATGATCGTAATAGGGCATATGCGGCTTTGACCATAATAGGGCAAGAACGAATATGACCGTATTAGGGCAAATATGAATACGTCCATTTTAGGGCATGTATGAACGGGTCTACATTAGGGCCTCTATATGGGACATAACACCCACTCCTCTTCCGAACAGGATGGCAATGACCATACTTAAAATCTGGACAATTTAAAAACATTTTAAAAGCAAGTAAAAACATGGTTTTAAAATTGTTAAAAAAAACCTTCAAAAATTGTTACAATTCAGCTATTTCCAATTGCCACTAAAAAAGAAATGTCTATTTTGTTTCTCTATATAAGTTGCTTCACTCAAAGCGGAAGAAGGCCATGCTTTTCTCAAGCGAAAGTGTCAATTTAGGAAATGTTCCAATTTTTGCTCGTTTGTTTTGAAATGAGTGAAGAAGCCGAATTCTTTCCCAGGACACGATGAGCCAATTCAAGATTAAGCGTCCCGGCTGGGAAGCACAATATTATCGGTGTTAGCTGCTGTAGACGACAAATCCAACGCCTCACAGAGAACGTCAATAGCACACAGATGGAATGTAGTACTGCCAACAGTCGGTGCTACGTCAGATTGTGCGGCAGTTATAACCTGGGTGCCTGTGGAGGAGTCACCTAACCCAGCAGGAGCAAACGGCACCTTTGGATTCTCCAGGAATGCATTCATCAGAATCGGAAGACGCTGGGGACAACGCAGAGCATGGGACTTTATAGGGTCCAGCATTGCATCCGTGTCCAGAGGTGCATCTGATGGAAATGTTAGACAAAGATCCAACGTGCATTCTTCTCCGCAAAACAGGCATCGAAGAACAGGTAGGATGCAGTCTACCCAGACTGGTCGAAAGGATAGAAACCAGGAGGCATTGAGTTCTCGCAGGCAAGAAATGCCCAGAAGTTGTACTATGCGTTCACGGTATTTCCGCTCCTGGAGCATGTTCGCCATTCCCTCGGGAATTGGGCCGTCCATTGCGTAGCAGCAGTATTATGAATAGGACCCCTGCAACCAGCAATAGGAAAAGCGGGAATCCTCCAAATACGCTTCCCAATACGGAGTGTATAAAATTTGGGATTACTCCGAGGACTGTCTGAAAGGTGCTTAACAGTCCTGACCCTATGGTCGTATCAGACATATTGAAGATACGTCCCACCATTTCTACGAAATGAAAGGGGCAGTTTGTACGTATAAGCGCCTGTATCTCAGTCAAGGTCCTTGCAACGTGAAGTTCATAGGTTTCTCGAGCGGAGGTTAAGGGCACGGGTTGCTGTAAAAGCATGGCTTGCAGTCTGCTCAGAGTATCAAATTGTATGAAAGAAACGTTCAGCGAAGGCCATAACGGCGCCTCCCTGACTGTGTTCAGTGGTGGAAACAATACAGCAAGTAACCCTGGAGTTAACAGTGACCAGATATGCGACGCCCGGATGCATCCCACAGCAACCTTGATCATTTAGCATCAAGTAACTCCCATTCGAGAGCAGCTCGAAAACCGGCGTGATCACGGCAGCTGGGGTCCCAGTCATGTGACACGATAGGTTTGCTACTGAACCGTTACAGGCTCCGTGTAGTAAAATATCCTGACACATGAGAGAACCGCTTAAAGCGTTCTTGCAGTTTGTACCACTCAGATACACTTCTCGATCCCCATTCCGGCATCGATATCTATATGGTAACTCCCAAGTTTCCTTAATGTAACCCTTACCCATCTTTTCATATTTGCCTGCCTGCCTTTGCTCAAGGCAATATTGAAACTGAAACGTAGTGACCGGCAGAGTGATTTGGCCATGAATTAGCCATTCTGTTGATGGTGATTCGGCTACAGTGAATGGTAACCTTTCCAGTTTCTCAATACGCAGCATTGTATATTTGGCTCCCCTTTGTGCCATTTCTGTCTGTTTATCAGATAGATTGCATTCTGAAAACAGAGACGTGGTGTTTATAAAACGCCAGGGCACATAGCCTGCACGCAAAGATTGTAGCGTCCAGCTTAGCATCATAATAGAACGTAGCTGAGATTGCCCGTGTTGTAACAAGGCCATCTCTTGTTCTAATATGTCGATTGCCGAAGACACAATGTTGCCTAAGGAGTAAATCCTGGAGGTCAAAGTTGTTAACCCATTATCCACTACAGCTAATGCCTTTTCTAGGTTAATACGGTATATTTCCCGTATTCTTTCTGCGGCCTCTTGTTGGGATATTTTCCAGTTTTCATTATAATAGGCATAAATGCCGGCATATATGAAACGTTTCTGACGTGTTTTCCTTGGGCCTAACAAGAAATCCCTAAGGTCTACATCAGATGTGAGTAAGTTTAAGTGATGTTTCACTTCTGTGAGTGTTAAGGTTTCTAGCCAATCAAGGCACAACTTCCCAACACTATACGATGTCACTACCCCTGGGTGTTGTCTTTGTACATAGCGAGTATCTGGCCTATGGATACTAAACCCTTCGGTTGTATTCATAAATCTCTGTTGACAGGTGTTTGTGTCAATGGGCCAAATCAGCCATTTCGTCCAATCAGGATCTGATCTGTTGTACTGGAGAATGTAATCTAATCCTACCCCTTGTGTAGTTGAATTCTGCCCCCCACCCATCTGTGATGGTGTAGGAAACCTGGGTGAGTTCAGTTCCTTGTTCTTGGCTAGTCCAAGACAGGATGTCTGTTGCACAGTTTCATTCTGAAATATCATCTGCTGTGGAATGAGGCATGCTCTAAAAAGCGCTTCTATTCCCTGGACTTGCCAGTCCCTAGAACCCCAGATCGATTTTAAATCTATAGTGTTCTTCCATAGGTCGAAACCCTGTGTAGACAACTGGGCCATAAAGTAAGCAGAGTAAATATGTTTGGTGTTTGTTAACATAATTTTCTGAGCTGAAATTTTCGCCACTTTATAATAAAATGACTTCGGGTCGGATGTGTTAAACCCTGAGAAGTATGTGAATTTCTGTGCAAATGCCTGTGAACTACCTTTCGGTGGTGTTGGGCAGTGTTCCCACTGGTGGTACTCAAATACATTTCTAGGTGTTATAGATTTGTGCGAGAAATGATGACCATAATGTTGGTAACAGTACAATGTATCATAGTCTGAAGTACCGTCTAACACTTCATTGTTCGGAAATGCGGCTGTTTTTTCTAAATCAGACATCATAGCATTTACAGTTTCAGTGTCCCAATCATCAGAAAATGTACTGGAGGTAATGATATCACTTAAAGAAATTTTAAATACATGTTTTAGCTTTTAAAAGTTCAGTCGGAATGTTCACTGAAGACAAGTCTCTTGGTTCACGATGTGAAGACTGGTGTGGTTTTAAAATCAAATTGACTCTTTGGGCTGTAGAGCTCTGCTGGAGGTATCGCCCATTAATAAGCATACTAAAAGTTATAATTAAACCTAGCCAGAAAAGAAAAAAGAAAATCCCAGTGATATACCATAGTTCAATCCAAGGTGACACCAGGTAAGTCTTTCTAAAAAAGTTCAAAAAGTCAGTGAGTTTCTGTTTGTGTGATTTTTTTGGCTGGCGTCGTTTCCGGCTCGCTTGGATCCAGTGAAAACTTATCAAAGTTCATGAAATAGCCAGAAATAGCCAGAAGCAGTTCGATCAATTGTTGGAATTGCATCGGGATTTGTTGAAATCGGATTTTGCTCTTGACGAGGCATGTTGACGTAGATGTCTGTAGTCGGTCTGATTGCAACTTGGTTGTTAAGTTGATTTTCTTCTTGTTGAAGTGGAACGAGTTCCATAGCATTGTTGCTTAGTCCTTCATTCCGTACAGGTGGCTCTTCAAACGTGATGAGTCTTTCTGTTTGAACTTCTTGGATTGTAGCGAGAGGAGGGCGTCTGCTACTGTGGAGTCCACAGGGCCTACTGTTTAGTATCGGCCACATAGTGTGGTTTGATTGTCAATTGAGACAAATCTTTTCTCCTTTTTTCCGGCAAGAGGTGGCAGAAGTACAGTTCTTGTGCCTTGGATTGCTAGGACCGGTACAGGCTTTCTGTAGGATGGCCCAAATTCTTTCTTGCCAGCAATCTTCTCTCTGACCAGATCCCCGACTTTTGGGATCCAGACAGGTCTTGCCGTTACTGCCTTGACTTCCTCAGTGGCGGTCTGTTTTTGGAGCACGTTACTTTGTTGTGTCCTGGATTCATTTAGATCCTGTAAAACAGCCAAACGATCATGGATATCAAATGGTTTTTCATCCGCCACTGTGCCTTCACAATCAAGATCAGGTACCCACATTCTTGTCCCAAATAGGACCTCGTAAGGAGTGACACCCCCTAGAGAGCTTCTTGGCTGATTATTGATCGCTCGCTGTACCCCATAAAGGTGATCGACCCATCTACCGCCCTTGGCCTAATACCCTAGATCAGTGGTTCCCAAACTTTTCACTCCTGAGGACCCCCATTGAGTCACCACTGGAAGCCGAGGACCCCCAAGCAATTTGTATGATTTAAATTTCAAACATTAAAACAGTAATTCAGAAAAAATAAACACATGTGCACAAAAAAACAAATACTCGAATTACTAAGGATTTTAGGGGCATATTTAGAAGCCCCTATCGCCATGGGAACGTCACTTTTTGCAACGTTCCCGTGGCGATAGAGGCTTCGCCTTATTTACAAGGCAGCGTTAAGCCACTTAACATGGCTTAACGCTGCCTTGTAAATAAGGCCCCCTGTCACACAATGCCTAGCGTGAAAGGGGTGGGCAGTGGGTGTTGCGGTGGCCGTTCCACCGCAACACCCATTGATTTTGACGCTGCCCCCTATTTACAAGGGCAGCATAAATAGGAGGTAGCGCCAAAATTAAGCCAGGGAAAACTAGGTCGTAACTTGGCAAAACGAGGAGAAATCCTTTATTTCTCCTCGTTCTGGCTTTTTCAATGTGTGCTGCTTTGTGCAGCACACATGGAAAAAGCAAAACGCTTTGGATTGTTTATGTTCAGGAAGGTGACCCTTCCTGCACATAAACAATCTTTTAAAATGCCATTTTGTAACTTCCATGTGTGCTGCATTAAGCAGCACACATAGAAGTGACAAAATGGAATTTCAAGATTGAAGGGGGACCTTCCTGCACATAAACAATCTTCCACTGCATGCACACACCCTTGCACTATGGTGCAAGGGTGCCCCGTTGGCGCTACACTGCTAAGTGTAGCGCCAGCACAGGGGAAAACGCAGGGCTGCACCATATTCTTGAAAATATGGTGCAGCCCTGTGTTTCAGTGGCGGAGCGTGTCGTTAAGCCAAGGAGGCTAACGACACGCTCCGCCACTTCTGTTGTAAATATCGCCCTTAGTATTTTATATTCAAAGAATTTGCAAAAAACAAAACATTTTAATGGGAAAGTTGGTGTTGCATCTCCGTGACTAACTTTTAAATGGTTGGTTTTATTTCACAGTACGAGGCTCCTGCTCCTGCTAGGGCCAGACTGGAAACCCAAAGCAGCCCTGGCAAATGTTTTCAGACCAGTCGCCATACGGTGCACACCAAGTGCAGTGTGTGAGTCTGACCACTACAAAGGGGGCTTTGGGAGGCTCTTCCCCCCCAAGAAATTTAGGAAACATTGGTGCAGTCTAAAACACATTTATCATTATATATTAAATTGTATTGGCTTTTAACGAATAGTAAATGAAGACCTTACTATGCACCAGGACACGACAATCTTTGTTGGGGTTCTTCAATGATTCCCTTATTATCACCTTTCAACAGTGCCTCTCATCTCTCCATAGCCTCTCTGTCACATGTATTTCATTTGTTTTATAGCATCTCTCATACCATTGTAGGATGTCAGAGCACTTTACATCACACACATATAGCGACAATGAATCATACGTGTAAATCAGTGTATAGAAAATGTTACATAAGGCAAAGGGTACTACAATGTGTAGGATTCACATGTCATTCATAATGGTAGGCATTTTTAAAGAGTGCTTGATCCGGAGAAGCGCAAACTTGGGATTCAGAACATCAGCCAGTGGTTGGCATTGACTTTAAAAAATAAAAATGTATTTCCACCCAAATAAACCTTTTTAGCAGCATCAGGATAATGAAAGACTGGGAAAAAACATAAGTTACTAACTTGTACCATGCAGTTTGCAAGCAGCTCTTTAATGACAGTTTATAGGTCACTGTGCTAAATTACGATTGTCACTTATGAACTGCAGAGTAACAAAAAAATCTCTGTGACAAAAGCAGCAACCCACTGACCAATGCACATAAAACACTGTTTTTTAAAATGCATGGTACACGTTCTTTGCAGTAGGCATCTTAACCCTTTGTGCTACATTAGATTACTCAAAGCTGCAACTGGAGAAAACGCTCATCTCTCCAGCAGGTGCATTAATCACTGGCGTTATTTTGACACTTTTATTGTTGCTCGAAAACTGCTAATTAGACAAGGAACTTTGCAGTGCTTTTAAAACTGCCTCCTGGGGACCCCCTGGGAATGTGTCACGGACCCCTGGGGGTCCGCGGACCACAGTTTGGGAAACACTGCCCTAGATGTTAAAGATTGCTTTAAGTCTCGGTTTTTCCTCTCCACAACAGATTTTCCCTCGGGATGGTACGGAGAGGAGTACCGCAGTGCTACGCCCATTCCTTCCATGGCCTCTTTGTAAGCCCGAGAGCTAAACGCCGGACCACGGTCAGAATGTAACGTGCCAACTGAGTATGTGCCGATAAAGACTCTCAAATCTTTTATAACAGTTCCAGGCCAGACCTTGAGGACACCTGAGCTGGACGTACACGAACGGACAACCTAATGCTGTCTAACAATGGTATCTGTACTGGACGTGTTGCGGTGGACCCTTCCATCTGCTTGCAGATGTCGCAGTTCCAGACATAGGGGTCGATTCCGATTCGGGCCGGAAAAAGCACCGACCGACTCGGAGCCGGAATTAATTCCGACCGACAGGTACCTGTGGCGCCCGACACGCCAAGTACGATGCAAGGCGTGCAAAATCCGACCGACACGTACTGAACCCAAGCCGAACGACCGAGCCGCACGGAAAACAGCAATCCGGCCGGAAAAACACGCGAATCGAACCGACCGACACGCACCCGGAACAAATCCAACCGAAACGTACACGCGAACTCCAAACCGCAAAGTACGATGCAAGGCGCGAAACCACGACAGAGTCGTACGGAGGACAAGCCGTACGACCGACACGCATACAAAACCGAGCCGAAGTAACACAAAACACCGCGACCGACGCGTACGCAGCATAGAAAACTGCACAAACACAGCGTGAACGAAACGGAGAAGACCGTACGAGACAACTGCAGGGTCCGACTCGGTCACAAGAACGTTTCCAACATGCACAGAAAGTACTAAGGAAAAATACACAAAAAAGGCCAAACAAGCAATTACAAAGCCAATAAATACTGGGGGGAGGGTGGGGACAGAGAACAAAGACACACCCACAACTCCACCCATATAAAGGACACAAATCCCAACCATGATCCTTTGCAAATGCTATTCTACTGCCAGCACTCAACAGACAGCAACCACACACCCACAGCTCATCCCTCACACAAGCCACACACCATCAGCACACCAACAAATAGCTACCTCACATACACCCAGCAAAACAGACACTCACACACCCTCACCTGCACACCAACACACACATCACTCACCATCACCATGCCCCCAAAGAAGAATCACAAGTTCCTAGATTGTGAATTGGAAGTCCTGGTAGACGAGATCCTCAGGGTAGAGCCACAGCTGTTTGGCACACTGGTCCAACAGACACCCATCTCCCAGAAAACAAAGATGTGGGAGAGGATCATCAACAGGGTGAACGCACAATCACCATGTCTGCGCACAAAGACTGACATCCAGAACAGGTGGTATGACGTGCGCAGGAGGGTACGGGAGCTGCTCAAGAAGGACTACCTCCTGAGCCAATACACCGGCAGTGGCCCTCCTGCCAAGCCAGTATACCTCAGGCCCTGGGAGGAGAAGGTGCGGGCCATCCTTCCGCCAGTGAGCGTCTATGGACTAGAGAACATCCCAGAGCCTGGTGAGTACACAACAAATGTACACAATATTCTGCCACAATACACAACACATCACTGTCAAGGGGAGAGTCAAACCATGCACTCATAGCAATTACACAGCAACCAGAACAGAATCATCCCAAAATATGTATGTCAGTCAGATAAACACAACACATGCCATCTCAAAGTTACATTTAACCGTGTCATCACATGTACAAACACAACTACAACTACAGCTAGGCAGTGGCACAAATATAACTAACAAACACATCCAGACATGTAGCCACCACTACAACACCAACACACAGTGAAGACCACTGAAAGAAAGGAATTCTGTGTATGCTGGGCAAGTCAGTGTAGCCAATAGCATCATGGGAGTCGTAGTCACAGATATTGCTCACCCCCACCAACACCACCATGAACCATGCGCACATCACAGGGAGTGGAAAAGGACTCACAAGATGGCTGACACTGGCTACTGCTGTGGGGAGCACAAGGCCCTGCTGGCAACTGTGCAACAACCAACAGCAGGACACCACTGACTGACATCCTGAGAGACAAATTCCACTCCCTGCAATGCAAGCACGTTCCATGGTGGGATATCTGGCTGGGTGGGAAGGAGGACTTGCAGCACTGACCATAGTCACAAGCACCTCCCCTCACACACCCCCTCAACACATACTCCACATAACCCATGTGGGAGAATGCTATGCCTCACATCCTAACTCAAGATCCCACAAAGAACCACCACCCTGGGTTATGTTGTGTGAAGCACAGGGACACTCTTGGGACTTTTAGCCAAACAACTGCCAGGACAACACTCCCAGCCATCCTGTCAGCACAGGCAGCCCACCCCACAGGGAAGCAGAGTCAAAGGAAGGAAGCATGGGCATGCTGGGAAGGGGGTGGAGGCAATAGCATGATGGGAGTAGTAGGCACAGATATTGCTCAGCCTCACAACTGGCCCATCAACACCACCCTGAACCATGCTCACATCACAGGGAGTGGATAAGGACTGACAAGATGGCTGACACTGGCTACTGCTGTGGGGAGCACAAGGCCCTGCTGGCAACTGTGCACCAACAAACAGCAGGACACCACTGACTGACATCCTGAAAGACAACTTCCACTCCCTGCAATGCAAGCACGTTCCATGGTGGGATATCTGGCTGGGTGGGAAGGAGGACTTGCAGCACTGACCATAGTCACAAGCACCTCCCCTCACACACCCCCTCAA
Source organism: Calotriton arnoldi (assembly GCA_963921515.1). Taxonomy (NCBI): domain Eukaryota; kingdom Metazoa; phylum Chordata; class Amphibia; order Caudata; family Salamandridae; genus Calotriton; species Calotriton arnoldi. The sequence continues at coordinate 3,626,167 of CAWUFW010000191.1, forward strand.
CACATACTCCACATAACCCACCTGGGAGAATGCAATGCCTCACATCCTAACTCAAGATCCCACAAAGAACCACCACCCTGGGTTATGTTGTGTGAAGCACAGGGACACTCTTGGAACTTTTAGCCAAACAACTGCCAGGACAACACTTCCAGCCATCCTGTCAGCACAGGCAGCCCACCCCACAGGGAAGCAGAGTCAAAAGGAAGGAAGGATGGGCATGCTGGGAAGGGGGGTGGAGGCAATAGCATGATGGGAGTCGTAGTCACAGCTCTACATCCCCCACCACATGGCCCAGCAAGCTCACACTCACGCATGCACATCCCACAGAGAGTGGAAAGGCCCATCAAAGATGTCTGACACTGTTGCTGTGTCGTGGGGAGCACAAGGGCATGCTGGGAACTGCACACCAACCAACAGCAGGACACCACTGTCAGCCATCTTGCCATTGCTCTCACACCCACACACACTGAACTCCCCACAAAAGCAAGTAAGTATGGGAATGCTGGGAAGTGGGGTGGAGGCAATAGCATGATGGGAGTCATAGTCACAGACATAGCTCACCCCCACAACTGTCCCATCAACACCACCCTGAACCATGCTCACATCACAGGGAGTGGAAAACAACTGACAAGATGGCTGACACTGGCTACTGCTGTGGGGAGCACAAGGCCCTGCTGGCAACTGTGCAACAACCAACAGCAGGACACCACTGACTGACATCCTGAAAGACAACTTTAACTCCCTGCAATGCAAGCACAGTCCATGGTGGGATAACTGACTGGCTGGGTGGGAAGGAGGGCCGGCTGTCAACCAAATACAACCAATGCAGACCATGTTCACACCCCAACAAATACATAGAAATGCCCAAATAATGCAGGACAATGTGCTACACCAATATCAACCCCTGACTGTGACAACTTAGGACAATGCAATGTACAGGCCCGCACCCAGAGGCACAGTCACAACTGTCAGGTGTGTCAACCATTGATGCCTGCAGAAACATAACATACATTGTGTGTGTCTCCCAAAAACAGGTGATGATGGGGACACAGCAGCAGACGCTGAGGAGTCCCAGTCCCAGGCTCAAGAGGATACGGAGCTCACTGGTGTCGTACAGCCTCTGCCCTCCTCGGACGAAGAAGACCAACCTGGCACCTCCGGTGCAAGTCAACATGCAGCACCAGCAGGACCACCAGCTGCAGCACCAGCAGGACCACCAGCTGCACCCCCTGCACCCACCCCTCCAATGACTGTCACCACAAATACCATCCCTGCCGACATGGACAGAACAAGGAGCACCACCAGCACAGGGACCCTGGACCAACGTGGGGCCATGGACACCACCACCACCACCAACCCCCAAGGGGGACCAGGGTCATCTGTGCATGCCACTGCACGCACTGCACATGTCGGCAGGGGTGGTGGGAGGGGTGGGAGACAGAGGTCGCTGCTTGCAGAGGTGTCTGGTGTGCATGATGACCCACAACTGGTACGCATAGCCGATGCGTACCAGTCCAGCACCGGAGATCTCAGCCAGGTAGTGGGGCTCCTCAGAGACATGAAACAGCAGCAGGCTGCCCATCATGCCCGCTTGGACTCACACATGTCCCGCGTGGAGTCCAAGTGGGACACACTGCAAGAGATGACGGCGGTGCACAGGGACATATTACAATGCCTCCGCCAGATGAACAGCAACCAGTCTACACCTCCCTGTGTGCCAACAACATCTGGTGCTGAACAAACTGCAACTGCCACAGGGAGGGAGGATGACTCTGGCGGAGAGTCCCTGCACCGCAGCAGCCTGTACTTGAGGGGCCCCCCCCAAAGAAGAGGGGTCGTCCGAGGAGGGAAAAGTGAGAGGCCGATGGCCAAGCGCAACTCCCAGGAAGCCTGAACCTGTTCTGGATGTTCACCTTTGTGCACAAACTGTTCACCCTGTTGACGGCAACACAACTCCCACACATGACATGGGGAGTACAAGTTGGACCAATGTCTCAGACAACTGTGGCCCCGATACTGGGGATTTTGTCTACCAGGACTTTCAATTCACCTAGGAACTTCTGATTGCAATATAAATGTACAGCACTAACCATCCTATGCACTATTCACACAAATGTATCACAATAAACACACTAATACACCATACTTGCCTCTGTTGTGATTCCAACGTGGGTGCTGTCATGGGGATGATGAACTGCAAAATTACACTGTGTATGCGAACTGCAACAGCAAGTACAACACAGGCATGTGAGTAAAGGCAACGTGACACATATGAGGGAGACACACCACCAGGGCTACACAACACATACACACCTAGGCCATCTGACTCATTGCCTACACTGATGTTGCCAGGAAAGACGGTGCAATGCACAGACACCACACCTATACCCAGTTGTAGTCAAGTAGCCCACAGGTGCAGTAAGCAAATGGCAGTCAAATGTGTGACCACAGACAACGCACATCACAAAGTGAAGCACAGGTTTATTACACAGTTGCAACATGTCGTAACCACTACAGATGCAAGGTAATCCCACCTGGCAGCGGGCACACAGTCAACAACTGTAGAAGGAAGGAAGTCCATGGGTGTGGCGCACATCACCTGTAGGGACACAACAGCTACCACCCTGGAAGTACAATCACGTCGTCGGTGGACACAGTTGACCAAACGAATCTGAAAGTACCCTGTGAAGGACAGAAATGACACACAGTCAAAAGCAATGGAGAACAGGACAGAACAGCAAAACTCATGCACAATACATGTTACAAGATACCCACCCAGAACCAAGTTAGCATGTCAACACTGTTGGGGAGTACAGACCACCTGTAAGCACACATCGCTACACACATCCAGTCAAGTAGCCCATGGACACACTCCAACAGCACCAGAGCACCACCTACACATATCATGCCAACTCACATCATTGACATGACACCTCAGGATACTCACATTCAGCTAAAGAAGTTGGTGATGAGCTGTGTGCGGACATCACCCTCATCATCATCATCATCACTGGAATCGTGGTCCAGGCCAGGATCCTCCACAGGTGGCGGATGTTGGTCATTGTCATCCTGGATGAGAGGCAACTCCTTCCGCACTGCCAGGTTGTGGAGCATGCAGCAGACGATGATAATCTTGCACACCTTCGCTGGGGCATATGGGAGGGACCCTCCTGTCTTGTCGAGGCAGCGGAAGCGGCTCTTCAGGAGACCAAATGTCCGCTCAATCACTCTCCTGATCCGACCATGTGCCTCATTGTAGCGCATCTGGGCTGGTGTCACAGGGTTCCTGAGGGGTGTCAGCAACCACGGCATGTTGGGGTATCCCGAGTCACCTACGGACAGACAAGTGCACATTAGCTGACTTGGAAAAGTGGGCAGAATACTACAGATCAGATCACACACAATGGCACAAAGTCAGTACACACCGACAAGCCAGGCACGCTGGTTCTGCATCTGTGCCATCATCCTGGGGATGCGACTACTCCTCATCACAAAGGCATCGTGTGCTGAACCAGGGAAACGGGCACACACGTGTGAGATGGTCATATCTGCAAGACACACCACCAGTGCATTGACCGAGTGGTAGTGCTTGCGGTTACGGTAGGCCTGCTCCTGGGCCTGTGGTGGTACCAAAGCCACATGTGTCCCATCAATGGAGCCAATGACATGCGGCATCCTCCCCAGGGCATAGAAGTCACTCTTCACGTCAGTGAGTCGTTGCAGTCTAGGGAAATAGATGTACCGGTTCAGGTATAGCAACATTGCCTCCAAAACATCGCGGAGCACACGGCTCAACATGGTCTGTGACATCCCACCAGCAGTCGCCACAGTATGTTGGAAGGTACCGGTGGCAAAGAAGTGTAGGGCTGCCATCACCTTCACCTTGGGGGTCAGCGCTGTAGGATACGGCCGGCCAGGCTGCAAATGTGGGGCCAACTGCACTGCCAAATCCTCAATCAGCTGCCTGGTGAAGCGGTACCGTCGGATGCTGTCCCGTTCCACCATCGTTGCCAGGTCTGGGAATGGTCTATGGAGAGCAGGAGCCCTGCAGTGCAGAGGAGAAGAAAGCAAGATTGTCAGTCACCCCACATATGCGGCATTGAACACACTCAATATCACATCATACATCATTATGAGGCACAACTACATGAAGTGTGCAGTTCCGTAAGGACATGTATGGTACATACATGGCCAACATCTGTCATCACGGTTCAACAAGTGGCATCAATAAGTCCCAGGTTGGCCCATTGGATATCATGAGGCCGTGTCACAGTTCCCATCTCCTGCTGCCATGTCACAATCACCCCCACAGTGACATGTGAGGACAGATGTGCCCCAGGCATCACAGCTCAACGACAGGTACATTCCCAGGGACCCTGTATTGCCACATGGACACTGGCATTACATGGAGTATCATGTATACACCACAGCAAAACAACCATGACCCCCACAGGTAGTGGTTCCACTTGCCACTGCAGGACAGACATGGACGTCTGTGACACACACACGCACAACATCAAAGTCCATGCACACACAACGTGGATGTGGAGACTGTCTCCCATTGTGCACATTAAATCAGAGACATTGTAAACACTACATGCACACAGACTGTGGAGGACCATCACTATTGTGCCACTGGGACACCCTGGCTCAAACATACCGTCCCACATGGGACTCACGGGGTATGTGACATGACATACACATACACCACCGTGAAATGTGACCATGGCACATGCACAGATATGAACAGTTGCACATCACAGTGGTCATGTACACGTAACACCCATGATCCTGTCCCCATGAACACGTGCACAGCCTGGGGGTGGATGCCCCCAGGTGACACCCACAGGACAACATGTACACCAACATACACACAATAGGAAATGCAGCCTTACATGCCTTATGATACAGTTTGGACAGGCTGTTTTGTTGTTGGTGTGCCCCTCACTCCCTGGGAGCTATCTGTGGCTGGCATATGTTCATCTGAGACAGGCATGGTGACATATGCCAGTCACTTGTACAGGGATGCGTTGAACAGCAATGGACCGATTGGTGCACCCGGCCGGCCCATTGCATTCAATGTGTGCGGGTACGCGTTGTACCCCTGTACGGGTTGTACCGCAATGGACCGATCGGTGCGCCCGGTCGGCCCATTGCATTCAATGTGTGCGGGTACGCGTTGTACCCCTGTACGCGTTGTACCGCAATGGACCGATCGGTGCGCCCGGCCGGCCCATTGCATTCAATGTGTGCGGGTACGCGTTGTACCCCTGTACGCGTTGAACAGCAATGGACCGATCGGTGCGCCCGGCCGGCCCATTGCATTCAATGTGTGCGGGTACGCGTTGTACCCCTGTACGCGTTGAACAGCAATGGACCGATCGGTGCACCCGGCCGGCCCATTGCATTCAATGTGTGCGGGTACGCGTTGTACCCCTGTGTGCGGGTACGCGTTGTACCCCTGTACGTGTGGAACAGCAATGGACCGATCGGTGCACCCGGCCGGCCCATTGCATTCAATGTGTGCGGGTACGCGTTGTACCCCTGTACGCGTTGAACAGCAATGGACCGATCGGTGCACCCGGCCGGCCCATTGCATTCAATGTGTGCGGGTACGCGTTGTACCCCTGTACGCGTTGAACAGCAATGGACCGATCGGTGCGCACCCATTGTCAATGGCCTAGCCTGGCAACGGACGCGTTTTCGAAATTCGAACGAGTCGGTTGCTGGAAATTCAGTTGGTCACCCACAACAATGTTGCAAAATCATGTATGTCATGAAGTTGAAGATTTGAAGGATGCTGTGGGCGTGTATTGGTGCTGCTATTCCATGGATTGGCCAGATTCAGAAGATGCAAACGACTTGGAACTATCACTTTGGACACATGGGACAGTATCTGCCTCTGCAGCACATATATATTGCTGGCTGTTCCCCTGAGAGCTCACTTGCCTGCACTACATGCTCCAGGACGACATCTGCCACTGCACTGCTGCTGTCTCTGCCCCCTCTGGACCCTGCAATGGCACGTACTGTGGAGAGAGCCCCAGCCTTCAGCCTTGAGGAGAACCAGGCCCTGCTGGACAGCCTACTTCCACAGTACAGCAAGCTGTATGGGACACCAGGGGAGCAGGTGAGTGTTCTGTGCACTGCCTTTCTGAATGTGCATTTTGTCTGACTAGCAAGGCTGAAAGTCTGCACGCCACTGGCTAGCAGGCTCACTGAGTAGTTGTCACCCCCATAGTGTGTAGTGACATGCACTGGACAGGTATGGTGCAGTGACAGTGCATTTGAACAAGGTTTTACTTCCCATGCAATGATACCATGTAGTGACTTCTGGCAAACTGTCCATGGGCAGCGTTGCACTGCCTGTGTACATCATGTGCCCCTGTGATTGAGACATGTATTTACAACTGTGTCATGCACGGATATGTTGCATGTGTAGTAATGGCCTTTTCACTTTGTCATCCTGACAGGTTAATGCCCATCGGAAGCAGGAGATCTGAAAGGACATCGTCCGGGCTGTCCGGTCCGTGGGGGTCTACAAGCGCCGGATCCGCAACTGCCAGAAGAGGTGTCAGGACCTTCGGGGCTGGACCCGGAGGATTGCACGGGTCCAGCTGAAGCTGTCGCCTCCTCGCAGGAGGGGCGGAACACGGACCCTGACCCCCACATGCTCCAGATCCTGGCGGTGGTGTTTCCAGACCTGGATGGGCAGCTGAAGGCCAGACAGCAGCAAGGAGGGGGTGAGTCAAAGACTGCACTGTGAACTCTGTATTACATGCTATGTGCCCTCCTCTGGCCTGGTTAAACTGCCACAGTACAGCAGTCATGTTGTCCAGGAGCCATGTCCCTCTATTGTGCACTGCCCACTCCTCATCTGATACCCAGGTGTGGCCCTTACATTCAGGGAATTGTGTCACTTGGGACTGTGTCCTTGCAGTTTGCTTCACTCAAGGTGGGGGACAGCATCTGTTTCCCTAACTCTGTTGTGGGCATCATGGGTGGGTCGATTGTTCACACAACGCCTGTGTTCGGACATGTAATCTGTGTGTTGCTTTGATATGCGGTCCACTTGCTGAGCTGAGCCACCACATGTGCCTGGGGCATCTGGCACACACCCATGCAGCGGGTGGGAACAATGTTTGGGCCCCAGGAGTGTGCAGATTACGTGTGTCACACATACATAGCCAGCTATCCACTGTCCAGGGCTCATCCCTCATTCATGTGGGGCAGGACAGTCATGCCTACTCCAGCCCATCCAATACACCTGTACTCCCACTCCCGTGTATCAGCTGACACGTTGTGCGCAGTGATTTGACCCCTCAGGTGTCTGCCTCTGTGTCAGTGTGCTGTGGATTTGTTGCCAGGACTGCTGGGGTGTTTCTCTGTAGGGGCTCAGCATGCCACTGGAGATGTGACCACAGGAGACGATACTTGTGTGTCACATAGGTGTTTGATCAGCTGCCCGTGCAGACTGGGGTATGCGAATGTGAAGTTCAGGCAGCTGTTTCCCATTCACAGCAGATTGTGAGGGGCTCAGGTTCAGAGGGTAGTGTCACAGGTCTCCCATATGTCCAATCGGTATGACCTGGACAGATGAGGGTTAAGATGATGTGTTGTGTGGGGGATGTACATGTGCACTTGTGCAGCTCCAGGACTTGCATTCCCCATGACCTACTATTGTGACACAGTGCAGAGTGTTGTTGTCTGGCTGCCAAGTCATACATCACTGAGACAGTGATGTATGACTTAGCAGTCATGCCTCCGCCATGGCATGTGTCTACTTATTGGTGATCCTGCAGGGGAGTGACATGTGCTACATGCACACCATTGTGGCGATGGCTATCAGGACATGGGTGCATCATGGTGTCTGTCGCTGGTATGCATCACATGCATTTCCTATTTGACTCTGGGCATCCCTTTCATCCGGAAACCTGCACTGACTCAGTGGCAAGAGTTGTGATGTGGGCATGTCCACATGCTACACCGTGTCCTCTGCACTGTCCAACTACTGTGTAGGTGGTGCATGTGTCCACACTGGGGTGTTGCTATCCAACAGACACCAGACAGATGGGTGCAAGGCCATGTGGGATGTGAGTGCCATGGTTGGCATCAGACTGACAATTGGCTTCTCCTGTTCAGTTAGGGCACTTTTAGCAATGTTCAACTAATGATGCCAGGGCTTGCTCTGTAATGTGCTGTGCTCACAGTGGTGTGTGCGTTTGGTGCAGGTGACTGATGTCTGTCTGTTTCCCCATTGTTTGCAGATACATCCACGGCCACGGAAGGGGACAGCTCCACGGACCAGGAGGAGCCGGAGAGCCAGACTGGGTCAGCAGCTGAGGAGTGGTCGGAGGGACCCAGTGGCACGGAGGGCGAGGGGAGCCACACCGAGGAGTCCTCAGCAGCATCCACCTCAGCTGAGGACCCCAGCGGCTCGGAGGATGACTCCCTTATGGAGGCGGGTGTCAGCAGCCACCACACCCCAGCTAGTGTTGCTGTCCCCGCCACCACCAGCACCACCACCGCCCTCCCATCGGCTCCCATTCCCCAGGTCCGTGGAGGCTCCCATGTTCGGGAGCGTGTCTCCTTTGGGCCAGGCACCGCACCCCTGCCCCTGTGTCCCCTGCTGCCCTGAGTGAGGAGTCTGTGTACCTCCTTCGCCAGCTCCATGTAGGGCAGACAGCCATGCTGAGTGTCCTCCATGCACACACCGCTCTGTTGACTCAGCTGGTGTCGTTCATGGAGGGCATCTCATCGGGCATGTCTGACCTACAGAGGGGCAATAGGTCCATGGACTCCTCCCTGACGGCAGCAGTGTCCCTCCTCAGACAGTCCCTCACCCCTCCTGCCTCTGCTCCATCCACACTCCCCAGCACCTTACCCGTCCCAAGCACACACACACCGGCACAGGCACACACCAGCACACACACGTCCAGCACACAGACACACACGCCACAAACAAAACGCACACGCACGCACAGTCAGGGGACTGAAACCAGACTCACAGGGGATGGGGCCCTGGAACACACACACGCATCCACGAGCACTGCGCAGTCCTCAGTTGCCTCTCCCTCCAAAGCACCCTCCCTTGCCTCACCTGCAACCCCAAAGACCCAGCGGCTCTTCCTCAGTGACCTCGGCCTCTTCCCCTCCGATCCAGCTGATACAGCATTCAGGGGGAAGAGGAAGCCCACCCACACCGAGCAGAGTGCCCCTCGCCCCCGGACACCCTCCCCAGGCGCAGACAGACTGAGGCCCCCACCCGCAAGTCCCCCGGAGTCGTAAGAGCAAGACCCCGCCGCCGCCCTGCAGCTCAGGCACCAGGTCTCCTTCCTCCATCCCTCAGGCCCCCACTCCACAGGTGCCCCCACCACACCCTGCCCCAGGTTCCCCCACCCACAGATATACCATCCCCAAGAGGATCCGGCCTTCTCCCCTGCCACTTGCTCTCCCGGCACCACACCCCCGCTGCGCTTGTCTGTGCCACTGATGTGGTGAGGGTGTCCTCCCCTCTGTCCAGCCCACCTTGCCTGTTCCCCATTCTCCTCCCCTGGTGGTAGGCACTGCAGTGGAGTCCACTACCACCCTATATGACTTGAGCACTGCAGTGGCGGACCTGTCCACTCCATCTGCAGGGTCCACTGCAGTCGTGCCGGCACCCACAACATCTGAGTCATGCCCCCCAGTTGTGCCGGCACACACCATGTCAGACACCTCCACTGCAGTTGTCAGTGGCTCTCCAGCACCCACCACCCCTTCCCTGCCTCCTCCTGGTGAGCCCTGATCCTGTCCCTGCGGTGCCTGGCCTGCCCCCCCGGTTGCCCCTCCTAATGGATTGTCCCTGGTTTTGTGCAGTGCAGGCATGCGTAGGGTGACATCTGCCACTGTCACCCTGTTTCGACTTTGACAATGGACTGGCCATTGGCCTTTGTGTTTTTTCTGGACTTTCACTTTTAAACACACATATGCTGAATAAAGCAACTTTCTGTTCTCTAGTGCTTATGCTTCTGATGTACATGTTGTTGATGATGCTAACCATGCCCTTGCTGCAGTGATGGTGATATTTGGTCTCATGATAATGAAGTGTTACTGTGCAGGAACACATGTGGTCCAGGGGGAATGTGTCCTATCCTGTGGTGTATCCATGTCATCCATAGCAGCATCTGAGGGTGTCATGTGTTCAGTATTTGGCAATGGGATTTCCTACTTACATTAGCAATTTCACATCTGTGGCTTCCACCCCTGCACATCTGTTGTGCCTGCCATTGTTCAATTCGTCTACTTCCCTGACCGTGTGGCCATCTCCACTGGACATGCAGGTTTGGGCATCAATGGGGAAGGACTCATCTGTGTTGTCAGTGCAACATTGCTATACAAGTGTGTTGGATCTGTGCTGATGATTTCGTTGGCACTTCCATGACCAGGCTGATGTGACGGGAGCCTTCATTTGGTGCTAATTGTTGATTGTGTGACCAAGTGCTCAGCTGACATGATGGGGCCCTACTGAGGCAACATATGGCACAGCTTTCCTCACACAGGAGTGGAGTCCCCTCATGGCAGTGTGTACTCCTGTGACATTGCCTGCGCCCAAGGTGTGTGTTGTATGAGCATGTCTGTGTGTTCACTTCCGTTTTGCTGTGCATGCTGTGATCCCTAGTGTTGTACCTGTTTGTGATGCTTGCTGAGTTGACCTATGTTCCCCCAAAGTCTGGCACTCCTCAGGGTCCGGGCTGCAATGTTGGTTGTTGTCTATGTGTGTTCTTTGTGGGTGACCTTGGCTTCTTCATTGGTGTGTGACTGTGGCTGGGATCCCATTGGTTGGTGTGGTATTGCCGTCATGTCCATGTACAGCGTAGTGTGCAGTGTGTCAGACATTCAGGAGTCTTGTTGAGTGGCCATGTGTGATGTGTTTCTGCACCTTGGTTCCCACCCACCACCCTGGAATTGTCATGGGTGCATGTGCAATGTCACCAGTGCATGTGTGCTTCACTGCTGCACATTGTTGGAGGTCGAGGTGTGTGGTGTTGAGTGTGTGCAGATGAGAGTTGTTGCCCGGCTAGACCCCTGCCTCCATGTTGGCCTTGGCTTACTGGCCGTGCTGATTGATTTGTGCTTGTGTAGGTGTGATGGTAGTTTGTTGCTCAGGACACATGACTGTGGTTCACAGTGTGAACGACATTTAGCTTTGTCATCACAGTGGGATTGTAATGCAGCCCAGGGTCACCACATTGTGGGGGCCCTGGGGGTAGTGCTGTGGTGTGTCTGTGTCTTGCTGTGTCAGTTGCTGTTCCTACGTGCCTGTGTGACATGTGTGATTTGTGCTCCCTCTCATCTGACAATGCCTGATTGCCCACATAGGGGATTTGGATCCATGAGTTACCTTTGTGTGGCACTGTATGCACATCTGTATAATTGGTATTCAGGCCTCCTCATGTGTTGTGTGGTTGCCTGGGGACACTGGCACCCTCCCCCCCTCACCTGTTGTGTTTGATGTGCAGTGTGGGTCTGCCTGTTTGTGTTTGTGCATCTGCACCACTGCATTGGCATATCTTAGGTGTGCCATTGGCTGTATGTAGTTTGGTGGGTTTCCCCTGCTGTCCCTGGGACTCCTAGGTCATCAGTCAGCACAATGATCATGGTTTGTGTGTCCCATTGCTGCCATGGTATGGTATCTGTTCACCTCACATCTACAGTCTCCACAGGGTATCTGCATTTGTGTGCCCATTGGTGCAAATATGTGGGTCTCAATCAATCAATCAATCATGTCACTTATAAAGCGCACTACATACCCGCGAGGGTCTCAAGGCGCTGGGGGAAGAGGGGGGTGGTGCTGCTACTGATCGAAGAGCCAGGTCTTGAGGAGTCTTCTGAAGGCCAGTAGGTCTTGGGTCTGTCGGAGGTTGGTGGGGAGGGTGTTCCAGGTCTTGGCGGCGAGGTGGGAGAAGGATCTGCCGCCGGCGGTCGTTTTCCGGATGCGGGGGACTGTGGCGAGGGCGAGGCTGGTCGAGCGGAGCTGGCGGGTGGGGGTCTGCATTCTGATGGTCACTTCTGTCATTGTGTCATTGATGAATGTTGACTGTGTCAGCCCCCATGGGTGTTGTTTGTCTGCACATGGCCAAAGGTATGTCTTATTTGCACTGCAGTATTTGCCTCCCCCAATCTATGTTGCAATGGGACACATGCACTACTTTGCCACTGATGTGTTTTATGTTCTGTGACCAGGAATCAAGCGATACAAAAGGGGATGATGGACGGAACGTTTGAGCCAATCAAACACTCACCCCCAGTCAACTGATCTGGGTTTAAGCCATCATCATTCTTTAGCTCACTCCACCACCCCAGTTCAGACATGGCCATATGCAAATCAGTCTGACCCTGTGCCTCATGGGAACAGTCCAGCCCGAACTGCCAAGCCATGTCTTCCCTGGACCGGAAACAAGCATCCTAGGACCGGTTTCTGGCATTCCAGCTGTCATCAGCCAGGCTTGCTTGAATCCAGTGGCAAAGTGAGCAAGGGACCCACGTCTGGGCATACCCCGCCAACTTAGGGCGAACAAGCGATACAAAGGGGATGATGGACGGAACGTTTGAGCCAATCAAACACTCACCCCCAGTCAACTGATCTGGGTTTAATCCATCATCATTCTTTAGCTCACTCCACCACCCCAGTTCAGACATGGCCATATGCAAATCAGTCTGACCCTGTGCCTCATGGGAACAGTCCAGCCCGAACTGCCAAGCCATGTCTTCCCTGGACCGGAAACAACTGGGGTGGTGGAGTGAGCTAAAGAATGATGATGGATTAAACCCAGATCAGTTGACTGGGGGTGAGTGTTTGATTGGCTCAAACGTTCCGTCCATCATCCCCTTTTGTATCGCTTTGTTCGCCCTAAGTTGGCGGGGGTATGCCCAGACGTGGGTCCCTTGCTCACTTTGCCACTGGATTCAAGCAAGCCTGGCTGATGACGGCTGGAATGCCAGAAACCGGTCCTAGGATGCTTGTTTCCGGTCCAGGGAAGACATGGCTTGGCAGTTCGGGCTGGACTGTTCCCATGAGGCACAGGGTCAGACTGATTTGCATATCGCCATGTCCGAACTGGGGTGGTGGAGTGAGCTAAAGAATGATGATGGATTAAACCCAGATCAGTTGACTGGGGGTGAGTGTTTGATTGGCTCAAACGTTCCGTCCATCATCCCCTTTTGTATCGCTTTGTTCGCCCTAAGTTGGCGGGGGTATGCCCAGACGTGGGTCCCTTGCTCACTTTGCCACTGGATTCAAGCAAGCCTGGCTGATGACGGCTGGAATGCCAGAAACCGGTCCTAGGATGCTTGTTTCCGGTCCAGGGAAGACATGGCTTGGCAGTTCGGGCTGGACTGTTCCCATGAGGCACAGGGTCAGACTGATTTGCATATGGCCATGTCTGAACTGGGGTGGTGGAGTGAGCTAAAGAATGATGATGGATTAAACCCAGATCAGTTGACTGGGGGTGAGTGTTTGATTGGCTCAAGCGTTCCGTCCATCATCCCCTTTTGTATCGCTGTGACCAGGAATCATCCATGCAGTTTGGCAGTTGCAGCTTTTTCTTTGTCAACACTTACATTTTGGTCACTGTGATGATGGGGGTTTGGACCCCATTGCCACAATGTTCAAAATGTGCTTCAGATATGGACCCCACACTTACCTTTTGGTCACTGTGATGATGGGGGTTTGGACCCCATTGCCACACTGTTCAAAATGTGCTTCAGCTATGGACCCCACACTTACATTTTGGTCACTGTGATGATGGGGGTTTGGACCCCATTGCCACACTGTTCAAAATGTGCTTCAGCTATGGACCCCACACTTACATTTTGGTCACTGTGATGATGGGGGTTTGGACCCCATTGACACAATGTTCAAAATGTGCTTCAGCTATGGACCCCACACTTACATTTTGGTCACTGTGATGATGGGGGTTTGGACCCCATTGCCACAATGTTCAAAATGTGCTTCAGCTATGGACCCCACACTTACCTTTTGGTCACTGTGATGATGGGGGTTTGGACCCCATTGCCACAATGGTCATGGCCTGCTTGCATTGTGGGGGCCACACACATATATGTGTGGCACATGTGATAGGGGGTCACATTGTATGTTCAAAGTCATGTTCAGTGTTGTAGGCATTTGACACAGTCTACACACGCTTGTCATGGTGTTGGGGGGATGTCTTTTTCTTGCATTCCCTAGGTTGTGGTGTGCTGGTTGTGTCATGCATTGTCCATCCTATGAGTGGGGGTGGTGTTGGTGGTAGGCATCCAGCCCCCCATGGGTAGAGGTGGTAGTAGTGACAGGCATCCAGCCCCCTGGGTAAGGGTGGTAGTGGTGGTAGGCATCCAGCCCCCCTGGGTAGAGGTGGTAGTAGTGGTAGGCATCCAGCCCCCTGGCTAAGGGTGGTAGTGGTGGTAGGCATCTGGCACCCCCATGGCTAAGGGTGGTAGTAGTGGTAGGCATCCAGCCCCCTGGGTAAGGGTGGTAGTAGTGGTGGGCATCTGGCACCCCCATGGCTAAGGGTGGTAGTAGTGGGAGGCATCCAGCCCCCTGGCTTAGGGTGATAGTAGTGGTAGGCATCCAGCCCCCCTGGGTAAGGGTGGTAGTGGTGGTGGGCATCTGGCACCCCCTGGCTAAGGGTGGTAGTAGTGGTAGGCATCCAGCCCCCCTGGGTAAGGGTGGTAGTTGTGGTAGGCATCCACCCCCTGGGTAAGGGTGGTAGTAGTGGTGGGCATCCAGCCCCCTGGCTTAGGGTGATAGTAGTGGTAGACATCCAGCCCCCCCTGGGTAAGGGTGGTAGTAGTGGTAGGCATCCAGCCCCCCCTGGCTAAGGGTGGTAGTGGTGGTAGGCATCCAGCTCCCCTGGGTAAGGGTGGTAGTAGTGGTGGGCATCCAGCCCCCCCTGGCTTAGGGTGATAGTCGTGGTAGGCATCCAGCCCCCCTGGGTAAGGGTGGTAGTAGTGGTAGGCATCCAGCCCCCTGGGTAAGGGTGGTAGTGGTGGTGGGCATCTGGCACCCCCTGGCTAAGGGTGGTAGTAGTGGTAGGCATCCAGCCCCCCTGGGTAAGGGTGGTAGTTGTGGTAGGCATCCAGCCCCCTGGGTAAGGGTGGTAGTAGTGGTGGGCATCCAGCCCCCTGGCTTAGGGTGATAGTAGTGGTAGGCATCCAGCCCCCCTGGGTAAGGGTGGTAGTAGTGGTAGGCATCCAGCCCCCCTGGCTAAGGGTGGTAGTGGTGGTAGGCATCCAGCCCCCTGGGTAAGGGTGGTAGTAGTGGTGGGCATCCAGCCCCCTGGCTTAGGGTGATAGTAGTGGTAGGCATCCAGCCCCCCTGGGTAAGGGTGGTAGTAGTGGTAGGCATCCAGCCCCCCTGGGTAAGGGTGGTAGTAGTGGTGGGCATCCAGCCCCCCGGGCTTAGGGTGATAGTAGTGGTAGGCATCCAGCCCCCCCAGGGTAAGGGTGGTAGTAGTGGTAGGCATCCAGACCCCCCTGGCTAAGGGTGGTGGTGGTGGTGGGCATCTGGCACCCCCATGGCTAAGGGTGGTAGTAGTGGTAGGCATCCAGCCCCCTGGCTTAGGGTGATAGTAGTGGTAGGCATCCAGCCCCCCTGGGTAAGGGTGGTAGTGGTGGTGGGCATCTGGCACCCCCTGGCTAAGGGTGGTAGTAGTGGTAGGCATCCAGCCCCCGGGTAAGGGTGGTAGTTGTGGTAGGCATCCAGCCCCCTGGGTAAGGGTGGTAGTAGTGGTGGGCATCTGGCACCCCCTGGCTAAGGGTGGTAGTAGTGGTAGTTATCCAGCCCCCTGGGTAAGGGTGGTAGTAGTGGTGGGCATCTGGCACCCCCTGGCTTAGGGTGATAGTAGTGGTAGGCATCCAGCCCCCCTGGGTAAGGGTGGTAGTAGTGGTGGGCATCTGGCACCCCCTGGCTAAGGGTGGTAGTAGTGGTAGGCATCCAGCCCCCCTGGCTTAGGGTGATAGTAGTGGTAGGCATCCAGCCACTCCTGGGTAAGGGTGGTAGTGGTGGTGGGCATCTGGCACCCCCCTGGCTAAGGGTGGTAGTAGTGGTAGGCATCCAACCCCCCCTGGGTAAGGGTGGTAGTTGTGGTAGGCATCCAGCCCCCCTGGGTAAGGGTGGTAGTAGTGGTGGGCATCTGGCACCCCCCTGGCTAAGGGTGGTAGTAGTGGTAGTTATCCAGCCCCCCCTGGGTAAGGGTGGTAGTAGTGGTGGGCATCTGGCACCCCCCTGGCTAAGGGTGGTAGTAGTGGTAGGCATCTGGCACCCCCCAGGCTTAGGGTGATAGTAGTGGTAGGCATCCAGCCCCCCCTGGGTAAGGGTGGTAGTAGTGGTGGGCATTTGGCACCCCCCTGGCTAAGGGTGGTAGTAGTGGTAGGCATCCAGCCCCCCCTGGGTAGGGGTGGTAGTGGTGGTGCGCATCCAGGCCCCTGTGTGCATATGTGGCATTGGTGATGGGCATCCCGCCCCTATGGTGGTGCTGTTGCTGGTGTAAGTAAATTCTGCATCCCTCTGTGTGTGTGTGATGTGTCGTGTACGTGTTGTATGTTTTTGTGGTTGGTGTCTGACTTACCTTCTGTGCCGTACGCGTCCGTGCCTGTTCCGGTGGTAAATGTAGAATATTGGTAGTATCGGGACGAAGGGATTCATGGTTGGTTCGTGTCGTTCGTCTTTCTCGTTGCTTCGCGTCGTCCTCGTCGCTGGCGTGTTCACCTCGTAGCCGTGGATCGTGTTGTGGCGCGAATCGGAGCTTATGTGCGCCTCTCCCGGAAGCTTTGACGTGCCGGATGTAGCGACGGGTTCTCCGCGTACGGAAAGCGCATCGTACTTGTTCGGCCGGACGGGGCTGCATTTTCCCTTCCGTGCGACTCGATTCTGCGTTTCCGGATTCGCCTCGGTCGGAGAACAGGACCTGGATTGGGTGAGTACGACTCGGCCGGATTCTGTGCTGTTGTGCGCATCGTACTTACTCGTTCGGTATGATGTACGGATCGGTCGGGAAACAGGCATTCGCATGGCTTTTTTCCCAACCGAATGGTATTGGGTGCGCCTCCGACCGAGATCGGAATCGGCCCCATAGTCTCTAATCTGCCTTCTCATCACGGGCCACCAGTAGCGTTGTTTCAACAAAGAAACAGAACCTTTTCCTTCGTGTGCATCCACAATTAAACTTTGCCTACGATCCATATTTGGTATTACTCTATCCCCCACTCCAGGAATCTGAGCATATGGAATGTTTTGTGCATCTAACTTGTAGGAGTACTTGAGTGGAAATTTTTTAGGTACTGCTGTGCTGCCTTTGCGTGAAGCATTGACAGCTACCATTATCTCGCCGTCTATCCTCGTCTTTGAACGAGTAACTGCAGCTACGGCGGCTGTGCAAACAGCCCCCTTTGCGGCTTCATCAGCCAATGAATTCCCTTCAACGTGAACGCCATCACGCTGATGACTCAGTGTATGTATCAGATGAGCCCTTGGTAGTTCGTTTCTCAATTCCACTACCTGTTCCCATAGCATTTTATGCTTAATTGTGCCACCTTTTGCATCTTTGAACCCGTTTTGTTCCCAATGATGTAGATATTCATTGTACGACTGTACACAGTAAAAGGAATCACACACAATAAGTGTGGGGAATTCGTGTTCCGTATTTATAAGTGCCAGTATAAGTGCTTTGAGTTCTGCCAACTGAGCCGTGCAGTCTCCTAGAGATTGCGTTTTAGTGCAACTCGGATGGAACTTTCCATCGTGCATGCGACCTTTAACAATCGCACACGCCGCGCTGTAAGCTTGCTTACTCCCTATGGCTGGTTGAGCAGAACCGTCAGTGTAAATAATGTATTCATACTGATCTAGAGGCAAAATTTCATTTGGTAGAGGATATTCTTGTTCGTATTGCAGAAATGCTTGTGTTTTTAAACTTGGATCAAATCTGTATTCAACATCCGTTGCAGTAAGAGAATTAGCCCATTGTATCCATCTGGGATGTAAGGCTTTCGCATTTGGAATGCTAGCTTTTGTAACAGCTTCTAAAGCTGGTACTGGGGTTACGACAATTATGCGTTTCCCCTGAGCCAGAGCTCTTTCTCTTGCTACAGCGGTCTGCACTTGTGATAGGCAGCGAGTCTTCTAAGACCCTCGATGCTGCCCGGTGCAGGGTTCCACCTCTAATTCACTTTGGGTTCGCTATCAAAATAATGAGGCAAGCGCTGGAAACTGGAAGACAAGAAAAAGGTTTATTTCTCATGAGGAGATCACGTCAACTGCAGACACCGGGATGTCTGAGGGAGGTGTTCTGCTGATAACTCCTTTGGCTCTTCCTTTTATACAGGTTTGACACAATGCATTGGTTTCATCAACATGGTTACACAAGCTTGGGGTCCCCGCCCCGGGCAGGTTGTCACACAAGCCCAACAGTAATTCTCTTCCCACCCAGGTCAAACAGACAATCTTATCTTGCAGCTGGACCTTGCTTCAGGGTCTAAAACATGTGAGACCGGCCAGATCTAAGAGTCTGTTCTGTTGATAAAAACAGGTCCCATTGTTGGTAACAACAAGTCTTGCTGTTTGCAGTGCAATAAATCATGTTGCAAGAGTCTTTTTGGTGTTTGGAACCTGTTTGTGTAACTAGGTGCAGTGAGGGGTAGAGTGTCCAAAGGTTTGCCTGAAAACAGAGATGAGAGGAAAAACGAGTTTGTGGCAGCAAGTGGCGCTGAGGTTTGTTGCGGCAAATAGAGTTTATAGCCCCCAGCACACGTACCAGGTCGGTCAGAGGGTCAGAGGGATGCTAGTAAGGGCAGGGTGAAACAAAGGTGACCAACAGAGTACAAAATGGCTGTGATAGATTAAAATGACTGCAACTTATGTGCACATAGAATTCCACCAGACAAGATGGCGCAGGTAATGTTCACGATTGTCGTTTTGCTTTTAACAGTGGCCCCTTTGAACATAACTAGCCAGCTTGTCAGTCTATTTCGATCTCCATAATGTCCTGTATCTCTTGATCATACATTACTCTCGTTTTTGTTAGCTGAGTGTCCATAGTCTTAGGGTGCAAGGTAGTTATGCAAAGAGAACACAAAGGTGGTATACAGTGTATACCCAAACAACAACCACATATTGTCAATACTGGGACCAAGAGAATCATTGATATTTTCCAACCCCACTCCTTCAAGATGCCCCAAAGCCAACTTCCAATTGTCCAAGTCTCTGATCCTTGATGAATTTCTGAAGATAGTCTATGGAGATGTTCGATTGCTTCATAGACAGAAGGTGAATTATCAGGAATGTATACACATCAGCTGGCACCGATGATGCGGCATGCTCCTCCACGGTCCGCTAGTACCACGTCCAGGACCATGCGATTTTGCAGGGTAACCAGACGGATCGCTTGGAGCTCAGCAGTGTTGTTGGTGAGTGTTGCCGCTGACAACACAGAGAGCCACTGCAAGGTGGCACAGGTTCCCTTTGAGTGGGGGGGGGGTCTCAGGGACTCTTCAAGTAGCTGTGAGGCCAGCCATGTCTGTTGAATGTCTGTTAGGTAACGATTTGGAGAGCTCCCCTTGGGCTAAGGTGGAGCGGAGAGCTCATTTAGAGATGTTGGGTTTGCCTGAGTGGGCCTGCGTGACCACTCGATCTATGGCAGCCAGTAAGGGTGTTCAAGAGGACCTGGAGCCTGAGAAAATGGCCCAGGTGCCTGCCTTAAAGAGAAGAGGTAGGGGGCCCGGGAAACCGTCCCTGAGGTTCCCACGGCCCAGGAGGAGGCGGACCCTGAGGGGGATGCCCTGGAGCCTACCGGGGAAGAGATTGCTGAACTGGGAGACCTGCCTGAGCTGACCCATTGGCAGCAGGAAGGAGGTCCCTCCCGGGAAGAGTTCTGTGAGGAGCAGAACAAGTGCCCTTCTCTTGTGGGTTTGCGGCAGCAGGCTGCAAACCAGGCAGCAGGTGATCAGTCTGGATCACATTGGATCTACTGGGAGAATGGTCTCCTGTATAGTGAGCCTAAGGTTGCTGAGCCTGGGTCAGCCCGTGTGCTGGTGGTACCCCAGCGCTTCAGAGCCTTCCTACTGGGGCTGGCTCATGATGTGCCTTTAGCAGGACATTTGGGGCAGGACAAGACCTTTGAAAGGCTTGTCACCCATTTTTATTGGCCCCAAATGCGCAAGAGTTCAGACACTCATTGCAGGACCTGTCAGACTTGCCAGGCAAGTGGAAAGAGTGGGTGCAACTCCTCCCTCCACTCTGGATGCAGATCTTTCTATTCAGCCCTGCGCTGACTCACCCTGTCTCCTGTAGCCACCCCCAGCCCCTGTCACTCAATCTCCAGACAAGGAATACACAACCTAGCAGAGGCAGGCTTGGATAGTTAGGCAAGAAAATACCTACTTTCTAAAAGTGGTATTTTCAAACACAGAATGTTAAAACCAACTTCACTAAAAGATGTATTTTATCATTCTGAGTTCAGGCGTACTAAACTCGAATTTCTACCTGGTTCCCTGAGTCAGTTAGGATTATAAGATGTAATAATCTAACTGCCCATTCTGGCCTATGGGGAACAGGTAGCCTTGCAATAGTGAAAAACGAAAATGGCTGTAATTCACTATTAGGACATGCCACACACACCAGGGCATGTCCTACCTTTTACCTACAATGCACCCTGCCCTTGGGCCTACCTTAGGGGTGACTAATATGTATAAAAGGGAAGGTTTAGGGACTGGCAAGTGGGTACACTTGCCCAGTCAATATGGCAGTACCAGACTGCCCACAGGCTCTGCAATGGCAGGCCTGAGACACACTTTACAAGCTGCTCCGGTGGGTGGCACAACCAGTGCTGCAAGCCCACCAGCAGCATTTGATTTACAAGCCCTGGGCACACGCAGTGCACTGTACTAGGGTCTGACAGTAAGCCAAACAAGCCAATCATGGAGTCACTAATCCATACATCAATTTACCATAG
This sequence comes from Calotriton arnoldi, assembly GCA_963921515.1. Taxonomy (NCBI): domain Eukaryota; kingdom Metazoa; phylum Chordata; class Amphibia; order Caudata; family Salamandridae; genus Calotriton; species Calotriton arnoldi. The sequence continues at coordinate 3,647,157 of CAWUFW010000191.1, forward strand.
GGAGCACTTGCACTGTGGCACTGAACAGCAGTGGCACAGTGCCCAAAAGCATCTAAAACCAGCAAAAACATAAGAGGCAACAGCAAAAAATGGAAGGGAGACCCACGCCAATGGTGCCAGGTCTAACACGTGTCCCCTCCAGCTGAAATGTGGGGAGAACTACCCTACAACCGGGGAGTTCTCATCACTAAGGCGGAAAAATCTGGACAGACCATCAGCATTGGCGTGTTCTGTACCAGGGCGGTGTTCCACCGTAAAGTCCATCCCCTGTAGGGATATGGACCACCTCAACAGCTTTGGATTCTCACCCCTCATCTGCATCAGCCATCTGAGGGGCATGTGGTCTGTCTGAACCCGGAAGTGAGTCCCAAACAAGTATGGTCTCAACTTCTTCAGTGCCCAGACCACAGCAAATGCCTCACGCTCAATTGCACTCCACCTCTGTTCCCGTGGAAGTAACCTCCTACTGATGAAGACTACAGTGAGGATGCCAGCAGTGACGTTCAGGGCGGTCTCTACCGCTTGGGACAGATGTCTGATGGCTCGACTGTTTGCCCTCGGACCCCATAGCGGGACGAGCCCTTTTGCTGCGTCAAGGAACTGTGATGAGGCAGAGTCTGCTTGATCAATGTCTTTAGAACGCTTTTCTCGATGATGCTCTGCAGGGGCTGTGTAGGTTGGTGGCAAAACAAAGGCGATGTAGCACGTGCCCCCCAGTTTCTTGGGAGCCAGGTGTAGGCTTTGGTTCCACAAACAAAGTACATATTGGGTGATGCAACAAGCGCTGGGGGTTGGCAGTGTTCAAAGTCCTTACAATGCTACAGGTACTGTGACCCACATTCTTAGTCCCACGGCCTTCAATGCATACAAGGCCAGAGACGTTCACCACAGATAGGGCCACAGTCAGTGTTGCAGCAGTTCTTTTCTTCAGGTAGGAAAATGTGGCTCTGTTAGGATTATTGAACACTTGCATTTCCACTCGTTCTTTGGAGGGGACATTAATCTGGAATGTCGCATTGAAGGTGTGAGGGCAGAAGGGGGCGGCTGTCCTTCCTGTTTTGTTTCGCCAGAACTCGTTGTAGAACTGGGCGATTGTTCCGTCGGAAGTGGCATTGTCTTTGTAACTTTCTTGTAGGAGCATCATCCAGGCAAGGCAAGATCCGTGAATAGAAAAGGGCGAAGGGATGAAAGGGATGGAATGTTCAGTGACATGTGGTAACAGCCCACAGACCCAACAGTTGGTTGCATTGGTGGCAAGATTGTGCTGGTGCAACATCTGCACGAAAGAATTATTCCAGAATTCTTTGCGTCGTTCTCGGAGATGTGGCGGTAGTGATACCAGGTAGTGTTCTTTCTTGGTGGTTGGTTGCATGGTGGGTGACAATGTTCTGTATGCAGGTGCATTCTCTTCAATGATCCAGAGTGCGACCATTAGCAGGAGACAGGTGAGAAATGTGGCTACAAGTGCAATTGTCTTTGTGCTGTGCAGGTTAGCAGTCTTGGTGTCTTTGCGGTGGTTTTGCAGGTGTTCAGTTTCTTCCATCATCTTCGAGGAGCTCAACAACTGTTAGGACCACAGACTTTTGTCTGGCGCTTTCCTGGTAGCGTTGTTTGACTGTGCTACTGATCTGAGACCTTGACTTAGTTAGTGGCCTGGTCGTTGGAGCTCCCTCCTTTCGTCGATCTTAGGTTGTACCCTTTCCTGGATGGCACCGTGGGGTCGGGAAATTCTGATAGTTCGAGGGTGTCTTCTTGTGGGTAGCAACTCAGAGCTGGTCGGTCTCTCGCGAGTACTTCCTCTTGCACCTCCACCCCTTCACAGGTTGCCAGGGTTGGAGGGACTCGTTTGCAATGATGAGCGTGCAGCCAGTTTTGTTTTCCTTCCACTCGGAGGGCAGTTCGGGTGGTGATCAGGACTTGCCAGGGGCCCGTCCACCTAGGCTCCAGATTCTTCGTTCTTTGGAAGTTGCAAATCAATACATGGTCGCCTGGCTTTATTTCATGTCCCGGGCCCCTGGATACGTCAGGCAAGGCTTGCTGCACCTGTTGGTGGATAATTGTTAGCTCGTTTGTCAATTTATGCAAGTAATCCGACATTAATATGTTCGGGACATCGTTAATGGAGGTGGGTCTTGGTGCCGCCCAAATGCTCATAGGCCTGCCGAAGACCACCTCATACGGGGTCAGTCGGTGTTTGGTTGGGGTGGAGAGCATCGATAACAATGCCAATGGGAGGGCGTCGGGCCATTTCAACCCGGTCGTGGCAACTATTTTGGCTAGTTTTAGTTTCAACGTTGCATTGTGTCTCTCTACCAGGCCCGCTGATTGGGGGTGGAAGACGGCATGGAACTTTTGTTTTAACCCCAACCCTCTCAGTATGTTCTGTATCACCTCGGCTACGAAGTGGGGGCCATTGTCGCTCCATAAAATTCTGCAAAGGCCGTATCGGGGGAAGAATTCTTTCAGCAATACTTTTGCAGTGGCTACGGCGGTATTGTCGCGGGTGGGATATGCCTCCACCCATTTGCTAAAAGCGCACACAACCACCAGGACATATTTTAGACCAAGGCATCTCTCTAGTTGAATGTAATCCATTTGAAGGATTTCAAAGGGGTGGTCAGGGACTCCAAACCCTCCCCGTGGTACTACTGTCCCCTTCCCTGGGTTGTGTTGTAGGCAGACTATACATTGTTGTACTAGGTGTTTTGCAGATTCTGCTATCTTGACGTTATGCCATACTCTGGTGATTAGTTCAATCATGGGGGTGGAGCCTATGTGTGCTGGTAAATGTGCCATGATCAATATGGGGATGAGGTAGGCATTGGGTAACAGCCATTTATTTCCGTCTTTAGTTCTCCAGCAATCTTCCTCGTCTTTTAGTCCCACCTTTTCCCACTCGGTCAATTCATCTTGTGTGCCTGTAGTCTGTATGTCCCTTACAGTGGTCCTAGCGTCAGTCCATCGTTCAGCTTGTGACCTGGTCACATACATTCGTGTCGTAGTTCTGTCTCCTGCCGTGGCTCGGGCAGTAACGTCTGCTAGTGCATTTCCCTGTCCAATGAGATCAGTCACTTTCCTATGTGCTTGGCATTTTATCACTGCTAACTTCTTGGGGAGGAGGACTGCTTGCGTCAAGGCGGAGACTAAATCTCCATGCAGGATGGGTGTACCGTGTGAAGTCAGGAACCCTCTTTCTTTCCATAAGATCCCAAAATGGTGAACCCCCCGAAGGCATATTGGCTGTCGGTGTATATGTTAACTGTCGTGTCAGTCGCTAAGATACATGCTCGTGTGAGGGCAATGAGTTCTGCAGCCTGGGCTGAACGTTGGGGAATACGGGCTGTTTCCAGAACGGTTCGGGCTGTGGTGACAGCGTATGCAGCTGAGGTGGTGCCGTCGGGGAGTTTGATGCACGAACCATCCACCCATAGTTCTCCATCTGGTTCTAGAAAGGCGGTGTCTCTGAGATCTATTCTACTCTTTGTTTGTTCATCGGTTAGTGTCACACAGTCGTGTAGTGGAGTCACGCTAGGATCATTTTCGGGTAGGGGTAACAGTGTGGCTGGATTGAGGGTGGTGCATCGCTTTAGGGTAATGTGCGGTGCTAGCAGGGTCAACTCATATCCTGTCAGTCGGGCGCTAGTCAAGTGTTGGGTTTTGGTCTGGTTTAGTAGTGTGTCGACTGCATGGGGTACTAAAACAGTGACTGGATTGGAGAGTACTATTCCTTCGCTCTGGCGTATCGATACTGCTGCAGCTGCCACAGCGCGCAGGCACGCTGGCAGCGCTCTGGCTACTGGATCGAGGGTGGCAGAGAAATATGCACAAGGGCGTTGTTTGTGACCAATTGATTGTGTTAGGACAGACAATGCACATCCTTCCCTCTCGTGCGTGTAGAGGAAGAATGGTTTGGAGTAATCCGGGGTTCCTAGGACAGGCGCTGAACAAAGGGCATTGCGTAGTTCTTTAAAGGCTGACTGGCATTCGGGGGTCCAGGGGAGAGGTGAGGGGATGTCTTTAGCTAGGAGGGAGAGAAGGGGTTTGACAATGAGGCTAAAGTTCGGTAACCACTGTCGGCAAAATGAAGTGAGACCTATCAAAGAGCGGACTTGTTTCTGATCTTTGGGGACAGGGGTGTCTAGAATTGTCTGGATCCTGTCAGGCATGAGTTTCCTCCCTTCTTTGGATAAAAGGTGACCCAAATAGGTCACTTGTGATTTACAGAACTGCAGTTTCTTTCGGGAGACCTTGTGACCATTCTCAGCAAGAAAATGGAGCAGTTTGATGGTGGCTGTGACGGCTATTGGTATGGTGTCCGCTGCTAGAAGGATGTCGTCTACATATTGTATTAGTGCCACTCCATCTGTCAATTGTATGGCGTCCAACTGTCTTTTAAGCGCCTGGCTATAGATGCTTGGGCTCTCAGTGTACCCCTGAGGTGCTCTGCAAAATCTGTACGAACGGGAGTTTAGGGTGAATCCAAATAGATAGCGGCTGTCCTTGTGTATAGGTATGGAAAAGAATGCGTTTTTGAGGTCATTTACAGTGAAGGTGGTGGCAGTGGAGGGGATTAAAGTCAAAATTGTCGTGATGTCGGAAACTACTGGGTATTGTGGCACTACGATTTTGTTTATCTCCCGCAGGTCAATGATGAAGCGGTAGGCTTTTCCGCCTCCCTCTCCCTGTCTCTTTACAATCGGTAGTATGGGACTGTTACAAACGTTGCTCACTACTTCCTCTACCACCCCTGCCTCTACCAAAGAGTGTATGATCTCTGTCAGTGCCTTCTCACCCTCTGGCGATATTTTGTACTGCGGTACTTTCGGTAGGGTTGCGTCCTGTCGTATTGTTACGTGTACTGGGTCAATCATCATTCGTCCTACGTCTGAATCAGCCCTAGCCCATAAGTGTGATGGCAAAGTGTCCAGTAGGGCTGCGTCAGTCTCGGAGATGGGAAACATGTGCTGAGAAGGGTTCTCTCTATGGCGCTGGGGGTTGTCATACAGGACGACACGCTCTCCGTCTGGTGAGCATCTGATAGTCGCATGGAAGTGTTTCAAAAGGTCGAGACCCATTATGGCGTCTGGGGTGTTGGAAGAGAGGAGGAATGTCGTTTCGACGCTATTGTTCTCAAGGTTAAAAGGGATCGGTCGGGACAAAGGGTTGGTGGAGGGCGTACCGTCAAATCCTATTGAGGTCACATGTGAGCCTGACAAGGGTGCCCTTGGAATCAGTCGTTTGGATAGTGCACTACGTGTTGCTCCCGTGTCTACCAGAAATGGCGACTTTGCCCAGGACCTCAGCGGTAACATAAGGGCCTTGCTGATCAACATAGAGCTCGACTGGATCCCTCCCTTGCCCCTGGCTGTCCTATGCAAAGTCGTACGTATTGTCATAATCTGTCTGTTGGTACTGATTCTGTTTGGGATGGTCGAATGTGTTCACTCTTCCTGGCCTTTCCTCGCTTGCTTCACTCGCGTACCCTCTCCCACGTCCTCTTCCTCTCTGTCCACTTGCTATTTCCCTCACCCCTCTGCCCCTACCAGCTCCTAACAAAGCCGGGCATTGGGTTTTCCAGTGTCCATATTCTTTGCAAAATGCACATTGATCCTGTCCTAGGTCTTGGCGTCCTACATATGATGTCGATGAATTGTTTCTAGGTGGCTGTACTCTAGGGGTATTCTGCTGGTATCCTCCCCTATATTGCTCCCTTCCTGTATTTGCCCCCTGGAGTTGTGCTACCATTACCCTTTCCTTCAAGTCCTTCTTTTTCCTTTCTGTAGCCCTGTCATTTTCGTTTCTCTGATGCTCATAGTACTGGGCCATTTGGAGAATTGCCGCCGGTTTAGATGCTGCCCAACTACTTTCGCTGGCTTGTAATTTCTGGGATACATCTGGCAGTAGTCCTTTGACATAGTTCTGCACAAATAAGTGGTGTCCGGTTGCGGTGGACATGTCTTGTCCACTGTAATCGGAGAACACCGTTTCAAATCTGGAGAAATACTCTGAGACACCCTCTTGTGGTTTCTGGCAGCATGCGGTTACTATGGACCAGTCTATCTTTTTCTCTGGGATCAGCGTTTTCACTTTCTGCACTATTTTGTCAGGGAGGTCCAATATTGCTTTAACCGGTTTTTGACCAGGGTTCCGCTGTTTATCTAGTGTGTTGAGTTGTTCCCAGGTATGACCAAGCAGTTCGGTATGGTCTATTTTCCTAATCTGTTTCCACACATCTGCTGGCAAACATAACCCGAAGAACAAGTCTATGTCGGCAAGTGTCATTATTGTTGATCCCAGAGCGGTACCTAGCTCGGTGTAAAAGGCGGTGGGGTTCTTTCGTAAATCCGGTAAAGATTTACGGAACGTCAAAATGTCCTGTCTGTCCCATGGTTGATACACCCAATTGTAGACCACCCTTCCTCTAGCGTCTTGATGGTTCATATCGTCATGAGTCCCTTGTCCTCTAGGAGGTACCCAATAAGGGGCAGCTTCTTTTATCGGCATCATGCTATCTGGTTTTTCCACCGGGGGTCCTGCTATCTTAGATGTCCTGACCTTATCTATCCGTTCTTGTTCCACGAGGTGACGGAATACCTCCAGTGTGGATGAAAAGAGTTCTGTAACATCGTTGTCGCCTTCATCTCCGGTGTCTACCTTCCTATAGAGAGCCACTAGCCGCTCGGGCCCTACATCTTGGTACTTCTCTTCATATGCAGTAAGAGTGTGGTAACAGAGACGTACAATAAAGTATCGTTTGCGGTTTTCAACATAGGAGTTGCATATGTCAGTTACATACTCTTCTGTCTCCTTCCTATCTATGAGGGATTTAACTATTTTATCAATGCCTGCTCGCTCATTTTTACTTAATCGCGGGACCCTGGGTGCTCCTTTTTCTTTTGATCCTACCTCTACTACTGTATCCTTTGATGAGGCATTTGGTGTGGGTGACTCGGTGGGAGCAGAGGCGGTGGAGACTGAGGCGATCGTGCCATCTCCGGCTATACTTTGGTGGTCCTGGCGTTGTACTACGGGATGAGTAGGGGCGTAAGGGGGTGGCATGTATATGATTGGGGGACATAACAATAAATCATCATCTACCCTTTGTTTTGCTGGTAACTTGGGGTAAAGAGTCGAGGGCGTTCTAACAGGGCATTGACCTGATATTTTTGATTCCTGTTCCTTTTTATCGATTTCCTTTTCTTTTAGTTTTTCTTCTAATCTTTTACAGGCTTGGTAAGCTGATTTTCGCGTTTCTTTATCTTGTCTAGCTTCGTCCCTTTTCTTTCTTTGAGCTGCCTCTTTTCGCCATAAACCAAAACTGTCAAACATGGCTGTCTAGTTTTCTTTTTGTGGAGAGCTAATTCTAACGTTTCTATTTTAGCGGGATTGAAAGATCCCGTCAGTGGCCACTGATTTACCCGGTCCTTCCTAGTGTATTTATGCCATAGTTTGCTATAAGCTATGGTGGCTAATCCATACTTTACGTACATGTCCTTGTTAGGGGTGCCTTCCGGCGGTGCCGGCTGACTGACCTCTAACGAACGGTCTGGTCCAAAACAATTACAATCAAACAATCTAGAGAAAACAGGCATGACGTATTTATCGGTCAAAAATGAATATCTCAATCAATCAATTTAGACAAAAAGTCTGCACTACCTGTCCTTCGCTGCCTGCAAAGAGAGAGAATATTCCTATTCTTCGTTGTTTGCAAGCAGGGAAATGTCGTAAATAACTCAATATCAAAAAAGGAATACTAGTATTTCAATCAAACTATTCAATCAATCAATCAATTTAAGTCGTTTTTCACGACCTTACCCGGACCGTATGGACGGTTCTTCGTCTTCCCCTTCCAGCGCCTGGTTGTTCTCTCACTCCAACAATCAATGCGGCGTTCCTCTAAGGTCCCAGTCAGGACCGGAGGTCACTCGAGAGAGGTCCGTTCGGAACCGGTGAAGTTCAGTCGATCGGCAGCCAGACAAGGGTCTTCTCAGGCAGGTATACCCCAATCGTTTAGTCGTTCACTCCGTCGTTAGGACCTCTCTACCGGACCCACGCGTCGCTGATGGGCCCCCACGTTTGGGCGCCAATTTGTGAAAGGCAGCGAGTCTTCTAAGACCCTCAATGCTGCCCGGTGCAGGGTTCCACCTCTAATTCACTTTGGGTTCGCTATCAAAATAATGAGGCAAGCGCTGGAAACTGGAAGACAAGAAAAAGGTTTATTTCTCATGAGGAGATCACGTCAACTGCAGACACCGGGATGTCTGAGGGAGGTGTTCTGCTGATAACTCCTTTGACTCTTCCTTTTATACAGGTTTGACACAATGCATTGGTTTCATCAACATGGTTACACAAGCTTGGGGTCCCCGCCCCGGGCAGGTTGTCACACAAGCCCAACAGTAATTCTCTTCCCACCCAGGTCAAACAGACAATCTTATCTTGCAGTTGGACCTTGCTTCAGGGTCTAAAACATGTGAGACCGGCCAGATCTAAGAGTCCGTTCTGTTGATAAAAACAGGTCCCATTGTTCGTAACAAGTCTTGCTGTTTGCAGTGCAATAAATCATGTTGCAAGAGTCTTTTTGGTGTTTGGAACCTGTTTGTGTAACTAGGTGCAGTGAGGGTAGAGTGTCCAAAGGTTTGCCTGAAAACAGAGATGAGAGGAAAAACGAGTTTGTGGCAGCAAGTGGCGCTGAGGTTTGTTGCGGCAAATAGAGTTTATAGCCCCCAGCACACGTACCAGGTTGGTCAGAGGGTCAGAGGGATGCTAGTAAGGGCAGGGTGAAACAAAGGTGACCAACAGAGTACAAAATGGCTGTGATAGATTAAAATGACTGCAACTTATGTGCACATAGAATTCCACCAGACAAGATGGCGCAGGTAATGTTCACGATTGTCGTTTTGCTTTTAACACACTGCTGTCAGAATTTTTTCTGTTGAAGTGAAACGCATCTCTGCGTTTGTGTACAGGTGTGATTTGTATGCGATTGGTACTGTTTCGCCTTCATTAAAAGTTAAATAAGTGTACCCGCATTGACCCGCTATTACTCAGATCACTAAGTTCTGTGCATTTACGCGTGTCTGTAAATGTTTTGAAGCTATCATGTCTTCCGGTAGGGAACGCAGGATATTTGTGTGTTCCTGGGTCCATTGTCTGACTGAAAAATCAGGTTTTATTAAGTCGTAGAAAGGTTTTACTCTTTCTGCGTAATCCAAAATGTATGTTCGACCAAAATTTAGGAATCCCAGAATTGATTGTAAATTCTTCCATGATTTTGGAGGTTGGATCAGCGCACACTTTTCTAAAAAGTTAGCTGCGAGGCTTTTTCCTTCACTTGACAACTCATACCCTAAAAATAGGACACTGAGGTGGGCAATCTTTGATTTTTTTAAATTAAATTTGTAGCCTTCAGAGGCGAATCCCATAATAATGGTGCTCACCCTGGTCAAGTGCCTCTTTAAGTCATCGTCCGTCAGATAAATATCTTCCACATAGGACAATGCTTCTTCATCCAATTTTTGGAGTAACTCTGTTACTCGTGCTGAAAATACCCCGGGGCTATTTTTATACCCTTGGGCTAATCGGCAAAATTGTCGCTGGGACCCTAACGCACTGAAGGCGGTCAGATACCTGCTTTCAGGCTCTATATTTTGGCAGAAAAATCCATTTGAGATATCAAGCGTTGTTTTGTATTTTTTGCGCACAATGTTATTCATTAATGCGGCACTGTGTGCATTTTGAACTGCAAATGTCTTTGCGCAAGTGTTTAAATGTCTGTAATCCAAAACTAAACGATATGTGTTGTCAGGTTTCATTACGGGAAACAAAGGATTGTTCATAGGTGAAGTGCAATTTTCTATCACCCCCTGGTATTCTAGTTGGTCTACAATCTCCTTGACTTGTTTTTTAACTTCCTGCTTTATAGGGTATTGCCTTTGAGCATTTGGGGAAACTTTTAATGGGATCACGTGGTGGGTTGAATCCTCATCCCAACCAACATGATTTTTATACAATGCTGGAGCTAGGGCAACCGCCCACTCCTGCGCATATGGATGTTTTAGGTGAATGGGAACGAGGTCGGAAAAGGCTGGAAAAATTACAGTTTCTCCCCTAGGGCACTCCATGACGAATGCTGACGGCCAGTCTTGTTCTGCTAATAGAATGTCATAACCAGTTGACAGATTTTTCCAAAAGAGACCTTTAACTTTTCTGGGCTTGTCCCCCTCCATTCGGAGTGTTATCTCATGCAACTTATGTGGGACACTTACCCGAGTATCAGGTGTTTCCACCGTGATATACTCACTCAACTCCGCTGTCACCATAAATTCCTTCAGGTTCTGGCGAGCTATCGTTACTTCTGCCGCGCTGTCTAGCATCGTCAGAGCCCATTCCCCGTTCAGAAGCGGTGTCCTCAGAATTCTGGGCATGTCTGATCTTGAGACCTGCTACCTTCTTCTTTTTGAACTGAGGTTTTGATTTTTGTTTATCTTCTTTTTTAGGTGCGTAGTCCGCAGCGCGTTGCGTGTCTCTGGACTTTGTATGCTCCTCTTGTCTGTGTTCTGACCGTCCTTCCCTCTCAGAGTTTTTTGATGAACCCTGAAAGGAACGAGAGGAACGAGTATCAGTATCCTGATACCTGTCAGGTTTTTTAATATTATCCCTATTCCTGAGGTTATACCTCCTTTCAGAGGGCTCCTGTTGAGGAGACCTACCTCTGGATTGAGATCTGTTGTCTTTAGACTTTTGTTGTTTTTTATTTTCCCACTTCTTTTTAGAAGAAGTAGGTGTCTGCTTTGTAGTATCCTTTTCAGGACTGCCCACCAGTTGTGGTTTTAATGCTTTCCCACCTAGACTGTCTCTGCCTAATTCTGCATATGCAGTTTCAATTATTTTGGGTAGTTCGTGTTGATGATCCTCTGGACTGAACTCCCTTAGGCGTTGGCGGATCGCCACTGAAGTTGCTTCCCCCTTAATGTTAGCTAGTATTATGGCTGATACCTAGTCAAAGTTATTTAGTAACTTCATCCCTAAGTTAAGGGCAGGCTCTGCTCCGTACTCATTTTGAATCTGTCTCAATACATCAGGTATTACTGCTAAGGACGAGATACCATGTGTTCTGGTATATATGGCAGCAAAGACTGAACCCCAAGAGGTGCAGTCCTCTACTTGTGGTGTGATCCCCATGGGCAAGCAGATTGTTAGAATTCTGTGTTTTTCATAGGCGGTAGTATTTGGGAATACTGCCTCAAGCTGAGTTATTTTCTGAGCTCTCCAGAATGGTATTTGTTCGTGTTTTGCGGGCATTTTGCCCATTACCGCGTGTAATGTTTGTGGAGTAATTTTATTTCCTGTACCCTGAACTGGAGTACTGTTTGCTGCACCTGCTGGTGCAGGTTGGATTGTTAAAGTCCTCATGACAAATTGTGTCAGGTTTCTGTAGATTTTAATTAAATCTTTGTGTTGTACTAGTAAGTCTGGCTGTGGCATTGTGTTAATGCCAGGATGCGGTGTGTAAGCCGCTAGTATTGGCCATGTGGCCCGTCTCCTCCGAGCGGGCCTAATCTTACTCTTTGTTGTACGTGGGGTAGGGCGCTTTTAAACCAGTAAAAATTTTCCTGGTAAGTGAGTGGAATTTCTATGTCCTCAAACGGAGCATATTCCGCTGGTGCATCTCCTGCTATGTAGTAGTGAAATGTCTTTGTTATGGCATTCGTTGCTGGGAATGTAACCCATGAATAGAATACCTCTGTTTTGTTTGATTCGTGTGCCTCAATCACGAAAACTACTATGCCACCCGTGGCTGGTAAGCCATTTTCTAATAGTCTTATGGTGACTGTCCTTCTGAATTTTGGTGCAATTTGTATTGCATCCTCAGGATCTTCTTCTCCTGTTAAGAGATTCAGATCAACTCTTTGGTCCCCTGCCTATTAACAGACATGTTTAGAGGAAGAAGTGTTCAAAGGGAACTAAGATGAGGTGTTATGCACAATTTAGGAACTAAATGTCCTTTCAAGCTTGATTAACCAACAGCCAATAAATAGTATTTTTGTACTACTCAGCTGCAACGGATTTTGTGCCCACCCACTCCAGACGTCTCTGGGGTTTTGTGAGTAGGTTCTCTGAGAATAGCACGACTGAACTACTCAGATTCTACTGTTAAATAAGTACCAAACCAACGTTGGTGGCGCCATGTCGTGTAGTTCCTATAGTACCCATGCAGGACCTGCGTGTTTGTATAACATAAGCTGTGGGCTTGGTGGCAGACTGACTATGTGCACCTCCGGGTAATCGTGCGCTATAGAAGTTATAATAACATAACATAACATAACACCCTCACCGCGTATGTTAGATTGTTTTGCATTAGCTAGCTCACAGTGCCACTAAAATATCCTCTTATCGGGGAGAGATTAGTTTCTGGCAACCTTAGATCATGACAGCCCAAATTCCTCAGAATCGTGGAAACAATATACTACTTTTCGCTCCGTCACTCGTGCTTACTTATTCGGTTTGTCTCAGAGAGTTACACAGAATAAACAGTCGGGGGTTTCAATAAGTATTTATTGAACAGTTGTTATTCTAGTGTAAAATATATGTGCTGCGGCAACCAGCAGACAATAGCAGAGATATATTATCAGCAGTACGATAAAAGCAAAGGGATAGAACAGTTCTACCATATTGCAATAATCATGGATACATACATGAATATAAAAAGCATTATGAAAAGTGCGCGTACTCCTACTATGCCTAACTAGATGTACCTGAGTGTACCTAGCATATGTGTAGGTCTAAAAGCCTAAGAGCCAAGAATCCTTCTAGGATTTAGTCGAACCCCCATACCTGAATAGAGAGAGTGTGGGACCCCGTCCTGGTCTCGAGTTGGACACCCCGCAAGGGCTGTGTCAGACCGCTGTCAGCTGGAGCGACTGCATGCAGGAGCCTCAGCGTCTCTGGTCAGTGTGTCAGCATGGAACTCTCGGTTCCCTATGTCTTACCGGGGTAAGATGTGGTATATTTATACCCTGAAGAGTCTCGGTCCTCAGTATGAATTGTATTGGTCTGTCGTTAGACTTGAGGAAGACGTCAGGGTTGAACTTTGTACATACATATTATGCAGGTGGTGTATTCCTAGAGAGCCATGCATAATTGATGAGTACAGTGTGGGCCTCTGTTTGGGAAAAACCCTGCTGTATTCAAAACCACAGGATAGATAACGTTCAGCCCTCAGAGCACGTTGTGTACTAGTGAGGACCAATGTAGGTGAAAGATCATGCCTATATAAGGAATCATGACTATAATAGGACATGTACAGTTTTGACCGTAATAGGGCATATGCGGCTTTGACCATAATAGGGCAAGAACGAATATGACCGTATTAGGGCAAATATGAATATGTCCATTTTAGGGCATGTATGAACGGGTCTACATTAGGGCCTTTATACGGGACATAACAAGTGTATACCGGCACGTGGTTGGAGACACACCGGTGGTAGCAGGTGGGCAGTGAGGCCTGGGTCCGCAGTGTCGGCACTCTCTCTCCCTCTCTTCCTTTCACTGTCTCTCTCTCTCTTCCTCTGTTTCTCTCTCTCTCTCCTTCTCTCCCCTTTCTCTCTCTCTCTTTCTCCCTCTCTTTCACTCTCTCTCCCTTTTTTCTCTCTCTTTTTCTCTCTCTCTCTGTCCTTTGATGAGCGCATGACACACCTTCTTATCTTGAATTTTGTCTTGCAGGCTGTGTCTTACAGATTGTCCAGAGAAGACCCGCCATGGCTCTTCCGAATAGTTGTTTTGAGTTAAATTTGAATAAAATCATTTGTTTGGAAATTCAAAAATGAAAGGATGATTCTCCTTTTTCTGACCACACATGAATGTTAATTGTTGTACTTGTGCGACATCAGGCGAATTGTTTTGTTCATGATTTCGTACAGTTGATGTTAAATATCTTTGTCCGTGGTAGGGCCCGGGGGGGTCCTGGGTGTGGTGGCGGTGGGTGTTGTGGCCCTCTTGCTGCGTGATCAGTAGCTCCATGGCATCTGTTGATCTTCAGGTGTGGCTCTGGTCTGGGCTCCCTTTTGTGGTGCAGGTTGTCGTCCGACTTAACACCAGGTAAGAGCAGGTGTTAAATACCTGCTGCTAACGCGCCTTGTCGCCTGTTTTGTGATCTTATCGCCGATCTGGCTGGTCGTAGAGAATATTGCGATGTGGTGTTTTCGCGGCTTTTTGCACAGGAACGCCTACTCTGCATCTCATTAGCGTTAGTTGCCGGTGTCATCCGTGGCAATGTTTTTTGCGGCTGCTATCGCAGGAAAACTGGCGATATCGGCTGTTAGCACCTGCTTGTGAATAGGGCGATAAATCTATCGCCACTTTGGCTGCGATAAAGTGCAGCTAACTCGGCGATGAGTCCTTGAGAATATGCCCCTGAGGGTAGAAATGTCCAGGTCTTCTAACCCTAGCGAATTTGCGACTGTATTGGCTTTTTAATCTGGCATCAAGTTCAGAGTGAATTTTATCGATATTGGAATTAAAACATGCAGCAATATCACTGCATAACTCCTCATAGATCGGGATCTTTGAGCTCTTGGCATTATAGTTCCTGAGTTCATTAATAATTGTCCGTATCCCCTTTAGGGAGAAGACGCTTGCGTCAATATAATTTACTAGCAAGCTCTTTTTACTTCTTTAATGAGTATTTGATGTTGTCGAAAATGTCTCAAAAACGTTTTTTTCTTGATTGGGTCTTGATATTGTATCCATGCTCACAGATGTATTCTTTTGTTTGGTTTTGATAAAGCAACCTTCTTCATAAATCAGCATTTTAGTGTTTTTAGCGGGTTTGGTTTATTTTAGAGAACTTAAAAGTAATATTGTGTAACCCTCCATTTACCTAAGTGAAACAATCAGTTAAATCCTTGGGGGTGATTCTCTTGTTGTAACTTTCATAGGGTACTCCCAAGATGCTCTAAGTTTAGAGAATTCAATTACTGATTTTGGTTACATTTAATACTTATGTTCTCCTTGCATTTCCCGGATGGATTCTTAACCATAAATAGGATAGCATGATGGTACGACCATCCTATTCGCAAAATTGCACTACGTTGGTGGAATTGTTTTCTGTGCAGCAACTGGTCCTACAGTGTGAACTGCAGCATCCGGACTGACTTGAACTAGTCGACCAAATGATAGGTCAGACATGTTATTTGCGAAGGTCTGTGCTTTATCATTACTCTTACCTTCAACATAAAAAATGAGACATGATCAATTGCACCAGCCCGATTTTCTTTAATTTGAACATTTTCTCTTACAATAATAGCAATCTAATTATGGATGTCTAATTAAGGGCCTGATTTAGAGTTTAGCAGATGGGTACTATGTCAAAAACGTGACGTATAGCTCGTGTGGCTTATTACAAGTGCCTTAGGATCTAATGGACTTGAAATAAGGCGGGTTCGTTATCCATCACATAAATAACAGAGAGTAGGGGGCAGTCAAAAAATATACAAAAATACGCAATACAACAAAGTTTACATTTGTATTGTATACTTGTATTGTTTCGATTGATGAACATATAGTTAAAGGGTATATTTCATTCTTATTTGGAAAATTTGTACAGTGTAAAGTAGTAGGTACATAAACGATGAAGTTGCCAACACGTGTTTCGCGGACAGTATCCGCTTCTTCGGGACAAAATATATAATAATATACACACAGTTGTGGAAATCTTATGATAAGGCGTAGTCATTCGCAGTCCCAAGTTTCATATTATTCCACTTCCAACAACTAAGGGGCATATTCACAAGGCGCCATCGCCGAATTAACGGCACTTTATCGCAGCCAAAGTCGTGATAAATTTACCTCCCCATTCACAAGCCGGTGTTAACAGCCCACAGCACCAGTTTACCCGCGATAGCAGCCGCAAAAAACATCGCCACAGAGGACCCTCGCAAATATCGCTAATGAGATGCAGAGTTGGCGTTCCCGTGACAAAAGCAGAGACAACAGCACACCTCAACATTCACAACGACCAGCCACATCCGCGATAAAAACACAAAACAGGCGATAAGGCGCCTTAGCACCAGGAAAACTACACCTGCTCTGACCTGGTGTAAAGTACGACGGCAGCCAGCACCACAAAAGGGAGCACAGCCCAGGGCCACATCCGAAGGGCAACAGAGGCCATGGAGCCACCCATCATGCGGCCCGGACACCCAAGAGGGCCACAACACCCACCGACACCACACCCAGGCCCGCAACACCCCCCCCCCCCCCGGGACCACTCCCAACCCCGGACTAAGAAATTGCACACCAACACCACTAATCCCAAAACAAACATTTTGCCTGATGTCGCACAAGCAGGAAAATAAACATACATGCGTGGCCAGAAAATGGAGAATCAGTCATACAGCAATGCAATCACCAACACAAAACACCATACAAACAAAAGCAGAAACAACCCGTAGGATGAGTCCTAGCTGCTCCTCACTGGACAATCCGTAGCACACAGCCTGGAAGACCAAATACAAGAGAAGAAGGTGTCCCATGCGCCCAACAAAGGAAAGAGAGGGAGAGAGCGAGGGAGAGAGACGGAGTGAGATAGCACAAGCACCGCAAGGCCGCCCGGGCACCTGGCTCCACATGCCAACATGTGTGTGTGTATCGCCATCCGTACACCATGAGCCCAAGGCCGTGTCCCAATCTCAGCGCCAAACCCACATCACATTCTGAAAACGAAAGTAGTAGTCAGACAAACATCAGGGATGAAAGCACCATTGTCCCAATGCAGAATGCGGGAGGACACCTGCACCTCTGACCTTGGTCCAGAACGTGCCTGGAACACCCTGATAGAGATGCAATGGCAGATGGGGACGACTCCCACACCACGCATTCTGCAAATGAACCATCCGACTCATCCACAGCCCACACACAGAAGCCCCTGCTGTGGTACCCCCGCATGAGATGCCCTTGACACTCACGGAAACAGCAACCCATAACCCACAACGTTGCACACACATTCGAATCATTGCTCAGAGCTGTGGCATATCCTCCACACAACTGCCGCAGTCCAGAAGAGTGCCTGTTCACGAGACGCACCAACGCAATGGCAGGCCATACCGGGCACATGCACAACCCCCGTCACGTGGAACAGTACCGTGCACGTATGCTGCATTTACTGGGCGCACTGCCACTGGCAGTGCTGCGGATCAGTTACAGGCTCAGCTTCCGCATTGCCCACATCACCTGCGTCCAGCCTTGGTTCCACTGCCGAACATGCACAGTCGAGTGTCCCATGGATGTCTGCCTATCCAACACAACTGTTGATGAATTGGACTATGACTCATGTCTGCGCCCCCTGTTGGATCACGAACAGGAGTGTAACCGAGACAGGCGTGCATGGGATGCCTTGACATACTGCGTATGTATTGGTAGTTGTGTATGGGAGATAGCACAATTTCTCGTGTGCAGTGACCACATCGAGGCGCTCCCCTATTGGGCTGTGTTGCGGATCGGTGAGACGGCGTGGGCTGAGCACACCTGCCCTGACCACCTAATGGACTGGCTCACCCTAGTGTTCCTTGAACACGACAACGATGTACTATTGGAACACATTGCACATGAAGCTGCACGGGCATTCATGGACGATTAACTACGTTCCTGCAGCCACATCCGATTGCAACCCACAGCACATGGCCCAACAACTTGTTGCATCGTGGGGATTGCTCACATATCCCACCACAACAGAGGACACGCCTGCCAACGTTCGGGCTCTGGATGCATGTGCATGGAATAACGAGTGTGTACACACACCTGTGCAAGGCGACGCAGGTCCATGGTCGGAGCAACACAGCGTCGTCTGGCAACGTTGCCAATTCGGACACACTGCTGGGTGAGAGCACACACATGGCAATGTAGCACAACATGTGAACCTGTCGGACCCTCATACCTGATCACTGTCGGCAGAGCAGACAATGAGCGCACCCCGGAGGCAGAGCACCATGCAGACCCCACATGCAGTGAGTCATGCCCCCTCACACGGGGCAATGTGCAGACGCCAAACAACACATGACTCGTCCAGCAAGGCAAGGTGGGCTGTGAGCGTTGCCATCCGTGATGAATGTTGTCCATTTCAGCCCCACCATCATCTGAACCTCGACATGTACCCATGCTGCGTGTAAGTGTCTTAAGCATGTCCCTGCCTGTTGTGGCCGTTGCCTCGTCCGTACTGACACGCACATGCCAATAAAGCCTATGCCACTCCACTGGTGTCTAACTGTGAGGTGTGTTGTTTAGATTGTCCACTCGTGTGCCACAATGAGCCTGGTCACAACACAGGGAGGAACTGACTGATGCATGTGCAATGGGGGTGTGTCCCTTTGGCAAGCTCCGCCTCTGTGAGCCAGATATTGATTTTGGATAGGTGCTGGACGACATGTGCACTCACATGACTCCAGCTATGTGTGTATGGTGTACAACCTCTGACCATGTGGAGCAATGTCATACATCACAACAGATTGTGTCCACACAGATGTGTGTAAGTCGGTATGCGATGTGAAGTTCTGCTGTCACACGTGGTGTGGGATACCACTCCTGGCCTGCCACAGTTTTGGTCACTCCTACACACGGCCCTATTCAACACATGGACATGTGCCTACGTTGGGGTGTTGTGAGATTGCTGTTGATGTGCAATGGGGACACAGCTAGTACTCACCTTCACAGTCATCCAATTGGCCATGTGTCTCAGGGATAGATATGTGCATAGATGTCAGTTACCAGGGTGTACCTTCATGTGCAATCATCGTCCCCACATCCAGCCATACTTCCATACGTGAGTGAACATAGTGATGACACATCTGTGTGATTTGGAATGTTTTCTTCACATTCAGGTGATTGACGGAGCTGGAGCTGTACCTGGCCATCCAAGCCCACATCACATGGAAGCCCAGTGGTGGGCCAACCAGAGTCCTTTGGGGTTTGCACAGTGATTGGTAAGAGGGAGAGTGCAGTCCGCAGCAGGATTGCTGTGTGATTGGCCAGCGGGGATGAAATGGCAGTCCGTGTCGGGGTCCGGGTGAATGTCGCAGGGTGTTCCGGAGATCAGTAGGAGGTATTTCCCAGGGCATGATGCATAGGTCATGTGCAGGCATGGACAGGCCATATGGCGGTGATGGATGCTACTGCCTCCTTCCTCACACAGTAGTTCCCATCCCCTTCTCACTCCCCTGATACTGGTTCTGTGTCCGGTGTGTCCAGTGTGTGTGGCGGGGTGATGGCTGCATCGCTGTGTGCCCCTGACACATCAGACTGCGTAGGTGATGGGGCAGCATCACAGTGTGCCACGGACACATCAGGGGTCGGAGCTGTGTGTGTGGATGTTCCCGCTGCAGTCATCTGGGAACAGCTCAGTGGCAGCAATGGCAAGTTGGAGTACTGCAGGGCGTTGCTGTTCCCAGCCACTGCTCACTGGTGTCCAGCCGTGGCAGACATACTTCCAGCCTGCATCTGCTCCATGGTGTCCATTGCCCTCCGCATCTGTGCCAACTCTGTGCTGTCATGGCTGGTGCCTGTCTGACCAGACAGTGCTTGTATTAGACTCATGGCACCAGCGAGGTTAGCCAAGGTCTGTGGCGGAGCATGGTGCGTACAGGGGGTGTCCGATAGGGACTGTACGTGGTCCCTGATAGGACTCAGACACCCACGCATGGCATCGAGTTTGGCTGCCACGAGCTCGAAACCCAAACGCAGCTGATGAGCCAACTCCACCTGGCAACCCAACACACGCCGTAGGAATTCCATGTATTGGTCGGGGGGGTCCTGGGAGACAGCTGTGGTGGTGTGTGCTTCCTGCTGTGTGGTCTGTGCAGGTGGTGGGGTCACCTTGAGGCAGCTGGCCTGGCCTGCTCCTGGGGGTGGGTGCAGAGGCTGTCCAACATCCGTTGGAGGGTGTCTTGACATATGTGCAGGTTGTCCTCTTCATCATCAATGGTGGGATGTGTGGTGTGGTCTGCAGGGGGTGTTGTTTGTCCCTCTGCAATGTAAAGGGGAGATGCAGGTTAACAGTGTTTCACATGTATGGTGATGATTTGTAGATGTATACATTCAGACTGCATGCCAATGTGTTAAGAACAAAACGACAATCATGAACATTCTGCGCCATCTTGTCTGATGAAAGTTCCTACGTGCACATAAACTACAGTCATTCTGATTGACCACAGCCATTTTGTACTCTGTTGGTCACCTTCATTTCACCCTGTCCTCTAGCAGCCTTCTGACTCTCTGACCAAACCTGATATGTGTGCTGGGGGCTATAAACTATTTCCACGACAAACATCAACATCACCTGCTGCCTCAAACTCGTCTTTCCTCTCATCCCTGCACAAACAGGTTACAAATACCAAACAGACTCTTGCAAGCATGGTTTATTGCACTGCACACAGCAAGACTTTTTTTTGCCAACAATGGGACCTGTTTTTATCCACAGAACGGACTCTTAGATCTGGCCGGTCTCACTTGTGTTTAGACCCTGAAGCAAGGTCCAGCTGCAATTAAATTGTCTGTTTTTGACCTGGGCGGGAGGAGAGTTAATGTTGGGCTTGTGTAACCATGTTGATGAAACAATGTTGGGCTTGTGTAACCATGCTAATGAAACAATGTCGGGCTTGTGTGACAACCTGCCCGGGGCGGAGACTCCAAGCTTGTAACCATGATAAATGAAACAAATACATTGTGTAAAACCTGTATAAAAGGAAGAGCCAAAAGCATTGCCAGTAGAACACCTCCCTGAAGACATCCTGGTGTCAGCAGTTGACGTGGTCTCCTCTAAGAGTAATAAACCTTTTTCTTGCCTTCCAGCTTCCAGCGCCTGCCTCGTTATTTTAGATAGCGAATCCAAAGTGGATTAAAGGTGACCTTGCGCCGGGCAGCATTGGGGATCTCAGGAGACTCGCTGCTTTTCACAAATTGGCGACCCAACGGGGGGCCCATCAGAGACACGTGGGTCCAGTAGAGAGGTCCTAACGACGGAGTGAACGACTAAATGATTGGAGTGCACCTGCCTGAAAGAGACCCTTGTCTGACTGCCAATCGACTGAACTTCACCGGTTCCGAACGGACCTCTCTCGAGTGACCTGCGGTCCTGACTGGGGCCTTACAGGAACGCCGCATTGATTGTTGGAGTAAGAGGACAACCAGGCGCTGGAAGGGGAATACGAAGAACTGTCCATACGGTCCGGGTAAGGTCGTGAGAAAACATGACTTAAATTGATTGATTGATAGAAATACTAGTATTCCTTTTTGAGTTATTTGAGACATTCCCTGCTTGCAAACAACGTAGAATAGGAATATTCTCTCTTTGCAGACAGCGAAGGACAGGTAGTGCAGACTTTTGTCTAACATTAATTGAGATATTCATTTTGACCGCTAAATACGTCATGCCAGCTTCCAGCGCCTGCCTCGTTATTTTAGATAGCGAATCCAAAGTGGATTAAAGGTGACCTTGCGCCGGGCAGCATTGGGGATCTCAGGAGACTCGCTGCTTTTCACAAATTGGCGACCCAACGGGGGGCCCATCAGAGACACGTGGGTCCAGTAGAGAGGTCCTAACGACGGAGTGAACGACTAAATGATTGGAGTGCACCTGCCTGAAAGAGACCCTCGTCTGACTGCCAATCGACTGAACTTCACCGGTTCCGAACGGACCTCTCTCGAGTGACCTGCGGTCGTGACTGGGGCCTTACAGGAACGCCGCATTGACTGTTGGAGTAAGAGGACAACCAGGCGCTGGAAGGGGAATACGAAGAACTGTCCATACGGTCCGGGTAAGGTCGTGAGAAAACATGACTTAAATTGATTGATTGATAGAAATACTAGTATTCCTTTTTGAGTTATTTGAGACATTCCCTGCTTGCAAACAACGTAGAATAGGAATATTCTCTCTTTGCAGACAGCGAAGGACAGGTAGTGCAGACTTTTGTCTAACATTAATTGAGATATTCATTTTGACCGCTAAATACGTCATGCCTGTTTTCTCTAGATTGTTTGATTGTTTTGGACCGGACCGTTTGTTAGAGGTCAGTCATCCGGCACCGCCGGAAGGCACCCCTAACAAGGACATGTACGTGAAATATGGATTAGCCACCAGTAGCTTATAGCAAACTATGGCATAAGTACACTAGGAAGGACCGGGTAAATCAGTGGCCACTGACGGGATCTTTCGATCCCGTTAAAATAGAAACGTTAGAATTAGCTCTCCACAAAAAGAAGGCTAGACCAGCCATGTTTGATAGTTTTGGTTTATGGCAAAAAGAGGCAGCTCAACGAAAGAAAAGAGACGAAGCTAGACAAGATAAAGAAACGCGAAAATCAGCTTAGCAAGCCTGTAAAAAGTTAGAAGAAGAACTAAAAGAAAAGGAAATCGATAAAAAGGAACAGGAATCAAAAATATCAGGTCAATGCCCTGTTAGAACGCCCTTAACTCTTTACCCCGAGTTACCAGCAAAACAGGGGGTAGATGATGATTTATTGTTAGGTCCCCCAATGATATACATGCCACCCCCTTACGCCCCTACTCATCCCATAGTACAACGCCAGGACCACCAAAGTATAGCCGGAGATGGCACGATCGCCTCAGTCTCCACCGCCTCTGCTCCCACCGAGTCACCCACACCAAATGCCTCATCAAAGGATACAGTAGTAGAGGTAGGATCAAAAGAAAAAGGAGCGCCCAGGGTCCCGCGATTAAGTAAAAATGAGCGAGCAGGCATTGATAAAGTAGTTAAATCCCTCATAGATAGGAAGGAGACAGAAGAGCATGTAACTGACATATGCAACTCCTATGTTGAAAACCGCAAACGATACTTTATTGTACGTCTCTGTTACCACACCCTTACTGCATATGAAGAGAAGTACCAAGACGTAGGGCCCGAGCGATTAGTGGCTCTCTACAGGAAGGTAGACATCGGAGATGAAGGCGACAACGATGTTGCAGAACTATTTTCATCCACACTAGAAGTATTGCGTCACCTCATAGAACAAGGACAGATAGATAGGGACAGGACAATTAAGGTAGCAGGACCCCCAGTGGAAAAAACAGATAGCATGATGCCAATAAAAGAAGCTGCCCCTTACTGGATACCTCCTAGAGGACAAGGGACTAATGACGATATAAACCATCAAGACGCTAGAGGAAGGGTGGTCTACAATTGGGTGTATCAGCCATGGGACAGACAGGACATCCTGACCTTCCGTAAATCTTTGCCGGATTTACGAAAGAACCCCACCGCCTTTTACACCGAGCTAGGTACCGCTCTGGGATCAACAATAATGACACTTGCCGACATAGACTTGTTCTTCGGGTTATGTTTGCCAGCAGATGTGTGGAAACAGGTTAGGAAAGTAGACCATACCGAACTGTTTGGTCATACCTGGGAACAACTCGACACACTAGATAAACAGCGGAACCATGGTCAAAAACCAGTTAAAGCAATATTAACCCTCCCTGACAAAATAGTGCAGAAAGTGAAAACGCTGATCCCAGAGAAAAAGATAGACTGGTCCATAGTAACCGCATGCCGCCAGAAACCACAAGAGGACGTCTCAGAGTACTTCTCCAGATTTGAAACTGTGTTCTCTGATTACAGTGGACAAGACATGTCCACCGCAACCGGACACCACTTATTTGTGCAGAACTACGTCAAAGGATTACTGCCAGATGTATCCCAGAAACTACAAGCCAGCGAAAGTAGTTGGGCAGCATCTAAACCGACGGCCATTCTCCAAATGGCCCAGTACTACGAGCATCAGAGAAACGAAAATGACAGGGCTACAGAAAGGAAAAAGAAGGACTTGAAGGAAAGGGTAATGATAGCACAACTCCAGGGGGCGAATACAGGAAGGGAGCAATATAGGGGAGGAAACCAGCAGAATACCCCTAGAGTACAGCCCCTAGGAACAATCCATCTACATCATATGTAGGACGCCAAGACCTAGGACAGGATCAATGTGCATTTTGCAAAAAATATGGACACTGGAAATCCCAATGCCCGGCTTTGTTAGGAGCTGCTAGGGGCAGAGGGGCGAGGGAAATAGCAAGTGGACAGAGAGGAAGAGGACGTGGAAGAGGGTACGCGAGTGAAGCAAGCGAGGAAAGGCCAGGAAGAATGAACGCATTTGACCATCCCAGACAGAATCAGTACCAACAGACAGATTATGACAATACGTACGACTTTGCATAGGACAGCCAGGGGCAAGGACGGGATCCAGTCGAGCTCTGCGTTGATCAGCAAGGCCCTTATGTTACCGCTGAGGTCCTGGACACAAGGTCGCCATTTTTGGTAGACACAGGAGCAACACGTAGTGCACTATCCAAACGACTGATCCCAAGGGCACCCTTGTCAGGCTCACATGTGACCTCAATAGGATTTGACGGTACGCCCTCCACCAACCCTTTGTCCCGACCCATCCCTTTTAATCTTGACAGCAATGGCGTCGAAACGACGTTCCTCCTCTCATCTAACACCCCAGACGCCATTATGGGCCTCGACCTTTTGAAACACTTCCATGCGACTATCAGATGCTCACCAGACGGAGTGCGTGTCATCCTGTATGATAACCCCCAACGCCATAGAGAGAACCCTTTTCAGCACATGTTTTCCATCTCTGAGACTGACACATCCCTACTGGACACTTTGCCATCACACTTATGGGCTAGGGCTGATTCAGACGTAGGACGAATGATGATTGACCCAGTACACGTAACAATACGACAGGACGCAACCCTACCGAAGGTACCGCAGTACAAAATATCGCCAGAGGGTGAGAAAGCACTAACAGAGATCATACACTCTTTGGTAGAGGCAGGGGTGGTAGAGGAAGTAGTGAGCAACATTTGTAACAGTCCCATACTACCGATTGTATAGAGACAGGGAGAGGGAGATGGGAAAGCCTACCGCTTCATCATTGACCTGCGGGAGGTAAACAAAATCGTAGTACCACAATACCCAGTAGTTTCCGACATCACGACAATTTTGACTTTAATCCCCTCCACTGCCACCACCTTCACTGTGATCGACCTCAAGAACGCCTTCTTTTCCATACCTATACACGAGGACAGCCGCTATCTTTTTGGATTTACCCTAAATTCCCGTTCGTATAGATTTTGTAGAGCACCTCAGGGGTACACTGAGAGCCCAAGTATCTATAGCCAGGCGCTTAAAAGACAGTTGGACGCCATACAATTGCCAGATGGAGTGGCACTAATACAATATGTAGACGACATCCTTCTAGCAGCAGACACCATACCAATAGCCGTCACAGCCACCATCAAACTACTCCATTTCCTTGCTGAGAATGGTCACAAGGTCTCCCGAAAGAAACTGCAGTTCTGTAAATCACAAGTGACCTATTTGGGTCACCTTTTATCAAAAGAAGGGAGAAAACTCACGCCTGACAGGATCCAGGCAATTTTAGGCACCCCTGTCCCCAAAAATCAGAAGCAAGTCCACTCTTTGATAGGCCTCACCTCGTTTTGCAGACAGTGGTTACCGAACTTTAGCCTCATTGTCAAACCCCTTCTCTCCCTCCTAGCTAAGGGCATCCCCTCACCTCTCCCCTGGACCCCTGAATGCCAGACAGACTTTAAAAAACTACGCAATACCCTTTGCTCAGCACCAGCCCTAGGAACCCCAGATTACTCCAAACCATTCTTCCTCTACACACACGAAAGGGAGGGATGTGCATTGTCTGTCCTAACACAATCAATTGGTCACAAACAACGCCCTTGTGCATATTTTTCTGCCACCCTCGATCCAGTAGCCAGAGCGCTGCCAGCATGCCTGCGCGCTGTGGCAGCTGCAGCAGTATCAATACGCCAGAGCGAAGGAATAGTGCTCTCCAATCCAGTCACTGTTTTAGTACCCCATGCAGTCGACACACTACTGAACCAGACCAAAACCCAACACTTGACTAGCGCCCGACTGACAGGATATGAGTTGACCCTGCTAGCACCGCACATTACCCTAAAGCGATGCACCACCCTCAATCCAGCCACGCTGTTACCCCTACCCGAGAACGATCCTAACGTGGCTCCACTACACGACTGTGTGACACTAACCGATGAACAAACAAAAAGTAGAGTAGACCTCAGAGACACCGCCTTTCTAGAGCCAGATGGAGAACTATGGGTGGATGGTTCGTGCATCAAACTCCCCGACGGCACCACCTCAGCTGCATACGCTGTCACCACAGCCCGAACCATTCTAGAAACAGCCCGTATTGCCCAACGTTCCGCCCAGGCAGCAGAACTCATTGCCCTCACACGAGCATGTATTTTAGCAGCTGGCACGACAGTTAACATATACACCGACAGCCAATACGCCTTCGGGGTGGTTCACCATTTCGGGATTCTATGGAAAGAAAGAGGGTTCCTGACTTCACACGGTACACCCATCCTGCATGGAGATTTAGTCTCCGCCTTGACGGAAGCAGACCTCCTCCCCAAAAAGCTAGCAGTGATAAAATGCCAAGCACATAGGAAAGTGACAGATCTCATTGGACAGGGAAATGCGCTAGCAGACGTTACTGCCCGAGCAACGGCAGAAGACAGAACTATGACACGAATGTATGTGACCAGGTCACAAGCTGAACAATGGACTGATGCTAGGACCACTGTAAGGGACATACAGACTACAGGCACACAAGACGAATTGACCGAGTGGGAAAAGGTGGGACTAAAAGACGAGGAAGATTGCTGGAGAACTAAAGACGGAAATAAATGGCTGTTACCCAATGCCTACCTCATCCCCATATTGACCATGGCACATTTGCCAGCACACATAGGCTCCACCCCCATGATTGAACTAATCACAAGAGTATGGCATAATGTCAAGATAACAGAATCTGCAAAGCGCCTAGTACAACAGTGTATAGTATGCCTACAACACAACCCAGGGACAGGGACAGTAGTACCACGGGGAGGGTTTGGAGTCCCTGATCACCCCTTTGAAGTCCTTCAAATGGATTACATCCAACTAGAGAGATGCCATGGTCTAAAATATGTCCTGGTGGTTGTGTGCGCTTTTAGCAAATGGGTGGAGGCATATCCCACCCGCGACAATACTGCCATAGCCACTGCAAAAGAATTGTTGAAAGAATTCTTCCCCGGTACGGCCTTTGCAGAATTTTATGGAGCGACAATGGCCCACACTTCGTAGCCGAAGTGATACAGAACATACTGAAAGGGTTGGGGGTAAAACAAAAATTCCATGCCGTCTTCCACCCCCAATCAGCGGGCCTGGTAGAGAGACACAATGCAACATTGAAACTAAAGCTAGCCAAAATAGTTGCCACAACCGGGTTGAAATGGCCCGACGCCCTTCCATTGGCATTGCTATCAATGCGCTCCACCCCGACCAAACACAGACTGACCCCGTATGAAGTGGTCTTCGGCAGGCCTATGAACATTTGGGCGGCACCAAGACCCACCTCCATTAACGATGTCCCAAACATATTAATGTCAGACTATCTGCATAAATTGACAAACGAGCTAACAATTATCCACCAACAGGTGCAGAAAGCCTTGCCTGACGTATCCAGGGGCCCAGGACATGTGATAAAGCCTGGGGACTTCATCCTAGTTCGCAACTTCCAAAGAACGAAGAATCTGGAGCCCAGGTGGACGGGCCCCTGGCAAGTCTTGATCACCACTCGAACTGCCCTCCGAGTGGAAGGAAAAAGAAATTGGCTGCACGCCCACCACTGCAAGAAAGTCCCTCCAACGCTGGCAACCTGTGAAGAGGTGGAGGTGCAAGAGGAAGTACTCGCAAAAGACCGACCAGCTCTGAGTTGCTACCCACAAGAAGACACCCTCCAACTGTCTGAATTTCCCGACCCCACGGTGCCATCCAAGGAAGGGTACAACCTAAGATCGACAAAAGGGGGAGCTCCAACAACCAGGCCACTAACTGAGTCAGAGTCTCAGATCGGTAGCACAGCCAAACAACGCTACCAGGAAAAACACCAGACACAAGTCTGTGGTCCTAACAGTTGGTGAGCTCCTCGAAGATGATGGAAGAAACGGAACACCTGCAAAGCCACCGCAAAGACACCAAGACTTTTGAACTGCACAGTACAAAGACAATTGCACTTGTAGCTGCATTTCTCACCTGCCTCCTACTAATGGTCACACTCTGGATCATTGAAGAGAATGCACCTGCATACAGAACATTGTCACCAACCATGCAACCAATCACAAAGAAAGAACACTACCTGGTATCACTACCGCCACATCTCCGAGAACGACGCAAAGAATTCTGGAATAATTCTTTCGTACAGATGCTGCACCAGCACAATCTTGCCACCAATGCCACTAACTGTTGGGTCTGTGGGCTGCTACCACATGCCACTAAACATTCCATCCCTTTCATCCCTTCACCCTTTTCTGTTCATGGATCTTGCCTTGCCTGGATGATGCTCCTACAAGAAAGTTACAAAGACAATGCCACTTCCAATGGGACAATCGCTCAGTTCTACAACGAGTTCTGGCTAAACCAAACAGGAAGAACAGCAGCTCCCTTTTGCCCTCACACCTCCAATACGACATTCCCAATGAATGTCCCCTCCAAAGAACAGTGGAAATACAAGTGTTCAATAATCCTGTCAGAGCCACATTTTCCTACCTGAAGAAAAGAACTGCTGCAACACTGACTGTGGCCCTATCTGTGGTGAACGTCTCTGGCCTTGTATGCATTGAAGGCCGTGGTACTAAGAATGTGGGTCACAGCACTTGTAACATTGTAAGGACTTTGAACACTGCCAACCCTCCAGCATTTGTTGCATCACCCAATATGTACTTTGTCTGTGGAACCAAAGCCTACACCTGGCTCCCAAGAAACTGGGGGGCACGTGCTACATCGCTTTTGTTTTGCCACCGACCTACACAGCCCCTGCAGAGCATCATCGAGAAAAGCGTTCTAAAGACACTGATCAAGCAGACTCTGCCGCATCACAGTTCGTTGACGCAGCAAAAGGGCTCGTCCCGCTATGGGGTCCGATGGCAAACAGCCGAGCCATCAGACATCTGTCTCAAGCGGTAGAAACCGCCCTGAACGTCACAGCTGGCATCCTCACCAACAACACTGCCGAGCTTCAAGCGGTCCGTCTGGTGGCCCTAAAAAACCGCATGGTCCTGGACGTGGTACTAGCGGATCGTGGAGGAGCATGTCGCATCATTGGTGCCAGTTGCTGCATATACATCCCTGATAATTCACCCTCTGTCTATGAAGCAATCGAACATCTCCACAGACTGTCTTCAGAAATTCATCAAGGATCAGAGACTTGGACAATTGGAAGTTGGCTTTGGGGCATCTTGAAGGACTGGGGTTGGAAAATATCAATGTTTCTCTTGGTCCCAGTATTGGCAATATGTGGTTGCTGTTTGGGTGTACACTGTATACCACCTTTGTGTTCTCTTTGCATAAGTGCCTTGCGCCCTAAGAATATGGACACTCAGTTAACAAAAATGAGAGTAATGTATGAACAAGAAATACAGGACATTATGGAGATCGAAATAGACTGACGAGATGGCTAGTTATGTTCAAAGGGGCGACTGTTAAGAACAAAACGACAATCATGAACATTCTGCACCATCTTGTCTGATGAAAGTTCCTACGTGCACATAAACTACAGTCATTCTGATTGACCACAGCCATTTTGTACTCTGTTGGTCACCTTCATTTCACCCTGTCCTCTAGCAGCCTTCTGACTCTCTGACCAAACCTGATATGTGTGCTGGGGGCTATAAACTATTTCCACGACAAACATCAACATCACCTGCTGCCTCAAACTCGTCTTTCCTCTCATCCCTGCACAAACAGGTTACAAATACCAAACAGACTCTTGCAAGCATGGTTTATTGCACTGCACACAGCAAGACTTGTTTTTGCCAACAATGGGACCTGTTTTTATCAACAGAACGGACTCTTAGATCTGGCCGGTCTCACTTGTGTTTAGACCCTGAAGCAAGGTCCAGCTGCAATTAAATTGTCTGTTTTTGACCTGGGCGGGAGGAGAGTTAATGTTGGGCTTGTGTAACCATGTTGATGAAACAATGTTGGGCTTGTGTAACCATGCTGATGAAACAATGTCGGGCTTGTGTGACAACCTGCCCGGGGCGGAGACTCCAAGCTTGTAACCATGATAAATGAAACAAATACATTGTGTAAAACCTGTATAAAAGGAAGAGCCAAAAGCATTGCCAGTAGAACACCTCCCTGAAGACATCCTGGTGTCAGCAGTTGACGTGGTCTCCTCTAAGAGTAATAAACCTTTTTCTTGCCTTCCAGCTTCCAGCGCCTGCCTCGTTATTTTAGATAGCGAATCCAAAGTGGATTAAAGGTGACCTTGCGCCGGGCAGCATTGGGGATCTCAGGAGACTCGCTGCTTTTCACAAATGTACATTGTGACTGTTTGGGG
This sequence comes from Calotriton arnoldi, assembly GCA_963921515.1. Classification (NCBI taxonomy): domain Eukaryota; kingdom Metazoa; phylum Chordata; class Amphibia; order Caudata; family Salamandridae; genus Calotriton; species Calotriton arnoldi. The sequence continues at coordinate 3,677,610 of CAWUFW010000191.1, forward strand.
GGTGCTGGCTATTTGATGGCAGTCAGTGTGTTTTTCGACTACATGAATGATGTGTGGTAGTACCCGTACATTATCATCACACAGTGTCAGGCAATGCCAGATGTGGGTGGACAGTTACTACGCACGAGCGGAACCTGTTGTGGGATCTGTCCTGTGGTGCTGGTGTTGCACTTTGTACCACATTGCCTTCATTGCTGATGTTCTGTGATTGCTATGTGTGTGTGCTGCATTGTGGGTGAGTTGCCCCTGCAGCTCTGATTACGTGTAGCCTTCTCCCTTTGAGGCGGGGTGCCTTTGAATTGTGTGCTTTTCGGGGCCTGATTTGCTTTTACTTGGGTCATGTGTGCTCGCGGACTGTTTTTGTGGCCTGGTGCACTGTTCGTCTGCTGCGTGTATTGTGAGGCATGGGTTGTGGGTGCACGTGGACACGTCGGAGTGTGACCTGCTCCTTTACGGATGTGATCTGCACTTGGCTACCTCCATGTCGCTTCGTGGGCCATGTCATTTTTTTGGGGCAGCTGCCATGCTATCGGACATGCAGTGTTACTTGCATAGTCAGTGTGGGTCATGGAGCAGCTGCTTTGCTGGATTCGGCACATGTGCACGGGTCGGTTGTGATATTGGTGATAGGGGGGGCCCTCTGTGCACATTGTGGATGGGGGGCTACTTGGCGTTTCTATGTGTGCTGCAGTGTGCCAAAGCATTCAGGGACATGTTCCACGGTCATTGTGGGTGTGCAGTGTGCTGCGCGTAATTGTGCATGTGTGCCATTGTGCCCATCTCCCCCCGTCCCCCCGTCCCTAGTGGTTACTCACCCTGTTGCTGTTGGGTCAGGTCGTATCGTGCTGTGTCCAGGCCCCCCAATCCTGCTACCGTCTCCTCACTGCTGACTGTGGCCACCATTTGCTCCAGCTCCTCCTGTGTAGCAGGGCTCCCACCTCCAGTGGCCGTTGCTGCCTCCCTGTTGGCGGCGAGCTTATGTTTGGTCTGACTTTTCAGATCATGCCAGCGCCTCTTGACCTCCTCCAGTGACCTCCTGGACACTCCGACTGCATTGACCTTGGTGACGATGGCCTGCCATATTTTGGTTTGGGTTGACAGTGCCGCAGTGGAGGTGCCGAACAGTTGTTGATGGTGTTCGGTCACCCCCGTGACGATGATCTGGTCTTCCTGCGGACTGTACCCGGTCTTCCTCTTCCTCTTGCCCTTGCCCTTCCCTGACAGCGGGGTTCCTGGATGGTCCTCCGTAGGGCTTGTGGTGTTCGGCTTGTCCTCTGCACTGGGTCCGGGTGCATCCATGTTGCTACGCAGTTTGAATAGTTTTTGGGCTTTTTTTCTTTCTTTCTTTTATGGTGCTTTTATCCGCCGGACGCGTGGGATTTACAGGCCTGTGGCTGGTGTTCGCTGATATCTGTACCGCGATTGGCCTCATCGCATGATTTCTCGCGTTTCGCATTTTTTGGGCGTGACGTTGATTTTCACGCTGACATTTGACGCGTTATCTGGTGGCTATCGCATGGTACCGCCTTGTTGTGAATTCCACGTTGACACAGGGTTATTTTCCCGTGATAGGCTGCGTTATTGAAAGTTGCGTTACGCTACTCTTGCGGTAGTTATCACACGTTCTTGTGAATATACGTTCTTGTGAAGCTCTCAAAGATCTTGCATTGCTGCAATGTATCCACAATCATCGAGTATCCAGTCACAGCTAAGTTAAGGCTCCGTGCGGGTCAAATTTCACTAAATGCACAAGAATGTATCCATCTCAAGAACGCCGTTGCATCAAACCATCTAAGATCAGTGCGCTTGCAATGAGCCCTTCGCAGTGCCCTCCGAGGTACTTCAGTAGATTGCGCTGCTCAGAGTCGGACTCCTGCAGCTGAGGGAATCGGACGGACCTAACAGCAAGCTCCCAGTGCTGTAAGAGCTCCTGTGGCCCTAGCTGGCAGCGGTGCTGGAAACATTTTCAGACTAGTGGTGCCCCCATCAATGTTACGTCACTGAACTCAAAGGGATTCTGAAAAATCCAAGCATCACACAAAGAACAAGTGTAGCAAATGAGTCGCACCCATTCAGCAGGATAGTGTTAAGGGTGTAGTATGTAGTTGATTTTGCATTTCGGAGTGCACTGTCAAAAATATTTTACTGAAGCACAGTGTGGGAGCCACTGCCTTTAACAGACAGATCTTTTTTCATTGAAATGACTGCTAAATTGGCGCAGACATACAGCTTTATTGATAAAACCGTACAACCCACAGACAATAATATATGGAAATTGGGTTTCAGGGAATATTTGCCATTTGTGCATCACCAAGTAAAGTGCCTTGATTTGTTTTAGTCCCATTAAAATCTTTGTTTCCATCACACTTCAGAGTTTGAAAACAAGCACTTTGTTTGTGCTTTTCTAAATGTTTATTTATTTTGAAATATTTGTATTGTTCATGAATAGGTATTTTAATGACATCATGTTGCCTTTCCTTTCACACCAGCAAGAGTGTCACATAATTCACTTTTAAAAAACCCTCAAACTTTGGCGTAAGAGAAAGGAAAGTTAACAACAGTCTCCATGTTAAAAGAACAAGCAGCAATTTCAGAAGACTAGACTGACATTTGACCTCTGTCTTTGAACACACAGCAAATGTGAGGGAATAAAACAGAATGTAAAGTCTTCTTTAATCCTTCTTCACCTTCGGAACCCCAGCATGGTTATTTAGGTATCCTCCGAGGGTCGAGGTGCTGCTGTAGGTGGGCACCCTAAGGCCTCTGGGCCCCAGTGCATTGCACAAGCTGCACCACTGGTAGCTACACCCGTGCATGCCACCTTAACATCCTGTTCACACCGTCTCTCGCTTCAAGCCTTCGCACCCACCTCTCTCTGCCCCTCTGCCAGTGGATTTACCCACATCTGTAAGGATGCAAGAGTAATTCCAGTCTAAGACTGCCGGACCTCTGCCCAATTAGAAGACATATCATTGATTTAAATCGTATTTTTAGCTGTCTTAAACTTGTTTTTTATTTTTTTCATTGTGTAGGTCACCTACTCTGTAGATTGTGATCCCTAACTTGTTGCTATTCTTCTGAACAGGAAAACTCTTCTGACTCAGTGATGCATTGTAAGCATTTCTCACTTTTACCCACTTTACTTTTCTCTTCCACCAATCCTGGTAGGGCGGCCATCTTTCCTTTCCCGCTCACCGGTCTAGCTGTTTGCAGGCCGGTAGAGCATGTGCCGACAGGTCCTGCACTATTCAAAATATTCCACAGGGATCCCCTGACTTTTAAGCGAAGAAGTTCGCATTATACCGCCCCAAGAAAACTCTCAGCTCAGCCAACAATCCTTTATTGCTGTTACTGGAACCCTGTGGCCTAATGGCCTGAGTTGCCGACTTTGGGATGGGGACACCAGTTTCATGTCCTAGCTTCCCCCATGCCTAAAACAAGATCTGACCTGTGTACTTTTAGGCTGGATTCTTTCTTCTCGGTGAACTACAAGACTCATGTTGTACTGGTGCTCTTTTATTTTGCCTTAATCTCTGTTTTGCAGACAAACATAAAGAAAACAAAAAGTCACTTCTGATTTTAAGTCACTGTTCCTAACTTGGCTCCTTTCCTGTGGAATTCTCCATGCTTTTTTCACTCTCTTTTCTTCTTCTCTTTTACAGGTGCAGAGATATCCAATCCGGAGTCCCTAGGAAAAGAAACATTAACCACAGGTAAGTGTACTGAGTTGAGCAGTATTTTCCTATAACTGTATTTCCTTTCCTACTCATGTTATGACTGCTGGTCATTGTCTTTCTGGACTTTCTTCTTTTACTTCAATTAAGCTTTTCCATGTCTCCTGCTTTTATACTTTGTGGGACTGTTTGGCTCATTTCAATGCCTACATAGGTTTATAAAAAAAATAACAGTCTGAATGGTTCAGTAGCCAACTGGAATTTCTCTTTGAGCCCCCAAAATTATCCCACTCTCTTTTAATATAACCAAAATACTCGTTATTCGGATAAAACATACACTCCAGGTTCTCCTTGTTCCAAAGTAAATTGTCTTTCCGGGCGGACAGCAAATTTAACTTATTTCACTCTTTTCTCTCTTTAACTCTATTTGCCGTTGCCCATGTCAGCGGACCCACCTTCCCCACTTCTCACCCACCATCTGCGTACCCGAGCGCGGACCTGGGCAAGCCATGCTCCTCCAGGAGCGCGGTGAGACCGAGGGCCTCTCCGGAAGGATTCTTCTGCAGGAAGCGCTTCAGCAAGAGCAACAACCTCCTGGCTTACTGCCATTGCTTCTGTGTCTGCGACGTTGGAAGGTTTTGCATCTCCTTTCCAGCTTTCTCCTCTTTGTGCCACATCCTCCTTTCTTTGTGAGTCTTCTTCTTCTCTTGGCCACGCCTCCTCCTCTCTCTTTTGTCCGTCTTCTCTGTCTTTATAGGGCGGATCCTCCTGGTGAGGAAAAAAGTCTGTCTTCTATGTTTTGTCCTGTGTCCTATTTTTGTCCTTTCTCTTGTTAACCAGGTTGTTTTCTTTCCTATGTAGCAGCGGATCTGCATTCCAGCGAGAAAGCACCGGTAAGTCCTCCTCGCCTTCTGGCTCCGCAGTCCCCTTTTTACAGTGATTTAATCTGGTGTTCATGTAAAGTGCTCTGATGTCATTGTGACAAGTTGGCACTACATAAAATTGCAACAAAAAACCCCTCAAAAAACCCATACGGCTACTTAGGTGGCACAGCCTACTTCAATGCAGACACTAAGCCTTACAAGCAACTGAAGCGCAAATGGAGAACAAGTCAGGACACCATAGATAAAGACATCTTTACGTCAGCTTTAAGACGCTACCAGCAGCAGATTTGGAACACTAAGTGCACAGCTCTTGCAGATTGCATCAACGCCAGCAAACAGACCAGCGAGGGAATTTTCGCCACCATCAAAAATGTCACCTCTCCTCCCACCACCTCCAGCAACATCACCTCCTCACAAGACCTTTGCATCAAGCTCTTGGAATTCTTCTGTAACAAAATCAGATCCATATACAACAACCTTGACCCTCAACCAAACCCCGTCACCATTGCAACTCAACTTCCCATCATGGCCGATGAATAAATACTTACCTCATAGACTTCCATCACCACCGTTGACATCACTACTTCCATGAAGGGCATCCATTCGGGAGCTCCATCTGACTCTTGCCCCCATGATGCCACATTTTTCGACACTTGGAAACATACCACCATCATCCCCCTGCTCAAGAAACAATCTGCTGATCCAGCGACGCTTTCCAACTACAGACCCATCTCCTTCCTGCCATACTTGGCAAAGGTCTTAGAAAAACTAATCAACCATAGTCTCACCGACCACATCAGCAGCCACCAGCTCCTCGATGCCATGCAGTCTGGACTCAGGCCCAACCACAGTGCAGAACAAGCATTTGCAATGCAATAGGTCTCGCATTTACGCGAGTTTGAGCTATTGGCATTGTAAATGACAATGCCTTCTATTTATGTTTTGGTTTTTAAAACATAAATAAAACGCATTGCCATTTACAATGCCAATAGCTTAAACTCGCGTAAATGCGAGACCTATTGCCTTGCAAATGTTTGTCTTTAAAGCCTGTTGATGTACCGCACCCACCCGCCATGTTCTTTGAAAATTCCTGTTTCAGCAAATGGGTCATCTGACCGAAGCCCCTCAATTCTCTCGGAGCACTGCGCGATTGTGCTTTCTTCTGTAACTAGGTGACAAACACTGCTCGGTACAGAGGGTGGCAGCGGGTGCACTGCTCTCAGTACTTTGTGCTAAAAGCATTGAAAAAGCCTAAGCTTTAAAGTTTCATTGACGGCCAATCACTACTGCGCATCAGACACGTCTGCCTTACCGGTTAGAATGGACCCGGCAACTATCTGTATCAATGCCATACAATATGGCAACATGCCCTGCTTTGTGAATCTACCACTCTGTAATAAAGAACACGTTGTGAATAAGATGTCAGCTCTGTTTCCCAGAGGGCGCAATCCTGTTGCTTGCTTTTACTGTAGAATTTTCATTCGAGGTAGGCTGACTGTAGGAAACGTACAGTGTAACATGTGAGAAAAACATATAAATAAAAAAAAAACATTGGCATAGCCAATAGGTAGGCACCACCGACAACGGTCAACAGGAGGGAGGGAGGGCGGGGGTAAGGTAGGCATCACGGACAAAGGGAGATAGGGAGGGCGGGCAGTAGGGGCAAAGGCACGGACAACGGGAGGAAGGGCGGGGGGGTAAAGAAGGCACGGACAACGGGAGGGAGGGCGGGGGTGTTAAAGAAGGCAAAACAACAGGAGGGAGGGCGTGGGGTAAAGAAGGCACGGACAACGGGAGGGAGGGCCGGAGGTAAAGAAGGCACGGAGGGCGGTGGGTAAAGAAGACACGGACAACGGGAGGGAGGGCGGGGTTGTAAAGACGGCACCACGGACTGAATGTAAGCAAAGCATGTTGTGCCTGCAGAAAGAGAAACACGATAAAGAAAATAGTGCTTAAAGACTAAATAACAGGTACTGTGTAAAAACCGAAGTAAAAGGGCCAGTCGCCATGGGAGGTGACAAATGAAGACGAGGCGGTACTAAGGAGAGACTAACAAGCCTATTTACGAATCAGAAGCCAGCATTTAGGAAGGACAAGGACACAAGCCAATGGCAACAATGGGCGGAGAGTGGGCGGCGCTTCTATTCCCTACTCCACTACAACAACTCACGCAGAGCAGCGCATGCGCGCTGACTCTAGGCTTGACCTAAAAAGCACTCTTTGCGGCCACGGATGATGTCTGTATGATCCTTGACAGAGGAGACACAGCAGCCCTCATTCTTCTGGACCTCACTGCAGCATTTGACAGGGTTTCACACCCCACCTCACCAGGCGCCTGCAAGACATTGGCATACAAGGACCAGCTCTCTGCTGGATCTGCTCCTTCTTAATGGATAGAACACAAGCTTTTAGCCTGGCACCTTACTCCTCAGAGCCTGCAAACTCATCTGCAGTGTGCCACAAAGTTCATCGCTCATAATGCCTCCCAACCAGCACTAAAAACAATGTCACTCGCCCTCATCACCAACAAGTTAGACTATGAGAACACCCTCTGCACCAGAATCACCAAGCAACTCACTAGAAGGCTAAAAACCACCCAGAACTCGGCAGCCAAACTCATCCTCAATCTCCCACACAGAACTCAAACCACACCTCATGAAAATGCACTGGCTCCCGATACACAAACGCGCTCAATTCAAACTCCTCACACACACATTGAAGGCACTACACAAATCAGGCCCCACCTACCTGAACATCACCAACCACCCAGACACCTCTGCTCCACAGGACTCTATCTCGCACACATCCCACGCATACACAGAACAAGATGAGGAGGACGGATGTTCTCTTACATTACCCCATAAAGGGTGGAAGGGCCTTTCACTCCACATCAGAGCCTCCTCCCCTCTTCTTGGAGTCTGCAAGAAGATGAAGACCCGGCTTTTCAATTGACCAACCTACTAAAGGCAGGGCTAGGCACACACACCTGCTCAGGGCCAACAGACCCGTACGGGTGATTGTGCCCTTTACCAATACACATAAACACATAGCATAAGACTTGGAACTCTCTTCCTCTGCACGTCAGACTGAGCACAACCTTCTACTTTCTCTAGTGCCATAATGTTATAGCAAACAAGGACTTTATAAATACCATTCCAGAGACCATACACACAAAAAGATCGCAAGTACAGTAGAGTGATAATAAAGGTAAAATGTAACAAGACAAAATACATACACTTGACCTACACATCGAAAAATGGTCTATTATAATATAAGAGCATTTACGATATAATTTGTAAATTAATGTTTTCTGAAAGGCAAACATTGGAAGAGACAAACAAATGCACACATTGATCCCTACTAACACAATTACACCTACACATGCACATCTGACACACACATTAAGTGAAATCTTTATACATAACCACAGTTCCCTACAGTGACCACATTGACTCATAAAATGCAACTCAGCGTAGGATATCCTGTATACTCCAACAACGTTTGAGGGTAATTTTGAAGGTGCTGGTGGTAGTGGCAGGTCTTATGTACAAGAAGAAGGTGTTCCAGTGTAGTGGTGCCAGAAGTGAGAAAGACCTGAGTCCGTAGGAGGTACACACGGTGTTCACGAGTGGCTAGGCAGTGATGGGGTGCTTGCAAAGGGCACCCCCAATTGCATGGGGGGATTGGACGATGTAGAAGGGGAGCTAGTCAACATGGTTATTTGGATACTAGAGTTAGGAACTTGTACAGAGACCTCTATTAGCACTGATGGTGGATGCAGGTAGTAAAAGATAGAAGCAGATCTTGGGAAGTTGAACAAGGTACTATTGGCAATAGCGTGTATGTTTTACGGAGGCCATAGCAATTAATGGGAGTCAAGGGTTGGTGCTGTTGCCTTAGTACAATGTGTGGTAGACTAGGGTGTTCATGTGTCATTCCTCGACTTGCCCTGAGATGCGTTGCCCACTACATCGCCATTGGTGGGGTACTGAGGTGAAGTGGTAGAGTTTATTGATGCACGGGGCAGGCATGTTGTTGTTGTTCACTGGCGATAAGGTGGGCTGGTACTGAGCCTCGAATAGTAGGTGTTGTTGCTGATCCGCTCTGGGCTACGAAAGTGGTCACTCTTGGAGTGTCTTGAAATTTGGGGTGTTCGTTTTGCATTCCACTGGCCTCATGTTGGAGGAGAGCAGGTTTAAAACATTGTTTTTCTCTTCAGTAATCCACAAATGCTTGCTGGTAGAGATCTTCCATTTGGTTTGTTTTTCCAGTTACTTCTTGAAACTTGCATGCTTGTTTCTGTGACTTCATCTCCCCGGTTCCTATCGCTAAAAGGAGACAGGTTGGTGCTTTGGGTGCGTCTCAACATCTCACCTCAGTTGTTGCTCGCTCCTGGGGGTCATCCTGTTCCTGTTTCCTTCTGCAGTCTAGATTCCAGTCCAGCCTTCCTGATTTGCCTTTATCCTGCTGAGGTTTTTTCTGCAATTTATTTTTTCGCTCGAGAGGAGCAGAAGGTTTCTTCAATGTGCTTGGATGCTTTCTCCTTCATCCATCCTGTCTTTAATCTGGTATTGGAGCTGGAAGAAGGAAGCAGCAGGCCATTTCTTCATGGGTGATGCCCATCTCAAGGAGCTCCAAGACTCACAGTAGAATCAACTGGTAGGATGAGAGCCTTGTTCGCTGTACAAATGCCCCATGCCATGCACCTGCTCCAAAGACATTTTGTGCTAGAAGACTGGACCCCCATTTACACCAAAGAGGATGAGTGCTTGCAGCCGCAAACCGTCACAATTACATTATTCCGACGAAACACAAACCATCTTTAACGGTTCCACTTAAGAAACAGAAGGTTAAAGAAATATTACTCACGTTTTACAAGAAGCCCCAACATGGATTTACTCCAACTACTTAAGATTAAATACAATAAAACCATAAATCCTATTGGTTAATAACAACCTTCACACTTGAGATTCAAAACTTTGGTCAAATTCCATGGGACCAACCCCCGCCCTAGTACATGAGATTTGAGATATCAGAGTCATCATTAACTTAGACCTCACACTGGACGTATGTGTCCTAAGTTACCAAGTGCTGCTCTTTCTACTTAAAAAGTTTGAGCATAACCTTCCGTTTCCTAAACTTCTTTCAGAAGAATCAACTGATAAATAGCTTTATGGGAGAATGGACAACAGCAGCGCCTTCTTTCTTGGTAGGTCAGCAAGTAATGTTAATTGATTCTATTACATTCAAAATAAAGCCTGTGAATGCTGCAATATTTGAAGAAATGTGATCATGTCTGAAAAGTTGTGGAAAATGCACCAACTCCACATGTGCTTAATTTGAGCCTGTGGTTTCCGGTGCTAGGCACCAGCACTTAATTGTCAGCACTGCCATATGGTGGTGCTGTTTTTTTTAATTTAACAATGAGCACAACAACTGTTGTTTATTAATTCAATATACATTAAGAATGAATTATACCTGCTGCCAAAGCCATTCTTTTAACTTTGCGGTCCTGAAATTGTCAGAATTGTCACACTTGTAGGAGTGTGACTTATTAGTTATGCTGTTACTGTAATTGACAGTGGCAATGGGCAGTGCAAGCGGACCTGGCCTGCTGACTAGAGCCCTGGCACTTATGTTTTTATAAATTACCCACCCCCCCCCAAAAAAAACAATCCAAATCGACCCTAATAAGGAACCTTCATTTATCTTCTACCATGATGTTAACAATTTCTACATTTGAATTCCAAACATAGGATGGCAAAGAATTAAGCACAGAAACTCCCAACTTTGGAATAATATCTCCTGGGAAACCAATTCATCTTCCACCGCACTGAATTTCCGGACAAAACCGAAGATTTTGGTTTTTAACAACAAAAGCCACTGATATCCATGCCTTCCCTGACATTGCCAAGAGACACAGTGAGAGTGAGCGTGCACTCAACAAATAACCATTTTCGGTAATAATAATAAAAACAGTGGCATATGCCTGCCTGCGTGCCTTAGTAACTCAGAGATACATCTTAAAAACCCTAAATGATGTATTGAAGAAAACATTGCTCTGTTGATTAGTATCAATGCTATCCTATGTTTCATTAAGAGCATTTTGTATAGCGCTTTCTCATAATTTGTATGGTCCCCAGGCACCTTTGGAGCCTGAGCGCCCTTTATACTTCTGGGGACTTCATGCCGAAGTAAGTAGACGCTGTACACTTCAGGCAGCCAGTGGAATGGAAGTATGCAATGTGAGAGCTGCCCTGTCCACTCAACCTCTCCTTCCCCATCATTAGCAATGCTTGGATTTACACCTCACTTGAGTAAATCAAGAAAGTGTCCACACTACGTGGTGCAAGTTATCTTCCTACCGGGAGAAGCACAGTGATGTATGTGAACTACAGACGTGGAAGTGGCCAACTGAGCTCTCTGGAAGAAGATAAGTGTGATCCAAGCGTCTACCTGCTTTCCTAGAATTTGTCCAGGGTCTAAATAACATACTATATTGTACCCTCCCTTGTGGATTTCTGGAATAACAATACACAACGGGGGAGCTGCCAACGGGGGAGCTGCGCATTGGCTGGAGCGTAACCGCAGACAGCCGAGGGATTTGATTTTTGGGGCATAGTTTTCAGGTAACAGCAGCACTGGAACAGTTTCACACAGCCCTTACTGTTGGGGGTGTTTGAGTAGAGGCACAGAGAGAGAGAGAGACAGAGAGAGCAAGAAAGACAGAGAGAGAATGAATGCTAGAAAAAGACTGAGAGAGAGAGAAGCAGTTCGGGAAACAAGAACTGTGAGATAATGTGTAATATTCCTGCTTTTTCTGGTCCTGGAGACCGAAGGGAAAGGGTGATGTGCAGAGGAAGTTAGATACACTACCAGTGTGGCATTTAAGGATGGAGAATAAATCACTTGTAAATGGTGGAAAGGATATTTTTTTGGTCTCCCTAAGCTCTCTTCAACTTTGACCCAAAAAATAGAATGTTTCTAGCCTGAGTGGCAGCTTTAATGAACAGCGCAGTAGAATAATTTAATTTATTTTTACAAAAAATAAATTTTGTGATAAAATGGCACACTTTTTAAGTTACAGTGTTCATCTGCCTGTCGCAACATCCTCGTCGCCAATGCTCTAATGGAATTTTTGTCTCTCTGAAAAGAATGCCAAGGCATACTCTGTAGGTACAACAGCTAAAATGTGGATTATTACAGTTAAATACAATGAAGTAAACGGCAGGTGCCAACACAAGGAGCAGGGTATCCCCCTCCACCTCACCCCCCTTCCACCAGACATCTGAGCCAGAGTGTAACATCAACATCCCAAAGCCACTTCCTACACCGAAGCTGAGCAGGGAATGCTAGGAACTGCACCAAGGCACCACAGGCCACGCCAGTATACACTTCACGTGCTCGTTGTTCATTCACAGCATGCACTAATTGAAATCTAGCCTGTAACAACATTTGTTCATTTGTTTGTTGATTTCTTTGCTTATTTATGCAGTGCAAATTGCAAAATACTCATAGGCGGTGTCTGTGTCCCAGAGCTCCGGTTTCCTTTGAAGCTTTTGGTAATTTGTTAAATGGCTGCCGGTGGATATAGATTGCCACCCAGACCTGTCAGTAACTGCCACAGCTCCTAGATTATAGCCTCTAGGAGCTGTGAGATGTACTTTGCATTTCGTCTCTCTGGGTCGATGCATGCTGCCTTTTTTCCATTGCATACTTTGGTTGTACACTTTGCCCACAGTAACTGATGGGCTCGCATTTACCTTGCACCCCCTTTTAGAAGATGCAAAGGTTTCCGCCTCTTGGGATAAGTGTTAGGCGACGCTCTGGACCATGCTGGGTGCATGAAGGGGGTTGCTTTTGTGGAAGGTTTGCGGAGGTCTTTTCTAGAGGCGATTTCCAGAACTGCTCCATTCCCCACATCCGGGTGCTGAACCGCAGTCTCCTGAGCAGTCATTGGTCCTCCAGTCTTCCACGCCCCTGGGATACAAATCATACAAGCTGAGCCAGAAGACGGAATTCCCGCTTCCACTCAACCTACCAGGACCAGACTGGGGAACCAAAAACAGCCCTGGCAAAAATGCTAAAAACAGCCCCGCTCCCTTCGTCTCCTCGTGCAGTCTATTGCTTTTTATCCGTCCAGTCTCCCTCTCCCTTTTTCTCCACTTTCTCTTCTGCCTATATGATCTCTCTCTCTCTCTCTCTCTCTCTCTCTCTCTCTCTATCTATCTCTCTCTCTCGCTCTTTCTCTCTCTCCCTCTCTCTCTCAGCCTCCATGTGCCTGCTGCAATTAACCTTGGTGAGCAGGGGAAAGTGACAGAGGCAACAAAACCAACCTTCCAAGGCACCAGCCCACTGGAGAAATGCCAGGTGGAACAAATGGCCTGCCCGGCCCTGCACCCCATCATGAGCTGTAAGCAGTTTCCATTTCGAATAAAAAGTGAACCCCTTCTTAATTGTGCCTCTAAGTGTGTGACGATAACTCCAAGCCCCATAAGTTGCTCTGAGTTGGAGTCGGTACTTGATTGCACCAAGATTCCCAGGAGGGACCTACTAACTCCCCAGATGTTGTCATGTGGAGCTTTGGGCTTGGCCATTCCACTGCTAGATGTCTGATGGAGCAATAGCAGTGTTTACATCGTGCCGGTGGCGGCGCACCAGCACTCGTTTTTGGGCACTGAGGTTTAGTTTTTATCATTATTCTTTGACCCAGAGCAGAAGAGAGAAAGGCAGGAAAGGGGGAAGGAAAGAAAGAGTAAGAGAATGACTGGAAAAGAGTGACAAAGGGAGAGAGCAGGGATGGAAAAGAACCTGTAAGAGTGAGATAAAGAAACAGGAAGTGTAGGGTGGTGGAAGCAAGAGCATGCAGTGAAATCAAAAATAGGCAGTCTTGGTAGGTGGTACCCCGACATTCGCCAGTGTGTGGGGTCCTAAGACAAATTTTGACAAATTAGTCACAGAGGAATGGAGCTAGTGTTTTTCAGAAACTAAAGACAGCTATCTAGGTACCCGTCTGTCCTCCATGTCTTGATCGAGTCCCACATGGTCTCAACCTGTCCTCTCTAGAGTTCAGCCACATCACTAATTCCAAATACCCCACTGCCATAAAGGATGTATGTGGACTTGTCCTGCTCAGGGGCTGCCTGCTGGCTCCTTGATTCTTAAAAGTGTCTGTATCTCTGATCCTGATTTTTGGGACCGGTTGCCTCCTCCTCACCTGAAGGATGGAATGAGAAGTACACCTCTGGCCTTGGGGGAGTGAACCCAGTCTGAGGCAGCGCTAAGAGACGCACCTTGAAGGACCTGAGTGTGGGTCGCCAGTAGGAGTGTTAGGGGCTGCCCCGATCCAGACCCTAGAGACTATGGTGCATGGCCAACCAAGCCCCCTCATCTTCTCAGCAGGGAGCAGGCAGTGCTACCTTCTGGGGTCTTTGCAACTTCCTGGAGCCACTGGCTCTACCTGCTGGAGTGGGCCCCAAACACTTCAGATGAAAGCCACCGCAGAACCACTTTGCCAGCTTTTGTGTTCAGGCCCATTACAGAGCCGTAGAGCAGCACCTTGGACAGAACCACAAGGATTTATTCCTGAAAAACTGACTACTAAATATTTATCTTATAAGAACTTATCTCCACATTGGCCCTATTGAAGAGAATTGAGGTAATACCGTCAATTGGTAATTGTTTTAGGTATCCAATGATCATGGTATGAATGCAATTTTACTTTTAAATGGGAACCAACTTTCACGTTTTTCTACACTTATTGCTACGGAATTCACGTCACCTTTGTGAGGTCTGGCTACCTAGAGCTTCATCCATGAGCAGCAGTATGTCTCTTGGCCGCATTACTGGGACTTGTCAACCTCAAGCTTGAGCTGCTGTCTGCCTCCACCTTTGTATTATCCTTCCCAGCGCCCAAAGGCAACATTTGTACAGTTTGTAGCACTTCACAAAACCTCGTAAACATCCTTCTTTACTCGGAGTGTGAAGAGAAGAGAAGCGCATGGCTCAGCATCCCTGACTTCTGAGTAAGTTCCTGATGACTCTGGACTTCCTACTAGAAACCTTAGCCTATGTGTCTTACAGCTGACTTTTAAATTTGTATGAGGGATAAAGAGTTTACTCAGGCAGCCAATAGTCATGCGTTTCCTCTTCCACTTTTTTTATATCTAGACCAGAGATTTTAGAGGTCATTTGAGAGATTATTGTCTTGTTACTCATCTGCTGCATGTTGTAGGGACACTACATTACATTACGACACCTTTAAAGGTTCCCTTTTGTTCTCTCACCCCAGCAGCTCTCTTCTCCTCCTCTCTGTAAAAGATCTTGGATTGGCCATGTAAAGCCCTCCACTGTCTTCAGCTAGGTCTGTGCAAGATTAATACCCACATACCTGCATACATAGAAGTGATTTGGCGCCTTTATACATCATCTCTGACCCTGCAGTATGCCCAGTAACCAGTGAGCAGCATCTAGTTACTCGAGCGAGTGAGTGAGTGAGGTGAGTGAGTGAGTGAGTGAGTGAGGTGAGCTAAGTGACTGATACCATTCTGGTCTCTTGTCTCCAGCATTTCAAGGGACTGATTCTTGGAAAAATGTCAAAGTCCAGAGTGCTCTTGCAGCCACAGACGTGGTCAAGGATCACTGAGCGTGGATGAAAGGAGCACCCAAGAAGGGGCCGCTGTGGCCCCAGGGTGCACTTGAGCCTTTGTCTAGATTTGACGTGCTTTGAAATCAAGAGCTGGAGAGAGACTGGCACTGTTGCTGCTGAAGAGGAGTCTCCAGTACTGTAATCGGGTAGCCCAGTACACTCATTGTGGGAAGGCCATAGTATGAGTCTACAGCACACTATAGTTTCCCATCTAAAGAGCGTCCCAGTCCGTGCAGCGATGCCCATCCAGTTTAGCATTGCAAAAGGGATTATCTGTCTTTGTTGACATTGCAGAAGATGTTGCCTGCCTTGGTTTGCTGAGTCTGGTGGCTCAGTGGACTAATGTGTCCACTGCAGGGGCCTGTGCTCGACCTCATGGTCACAGGTACAAATCCCGGCGGGTCCACTCAGCCTTTCATCCATCTGAGGTCGATAAAATGAGTACCATTGAGTTGGGTAACAATGAACATCTGTTATTCAGCGCCAAGATGCCTACGGGTGAACGTGCACCTTACAAATACACATGTTATGTTATGTTGGTTGGTATTGTTGAAGAAATTGGCTGTTCAGAGGAGGCTGCGATGCGAGGTCTGGTGTCGGGGATGCGTCGTGCTGGAGTGGTTGCAAAGTAGAGCTGCAAGGAGATGCGCACGCTACATCGGTTCTGCCCAGAGGACACCAGCTGGGAGAGCCTCTCCAGGCTCACTTCATGGGGAATAGGACTGCTGTGGCACCACTTGGGGGGTAGCACTCATAGCAGACAGAATTCAGGTGCTGAGTTCAAGGTAGGTGGAGCCTTTTCTATCCCTGAGGTTCTGATCAGGAGGCCAGTCAACAAGCCCCTGGAGTCACTCTGGTGGTCCTAGGATCAAGGTGCAAGTTCAGTCCTTTTGCCTCAGGCAGTAGCACAGCAGGGCAGCAGAGTAGCAGTTCTTCTTGCAGAGCAGCACAGCATTCCTTCAAAGGTCATTCAGAGGTCCAGAGGTGTACTGAAGTGTTGGGTCTGAGGGTCCATTATTTATGCCTGGTGCCCACTTCAAAGTAGGAGACGTTTCTAGAGGCTTCAACCCCAGAGGTGCTGCCTTCCTGCCTTGGCCCCAGCTTGTCTGGGGTCACAAAAGACTAGTGTCAAACCTTTTGTGAGAGTGCTCAGGCAGAAGCTTTGTGATGTGCAAGTGTGGTAGGTGACAGCTCCTCCTTCTCATCAAGTCAGGGATGGTCCATCCTTCCAACACCTATTCCACCTTTGTCTCACTATCTGGGAGCAATACACAAAGACCAACTGCCAGCTACACCTAGTCAGGTGACCCAGGATACAGCCTGCAGGCACCGAATGACTAGGACAAAAAAATGCCAACTTTCAAAAAGTAAAAACAACAGTTGATGGACAGAATGCAGAACAATGTCATACATTCACCCCAGTACAGAGATCTGGGCCTAAATCCATCGTTTTTTTGCTCACCATGCCATTCCAGTTTGAACCCAGCCATATGCAAATCAGTCTTGACCCTGTGCCTCATGGGAACAGTCCAGCCCGAACTGCCAAGCCAGGTCCTCCCTGGACTGGAAACAAGCATCCTAGGACCGGTTTCGGGGTTTCACCCCTCTTCAGCCAGGATAGCTTGATTCCAGTGGCATGGAGAGCACGGGACCCACGTCTGGGCATACCCGTCCCACTCGGGGTGACAAATGCAAAAACAACACTTGATGGACAGAATGCAGAACAATGTCATACATTCACCCCAGTACAGAGATCTGGGCCTAAATCCATCGTTTTTTGCTCACCATCCCATTCCAGTTTGAACCCAGCCATATGCAAATCAGTCTTGACCCTGTGCCTCATGGGAACAGTCCAGCCCGAACTGCCAAGCCAGGTCCTCCCTGGACTGGAAACAAGCATCCTAGGACCGGTTTCGGGGTTTCACCCCTCTTCAGCCAGGATAGCTTGATTCCAGTGGCATGGAGAGCACGGGACCCACGTCTGGGCATAGCCGTCCCACTCGGGGTGACAAATGCAAAAACAACACTTGATGGACAGAATGCAGAACAATGTCATACATTCACCCCAGTACAGAGATCTGGGCCTAAATCCATCGTTTTTTTGCTCACCATGCCATTCCAGTTTGAACCCAGCCATATGCAAATCAGTCTTGACCCTGTGCCTCATGGGAACAGTCCAGCCCGAACTGCCAAGCCAGGTCCTCCCTGGACTGGAAACAAGCATCCTAGGACCGGTTTCTGGGTTTCACCCCTCTTCAGCCAGGATAGCTTGATTCCAGTGGCATGGAGAGCACGGGACCCACGTCTGGGCATACCCATCCCACTCGGGGTGACAAATGCAAAAACAACAGTTGATGGACAGAATGCAGAACAATGTCATACATTCACCCCAGTACAGAGATCTGGGCCTAAATCCATCGTTTTTTTGCTCACCATGCCATTCCAGTTTGAACCCAGCCATATGCAAATCAGTCTTGACCCTGTGCCTCATGGGAACAGTCCAGCCCGAACTGCCAAGCCAGGTCCTCCCTGGACCTGAAACAAGCATCCTAGGACCGGTTTCGAGGTTTCACCCCTCTTCAGCCAGGATAGCTTGATTCCAGTGGCATGGAGAGCACGGGACCCACGTCTGGGCATACCCGTCCCACTCGGGGTGACAAATGCAAAAACAACAGTTGATGGACAGAATGCAGAACAATGTCATACATTCACCCCAGTACAGAGATCTGGGCCTAAATCCATCGTTTTTGCTCACCATGCCATTCCAGTTTGAACCCAGCCATATGCAAATCAGTCTTGACCCTGTGCCTCATGGGAACAGTCCAGCCCGAACTGCCAAGCCAGGTCCTCCCTGGACTGGAAACAAGCATCCTAGGACCGGTTTCGGGGTTTCACCCCTCTTCAGCCAGGATAGCTTGATTCCAGTGGCATGGAGAGCACGGGACCCACGTCTGGGCATACCCGTCCCACTCGGGGTGACAAGTGCAAAAACAACAGTTGATGGACAGAATGCAGAACAATGTCATACATTCACCCCAGTACAGAGATCTGGGCCTAAATCCATCGTTTTTTGCTCACCATGCCATTCCAGTTTGAACCCAGCCATATGCAAATCAGTCTTGACCCTGTGCCTCATGGGAACAGTCCAGCCGGAACTGCCAAGCCAGGTCCTCCCTGGACTGGAAACAAGCATGCTAGGACCGGTTTCGGGGTTTCACCCCTCTTCAGCCAGGATAGCTTGATTCCAGTGGCATGGAGAGCACGGGACCCACGTCTGGGCATACCCGTCCCACTCGGGGTGACAAATGCAAAAACAACACTTGATGGACAGAATGCAGAACAATGTCATACATTCACCCCAGTACAGAGATCTGGGCCTAAATCCATCATTTTTTTGCTCACCATGCCATTCCAGTTTGAACCCAGCCATATGCAAATCAGTCTTGACCCTGTGCCTCATGGGAACAGTCCAGCCCGAACTGCCAAGCCAGGTCCTCCCTGGACTGGAAACAAGCATCCTAGGACCGGTTTCGGGGTTTCACCCCTCTTCAGCCAGGATAGCTTGATTCCAGTGGCATGGAGAGCACGGGACCCACGTCTGGGCATACCCGTCCCACTCGGGGTGACAAATGCAAAAACAACAGTTGATGGACAGAATGCAGAACAATGTCATACATTCACCCCAGTACAGAGATCTGGGCCTAAATCCATCGTTTTTTTGCTCACCATGCCATTCCAGTTTGAACCCAGCCATATGCAAATCAGTCTTGACCCTGTGCCTCATGGGAACAGTCCAGCCCGAACTGCCAAGCCAGGTCCTCCCTGGACCTGAAACAAGCATCCTAGGACCGGTTTCGAGGTTTCACCCCTCTTCAGCCAGGATAGCTTGATTCCAGTGGCATGGAGAGCACGGGACCCACGTCTGGGCATACCCGTCCCACTCGGGGTGACAAATGCAAAAACAACAGTTGATGGACAGAATGCAGAACAATGTCATACATTCACCCCAGTACAGAGATCTGGGCCTAAATCCATCGTTTTTTTGCTCACCATGCCATTCCAGTTTGAACCCAGCCATATGCAAATCAGTCTTGACCCTGTGCCTCATGGGAACAGTCCAGCCGGAACTGCCAAGCCAGGTCCTCCCTGGACTGGAAACAAGCATCCTAGGACCGGTTTCGGGGTTTCACCCCTCTTCAGCCAGGATAGCTTGATTCCAGTGGCATGGAGAGCACGGGACCCACGTCTGGGCATACCCGTCCCACTCGGGGTGACAAATGCAAAAACAACACTTGATGGACAGAATGCAGAACAATGTCATACATTCACCCCAGTACAGAGATCTGGGCCTAAATCCATCATTTTTTGCTCACCATGCCATTCCAGTTTGAACCCAGCCATATGCAAATCAGTCTTGACCCTGTGCCTCATGGGAACAGTCCAGCCGGAACTGCCAAGCCAGGTCCTCCCTGGACTGGAAACAAGCATCCTAGGACCGGTTTCGGGGTTTCACCCCTCTTCAGCCAGGATAGCTTGATTCCAGTGGCATGGAGAGCACGGGACCCACGTCTGGGCATACCCGTCCCACTCGGGGTGACAAATGCAAAAACAACAGTTGATGGACAGAATGCAGAACAATGTCATACATTCACCCCAGTACAGAGATCTGGGCCTAAATCCATCGTTTTTTGCTCACCATGCCATTCCAGTTTGAACCCAGCCATATGCAAATCAGTCTTGACCCTGTGCCTCATGGGAACAGTCCAGCCCGAACTGCCAAGCCAGGTCCTCCCTGGACTGGAAACAAGCATCCTAGGACCGGTTTCGGGGTTTCACCCCTCTTCAGCCAGGATAGCTTGATTCCAGTGGCATGGAGAGCACGGGACCCACGTCTGGGCATACCCGTCCCACTCGGGGTGACAAGTGCAAAAACAACAGTTGATGGACAGAATGCAGAACAATGTCATACATTCACCCCAGTACAGAGATCTGGGCCTAAATCCATCGTTTTTTGCTCACCATGCCATTCCAGTTTGAACCCAGCCATATGCAAATCAGTCTTGACCCTGTGCCTCATGGGAACAGTCCAGCCGGAACTGCCAAGCCAGGTCCTCCCTGGACTGGAAACAAGCATGCTAGGACCGGTTTCGGGGTTTCACCCCTCTTCAGCCAGGATAGCTTGATTCCAGTGGCATGGAGAGCACGGGACCCACGTCTGGGCATACCCGTCCCACTCGGGGTGACAAATGCAAAAACAACAGTTGATGGACAGAATGCAGAACAATGTCATACATTCACCCCAGTACAGAGATCTGGGCCTAAATCCATCGTTTTTTGCTCACCATGCCATTCCAGTTTGAACCCAGCCATATGCAAATCAGTCTTGACCCTGTGCCTCATGGGAACAGTCCAGCCCGAACTGCCAAGCCAGGTCCTCCCTGGACCTGAAACAAGCATCCTAGGACCGGTTTCGAGGTTTCACCCTCTTCAGCCAGGATAGCTTGATTCCAGTGGCATGGAGAGCACGGGACCCACGTCTGGGCATACCCGTCCCACTCGGGGTGACAAATGCAAAAACAACAGTTGATGGACAGAATGCAGAACAATGTCATACATTCACCCCAGTACAGAGATCTGGGCCTAAATCCATCGTTTTTTGCTCACCATGCCATTCCAGTTTGAACCCAGCCATATGCAAATCAGTCTTGACCCTGTGCCTCATGGGAACAGTCCAGCCGGAACTGCCAAGCCAGGTCCTCCCTGGACTGGAAACAAGCATCCTAGGACCGGTTTCGGGGTTTCACCCCTCTTCAGCCAGGATAGCTTGATTCCAGTGGCATGGAGAGCACGGGACCCACGTCTGGGCATACCCGTCCCACTCGGGGTGACAAATGCAAAACAACACTTGATGGACAGAATGCAGAACAATGTCATACATTCACCCCAGTACAGAGATCTGGGCCTAAATCCATCATTTTTTTGCTCACCATGCCATTCCAGTTTGAACCCAGCCATATGCAAATCAGTCTTGACCCTGTGCCTCATGGGAACAGTCCAGCCGGAACTGCCAAGCCAGGTCCTCCCTGGACTGGAAACAAGCATCCTAGGACCGGTTTCGGGGTTTCACCCCTCTTCAGCCAGGATAGCTTGATTCCAGTGGCATGGAGAGCACGGGACCCACGTCTGGGCATACCCGTCCCACTCGGGGTGACAAATGCAAAAACAACACTTGATGGACAGAATGCAGAACAATGTCATACATTCACCCCAGTACAGAGATCTGGGCCTAAATCCATCATTTTTTGCTCACCATGCCATTCCAGTTTGAACCCAGCCATATGCAAATCAGTCTTGACCCTGTGCCTCATGGGAACAGTCCAGCCCGAACTGCCAAGCCAGGTCCTCCCTGGACTGGAAACAAGCATCCTAGGACCGGTTTCGGGGTTTCACCCCTCTTCAGCCAGGATAGCTTGATTCCAGTGGCATGGAGAGCACGGGACCCACGTCTGGACATACCCGTCCCACTCGGGGTGACAAGTGCAAAACAACAGTTGATGGACAGAATGCAGAACAATGTCATACATTCACCCCAGTACAGAGATCTGGGCCTATATCCATCGTTTTTTGCTCACCATGCCATTCCAGTTTGAACCCAGCCATATGCAAATCAGTCTTGACCCTGTGCCTCATGGGAACAGTCCAGCCCGAACTGCCAAGCCAGGTCCTCCTGGACTGGAAACAAGCATCCTAGGACCGGTTTCGGGGTTTCACCCCTCTTCAGCCAGGATAGCTTGATTCAAGTGGCATGGAGATCACGGGACCCACGTCTGGGCATACCCCTCCCACTCGGGGTGACAAATGCAAAAACACTGTGCCACTGGAATCAAGCTATCCTGGCTGAAGAGGGGTGAAACCCCGAAACCGGTCCTAGGATGCTTGTTTCCGGTCCAGGGAGGACCTGGCTTGGCAGTTCGGGCTGGACTGTTCCCATGAGGAACAGGGTCAAGACTGATTTGCATATGGCCAGGTCTAAACTGGGGTGGCATGGTGAGCAAAAGAATGATGGATTTAAACCAGATCTCTTGACTGGGGGTGAATGTTTTGATTTGTTCTGCATTCCGTCCATCAATTGTGTGTCTTTTGCTTTCTCGCCCTAAGTGCGCCAGGTATGCCCAGACGTGGGTCCTGGGCTCACTGTGCCACTGGAATCAAGCTATCCTGGCTGAAGAGGGGTGAAACCCCGAAACCGGTCCTAGGATGCTTGTTTCCGGTCCAGGGAGGACCTGGCTTGGCAGTTCGGGCTGGACTGTTCCCATGAGGCACAGGGTCAAGACTGATTTGCATGTGGCCAGGTCTAAACTGGGGTGGCATGGTGAGCAAAAGAATGATGGATTTAACCCAGATCTCTTGACTGGGGGTGAATGTTTTGATTTGTTCTGCATTCCGTCCATCAATTGTGTGTCTTTAACTTTCAAAAAGTGGCATTTTCAGAAATGAGATTAAAAATCGACTTTACCATTAAAGAGGGTATTAAAATACACATCTTTAGACACCAAACTCAACATTCCTACTTGCTCCCAATTGAAAGTGAGCATTTATTGAATGTAATAGGGAAACTCAATGTTATCCTACGAGAAAGGTAAGCCTTGCAGTAGTAAAAAACAAAATGTAATAGTTTTTTTACTACCAGGACATGTAAGAGTTAAAAGTGCATGTCCAATTTTTTAAATAAACTGCACCTTGCCCTCTGGGCTGTTTAAGGACTTCCCTAGTGGTGACTTATATGCATTCAATAGGAAGAATTAGGCCTGGCAAAAGGTTTATTTTGCCAGGTCAAAATGGCAGTTTCGATTGCGCACACCAGCTGCAGTAGCCAGCCTGAGACATGTTTAAAGGGCTGCTTAAGTGGGTGGCACAATTAGTGCTGCGGGCCCACTAGTAGCGTTTAATTTACAGGGCATGAGTACCTGTAGTACCACTTTACTAGGGACTTGAAAGTACATTAAGGGGCATATTCTCAAGGATTTATCGCCGAGTTATCGGCATTTTATCGCAGCCAAAGTGGTGATAAAATTATCGCACCATTCACAAGCCGGTGCTAACATCCGACATCACCAGTTTCCCTGCGATAGCAGCCGCAAAAAACATCGCCACGGATGACACCGGCAACTAACGCTAATGAGATGCAGAGTAGGCTTTCCCGTGCAAAAAGCAGCGAAAACACCTCTTCGCAACATTCTCAACGACCAGCCAGATTTGCGATAAGATCACAAAACAGGCGATAAGGCGCGTTAGCAGCAGGGAGTTTACACCTGCTCTGACCTGGTGTAAAGTCGGACGACAACCTGCACCATGAAAGGGAGCCCTGCCCACCGCCACACCTGAAGATCAACAGATGCCATGGAGCCACTGATCATGCAGCTCGGACACCCAAAAGGGCCACAACACTCACCCACAGGACCCCCCCCCCGGACTACCACAGAGGCAGCGCAGACTAAGACAGCGGAGCCTCGGAAAACGCACCAGCCCCACAGACCCAACACCAGAGGATGACATTGCCCACTACAGGCCCAAAAGGACAACCATCCTCCGCATCCTGACCCTCATTGCCCACAGGCTGACGGTACCAACACAGCGGACAACCAACATCCCTCCGCAGACAAAGCCGCTGGCTGTGCTGCACTTGTTGGCCTCTGGCACCTTCCAAACAACAACTGCCAGAGTCGGAGGAGTCACACAGCCAGCCCTATCAAAGTTCCTCACACCTGTCTTGGATGCCATCATCAGCTCGGTACCCCAGCACCTGCACTTCCCACACACTGCGCAGGAACAGCTGGAGACCAAGCAAAGCTTCTACGCCACAGCTGGCTTCCCGCACGTGTTGGGGGCAATCGACTGCACACATGTACTGCTTGTGCCCCCTGCCGCCACTGCACACAATCACCGCAACAGAAAGCACACGCATTCCATCAATGTGCAGGCAATAGTGGACCACCTGGGACTCTTCACCAATGTCGTCGCCAACTACCCAGGCAGTGTGCATGATTCCTTCCTCTTCCGACAGTCCATCATCAACCAGCGCTTCCAGGATGGCACCTATGGATATGCACTGCTCGTCTGTAAGTAACAACTGAACACACAACACACCTCAACTCCACCAACATACAACTCACATGTATGTGAATGCACACGTTACAAAATCACATACAACATGACAACCAACATGCCCACATACCAGACACGACAACACAACTTACTGTGGCAACCTGGGCTAGCCATCAACACAAGCCAGCAATGGCATGGCACCTCAGCCACACAATTGCAGAATGTGTGAAGGAGGCAAGTGACCCATGAATGTGAATGTACACAATGCCAAGTGTGCCGTGGATGTGCTGGACAGACTTGAGTATGCAGACCACAGACATTTCCATGTCGACATACACTGCTGGTGTCTGGAGTGTACTGGACAGTGGACGCAACCATGTTACCCCAGCCAGTGGGGAAGATCGCGGAAATGTAGCTGATTACGTCCCCCCCCTTTCAGCGTGAGTTGAGTGGGCTGGCCCGGCGTACGTCAGGCCAGCATCGGGGTGTGAATAAAAAGCCCGTTACTCTGGGCGTGGTTCTCTTCCGGAATGGCCAACGTGTCTGCCAGGGCGGCGCCTCTCACCCCGCCACGAGGCCGACGCCATGAGCGGCGGTGCCTGCAATCCTGTGCACTTACTGCACCCCAGGCCGCTGGTCCCAAGACCCGTCATGACCACCCCAGCGCACCAAGGCCGCACTGCTCACCTGCCGACACCGGCGTGTGTCAAAGAGGGACCACCAAGTGCCGGTGCAAGCTCCAAGCCCGAGGCCCGCGACCATGGCTGCCTCCTCAGACCATCATGGCCTCCGCGACACAGGCCCCCGTTAATCCTTTCTCGTTGACGTACTCCACCGCTGCCTCCGGCCTACACTGCGGTCCAGTAGGTCACACATTTGGAACTGAGTCTTGATTATACAATAGCAGAGTACATACGTTTATGGCTGATTTCATATCACCGTACTCCCTTCGATGTGGTGCCACCAACTCTGTGCATAGCATTCCAATGACACGTGCCTGTGGGCCCTTGCTGGCTACTGCCTTCGGCCTACACTGCGGTCCAGCAGGCCTCACACCAATCCAATCCAGTCCGGACCAGGCAGGACACGGCATCGTCGCAGGCTGCACACACGCTCAGCTCTGGTGCTTCCACCTCCGTCAACCACAAATCATCGCCACATGGCATTCCAACGTCGTGTGTGAGAGTACCAGGAGGAGCTGCCTGAACAGCGGTTGGCCCGCGCTGACCGCTGCCTCCGGCCTACACTGTGGTCAAGTAGGTCACACATTTGGAACTGAGTCTTGATATTTCAATGGCAGAGTCCATATCATTGTACGCAAGGAGAGGAGTAAGAGGAAGATGCGGCTCAGTCCGGATGAAAAAAGGATCCTCGTTACGGAGGTGACCGAACACTACCAACAACTGCTCTGGTGCCACTAACTCTGTGCATCGCAAGCCAACGACACGTGGCTGTGGGCCCCTGCTGACCGCTGCCTCCGGCCTACACTGCGGTCAAGTAGGTCACACATTTGGAACCGGGCCTTGATTTATTTATGGCTGAGTTTATACCATTGTACAGGCCTCATCGCAGACTGCACCCCCTTTCAGCTCTGGTGCCACTAACTCTGTGCCCCAAAATCCATGGACACTCTCTGGTTGAACTTTGGTGGCGTCTGAGTCTATGGCCTGGGGGTTGTCTTCATCATCATGTAGCTGATACTGACTTGGTGTCAAAAATGATGCTGTAGCATTCATCTCCTCCATATTGCCTGTGTCTGCTTGGTACTGCCCTCTGTATCATGCCCTGGAAGATCACCTTCCACTGTCCCCCAAAACCCTCCGCGACATTCACCTTGGACATCGATGAGGACCCGCTCAGCTCTCGTGGCCCTACCTCAGTGCACCGGTAGTCACCGTCCCGTGGCAGTGTGCCTGTGCCGGCCACTGTGCATCCGGGGCCACTAACTCCGTGCAGCTCAAGTCATGGACCCTTGGTGTTTGAACTGTGAACTTCTGATTGTCTGATCACTGTTGTAGTTGTTGCCAGCACCAACCACTCCTTGAGGGCTGGCTCACACTCACCCCACACCCATCCAGCACAGGCGTCACTGGACATGTGACCCTGGCAATAAAAGGGGCCGGGCGCACATGCCCGTAGCCAGTTCCACAAACTATCTAAGTGTGTCTGTGTGGTCATTGTGTATGCATGAGGGCCCCGGGCCCTACCACATTGCATTGTGCTGTGTAGTACAGCGGACGCAACCATGTCACCTCAGGCAGTGAGGGAGACCTGGGACATGTATCTGTGTCGTACCCCCCTGTAGGCGTTGCCGGAGTGGGCTGGCGTACGGCAGTCCAGCGTAGGGGTGTGGATGATCACCCCTGGGCTCTAGGCGTGGTTAAGTGTTGGGCTTGCCAATGAAGTACCTAATGCGTGTGTCTCTGTTGTAGTGTCGGCGCCACCCGTCCCGCAATGGACAAAGTTGCAATGTAACATGCCCCTGGAGTGCGGGCTCGGCCGAAGGGATAAATGAATGAGCGCAAGCCCGCTCGGGGTCCGGGATCATACATGCCAACTGTTGTGTGTGTATCGCTATTATCGCAGCATAAGCCAAAGGTCTTGCCTCGACCGCATCGCGAGTTCAGCCAGCCATGAACTCTACATCTGTGTCCGCCCTATCCTTACCATAGGCCTACACACGTGGCCGCCCACCTTCAATGCGCAACATCACAGTGTGGTTGACAGGCTTGTGGACATGCACAGACAGGCATGACAATGGTGTGCCGTAGGAGTGCAAGTGATGCAACCGCGCAGCGCACACAAGTAAATAGGCTCGGGGGGAGGGAGGAGCAGCAGTGAGGCTACGTAATACACATTGATGGCGCTCATTTGCTACAAGCAGTACATGTCAAACAGGAATCACTATGACACACATGTCACACTCCAATCAACTAGTGAGCCTGCCAACACCTCATGCAGAACCAACTATTGACTCATGTCTCTCTGCACTGTCACAGGTGATCAAGGATATGCACTCTGCCCTTGGATGATGACACCCCTCCGAGCCCCGAACACACAGGCCCAGTGGCAGTACAATTGGGGCCACAAACGCACCAGGGGCATCGTGGAACGCACACTTGGCGTGTTGAAGTCACGTTTCAGGTGCCTGGACATCACAGGTGGGAGGCTCCTGTACAGCCCAGACATCGTGTGCAAGATGATCGTTGCATGTTGTGTGTTGCACAACATATGTGTGCGCACCAATGCCCCATGGTTACAAGTGCCAGATGCACCGGACGATGATGAGGAAGATGAGGCGGGTGGACCACACCCCACTGCAGCTGCAGTAGGAATAGCCCGTAGGAACAACATCATTGACAATTTCTTCACATGAGGATGTCACATTGTGACAGTCCTTATCAATCATGAGACAGTACAAAATGACCACAGGCACAGCATGTGCAAAAAAATTCATTTCAACACACATTCCCTGAGTTTCTGTATGTGTGCTGCAGTGTGGCACAGGGATCAGGGACATGATCCAGAGTCATTGTGGGTGTGCAGTGTGCTGTACTTAATTGTGCATGTGTGCCATTGTGCCCATCTCCCCCCGTCCCCCCAGTCCCTGGTCGGTACTCACCCTGGTGATGTTGTGTCAGGTCATGTTGAGCAGTGTCCCGATCCCCAACTCCTGGCACCGTATCCCGACTGATGACTGTGGCCACCATTTTCTCCATGTCATCCAGCTCTTGGTGTGCCGCTGGTCTCCCACCTCCAATCTGCGTTGCTGCTTTCATGTTGGCATCGAGTTTCTTCTTGTTTTTGCCCTTCACATCATTCCAGCGCCTCTTGACCTCTTCCATTGTCCTCCTTGACACTCCGACTGCATTCACGTTGTTCACGATGTACGGCCATATTTCCGTTTGTGTTGCCGATGACACAGTGGAGGTGACCAGCAGTTGTTGGTAGTGTTCTGTCACCTCCGTGACGATGATCCGGTTTTCAGGCGGACTGAACCCCGTCTTCCTCTTCTCCTTGCCCTTCCCCGGGGTTCCTGGCATGTCGTCTGTGGGGCTTGTGGGGTTTGCGTTGTCCTCTGCACTCGGTCCGGGTGCGTCCATGGTGCTACGCAGTTACATTTTTTAATCATTTTTTTTTCTCTGCTTTTCTAGTGCATTTTCCTGCATGTCGTGTGGGAATCGCAGGCCTGTCGCTGGTTATCACTGGTTTTTGTATCGCGATTTGGGACATCGCAACTTTTTTGGCGTTCGTGTTTCGCATTTTTTCGGCGTCACGTTAATTTTAATGCGGGCATTTGTCGCGTTATCGTGAGACTATCGCATGGTGCCGCCGGGTTGAGAATACTGCGTTAACACGGTGTTATTTTCCCGCGATAGACTGCGATGTGAGAAGTTGCGTTAAGCTAATTTTGCGATGATTAACACGCGTTCTTGAGAATATCCCCCTAAGTATGCCAATTGGGTGTAAGTCAATGTTACCATGTTTAAGGGAGAGAGCAGAAGCACTTTTCACTGGTCAGCAGTGGTAAAGTGTGCTGAATCCTGAAGCCAGCAAAAACGAAGTCAGCAGACACAGGAGGATGGAAGACAAAAAGTTGGGGGAAAACCGCGCCAAGGGTGTCAGGTCCAACAGGGTGTATCACAGCAACACAGACTGACTGACGTCATTGAGTTACTTGAGTCTGCTTTAGCCCTTCAATAGAAGTCATCTGTCACAAACTCTACATGTTTTCCAAAGTGCTAACCCACCTCTGTGAACTGGACAGAGACTGCAAAGCTGGCACAGACCACCTCAGTCACAGAACACAATTAATCAACCTACAGGCTGTCCTCGGGCTTGGCATAGCAGGCTCCGCTTTTCATGTGGTCAGCACTTCTGAGCTCTAACGGGCAGCAGGGAGAAGCTGGTGAGCCAGAGATGAAAGAAGGACGAGCTATCATCTCTGCTGGGAGCTTGGAGGGAAGGAGAGGTAATGAGAATGGGTTCTTGACGGTTGTCCCTTTATCAGCGCCTTGAGACCCTCACGGGTGAGTAGCGCGCTTACAATTCCCTGATTGATCGAAGGGCGTTTTCATTGTGGCACCATAGAAAATAAGATATAAGCTTTATTTCTCTGACGTCTTCCAGGCTGGATCATGGATGCAAAAGTCACAGCGACTAGTCCCCACTCCCTCTGCGTGCGTGGGCAAATGAGTTCATGGTTTGAGAACACACAGGGAGAGTGAGGGGCGAGGAAGGAAGAGATTTAGCAAGCTCAGGTTAAACATGTCTCCCACTGCTTTCCACAAAATTTAAGATAGAAATCATCTATTGTCCTAGGTGTATTTGGAAAATGCAGATATGGAATCTTCTTTTGAGTGTCTCTCCATCCTGACAATTATGATGCACACAGATCCATAAGATGACCTCGCTGGACACTGTTTAATGTAATTAATCTCCACGTAACCCTCAGTTCACTCTAGTCCAATATGACTCATCTGTAACACAGGATCGATCAACAGACCTCTGTGACACTGGTCAGCGAGAACCCAGGAACCGTAAAGAGCGGCATGGTTCCAGAAGCCCTTGAGCACCATGGTGACAACGCGCTACACAAAACCACTTAGTATACCCTAGCAAGTTGGTAGCACTGCATACTGGCACGATAAGAGGTTAAAAATAAACGGACTATTATCTCCAGTTCGACAATACAATTATTTTTCAGGTGAGTGCATTATTTTATGAAGCATTGTGCATTGGACCTCTAAAACCCTGCAGACATCCCCTGCTTCCTCTCATTGATTGGTCCCCTGGTGAGGCGGCTTCACTGCTCGTTGACACGTCATGGGTTTGGGTATGAATGGGCTGGTGGCGGAGACTCTGGTGCCAGCAGCTGTCTTCTGTGGCAGCCATCTTTCATCCTGTTCAAGTGGCTCTGTCTCCTTGGCCAGGAGGAGCCAAGGTGAGATAAAGCATCCCACACTGGGACCCAGGAAGGAGAAGTGACTTGAGAAAGACAACACTTCACTCAATAAAAACCTTAAAACCAAGAGAACAGTGACCGGCTCTGCCCTGGCCATATGCTGGGACAGGACATGTAATATCCCTAGCGGTCACTCCGTCATTATTGTTGGGTGAACTGCAAACACTCTCTTGTTTATCAACCCTGGTTTGTGAGCAAGGCAGTGTAGGTCAAAGTGGACAGCAATGGTCAGACATTCAATTATGTCCTCTAAAACAGACTTTACATCAAAGTCAGAGCAAAGTTCAAGTTATTGACCGAGACCCATAAAGCCCTGCATAGACAGGCCCCCGACCACATGAAAGCCAAGGTAACCTTTTTCCAGCCCTGCAGAGCGCTTCAGCCTGGCTATAAATGGCTACAGATCCATTTCCAAAGTGGGAAGGGCAGAATCAGGAGGAGGAGCCTTCAACACCATAGATGGAGGGCTCTGAAGGACCTGGCAGAAGAAGAAAACACACATGCATGCACACGCACATATACAAACACACACACACATGAACACAAACAAACACACACAGACATGCACACACATAAAAATTAAAAAAGTAAACGAGGGGCCCATAGTGGAGATTTTGGGACACAAGTACACAGGGCAGACATAAGTCAAGGAATAATATACGTTTCCCCTAGAAACATGACACACGGAATGTATACGTTTAACAACAAAAAACGAAGGGCACATCATACTTACCAAACAGAAATAATAATGATCACATGTGATGCCCGCAGGACAGGACTGGCCAGTCTGTCATCAGGCATTTTCCCAGCGGGCTGCAGACTGGGGGGGCTGTTTTCAAAGCTGGACGGGCTGCCATGACCCAACCATACACCCATTGCCGTCATGGCCTCTTGCAGGGCGGGGCTGTTTTGCAGATTTTGTCAGGGCTGATTTCGGTTTTCAGTGTGACCCTTGGTGCCTCTATCCATCAAGACTGCCCCAACCCTCCTCCATGTGGGAAAGAGCTGAAGACGAACATTTCAACATAATAAAAGTCCACATCTTCTCTAAGAACCCAGCGCCCCTCCCCCCCTTCCCAGTACCACTTCTCTGTATCTTTGCCTTTGCTCGTCTGCAGCACTCTGCTGTCTTTGGCTAGGTTTGCACTGTACAAATACTATCTAAATACATATATGAGTTAGTAATCATTATTATTATTAGGAACTTGTATAGCGCTCATCTACCAGCACTCAAGCGACAGACAGGGTCTAGCCAGATCCCGCCGCCTCAAAACATCCAGGGGCATATTCACCAGGAGCTATCGCCGAATTAACGGCACTTTATCGCAGCCAAAGTCGTGATAAATTTACCTCCCCATTCACAAGCCGGTGTTAACAGCCCACAGCACCAGTTTACCCGCGATAGCAGCCGCAAAAAACATCGCCACAGAGGACCCCCGCAAATATCGCTAATGAGATGCAGAGCAGGCGTTCCCGTGACAAAAGCGGAGACAACAGCACACCTCAACATTCACAACGACCAGCCACATCCGCGATAAAAACACAAAACAGGCGATAAGGCGCGTTAGCACCAGGAAATCTACACCTGCTCTGACCTGGTGTAAAGTCGGGCTGCAGCCAGCACCACAAAAGGGAGCACAGCCCAGGGCCACATCCCAAGGGCAACAGATGCCATGGAGCCACTCATCATGCAGCCCGGACACCCAAGAGGGCCACAACACCCACCCCCACCACCCCAGGACCCCATCCCACACCCGGAACAACCCCCCCGGACCAACACAGACGCAGCGCAGACAAAGACAGTGGAACCCCAGGAAACGTACCTGCCACACAGACCCAACATCTTACAATGTCACCTTCCACTCCAGGCTGAAAGGGACAACCAACCTACGCATCCTGACCATCATCGCCTAACAGGTCTACGGCAACAACACAGCAGACAACCAACATACCACCCCACACAAAGCTGATGGCATGGATGCACCTGTTGGCCCCTAAGACCCCCCATCCAACACCCGCCAGTGTCGGAGGAGTCCCACAGCCAGCCACATCCAAGTCCCCCACACCTGTCCTGGACATCACCATCAACCTGGTACCCCAGTCCCCATACGTACAACACAATGCGCAGGATCCGCTGGAGACCAAGCAAGGACCATACGCCATAGCAGGATGCACGCACATGTTGGGGGCAACACACAGCACACATGTACTACCTGTGCCCCCTGGTGACACAGCACATAATCACCGCAACAGGAAGCACACGTCACACACCAATGTGCAGGCAACAACAGAACACCGTGGAACACCCAACAATGTCGCCTTCAAATACACAGCCAGTGTGCATGATACCTTCATCCTCTGACAGTCCATCATCAACCAGCGTTCCCAGGATGCCAACAAGGGAAATGTACAGCCCCTTGGCAATATACAAATGAACACCCCACACACCTCAACACCACAACCATGCAACTCACAACTCTGGCAATGCACACGTCACAAAATCTCATACAACAGGCACAACAATATGCCCACCCACCAGACACGACAGAACAACTTACAATGTCCAAATGGGCAAGCCCTTAAAATGAGCCAGCAACGGCATGGCACCTCAGCCACATACTAGCCGAATGTGCGGAGAGGTGGCAACCAGGCATGTGTGAAGGATGCAGTAGAACCATGATTGGGAAAGTACACAATGCCAACAGTGCCGGAGATGTGCTGGACACCTCGCAGTATGCAGAACACACCCATATCCATGCCAACATACACTGTTTGCGTATGGAGTGTAGTGGACAGTGGACGCCACCATGTCACCACAGCCAGTGGGGGACCTCGCGGAAATGTTGCCTGTTACGCCCCCCCTAAGCGTCAGCGGAGTGGGATGGCCCGGCGTGCGCCACACCAGTGTAGGGGTGTGAATAAAAACCACGTAGGCCTGGGCGTGGTCCACTTCCGGAAAGACCCACGTCTCTGCCAGGGCGCCGCCTCCCACCTCGCCACGAGGCCGACGCCATCATCGTGAGCGGAGTTGCCTGAGATGCCGTGCGCCTGCCGGACCCCGGCACGCTGGTCCACGAACCCGTCAGGCCAGCCCCTGCGCAGCCAGGCCACACTGATCACCTTCCGACACCGGCGTGTGTCAAGGAAGGCCCACCACATGCCGGCGCAAGCCACAAGCCCGAGGCCCGAGACCTTGGCAGCCACCTCAGACCATCATGGCTGCCACGACACCGGCCCGCTTCATTCCTTTTTCGTTGACGTACTCCACTGCTGCCCCCGGCCTACTCTTCGGACCAGTAGGTCCCACATGTGGAACTGTGTCTTGAGTCATGAAGGGCAGTGACCCCATATCCAGGCCAGCGGCCACAGCACCAGACCCCCCCCTCTGTTCAACGCCAGCCTGCTACACGTGGTGCCACTAACCCTGTTCAACGCCAGCCTGCTACACGTGGTGCCACTAACCCTGTTCAATGCCAGCCTGCTACACGTAGTGCCACTAACCCTGTTCAACGCCAGCCGGCTACACGTGGTGCCACTGAACCTGAACTACGCAGGCCGGTGGGGCCATCCAACCTATGGACGGCGACACTCGGTGAATGGGCCGTGCTGACCGCTGCCTCAGGCCTACACCACGGTCAGGTAGGTCACACATTTGGAACTGAGTCTTGATTGCACCATGGCAGTGAACATTATTTGAGGCAGAGAACTATTCACCATACACCCTTCGATGTGGTGGCAACAAGTCTGTGCATGGCATCACAACCACACGTGTCTGTGGGCCTACGCGGACCACTGCCCTCGGCCTACGCTGCGCTCGAGTGGGATCCCAGAATTGGAACTGAACATCGGTAATTCAAAAGGCTGAATACATGTCTTCGCACGCACGGAGGGGCGTAAGAGGATGACGCATTGCAGGCCGGAGGGAACAGGATCAGCGTCACAGAGGTGATTGAACACTACCGACAACTGCCACTGTGTCACTAACTCTGTGCCTCGTGAGCCAACGACACGTGGCTGTGGGCCACTGCTGACCGCTGCCTCCGGCCTACACTGCGGTCCAGTAGGTCACAGAGCCTTGATTTGGCATTCTTGGAGTTCACATATGTGTACCGGCATCATCGCAGACTGCATCCCCTCTCAGCACCTGTGCCACTAAGTGTGTTGCCCGACATTCATGGACACTCACTGGTCGTACATTGGTGGCGTTTGAGTCTATGGTCTAGGGGGTAGTTTTCATCCTCATGTAGCTGATCCCGAATTGTTGGTTCTCTTCTGAGTGGCTTGTCTGCCCTGGTCCTGGTGGTGGGTTGTGTGGGATGTCCATGGGCTGTTGTAGGACTTCGGTGTCTGGGCTGTGGTGTTCGTCTCGGGCATCACTGATGGGTTGTCTGTTCTGACCTGCTGGAGGTGTTGTTTGTCCCTCTGCATTGTGAAGGGGAGGTGCATGTTGGCATTGTGTTGGCGCCTTGTTCTTGTCAACATGCAGACTGTGTGATGATGTACATTGTGAGTGTTTGGGCGGTGGTGGCTATTTGAGTTGGGACAGTGTCCATTTGGCCTACATGGCTGATGTGGGGTTGTAGGGGTAGATGTGCATCTCACAGTTCCCTGCTCTGTCCGATGTGATTGTTCTGTTCCTGTGCCTGGTTGGACCCTGTGTCCCCTGTTCTGCAGTGTGGGTGTTGCACTTTGTGCCACACTGTCATGGTATGTGCTGTGATTGCTATGTGTGTGTGCTGCAGTGTGCCACGGGGATGGGGGACATGTCCCTGGGTAATTGTGGGTGTGCAGTGTGTTACACGTCATTGTGCATGTGTGCCATTGGGCCCATCACCCCCCGTCCCCCGAGTCCCTGTTGGATCCTCACCCTGTTGTTGTTGTGTCAGGTCCTGTTGGGCTGTGTCCGTACTCCCTACTCCTTGCACCCTCTCCACACTGATGACTGTGGCCTGGGTTTCCTCCTGCTCCTCCTGTGGCGCTAGACTGCCACCTCCTGTCGCCGTTGCTGCCTTCCTGTTGGCAGCGGGTTTGTACCTGGTTTAGGTTGTCAGGTCCTGCCGGCGCCTCTTGGCCTCCTGGATTGGCCTCCTGGGCTCTGCGACTGCATTCAAGGCGGTCTGCTTGTGGGTCATTTGCTGGTGGTGTTCTGTCGCCTCTGTGGCCTTGGTCTTGTTTTCCTGCGGTCTGCACCCCGTCTTCCTCTCCATTTTCTCCTTGGCCTTCCCCGAGCCAGTTGTTCCTTGCTGGTGGTCTGTGGGGGTTGTGGTGTTCGCGTTGCCCTCTGCGCTGGGTCAGGGTGCATGGATGTTGCTACGTGCTTTGGCTTGTTTCTGGTGTGTTGTGCCTGTGGTTTTTATGGTGCAATTGCCCGCCAGACGCGTGGGAGTTGCAGGCCTGAGGCTGCTTTTCGCTGCTTTTTGTACCGCAATTGGCCTCATCGCATGATTTCTCACGTTCGCGTTTCGTATTTTTTGGGCGTGGTGTTGTTTTTTACGCTGGCATTT
This sequence comes from Calotriton arnoldi, assembly GCA_963921515.1. Taxonomy (NCBI): domain Eukaryota; kingdom Metazoa; phylum Chordata; class Amphibia; order Caudata; family Salamandridae; genus Calotriton; species Calotriton arnoldi. The sequence continues at coordinate 3,713,390 of CAWUFW010000191.1, forward strand.
GACACGTTATCTGGTGACTTTCGCATGCTACCACCTTGTTGTGAATTCCACGTTGACACGGCGTTATTTTCCCGTGATAGGCTGCGTTATTGAAAGTTGCATTACGCTACTCTTGCGGTAGTTATCACGCGTTCTTGTGAATATACCCCCCAGATCTTTAATTGTTTTCGGAGAGTGGTCAGCAAGATGCAGCTTCTCAGGTGTCCTGGTAAGGCATTGCAGAGCTTCGGTCCCAGGTATGCAAAGGACCGCCTTCCCATGTGTGTCCGTTTAACTCTGTGAACAGAGCACAGCGAAAGGTCACTGGAACGTAAGGGGTGAACCGGCTGATACGGTCGCACCACTTCCAGGAGATAGCAGTGATTACGCTGTGCTCTTGCTCTGTGCACATAGCTCAGGGCTTTGAATTGAATCCATTTTTCCACCTAGAGCCAATGAAGCTCGCGGTGGAGAGATGAAACCGAAACATTTTTCGGAAGTCTGTAAAACATCCAGGCAGCCGAATTTTGAACCACTTGCAAACGTCTTATGGGCACTTTATCTGCGCCCAAATAATCATACTGTCACCTGACATGCATGGAGTGTCCACTACCAAAACCACCAACCGGGATCACAACAAGGCCCAGTGAAAGAAAAGGCACTATTCAAAGGAATCTAAGAGCGTTCAGCAAGCCCACTGATTTCAGGCTGGTACCCACCGATTACTGAATATTAATATCCCAGGTCTACTGGGATATTAATCCCAGTAGACCTGGGCAGAACTCTTAGAGTTTTTCTCTGCGGAATTCTGCAAAGTTACAAAAAACTTTGTGGAATTCCGCAGAATTCCACGAATGAGCGGAAATAGGCATGTTGCGCTCCCTGTGCTGTGATTTAGTACCGGGAGCTCGTTCCACTCCGAAAAATCAGTGTGCATGACACCACACATTGCACCAGAGCGCGCAGCGTCTTCAGTTGATTTTGCAGCTGCTCGAGTAGATTTTTTAAAATCCAAAAATGTAGGACGAGTGCACCTGAACAACACAAATGACCAGAATGCAAGCAGCTGCTTGCTTGCGGTCCTTGTGTTTTTTGTGTTGTTTTTAGGGACAAAATGTGTTTTCACTAAAGCGCCAAATATCAGTTTAGCATTTCACGCAATTACTAGTAAATTTGTAGAATTTTTCCGAAATATCATGTAATTTCACAAATGCAAATTATGCAAATTTAACACACCCATATTTAATTTTATTTATTTAATTTTGTTTGAAGGGTCCTTTAAGTAGTACTGCACTTCACAGTACCTTCGGTACTCCTGTTTAATTCGAGTTCACAGTGTCTTCAGTACTGTAATTTGACATCAGTTCACAACACATTCAGTCAGGACTTCAGTTGGTAGTTCCTTCATTATTTCAGTCCTCATTTCCATTAGTCTTATAGGTCCTGATGTATAATCGGGGTTTGCAGTCACACCTACATATATAGAGCAAGTAGAGTTCTACTTGGAATACCATTTAAAGGATATTTTATGTGTTTATGCTTTCACATATTTACATGTCGAAAAAGACTTTTACATTCCCTTAATGGGTATTTATGAAAATGTATGACCTTGAATAAATATCAGAGTGTAGAGCTGCTGAAATAAATGTATACACTTAGAAGACAGCGGCACACATAATTTTTGAAAGGTTCAAACAACAATTGTCAATCCAGTGTGCTAATTAGAGGAAACTCAGAATCCGTCCGTATACAACAGTTGACGTTTCGACCCCATGCGTTATAGACTGAACAGGGGTCATCTTCAGGACTCAAGGCTGGAGCCATTTATAAAAGCTAGCAATCAAATGTACAACGAGACAATAAAAAGATACAATAAAAAGACATGGGGCATTATTCAAGGCCGCACATGTTCATATTTTCCAATAATGAACTGTAAACATCTCTTTCGGCATATAATTATGTCCATGCATTAACAAAGCAAATATTCTTTCAATTATTTTCAACGTGGAACGCTGCCCTTACTATACTCTGCATGTCATGTGACTGAGGGGGTCCAGACATGATATCAAGACAGTGCGCCACCGTCAATGACATGTGCAAGTGCCAATAATGACATGTGTAGAGAGCCTTGAAATTATGCCTGGCCTCACATCAATCATTTCAATGACCATGACACAGTTCTACTTTCAACAAGCAGTAGATATTAAGAGTGACGGTCACATAAGGCAGTATTTCCTCTCTTGACAAATGACAGGCCAGATGTCTTCAAGTCACCCCTTTCTCTGTAGCCATTTCTGATAGCGTCCCCAACATCTGCATCTGTCTGGGCCTGCAGTAGGCCTGCTGGCCAGTGTAACATTAGCAGCCAGGACAAACGCAGTAGACGCATCCGTGTCATCTGACGACCGAAGGCCACAGAGTGCCAAGGAGGCAGGCATTTCTGGCTAGGGTCTAGTAAACGTGGGAGATGGCAACCTGAGGAATATTCATGGTGGATCTGGAGAGCAGTGCACGCTGGTAGTTGGTGGGATGTGGGTTTGGATCCATCAGAGGACAGACATGTGCTTGAGGGACAACCTGGGCAGATGCACAAACCACACTCAGATCTTCAGTGAGGAACATGACGCTGAAGCACATGTTAGGGGAGTACAGGACACCTGTGAGGACAGAACCACTTATTGTATTGATTGCCAGGTGAAATGTAGAAGAGTAGTTGGAGCCAGGCATGAACCAACCAATAGGGAGCTTGCAGCATGAAGGTAGACTCTAGTAGCATGTCCTAGCGGATCACCAGGATTCGGAAGGGGAGAGGTGCAGCAGGATGGGGCATCCTTGCACTGACGTCAGAGCATCACTGAGCACCAATGAGAGGGAGCTCTGTCGGATGCAAATGGCAGCGAGGACCAACACACAGCTGATGAAATGGTAATGGAATTGCAAAGGCAGAGTCCAGAATACTAAAGGAGGTGGGTTATGTTATACACCAGCAGCCTGTTGTGTAAATGCCACATTCATGCACATACCCATGTGATTGTGGCCCAGTCTCTTCCTCAAGATGATTAAACCATCTCTAGCCGTATGCTGCCTTCTGCTGCCCAGTGCCAAGGAACCTCTCCGGTGAATGAGCGCTTTATAAAACCATATAGCATAACATAACATCAAGAGGCATGCCTCACAAGCAGAATATTGACCGCTCATGCCTGTCAGTCAAAACTCTCTCCTTTGCCGCTGGGAGTCTGTAAAATAGGCTGTTCTAGGTAACACATCCTGCGATGTGCTTGCTCACCCAGTGCCACATGTGTCCATGCTTTCTTCACCCCCTCCTCCGTGCATTCTGTTACAGCTGCGAACTCCTCCCACCTTCCATAACTGCTCACACAGTAGTTCTTCTGGGGGAATGAATGCTCCCGTGTGTCCTTCACCCGACCCTACTCTCTCTTCCATGTTTGCGGAGGTGACACTGTGCTGATGTCCAACTGGAACTAGAGTCACAGTGAGCTGGCATGGCTTTGGTATGAATTGCGCATGAATTACCTGTCTGTATCACACCAATGTATGCATCCCCTGACTGCTACTGTCCTGCTCAGACTCCTAACACTTCTGGAATGCTAGTGCTATGGTGTTGCCTCACAGCGCCTTGCCTCGTTGTTGTGGTGGCCTTGGGAACAGGCCCAGTTCTAGAGGGTGGGCCAGGCCCACCCAAGGAATACTCTGGCCCACCCTAGGCCATTCCGAACTGAGAAAGGAGCGTTTTTCATCCTAATGTTTCACATTGGCATGAAGCCCCATTGGGCTCTGCCTCATTGTTTATTTAATTATTAACACCATTGAAATGCGCTAGTTTCAGGCCTGGGGACAAGTGTGAAGCCGGCATGGATAGTAGCTGCTATGATGTGTAAATGAACAGCACCGACATCCTGAACAGTTTCACTCTCCCACTCACACTAAAGAGGCTGCAGGATTCTATCACAAGGTACCTAGGAGTTGCAAAAAACTGATACAACAGAATCGCTTTGCAAAGGATTTCTTTTTCCCCAAAAAGTTAGTGAAAATGTGTTTATAATTAGCATATAGATTTACTCAGGGTTTGTTTTATTTCCTTCCTGCCGTGAGGCCATTGCTAACTTGCAGCATTACATACAAAATAAATTAATGGAAAAAGTTCAAAAAAGAAATGTTTTATCTTTTCATTGGCTAAATGAAAAAACATTCTACGCATCATTAATTCACACCACATTAATTTGTGTGTAGATTGTTACAAGTGATAGAATGATTCCTTGTGCAGGGACCTATGGGCAGGGCCACTGGAATTATGCGATTGGTCAGACATGGCAGTTTTCGCACAGCTATGGATTTGCCACATTTGCCACATAATCCATTATCTTCTGCATAATCTGCATATTTTTTTAAAAAGTTGTTTTTAGCTCAAACGGTTCAAAAGTTACTAAAAGCGCAGCGACATGTGGTGGCGCGGAGTGGAAGGTTCTTTCCTAAGGTTGACTGGTCACCTTCTGGTTGCTTATTACTATATTTAGGTGTTAAACTGGTACCAATGAGGTGCAATCTATGTCTTGTGTTCGCAAGCGTAAAATATAAAATTAATGAACTAATACTATCACAAAATGTGCTGCATTATGCTGCATAGTTTGCCTTTTCTTGCTGCATGATTTAGTCAACACTGCCACATAAGTTGACCCTTCCCTGCCGCATAGTTCCAGTCGCTCTGCCAATAGGTAACAAGCAGGACACTTTTTTGATTCTCAGCAGGGTCATCTCAGGATTTAATTCTAATAAGGCTTATACTATGGGTGTCTCATGGTCAACTGATAGGAACACTTGTGGCAAAGTATGAGGTAGCAGATTCCACATAAAAAAAACAAATGGTTATAAATTTATTTTAAGATTAAAGAAAGCTTTCAACAGATATTAAAGTTCAAGCTGCTACAGGCCACAGCACATAAGGAAAACAAGCATTGGCATAGCCAATAGGTCTCGCCTTTGGGACCTTATAAGTATTTAGTTATGCAGCACAATATCCTTGGTGCAACAACATCAACTGTTGCATGGCTAAACATTTATAAGGTCCCAAAGGCGTGACCTATTGGCTATGCCAATGCTTGTTTTCTAATAATGGTTGCAACCCTAGCCCCAGCTCTTCCCTCCTGTGCCACATCACCATGACTGGGTGGTAGGAAATGGGATACTATCACACAGATCTTTGAATTTGATTGGGGTGGGGCAGTTTAAAACACTGAATATTTTTTTATCTCTGAAAAAGCACAAGGCATGTGCACCCACCATTAACTCCCTTACTCTAAATACTTAGCTACTGGTAGCAAGGAGGATTCTCTGACATTGAAATGGAAGTTTAACTTGATTTTTCAACTGAAATGATTTGTACTGCATGAATCCGTGGGTTCAGCTGAAGCAAAATGCCATTTTTATTGCTAAAGGAACGTCACACAGGCGGGCGACAGAGGAGCACAAGAGACACACTAGAACTAATGCTTTAGATGGAAATATAGACGTTCGGGTACCCTCTATCCACATTGCCTCTTTGCTACCGAGACGTGCTGGCACTCTCCTATTAAAAGTATTGCATCATTGTTCAGAAGTGCTGGTGCTCTCCCTTTCAAATTCAAGAAGTGGATAATCAGTACCTGCTCATCAAAAGAACTGAGGAACAATATTAGGTTAGAGAGCAGTGATCTAAATAGGAATATGCAGATGAACACAGAAGGGTTTCCGACACTGAAATACGAACGAGTTACTGCAACAGCAGTCAGTCCAATGACTACAGCCGGAAGAAATACTCATGTTCCAGAATGAAACAGAAACCATAGTGAACGTGTAAATCTATTTCGCGAACGCTCGTTCGACGTAGTATACGCCGGCGATAAATGAAAATAGACCATATGGGAAGGGTAGTCCAGATAGGAAGATACTTCATTTGTCGTTGAACTGTGGTTGAGTTTTTATTTTTATTAGGCAAAGTCTTTCGTTTTTAATAGAAGGACGGGGATTAATTAGCAAGTATGTTTCGCTTTTAAAGATGATGCAATGGGTGGGTAGGAGGAATAGAATATACACATGCACCAAAAATGGCAATTTCCACTTCCCAAATGAGGGACAGTGTGTCTAAGGAGGGGCCGTCGGGGAGGAGCCGTCGGCCCGTGCACGTTTCCAGCCAGCGGTGTGGACCCAACCCTGAGTGTTCAGTTAGCGAGAGGGCACTTTCGCAAGGGCGACGCCCCCATCCCATCTCCTCCTGCTCACTTCAAAGCGAGGAATGCCCCCGGTGGTGGTGCCACCTCCCTCGCCCTGAGCGCCGAACCTGAAGCCGCCAGCCGAGCAAGCGCACGAGCCTGGGAAAAAACAAGACGTGCGGCCGCGAACGGGAGTTGTGTGCGCGCGCACGCGCGTGAAAGTGAACAGCAACAGAACTGAAACTGATCGCGCTCCAGATGGCACCTCGGACGGTGAAAGCTGGCGGCTGCGCGCGTGCACGCGCGCGTAACCACAAGCGCTAGGCCACCAAAAGCATGGGGTAGCACTTTGAAAACCCCACTTACTAAATGTCTCGCAGAGCAGCGCATGCGCTGGCTCAGGCGAGACCTAAAAAGGACTTACGGAACACATTTTAACCAAAACTGAAACATAGTTGAAGTGCTTTTTAAAAAGAAAAAGCACTATAACACTATAATAATACACAAGTTATTCCTAAACAATACAGCAATTTGTATTGTTTAATATTAATGTACAATTAGAATTAATTAAGCATTTTTATAGCACTGTTATGTTTTTAAGCACCTTATCTGATGTATTTCAGTACATTTACAATATGTTTTATGGTTCATAGTGTGCACCCATTGTACCCTTAACTCATGTTGAAATCTTTGTATTTAAATGAGTGGCTAAATAGAGCTACGTAGTTCACAGTATAGTGTTGCCAGCATCACCCGAGAGCTCTGGTGGGACTGGAGTCCCAGGGCACACGCACGCCAGCGCACCTTGCACCCCAGAGGCATCGACCATCTAGGCAGGGGACTACCTGTCCCAGCGTGCCTTGCTGCCTCCACAGGTGCCGCCAGTCAGGGGGAGGCGTCTGCACACCATCGCGCATAAAGCGCTGCCTCTCACCCCGCGGCGCAAGAGCCCATTTTCCTTCGTGCTGACCTGGGGACACTGCCAGCATCACCCAAGAGCTCTGTTGGGACTGGAGTCCCAGGGCACACGCACGCCAGCGCACCTTGCACCCCAGAGGCATCGACCATCTAGGCAGGGGACTACCTGTCCCAGCGTGCCTTGCTGCCTCCACAGGTGCCGCCAGTCAGGGGGAGGCGTCTGCACACCATCGCGCATAAAGCGCTGCCTCTCCCCCCGCGGCGCGGGAGCCCATTTTCCTTCGTGCTGACCTGGGGACATTGCCAGCATCACCCGAGAGCCCTGGTGGGACTGGAGTCCCAGGGCACACGCACGCCAGCGCACCTTGCACCTCAGAGGCATCGACCATCTAGGCAGGGGACTACCTGTCCCAGCGTGCCTTGCTGCCTCCACAGGTGCCGCCAGTCAGGGGGAGAGGTCTGCACACCATCGCGCATAAAGCGCTGCCTCTCCCCCCGCGGCGCGGGACGCGCCCGGGCAAAGCCCGGGCCAAGGGCAGGCCCGTCCTTGCCCGTCATTGCCAGGAAGAGGCAGGGCAGGGCCACCTCCCTTATATCCAACTGTTGGACTGGGCCGCACACCGTCTACAATCCAAAAAGGTACTGTGTTATGTGACATTTTCTCCACCTAGGACCACCTTTACTGAAGCAGGGTCATATCAGGAATTTAACATTGTAATCATTGCCCAGGGCCCTGGGACTTAGTAGGAAAAGCTGACCCTTATTGAACGTTTAACCTTGTACGCTGTGACCAAATATTTAAAGGGCCTATTGTATTGTACTTTGGTGACGTATCAATCCAACCGGGGCAATAAGATGGGCAAAAGGAAAGTGATGGAGGGAGTGGGGGTGAGCAATGGCTCGAATGGGGGGGCAGGGAAGGGTAAAAAAGCAAAAAGGACACACAAACGCACTGCAAATAACTGTGTGATGGATAGGATAGACACCCTTATTCATGAGTGCGAAGATATCCTAGATACAGAATTATTAACACCTAATTCTAACATTCAACCATTACCCCAAAGTCCCAGCGGAGTACATACACCAACCATCCCCTCAATGTTTCGCAAGCACTCCAGGAAGGGAGCATCGACACACAGTGATAAGACCCCATCAGAATTCACCGAGGTGCAGACGATAGATCCCTCTACTCACGACATACTTCCTCAAGCTCCAATCACTCCAACTACAACTAGCGGTAGTCAACCTGGTCTTCCCGTTCTCTGCACGAATAGGTTTGCAGTCTTGGCAGACACTATTGACGCCTCGGCTGCTCAGATTACGCCCCCATTGCCGCAAATTCAAACTGAGAGCAGTGAAGAGGTGACTCCACCATTGCAAGACCTTCACCAGCTAGTTAGTTTTCTCAGGCTGGATATAGGAGTCATGAGAGTTAAGATCGAGGAGCTCATCAACACGGTCAAAATCCTAACCCTGAGGAATACCCCGCACAAGTACAAGCAGCCCTTATGCCTCCCCGGTCGAACAGCGTTTACAGCATCCACATGCCCAGCGGATTTCCCCCTCCATACAGGCAGAAAGAAACCAAGCAGGTGATAGAACCCTTGCACTCCCACCAATATCGCATAAACTGGTATCCTTACCTTCCATTACAGGACAGGCAGTTACCCTAAAACCCCATCCCGAGAATCCAGTTTCTTCTCAAGCCCCTGCACACCACACCACCCAATTAAGCGCACTAACAGCTACGCGTCCTATGGTGGCAAACCCTCAAAAGAGGAATTACCCACCATATACTTCCTCTCCACAGGTAAAAAGAGTTTTTATGGTCAACGTCCCTAAACTAGACACTATGAGTAGTTATGAAAGCGAGGACACATTAATTAATAAGTCGATACATTGGATTCGTCATGTTAGGGGATGTCGATCACTCATTCAGGAGGACATTGTCAGGGCTAGGAGATGCACGTCACGTACACAATCATTGGACTGCATCGAGCTTACCCTGACTAATGCAGATCTGGCAGAAAACCTTCTCTTACTTGAGTTTCGTACTTGCTCCCCTGACCCTTCAACAATACAGCTTGGGCGATTTCCAAATGTACCATCTACAGAAAGATTAGGCGATAAGCACTCGCCAGGGACCCGAAGAGATTCGCCTTCACTGGAATCCATTTATTGACTACAAAATGAGACCCGGTTAGTGCAGCCGCCACAAGTCCCTCCCACAGTTATTGATCACAGCCCCATAAACGACCGCATCCCTCCTCTTGACTCCAAACTATCGTTAGCTAGTCTGGACTTTCCTGTTCTAATCTTCAATCAAACAGTTAATGTTAGGGCTCAGGTGGCTACCTCTCCAGCAGCACTCAAATTTCTTGCTTCTTTTGCTTTCCCATCACTCCCAGCCCATACCCCCATTATAGACACAACTCAAGATCTAGTCCCTCCCCATCAGTTAAAAATCATCTCCTGGAATGTTGCTGGCCTTAGTAGCAAATTATTATTACCCCATTGGAATGACCTAGTAGAGGGCTATGACATCTGCGCTTTCCAGGAAACGTGGAGCTTGGTTCCCTTATATAAATCGGGCTACAATTGTTATCATATACCAGCTACCACCACAGGGAAGGGTCGACCTTCGGGAGGGCTGATTGTATGGGTTAATATTGCCCTGAATTGTAGAATCTTCGAACACCAAAGCTTGAGTCCAAACATCATGAGGCTTACAATTAAGGGTCCAAGGGGGGGCGAAATGATGGACTTATTTAATGTCTATATAAGGGGGACAGTAGGGGGCAAAGCCTCACCCACTATTACACTACTCGAACAAGGCTTGTCAAGCTGTTTGTCTCATTCTAGAGTTGCAATTGTAGGAGATTTCAATAGTACTTTTGAGCCTCTTAGCACAGAGGATATATTAGGGATAGAGGAAGATGATAGAAAATGGGGCGTTCCCCCACTAACTATACCCCCGGTAAAAAGATGGTCACAGATAGCTATTCAACTTAATGCACTCACCGTGGAATATGGTTTGAGGGCAGCTAATGGCAGGACCAAATCAGACGCCCAGGGAGCTTTCACTTATAATAGAGCAACTTGTCCGTCTCGTATTGATTACATCCTACTAGATGTTAGGCTCTGGGGGTATGCTCCAGATATGGTGGTGGGGAACACAACTGACAGCGACCACAACCCTCTCTGTGTCTCCATGAAGCTTCCATGGGCACTTTCCTGCTCTCCACGAATATTCACACGTACTCTGTGACTAAAGAGGTGATCCCCTCAAACTCTAGAAGAGCCCTAAAATGGCACAAGGTTGCCCTTCAGGATGCAAAGCTAGAGGCCATTAGGCAAGTACTGTGCAAAAACATCATTGAATTATGGGAAGGAATAGTAGTAGGGCCCACTAATGCTCTCATCATACATACACGTACTGTCGAACAGATTAGCACTCATTTCCAAGTGCCCATTAGGCCTATCAAGCCTGCATCCTACCCAAGGAGAGGGCAATCATGGTACACCAAGGACTGTAGACTTAAAAGGAAGGCCTTGGCAACAGCCATTAGAGTCAAGGATGGCCCCGCTATTAGCGCCACAAGGAAAGATTACAGAAAGGCCCTGTACCAAGCAAAGCTAGATTGGGACGAAACCCGTTGGCAAGCTCTAAAAAATGCCAGTTTAGCAAGGGACACTAACCTCTTTTGGACATTAGTTAGAGGGGCAAACAAGGGGGAAGCAGATCAAATCTCCAACCACATCCCATCTCAGACTTGGCAGGACCACTTTGGGGAACTCTACTCTGGGTCTAACGATGTAAGCGTGGATGGGCAATGTGACCATCCCCTGACCAATCTTTGGGATGGCGACAGTGACCCATTCACTCTGAAAGAAGTTGAGTCTGCTATAAGCAGGATAGTCCCTGCTAAGTCCCCGGGACCAGATGGCCTCCCTGGAGACCTGTTTCTGGCAGACCGCAAAAAATGGGCTGAGTATGTCCTCCTTCTTATTAATTCCATCTCCCGAGGATGTCCAGTCCCAGAATCCTGGAAGGGTGCGGAGGTAGTCCCAATTTACAAGAAGGGAGCTAGAGAGGACCCTGCCAACTATAGGCCAATCAGCTTGATCGATGCAATGCAGAAGCTAGTTAGCAGGGTCATATTGCAGAGAATCCAATCGTGGGCTGAGGAGGAAGACATCCTCTCTCAATACCAGGCGGGATTCCAGGCCAACATGGGAACGGTGTACCAGGTCTTTAGGCTCCTCTTGATCTATTGGAAGGTGGTAGTGATTGCCAAGGGCAGCCTTTATCTCGCCTTTATCGACTTAAAGACTGCCTTTGACCTGGTCCCTAGGAAAAGGTTATGGGAAATATTGCAAGAAAATAAGCAAAGAGCATTGAAGGATTCGTTTTCACGCCAAAGACTGTTTATGAGAGTTATCGACATGAAGGAGTTTCTATATATTAAGTGACTCTTGGACATGAGGTCATGTTACGGGGATTCACGCATGTGTTGATTTTGAGATTAAATGAGGATGTGAATTATTTTTAAGCACACGATTTAGGATATGGGTGGTATTGCTTTAAATAAGGAGTGTCGGCGGGGCGGGCAAATGTGGACGCAATATGTGTTAATCATGGTGTTCGCAGGTGGGGCTGGTAACGTAGTTTTTAAGTTAGTGAGTGAGCATTGGGTGGTTATTCAGTTATGTTGTGCGCACATGGGAAGAACAAGGCGCTTGCAAAAGCAGATTACATCAGGCATGTAAGAAGTGACAAGAATGGGGTGTGGGGGTGAGTTTACATACAGCGATGAGTGCACTATATGAGTTTGGTGGAAATATGGGGTTGTTTGGTGTAGAGCAATTTGGGTTAAAAATGTGGGGCACATTAATAATGACACAAGCACAAATGCATTTTTGTCTGTTGGATGTTACACGGGTGGGAGCAGAGGGGTGGATTTATTCACATTATGTTTCAGTTTATCGCGGGGTTATTCAAGATGATTTTCCCATGTTATCGTTACATGATTTAATCAATGATTGGATGTTATTATTATGATCTTGTGGCTGACAGACGTATATATATCTTTTACATACTACAGATACCCCTGAAGAAGGTTTAAAATAAACCGAAATGCATTGGGTGTAGAGATTGTAAATAGAAGAACTCGGAAATCTGTTTAACTGTTTTAGAATAGGCCTGGATGGGCAATTTTGGAATAAGCAACATGCATAAGATTGTGGAATTCCGAGTCTTTGGCGTGATGGATTAACTGTGAATAAAAGCGTGATTTACAAGAATAAAGACTTGATTACTGTGGTTCAAGTGGAAGAAATGCAAACACTAGTGCATAAGGCTGTGCAACCCTTTTGGATCTACAAAAGGCGGGTCCATATTTTTGGAAGCTCTAAAAAATGCCAGTTTAGCAAGGGACACTAACCTCTTTTGGACATTAGTTAGAGGGGCAAACAAGGGGGAAGCAGATCAAATCTCCAACCACATCCCATCTCAGACTTGGCAGGACCACTTTGGGAACTCTACTCTGGGGTCTAACGATGTAAGCGTGGATGGGCAATGTGACCATCCCCTGACCAATCTTGGGGATGGCGACAGTGACCCATTCACTCTGAAAGAAGTTGAGTCTGCTATAAGCAGGATAGTACCTGCTAAGGCCCGGGACCAGATGGCCTCCCTGGAGACCTGTTTCTGGCAGACCGCAAAAAATGGGCTGAGTATGTCCTCCTTCTTATTAAT